>LR738713.1:37315926-37429155 GCA_902687465.1 Secale cereale | reverse complement strand
ACCGTTTCGGACCGTTAGATCCCGATCGGGCGGTCTGCAACGGAGGGGTAGTGTAGGTGGGCTAGATGGGCTGTGTAGAAGGCCTTGGGCAGAGATGAGAGGAGAGGAGAGAGGCCCGCGGCAGTTTCGGGGACCGAAACGTCCGACGATTAAACCAGCGACTAGTGCCGCTATATTTAATGGTTGGGCTATCAAACGAGCTCCGAATGCGATGAAATTTGGCAGGCGGCCTCTCTACACTATAATAAGACCACATGACAAGTTTCACTCAATTCCGAGAAATTTTTTTGGCCACTCATAAAATATATATTCGAAGGTGCCGCGGGCGCGTGCGAGTGTGTCTGGGCTTAGAATGGACAACGGAAAGGAAGGGCGGACTCCAACGGATGCAAGTTTTTGAAAACATGCTGATGCAATGCACACGATGACATGGCAAGATGCAACACGCAAGCAGATGACATGGCAATGACGACGAATAACTGGCTGACACCTGGCGCACCGGTCTCGGGGTGTCACATCTATTCGATGTAATCTCTTTTTGCGGTGTGTTTGTCGAGATCCGATGAATTGTGGGTTTATGATCAAGATTATCTATGAGAAATATTTGGTTCTTTTCTGAATTCTTTTATGTATGATTATAATATCCTTGCAAGTCTCATCGAATTATTGGTTTGCATTGGCCTACTAGATCTATAGTTCTTGCAATAGGAGAAGTGCTTGACTTTGGGTTCAATCTTGCAGTGTCCTTTCCCAGTGATAGTAGGGGCAGCAAGGCACGTATTGTATTGTTGCCATCGAGGATAAAAAGATGGGGTTTATACCATATTTCTTGTGTTTATCCCTCTACATCATGTCATCTTGCTTAAGGCATTACTCTGTTCTTATGAACTTAATACTATAGATGCATGCTGGATAACGGTCGATGTGTGGAGTAATAGTAGTAGATGCATAATCGTTTCGGTCTACTTGTCTCAGACGTGATGCCTATATATAATGATCATGCCTAGATATTCGAATAAGTATTCGCTTTTCTATCAATTGCTCGACAGTAATTTATTCACCCACCATAGAATTCTGCTATCATGAGAGAAGCCACCAGTGAAACCTATGGCCCCCGGGTCTATTCTCAACATATCAATCTACAATCTACATTAGTTTACCATTTTTACTTTATGTTCTTATATCCAAAAATACAAAAAAATATCAAACTATCCTATCTATCAGATCTCACTTTCGTAAGTGACCGTAAAGGGATTGACAACCCCTTATCGCGTTGGCTATGAAGTTCTTATTTGTTTGTGAAGGTGCGTTGGACTCGCGCGTGGTCTCCTACTGGATTGATACCTTGGTTCTCAAAAACTGAGGGAAATACTTATGCTACTGTGCTGCATCACCCTTTCCTCTTCGAGGGAATACAACGCAAGCTCGAGAAGTAGCAGTATGCGCTCAAACTTAATTAGGTCTGAATCTCACCCTGACCTAATACGATAACACGAACCAAAAGGAAGAATCTGCCATGGTAACCTATCTTTTTGTCGGTCAAAGTGATCATGTGGATGTCCACGTGGGCTCACGAATATATAGGCTTGTCGCCGATAACCACGCGAGGGGGTGTACCATTCGAAGACAACCACTACATGCATATGTATGTATGGAGGTGATGCGTGCATGCATGTTTGAATACCAATTTACAACATTGATTTGCGCGTGCGTCGAAAATTGTAAATTCCCCATACAGAGCGAGATCAGTTCATGACGTGTTGTGGTACTGGCCACTTCGACTCGATGGGAGGGATTCATGCATACACATACATGTGTGCTCAAACTATATCATGCCATCCTAGAGCATGACCTATATACCGTAATACAAAAAAGAATAATTCACCCCTGAGTCAAATTAACCTCTCTCATGTTTAGGCAAAGTAGTGATGGACCAAGCAGGCCCACAGATGGAAAGCATTGATATCGCTGATAACCGCATGAGTGGGTGCGAGAGGACAACCACCATCACTTTGCATGTGGGCCAAACAGATGTTGAATACCCAAAATGCACAACTTTGATGTGGCACATGCCTCGAAAACCGGTAAGTCCCCACACAGAGCGAGGTTCTCATGAAGCATACCACATATGTTGGTCCCCTTCCCCCTCTTCGATGCATACTATATGCTCCTACCGTAATACAACCCAAAAAGAATCCTCCTTGATGGTGAAATTAATTAACCTCTCCTGATGTAGGTCAAAGTGATGCATGCATCGATGATGACCTCGCGGGCCCAAAAATGGAAGCGTCACACGTGAGTGTCCTAGGATAACCACCACCTGCATGCATGTTGCCCAAAGATGTGTTGTGTGTTGTTTGAATAGCCAATGCACAACTTTGATGTGGCACATGCCATGGAAACCGAAAAGCTCCGACACTAAGTGAGGTGTACGTGTTCACAGACACGTATATAGTATATATGCTAGTCCCCTCCCACCTCTTCAACGCGTACAATATACTCCCACCATAACAAAAATAAAAAAGATTCTACCTTGCTGGTCAAATTAACCTCACGGGCCCACATAAAGCGTCACACGCGAGTGAGTGTCGTGTAGGACAACCATCGACTACATGTGGCCAAAACATGTATGTACGAAAGGGTCGTGTAATGTTTTAAATAACGAATTCACGACTCTGATGTGGCACCCGCCTCACAAAACGGCCGAACCACACGGTGGCTCTCGACTCATAGTGTACTCCCAGTCACCCCCCACACACGCCACACATCCGCCGCAACTATGATGCATGTTAAATTTTCCCGCGGTGAACATATGCTACCAAAGGAGGGATTTAATTTTGAAAACAAAACCAGAGATCATTAAGACGTTTTAGTACATTGATTGATTTTCTAGGGGTATAATGTGCAAAAATCAAATTTGAGCTACATGCACACGTGACAGTGCACCTAAATGGATTGGAAAAACACATGTGTCTCACTGGGTGCATGTTTACTCCACGTGCAAGAAATTTCAAACATTGAGAATCTTGATTTTTAAAATCTAGTACATCCGAAACTTATTTGAAATTCATGAAACTTATCGTGTTGTCATATGGACACCAATACACAGTGGCATTGTACTTTTTTTTCAAATTTGAGACAAGTTTTTATGTAATATTTATCTTCTTACAAATAGGTGATTATTACTAATTGGTAAAAAATATCGCAAATGGATTATTTATTCAAAGCGTGGGCATTAGACCAACAATAGATACGTGCCATGCTTCAGTTGAGCAATAAAGCGGCTAGATTAATCATCAAAATAGAAAAAAAATATACGTGCCGCCACGCGACCCGTGTGTTGTGCGAGCAGTCATGAGTTGACGGGACGCATGCGAGCAGTCCGTCGCGCAGGCAGATCGGGAGGTGTGCGTGTAGGCGTGTGAATTGACGGGAGGCGTGCTTGCTGCGCAGTGCCATCGGGAGGCGTGCGAGTAGCTGTGTGAAATGACGGTAGGCATGCGAGCAGTCCGGTGCACAGGCTCACCGGGAGGCAAGCCCGCGGTTTGACCGCCGCCCACCTCTCTCCCACTACTCATATTAATGGCGCGATTGAGCGGCCGCACCCCCATCCTTGACACACGCACAATCCTCTCTCTCCGCTTGCATCCTCGATGCCACTCTCAATCCTCAAGCCGTCAGTGTATGAGGATGCCGCCGAAGCGCCCCATCGGAGGGAGTGGCGACACCGGGGCTGCTGAAGCACCGGAGCACGACGTGGAAATGGAGACAGAGGTTGCCGTCGCTACCGGCGAGGTATCACTGCACCCTGATGTGGTCGGCGGCATCGTGCTTCCACATCCGAAGCCGGAGGTTCACACCGACTCCAGTGACGACTTCGGCGACGACGGAGAACCGGTTAGTCATCTATACCCATTTATTTGTCAAATACATCCTAGGGTTTCTCTGGTTACTCCTGCGTCCTGCCTCCCCCTTTTTGCAATAAAAATAATATGGTTATGTTCTCCCAATCCATGAAATCTGAGTAAGTTTCGTTAGATCCGTGTAGTGTATTGATTGTTTGAATGGTACACGTGATAAGTGATTAGTTGCTTAATCCGTGCAAATGATTTCTGTTAATAATCCGACTCGGGTTAGTGTTCATGCTAATAATTCCTAGCCAGGTCTTGACAATTGATTTGAAATGACCTACATATATGTTTGTGCCATTATTTTCTTCAAGATTGGTCTGTACATAGATGATTGTGCTTAAAAATTGAACCATAATATCTGGATATGTCTAAACAATAGCCATAAATTCCTAATCCTACTTTACGGCATGTAAGCATTGATTTGATACCAAATTTTGGCAACTGCCAAATGTTCGCTAGAGATTAGTTTGTAAGCATTAATTTGACACCACATTTTTTACTATATGTATAGGTGCTATCTGACGATGTGGACAATGAGGATGAAGATGGCTAGAGGAGGTACAAGAGGTAAATTCTCAGGGAGCTATATGCGGAAATGCATAACACGCGCATTAGGACCTGGAACTGGGGCTATGGATGCCCATTTTGCAATCAAAAGCTTCATCCCGCGTATCAGAGTGTTCTAGCGCATGCAAGAGGACTAGCCGTTGGCTCCTTATGAAGGAAATATGCCCTATAGGCAATAATAAAGATGTTATTTGTATTTCCTTATATCATGTTTTATTCATGCTAGAATTGTATTAACCGGAAACTTAGTACATGTGTGAATACATAGACAAAAATAGTATGTCCCTAGTATGCCTCTACTAGACTAGCTCATTGATCAAAGATGGATATGTTTCCTAGCCATAGACATGAGTTGTCATTTGATCAACGGGATCACATCATTAGGAGAATGATGTGATGTACTAGACCCATCCGTTAGCTTAGCACTATGATCATTTAGTTTTATTGCTATTGCTTTCTTCATGACTTATACATGTTCCTATGACTATGAGAATATGCAAGTCCCGAATACCGTAGGAACACCTTGTGTGCTATCAAACGTCACAACGTAACTGGGTGATCATAAAGATGCTCTACAGGTGTCTCCAAAAGTGTTCGTGGTGTTGGCATAGATCAAGACTAGGATTTGTCACTCCGAGTGTCGGAGAGGTATCTCTGGGCCCTCTCGGTAATGCACATCATAATAAGCCTTGCAAGCAAATGACTAATGAGTTAGTCACGAGATGATGTATTACGGAACGAGTAAAGAGACTTGCCGGTAACGAGATTGAACTAGGTATAGAGATACCGACGATCGAATCTCGGGCAAGTAACATATCAATGACAAAAGGAACAACGTATGTTGTTATGCGGTTTGACCGATAAAGATCTTCGTAGAATATGTAGGAGCCAATATGAGCATCCAGGTTCCGCTATTGGTTATTGATCGGAGATGAGTCTCGGTCATGTCTACATAGGTCTCGAACCCGTAGGGTCCGCACGCTTAACGTTTGATGACGATCGGTATTATGAGTTTATGAGTTTTGATGTACCGAAGGTAGTTCGGAGTCCCGGATGAGATCACGGACATGACGAGGAGTCTCGGAATGTCCGAGACGTAAAGATCGATATATTGGACGACTATATTCGGACAGCGGAAGTGTTCCGTAAAGTTTCGGAATTAACCGGAGTACCGGGGGGGTTACCGGAACCCCCTGGGGAAGCTATGGGCCTTAATGGGCCGTAGGAGAAAGAGGGAAGGAGGGCCAGGGCTGGGCCGCGCGTCCCCCACCCCTTGGTCCGAATTGGACAAGGAAGGAGGGGGGACCGGTGCCCCTTTCCTTCTGCTTCTCCCTATCCTTCCTTTCCCCCTTCTCCCTTTTTGTAGTTCCTACTAGGAATAGGATTGCAATCCTATTCCTAGTAGGATTGCTCCTCCTTGGCGCGCCAATAGGGGCCGGCCGGCCTCCCCCCTTGCTCCTTTATATACGGGGGCAGGGGGGCACCCGAAGACACACAAGTTGAATTGTTTTAGCCGTGTGCGGTGCCCCCCTCCACAGAAACACACCTCGGTCATATTGTCGTTGTGCTTAGGCGAAGCCCTGCGCCGGTAACTTCATCATATCCGTCACCACGGCGTCGTGCTGACGAAACTCTCCTGTGAAGCTCAACTGGATCAAGAGCTCGTGGGACATCATCAAGCTGAACGTGTGCTGAACGCGGAGGTGCCGTACGTTCGGTGCTTGATCGATTGGATCGCGAAGAAGTTCGACTACATCAACCGCGTCACTTGACGCTTCCGCTCCCGGTCTACGAGGGTACGTAGACACACTCTCCCTCTCGTTGCTATGCATCTGGTAGATAGATCTTGCGTGATCATGGGAAAATTTTAAAATACTACGTTCCCCAACAGTGGCATCATGAGCCAGGTCTATGCGTAGATGATATGCACGAGTAGAACACAATGAGTTGTGGGCGATACTAGTCATACTGCTTACCAGCATGTCATACTTTGCTTCCGTGGTATTGTGAGATGAAGAGGCCCAGACCGACATTACGAGTACGCTTACGCGAGACTGGTTTCACCGTTATGAGCACTCGTTGCTTAAAGGTGACTGGCGGGTGTCTGTCTCTCTCACTTTAGCTAAATCAAGTGTGGCTACGCCCGGTCCTTGTGAAGGTTATAACATCACATACTTGACGAAACATCGTTGTGGTTTTTGTATGCGTAGGTAAGAACGGTTCTTGCTAAGCCCGTAGCAGCCACGTAAAACTTGCAACAACAAAGTAGAGGACGTCTAACTTGTTTTTGCAGGGCATGTTGTGATGTGATATGGTCAAGACATGATGAGATATACGGTTTTGTATGAGATGATCATGTTTTGTAAAGTTATCGGCAACTGGCAGGAGCCATATGGTTGTCGCTTTATTGTATGAAATGCATTCGCCATGTAATTGCTTTACTTTATCACTAAGCGGTAGCGATAGTCGTAGAAGCAATAATTGGCGAGACGACAACGATACTACGATGGAGATCAATGTGTCGCGTCGGTGACGAAGGTGATCATGAAGGTGCTTTGGAGATGGAGATCAAAAGCACAAGATGATGACGGCCATATCATGTCACATATTTTGATTGCATGTGATGTTTATCTTATTATGCTTCTTATTTTGCTTATTACGATGGTAGCATTATAAGATGATCCCTTACAAAATTTCAAGGTATAAGTGTTCTCCCTGAGTATGCACCGTTGCGAAAGTTCGTCGTGCTGAGACACCACGTGATGATCGGGTGTGATAAGCTCTACGTTCAAATACAACTGGTGTAAGCCATTTTTGCACACGCAGAATACTCGGGTTAAACTTGACGAGCCTAGCATATGCAGATATGGCCTCGGAACACTGGAGACCGAAAGTTCGAGCGTGAATCATATAGTAGATATGATCAACATAAGATGTTCACCATTGAAACTACTCCATCTCACGTGATGATCGGACATGGTTTAGTTGATTTGGATCACATGATCATTTAGATGATCGGAGGGATGTCTATCTAAGTGGGAGTTCTTTAAGTAATATGATTAATTGAACTTTAATTTATCATGAACTTAGTCCTGATAGTTTTTGCATATCTATGTTGTTGTAGATCAATGGCCCGTGCTACCGTTCCTTTGAATTTTAATGCATTCCTAGAGAAAGCTAAGTTGAAAGATGATGGTAGCAATTACACGGACTGGGTCCGTAACTTGAGGATTATCCTCATTGCTGCACAGAAGAATTATGTCCTTGAAGCACCGTTAGGTGACAAGCCCCCTCCCGCTAATGTAGACGCTTTGAACGTTTGGCAGACGCGGTCTGATGACTACACGATAGTTCAGTGTGCCATGCTTTACGGCTTAGAACCGAGACTTCAATGACGTTTTGAACGTCATGGACCATATGAGATGTTCCGGGAGTTGAAGTTAATATTTCAAGCAAATGCCCGGATTAAGAAATATGAGATTTCCAATAAGTTCTACAGCTGCAAGATGGAGGAGAATAGTCCTATCAGTGAACACTTGCTCAGAATGTCTGGGTACTACAATCATATGACTCAACTTGGTTGCAAAGTTGACGAGGATAGTGTTATTGATAGAGTTCATCAATCACTGCCACCAAGCTATAAAGGCTTCGTGATGAACTATAATATGCAAGGGATGCAGAAGACAATTCCCGAGCTCTTCGATATGCTCAAAGCTGCGGAGGTAGAAATCAAAAAGGAGCATCAAATGTTGATGGTTAACAAGACCACTAGTTTCAAGAAAAAGGGCAAAGGAAAGAAGGGGAACTTCAAGAAGAATAGCAAGACAGTTGCTACTCCCGCAAAGAAACCCAAGTCTGGAGCCAAGCCTGAAACTGAGTGCTTCTACTGCAAAGGGACTGGACACTGGAAGCGGAACTGCCCCAAGTATTTGGCGGATAAGAAGGATGGCAAGGTGAACAAAGGTATATGTGATATACATGTTATTGATGTGTACCTTACTAATGCTCGTAGTAGTACCTGGGTATTTGATACCGGTTCAGTTGCTAATATTTGTAACTCGAAACAGGGACTACGGATTAAACGAAGATTGGCTAAGGACGAGGTGACGATGCGCGTGGGAAATGGTTCCAAAGTCGATGTAATCGCCGTCGGCACGCTACCTCTACATCTACCTTCGAGATTAGTTTTAGACCTAAATAATGGTTATTTGGTGCCAGCGTTGAGCATGAACATTATATCTAGATCTTGTTTGTTGCGAGATGGCTATTCATTTAAATCGGAGAATAATGGTTGTTCTATTTTTATGAATAATATCTTTTATGGTCATGAACCCTTGAAGAGTGGTCTATTCTTGTTGGATCTCGATTGTAGTGATACACATATTCATAATATTGAAGCCAAAAGATGCAAGGTTAATAATGATAGTGCAACTTATTTGTGGCACTGCCGTTTAGGTCATATTGGTGTAAAGCGCATGAAGAAACTCCATAGTGATGGACTTTTGGAATCACTTGATTATGAATCACTTGGTGCTTGCGAACCATGCCTCATGGGCAAGATGACTAAAACTCCGTTCTCCGGAACTATGGAGCAAGCAACAGATTTGTTGGAAATCATACATACTGATGTATGCAGACCAATGAGTGTTGAAGCTCATGGCGGGTATCGTTATTTTCTGACCTTCACTGATGATTTGAGAAGATATGGGTATATCTACTTAATGAAACACAAGTCTGAAACATTTGAAAAGTTCAAAGAATTTCAGAGTGAAGTAGAGAATCATCGTAATAAGAAAATAAAGTTTCTGCGATCTGATCGTGGAGGTGAATATTTGAGTTACGAGTTTGGTCTTCATTTGAAACAATGTGGAATAGTTTCACAACTCATGCCACCCGGAACACCACAGCGTAATGGTGTGTCCGAACGTCGCAACCGTACTTTATTGGATATGGTGCGATCTATGATGTCTCTTACCGATTTACCACTATCGTTTTGGGGTTATGCTTTAGAGACAGCTGCATTCACGTTAAATAGGGCACCATCTAAATCCGTTGAGACGACACCTTATGAACTATGGTTTGGCAAGAAACCAAAGTTGTCATTTCTTAAAGTCTGGGGCTGCGATGCTTATGTGGAAAAGCTTCAACCTGATAAGCTCGAACCCAAATCGGAGAAATGTGTCTTCATAGGATACCCAAAAGAAACTGTTGGGTACACCATCTATCACAGATCCGAAGGCAAGATATTCGTTGCTAAGAATGGATCCTTTCTAGAGAAGGAGTTTCTCTCGAAAGAAGTGAGTGGGAGGAAAGTAGAACTTGATGAGGTAATTGTACCTTCTCCCGAATTGGAAAGTGGAACATCACAGAAACTATTTCTAGTGATTCCTGCACCAATTAGTGAGGAAGCTAATGATGATGATCATGAAACTTCAGATCAAGTTTCTGCTGAACGTCTTAGATCAACCAGAGTACATTCCGCACCAGAGTGGTATGGCAACCCAGTTATGGGAGTCATATTACTAGACCATGATGAATCTAGGAACTATGAGGAAGCGATGATTAGCCCAGATTCCGCAAAATGGCTTGAGGCCATGAAATCTAAGATGGGATCCATGTATGAGAACAAAGTGTGGACTTTGGTTGACTTGCCCGATGATCGGCAAGCCATCGAAAATAAATGGATCTTCAAGAGGAAGACCGACGCAGACGGTAATGTTACTGTTTACAAAGCTCGACTTGTTGTGAAAGGGTTTCGACAAGTTCAAGTAGTTGACTACGATGAGACTTTCTCACCTGTAGCGATGCTTAAGTCTGTCCGAATCATGTTAGCAAATGCCGCATTTTATGATTATGAAATCTAGCAAATGGATGTCAAAACTGCATTCCTGAATGGATATCTCAAAGAAGAGTTGTATATGATGCAACCAGAAGGTTTTGTCGATCCAAAAGGTGCTAACAAAGTGTGCAAGCTCCAGCGATCCATCTATGGACTGGTGCAAGCATCTCGGAGTTGGAATATACTCTTTGATGAGGTGATCAAAGTATATGGTTTTATACAGACTTTTGGAGAAGCCTGTATTTACAAGAAAGTGAGTGGGAGCTCTGTCGCATTTCTGATATTATATGTGGATGACATATTGTTGATTGGAAATGATATAGAATTTCTGGATAGCATAAAAGGATACTTGAATAAGAGTTTTTCAATGAAAGACCTCGGTGAAGCTGCTTACATATTAGGCATCAAGATCTATAGAGATAGATCAAGACGCTTGATTGGACTTTCACAAAGCACATACCTTGATAATTTTTTGAAGAAGTTCAAAATGGATCAGTCAAAGAAAGGGTTCTTGCCTGTGTTACAAGGTGTGAAGTTGAGTAAGACTCAATGCCCGGCCACTACAGAAGATAGAGAGAAAATGAAAGTCATTCCCTATGCCTCAGCCATAGGATCTATCATGTATGCAATGTTGTGTACCAGACCTGATGTGTGCCTTGCTATAAGTCTAGCAGGGAGGTA
Organism: Secale cereale; assembly: GCA_902687465.1. Lineage (NCBI taxonomy): Eukaryota > Viridiplantae > Streptophyta > Magnoliopsida > Poales > Poaceae > Secale > Secale cereale. The sequence continues at coordinate 37,418,157 of LR738713.1, read as the reverse complement.
CCAAAGTAATCCAGGAGTGGATCACTGGACATCGGTCAAGAACATCCTGAAATACCTGAAAAGGACAAAGGATATGTTTCTCGTGTATGGAGGTGACAAAGAGCTCGTCGTAAACAGTTACGTCGATTCTAGATTTGACACTGATCCGGATGAATCTAAGTCACAAACCGGATATGTATTTCTATTGAACGGTTGAGCTGTCAGTTGGTGCAGTTCCAAGAAGAGCATCGTGGCGGGATCTACGTGTGAAGCGGAATACATAGCTGCTTCGGAAGTAGCAAATGAACGAGTCTGGATGAAGGAGTTCATATCCGATCTAGGTGTAATACCTAATGCATCGGGTCCAATGAAAATCTTTTGTGACAACACTGGAGCAATAGCCTTGGCGAAGGAATCCAGGTTTCACAAGAGAACAAAGCACATCAAAAGACACTTCAATTCCATCCGCGACCTAGTCAAGGAGGGACACATAGAGATTTGCAAGATACATACGGATCTGAATGTTGCAGACCCGTTGACTAAGCCTCTTGCAAGGGCAAAACATGATCAACACCAAGACTCCATGGGTGTAAGGATCATTACTTTTTAATCTAGATTATTGACTCTAGTTCAAGTGGGAGACTGAAGGAAATATGCCCTAGAGGCAATAATTAAGATGTTATTTGTATTTCCTTATATCATGATAAATGTCTTTTATTCATGCTAGAATTGTATTAACCGGAAACTTAGTACATGTGTGAATACATAGACAAAAATAGTATGTCCCTAGTATGCCTCTACTAGACTAGCTCATTGATCAAAGATGGATATGTTTCCTAGCCATAGACATCAGTTGTCATTTGATCAACGGGATCACATCATTAGGAGAATGATGTGATGGACTAGACCCATCCGTTAGCTTAGCACTATGATCGTTTAGTTTTATTGCTATTGCTTTCTTCATGACTTATACATGTTCCTATGACTATGAGATTATGCAACTCCCGAATACCGTAGGAACACCTTGTGTGCTATCAAACGTCACAACGTAACTGGGTGATCATAAAGATGCTCTACAGGTGTCTCCGAAATTGTTCATGGTGTTGGCATAGATCAAGACTAGGATTTGTCACTCCGAGTGTCGGAGAGGTATCTCTGGGCCCTCTCGGCAATGCACATCATAATAAGCCTTGCAAGCGAATGACTAATGATTTAGTCACAAGATGATGTATTACGAAACGAGTAAAGAGACTTGCCGGTAACGAGATTGAACTAGGTATAGAGATACCGACGATCGAATCTCGGGCAAGTAACATACCGATGACAAAAGGAACAATGTATGTTGTTATGCGGTTTGACCGATAAAGATCTTCGTAGAATATGTAGGAGCCAATATGAGCATCCAGGCTCGGCTATTGGTTATTGATCGGAGATATGTCTCGGTCATGTCTACATAGTTCTCGAACCCGTAGGGTCCGCACGCTTAACGTTTGATGACGATCGGTATTATGAGTTTATGACTTTTGATGTACCGAAGGTAGTTCGGAGTCCCGGATGAGATCACGGACACGACGAGGAGTCTCGGAATGTCCGAGACGTAAAGATTGATATATTGGACGGCTATATTCGGACACCGGAAGTGTTCCGTAAAGTTTCGGAATTAACCGGAGTACCGGGGGGGTTACCGGAACCCCCTGGGGAAGCTATGGGCCTTAATGGGCCGTAGGAGAAAGAGGAAAGGAGGGCCAGGGCTGGGCCGCGCGCCCCCACTCCTTGGTCCGAATTGGACAAGGAAGGAGGGGGGTCGGCGCCCTTTTCCTTCTCCTTCTCCCTCTCCTTCCTTCCCCCCTTCTCCCTTGTGGTAGTTCCTACTAGGAATAGGATTGCAATCCTATTCCTAGTAGGATTGCTCCTCCTTGGCGCGCCAATAGGGGCCGGCCGGCCTCCCCCCTTGATCCTTTATATACGGGGGCAGGGGGCACCCAAAGACACACAAGTTGAATTGTTTTAGCCGTGTGCGGTGCCCCCCTCCACAGAAACACACCTCGGTCATACTGTCACAGTGCTTAGGCGAAGCCCTGTGCCGGTAACTTCATCATATCCATCACCACGCCGTCGTGCTGACGAAACTCTCCCGTGAAGCTAAACTGGATCAAGAGCTCATGGGACATCATCAAGCTAAACGTGTGCTGAACGCGGAGGTGCCATACGTTCGGTGCTTGATCGGTTGGATCGCGAAGAAGTTCGACTACATCAACCGCGTCACTTGACGCTTCCGCTCCCGGTCTACGAGCGTATGTAGACACACTCTCCCTCTCGTTGCTATGCATCTGGTAGATAGATCTTGCGTGATCGTAGGAAAATTTTAAAATACTACATTCCCCAACACCTTCAAGCAGAAGTATTCTCGCAGGGTGGTGCACGCCGCATACGCCGAGTACCTGGAGAAGCTTGAGGATGGTGTCGGCATTGCACATGATTGTCCATCATCACCCTTCTTTGTAACTTTGACATCATCACCCACGGGTAAACTTATGACCAAAGTCATTCCACACACTTCGTTTTTACAAAGATTTTTGCCAATAAACGCCCACAGTTTGTCCCTCTTCTAGCCGACGCGTGTCCAAACTAGTTGGGCACGAAGCTTGCGCGGTAATTTGTGCGGTTGCGCAGGAATAGACTCAGCAATGATACATTTGGCGCCTCTTCGAGCATACGCGTGTGGTGTTCTCAAGCGTGCACTGGAATCCTCAGCTATGAATGCGGTGACATGACGTGACGATTACAGGCCGGCCGACCCCCATTTATTACAACATTCATTTAAGCCTTGTGTCTCTTCAACCTTTCGATCGCGCCCAACTATTGCAAGAAGCACACCCACCATGACTAATTCTTAGAGGGTATCCTGCGCGGCTCCAATGGCGCTCCGAGCGGCTACCGACGACGAGTAACAGTTCACCATGCATGCCGTCGTGGACACCCATAGAAGGCTCATGGAGCTCTTGGCGGTGTAGACCAACAACCCGGTCTGGGTGGAGCACTCCATCCACATCATGGAGCTGTTGCTTGTTGAGGAGAATTACAAGGTGGTCGGGTTCGACCTCCCGTACACCCGCGCTCGTGCCGGGTCTCGTCCCAAGGTCAACGTTGCCCAGATGTGCGACCGCAATCACGTACTTGTCTACCATTACTGCCTGGCCACAAGGCCTTGTGAGCGTTTCGCCAGGTTTGTCAACATCCCCCACTACATGTTCGCTACGGACATCACCAACGATGTAAAGGTGCTTAAGAATTCGGGCATCGTCTGCCAGAATCTTGTCGACATCCTGGGCCAATACAAGATCTGGGGCAATAACGAGCACGAAGGACTCACTGGTTCAACCTCGCCGAGACTATCGTCGATCCGTACTACAGAGACATAAAGGATTCCTGCAACAAGGACAAGCGTGCCTGGCACTCGGCCTAGATAGGGAAACTCGACAAATCTCACATCATGTATGCAGCCAAGGAGGTGTACACGAGCTACAATATGTATAGGCGGATCGTTGACATGAGGAAGTGCCTCCTTCCCTAAAACGGCCAGGGATCCAGCCGGATGCAGAGCAATGGCAAGCGTCGTCGCAACAAGAAGTAGATGATTAGATCCTCATTTCTCCTAGCTTAGTATGCATTTAATTGCTTACTTTGGTGTGTGGAAATGTTATGTGTGTAGTCACTTGTGTAATTGTATGCTTAATTTGGTTATGCCATGCTGTATTTTTAAGTATATATGTTGATGCTCTGTAGACAGAGAGTAGATGTTGTGCAGACAGAGCAAATAACATCGCACACTCACTACACAATGGAACCCATCGGTGATGTTTTCATCAATCACTCACAATTGTACACCAGCAATCGTTTGCTCACAACACACACGGCTTGTTAACAACAATCATCTGTGTTGTTATCGGTCTTCCACACATTTCCGATTGTAGGCCTGTTTGCCGCGTATCACACACATCTTGTTAAGTTGACCGTTTCCGTTCTCTTGGCTCAACGCAAACAGTTCATCCGAGTGAACTATATGCCGTATATCACACAGACATTCATCGGGCTGACCGTTTCTTTTGTGTTGCCTAATCACAAACAGTTCATCCGAGTGAACTGTATGTCGTATATCGCACACACACCTTCATCTGGCTGCCCGTTTCTGCTGTTCCGTCTCAACGCAAATAGTTCTTATGGATCAACCGTATGCCCCACATCGCACACACATCTAAAATCTGAATCGTCTGTGATGTATCCACCATCGCAAATGTTTTCCATCTTTTTTGACTTTTTTTACATCATCGTTTGTGATTAATGCATCGCACACAGTTTTGTCGAAGGGTCTCTGATTGTAGTGTCACGTTAGCAGCATCCTGCAATAGTGAAGGAGCGCACCTCAGGGTCGTTCCGATCGAGAGGCAATTACGGGAAGAGTCTTCAAATGATTGATGTCCCTTGTGCCATCATCTTCCTATCCATGCATTATTCACATCATTGGACGAGTGCTGTTGCGGACGACCGAACAACAAAAATGGATCAACATAGCAGCCACCTCCCTGAGAGCACAAAGTGAGCTTCCTATAGACATTTTTTTTCTTTTCACAGTTACATGTTAACTGCATACATTCACGAATTGTACAAACTCTTGAATTTTTGTTAATATAAATATTGTTACTTTTAAAGTGGATGTGTGTGTTAGCACACGTCCCAAAAATTATGTAAGCAATCATTCTTGATACCAAGGTCATGCATGTCTAATTAGTGAATTTTATTTTGTAGCTCAATATTTTCATCATGATAGACCAACAACTAAAATAACAAAAGAATTCATTTAAAAATTGTAGGTGTAACATTCTGTATTGACGGGCATAATTGGATTAGGAGTTCATACCAGAGATGCTTCCTAAAGTTATGCTCTGTAGCCTGTAGAAACGCATGGACATTCTACTAGTCTCTACTCCTAAAGAGGGAGTTTGCGGTCGTGATGGTAGGTTTATACATCATCTGGTTTGATTCGATTTCGCACGCATCCATTAATGCTCAAAAATATCTCAGTTAACTCTTGTCCAATCCCACTTTTCCTACACTTGCATGCAACTAATTAGTCGAATAAGTTAATTATGTGTATTAATTAGGCAGACAATTAATATGTCCATTTAATTTTAAAAGTATAATTGAGTGTTGGCCGTGAGGTTCGTACAATTATGAAGAGTATCATTATTTGGACAAGAGGATCATATTAATTTTGAAAAAGTTTATGAAGCATTTGAAAGTACGATCACTTTCATTATGAAGAGTATTATTATTGGGATAGAAGGATCACGATAATTCTAAAAAGTAGCATTGAGTGTTAAACGGAACAATCATGTTATTTATGGAGAGTATTGTTCTTTGGACATGAGTATCATATTAATTATGTAAAGTATTATCAAGCCTTAAATGGGAGGATCTTAATTACAAAAGGTATCACCAATCAATAATGGAAAACAATTTGGAAACCAAGCATCGAATCAATTTGGAAATCAAGGAATTAATGCAATTAATTACACATGCAATTAATTATGTGCGTTTAGGTGTGCATTTTTTTGCACAAAATGAAGTATGGAATAAAGCCATTAATGTAATTTATTAATTTTCATGACATATAATTAGGGATGCAGATAATTAATAGTAGGAACTTTTTTTAAATTTATCATTACTATTAAACCTAGATCCTCTTAAAAAACCATCCACTCCCAGCTCCTCGCACGCACAAGAAATCCCACCTCTCATGCCTCAAGCAAAAAGAAAAGAAAAAAAATTCATTGCAAACCAGTCACTAAATCTGTTTGGGAATCAAGTCATAGTGCAATTAATTAACTAGGTAATTAACTATAGGTGCAATTAATTAAGTCTCTTTAAGTAGGGATTTTTTTCGTGACAAACCAAGTTTAGAATCGAGACACTAATGCTACTAGATGATACCCCGCACCTTGCTGCAGAAATTGTAGCCGAAAAATTGGATATATTAGACAAAGAAAATAAAAATAATTTGAAACACCTGTTAAGCATGCTGTCTCCCAGCTAAAGTAAAACCATTTCATGCACAACTCGTTTGAAAAATAAAAATGTATTCCGTATCTAGCAGGTTAGAATTGCCCATCATTGAGAGGAATTTTGACACACAAAAAAAGTAACCTGCAAACACATGATATTTTGATCATCTAGAGATACATCCAACATACATCAGTAATCACAAATAGACGATTTGTTGAACGACAAATAAGATTCTGAAACGGCGTTCTGTTGAGTTTCAGGGCTTTTGGAGTTGTGCAGAATAGGTTTCCAGAGTTTGCTCCTTTTCCAGCCTAGAATTCCAGCTGCCGGCATTCTCCCTCTCCATGTAAACCTTATAAAATAAGAGAGAAAAGACATAAGTGTTGTGACAAAACATGTAAGAACAGCCCATAATGCAATAAATATCAACATATAAGCATGATGCAAAATGGACGTATCAAGACCGCAAAACATAAATGCAGAGCACCTCTGAAGATCAAGGATTGACTAGACATTGTAATTCATGGTAAAAGAGATCCAGTCACAGTCATACTCAATGTAAATTAATAGCAATGCATGCAAATGACAGCGGTGCTCTCCAACTGGTGCTTTTTAATAAGAGGATGATGACTCAACATAAAAGTAAATAGATAGCCCCTTCGCAGAGGGAAGCAGGGATTTGCAGAGGTGCCAAAGCTCAAGTTTTGAAATAGAGATAAATAATGTTTTGAGTGGCATACTTTCATTGTCAACATAACAACCAAGAGTTCTCAATATCTTCCATGGCACACACATTATAGGTTGTTGCCAAACGGAATGGTAAAGTTTATACTCTCCCACCACCAACAAGCACACTCCACGACTGGCCCGAAACAATGGGTACCATTCATACCAACAATAGTCCTAGGCGAGTTTTGTTTAATTATTTTGATTTGATTTGAGCAAGGGACTGGGCATCCCAGTTACCGACCATTTTCACATGAATGATGAGCAGAGTCCACTCATCGTGAGAATAACCCACCTAGCATGAAAGATATAGACAACCCTAGTTGATACATGAGCTGTTCGAGCATACAAAACATAATTTCATTTGTAGGTTTAGAGTTTGGCACATACAAATTTACTCGGAACGGTAGGTAAATACCGCATATAGGAAGGTATGATGGACTCATATGGAATAACTTTGGGGTTTATGGAAGTGGATGCACAAGCATTATTCCCGATTAGTACAAGTGAAGACTAGAAAGAGACTGGGAAGCGACCAACTAGAGAGCGACAACAGTTATCAACATGCATTAAGATTAATCAACAATGAGTGCAAGCATGAGTAGGATATAAATCACCATGAACATAAATATCATGGAGGCTATGTTGATTTTGTTTCAACCACATGCGTGAACATGTGCCAAGTCAAGCCACTCGAATCATTCAAAGGAGGATACTACCCTATCATACCACATCACAACCATTTTAAATAGCATGTTGGCACGCAAGGTAAACCGTTATAAACTCCTAGCTGATTAAGCATGGCATGAGTAACTATAATCTCTAATTGTCATTGTAAGCATGTTTCATTCATAATAAGCTGAATCAGGAACGATGAACTAATCATATTTACAAAAACAAGATAGGTCGAGTTCATACCAGCTTCTCTCATCTCAATCAGTTCATCATATATCATCATTATTGCCTTTCACTTGCACGACCGAACGGTGTGGATAATAATAATAGTGCACATGCATTGGACTAACCTGGAATCTGCAAGCATTTAATATAAGGGAGAAGACAAGGTAATATGGGCTCTTGGTTAAATCAACAGTAATGCATATGAGAGCCACTAAGCATTTTCATCATGGTCTTCTCCTCTTGACCCCCAAAGAAAAGAAAAGAAATAAAACTATTTACACGGGAAAGCTCCCAACAAGCAAAAGAAGAACGAGAAATCTTTGTGGGTTTTCTTTTAATTACTACTACTACATGCATGGAAAGTAAACTAGCTAAAAGCTACAACTATTTTTTTGTTTTTCTTAAGATTTTTCTGACACACAAGAAAAAGACTTGTAAAGAAAAATAAACTAGCATGGATAGTACAATGAAAAAGTATGAGCACCGACTACTGGAATGAGTGTGTGAACATGAATGCAATGTCGGTGAGAAATACGTACTCCCCCAAGCTTAGGCTTTTGGCCTAAGTTGGTCTATGGCTACTGCTGGCCTGACAGATATCCAAAGTCGTAGTTGGGGTTGTACTGCGATGCAGTGGCTATTGCCTGACGAGCTGCAGCTTGGAGACGAGCCCCCTCCATCGTCTCCTCATACTCATTCGCTTCATCCCTCATTATAACATATCTCCTTTTTGCCTGAAAATCAAAGAAAGTAGGTGCAGGGAGAGCAATATGGACAGTGCAACATCTGTCAAAGATTAGTCGGTACTGGAGGAATTGTTCATTCCTCTCAACAAACTGATGGCGAACCATAGCATTATAATCTAGATAAGCAGGAGGCAACTTCATATCATTTTCATGTATGGGTACATGAAGATAATTAGCCACACAAGTTGCATAGATTCCACCAAACAAATCTCCACTTAAACCGTTAAGATGTAACCTTCGTACAACAATGGCCCCCAAGTTATATTGTCTATCGCCTAATACCACACTCTTGAGGACACAAAGATCTGGAACGCACATGTGGTAAGCCTCATCTTTACTGTTAATGCATCTACCAACGAAGAGAGCAAAATAATGTACGGAAGGGAAATGAATGCTCCCTATGGTAGCTTGTGTGATTTCTCTAGATTCCCCCACAGTGATACTAGCAAGAACGTCTTTATATTCAGATTTGCGAGGTTCACTAATATTACCCCACTGCAGGAGCTTACAAGCATCATTAAAGTCTTCTAAGTCCATGGTGTATGATTTATCATAAAGATCAAATAAAAAAGTGTGAGAATTGCGTGAGGATGTAAATTTAAATCTTCTCACAAAGGAATCAGTTAGGTAGTGGTACTGAGGGCACTTATCTGACACGAAGTCCTCAAGATCAGCATTACGCACATACGTGTCAAATTCTTCCTTGATGCCTTCCTGGACCATAAACTCCTCTGACGGCCATCACGAGGCCGCACTTGAGCTTCCCTCGGTGGTTCATCATCCGGCTCACGTATCGCGAGCCTTGGTACTTGCTTCCTTGAGGAATCACCTTGGTAGATTTTCCTATGCATTTTTCTCTGAAAATTTTCTAAAATTTTAGTGACTCAAAATAAAAGTGAACCAAACTCAACAAGATTGATAGCAACTACTCCCACAAGTGCCTAGAGACTATATCATGCATTAGAACTACTTGGGACCACATAAATTTGACATGTAAGCTCAAGAATAGGGTCACCTTAGCAGCAAAAATTTGCAATAAATAAAGCACTAGAACAAAAACTAATTGGACCATTGGAGGAGCTACATACCAAAGAACAATCTCCCTGGACAGTTTTGTGAATGGAGCTTTGAGCAAGGAGATCGAAAATGGCAGCAAGATGAGCTACAACACGGGTTTGAGCTATGGGAGGATTTTTTCTCGAGGAAGATGAAGTGTGTGGGTGCTGGAATAAGTGGAGGGGGTCCACGTGGGGCCCATGTGGCAGGGGCGCGCCCAGGGGGGTCGGCGCTCCCTGGACCCTCGTGGCCAGGTGGTGTGGCCCCTTGATGAGTTCTGAGTGCCAAATATTTTTAAATATTCTACAAAAAAATCATATTTCATTTTCGGGGCATTTGGAGAACTTTTATTTTTGGGATATTTGTATTGCAACGATAATTCAGAAAACAGACAGAAAATACTATTTTTTCTTTATTTAATCTAAACAACATAAAGTAAAAAGAGGGTGCACAGAGTTGTGCTTTCTAACTTCATCCATCTCATGCTCATCAAAAGGAATCCACTAATAAGCTTGATCAAGTCTTGTTAACAAACTCTTTCCGAATAACATGAAACCGGAGAATTTTCAAATAACACTAGGTTACCTCAATGGGGATATGTATGTCCCCAACAATAAGAATATCAAATTTCTTCTTGACAGTAGGAAGAGGGAATTCAAAACCTCCAATAGTGATCGATGAAAATTTTCCAATAGAATTGATACTTTGGACTTGAGGTTGTTTCCTAAAAAAATGTACCGTATGCTCATTACCATTAACATGAAAAGTGACATTGCCTTTTTGCAATCAATAACAGCCCCTGCAGTATTCAAAAAGGGTCTACCAAGGATAATCGACATACTATCGTCCTCGGGAATATCAAGAATAACAAAGTCCGTTAAAATAGTAATGTTTGCAACCACAAGAGGCACATCCTCACAAATACCAACATGTATAACAATTGATTTATCGGCCATTTGCAAACATATTTCTGTAGGTGTCAACTTATTCAAATCTAGTCTACAATATAAAGAGAGAGGCATAACACTAACACCGGCTCCAAGATCACATAAAGCAGTTTTAACATAGTTCCTTTTAACGGAGCATGGTATAGTTGGTACTCCTGGATCTCCTAGTTTCTTTGGCATTCCACCCTTAAAGGTATAATTGGCAAGCATGGTGGAGATTTCAACCTCTGTTATCTTTCTTTTATTTGTCACAATATCTTTCATATACTTAGCATAAGGATTTGTTTTAAGCATATCAGTCAAACACATACACAAAAAGATAGGTCCAATCATTTCAGCAAAGCGCTCAAAATCCTCATCATCCTTTTTCTTGGATGGTTTAGGAGGAAAAGGCATGGGTTTCTGAACCCATGGTTCTCTTTCTTTACCGTGCTTCCTAGCAATGAAGTCTATTTTATCATATCGTTGATTCTTTGATTGTGGGTTATCAAGACCAACAGCAGGTTCAATCTCTATATCATTGTTATTGCTAGGTTGAGCATCATCATGAACATCATCATTAACATTATCACTAGGTTCTTGTTCATTACCAGATTGTGTTTCTGCATCAGGAATAGAAATATCATTGGGATTCTCAGGTGTGACAACAACAGATTCACTAGAAGCATGCAAAGTCCTATCATTTTTTTTCTTCTTCTTAGAAGGACTAGGTGTATCAACATTAGTTCTCTGAGAATCTTGCTCAATTCACTTTGGGTGGCCCTCAGGATACAGAGGTTCTTGAGTCATTCTACCCCCTCTAGTCATAACTCTAACAACATTATCATTTTTCTTATTATTTAATTCATTAAGCAAATCATTTTGTGCTTTAAGTACTTGTTCTACCTTAGTGGTAACCATAGAAGCATGTTTACTAATGAGTTTAAGTTCACCTTTAATTCTAGACATATAATCACTCAAGTGTTCAATCATATAAGCATTATGTTTCAATTGTCTACTAACATAAGCATTGAAGTTATCTTATTTAACAATAAAATTGTCAAACTCATCTAAGCATTGGCTAGCAGACTTATTACGAGGGATATCACCTTTATAAAATCTATAGAGAGAATTTACCTTTACTACCTGTGTCGGGTTATCAAGACCATGTATTTCTTCAATAGGTGGTAAATTCTTAACATCTTCAGCTTTAATACCTTTTTCTTTCATAGATTTCTTTGCCTCTTGCATATCTTCAGGACTAAGAAATAGAATACCCCTTTTCTTCGAAGTTGGCTTAGGATTTGGTTCAGGAAGTGTCCAATTATTTTCATTACTCAACATATTATTTAATGCAATTCAGCTTTATCAACAGTTCTTTCCTGAAAACACAACCGGCACAACTATCCAGGTGGTCTCTGGAAGCATCGGTTAGTCCATTATAAAAGATAGCAAGTATTTCATTTTTCTTAAGAGGATGATCAGGTGTCACACCCTACATTTTGTAACATGTTATTTGTATCTTTGAAGCATGAAAATTTGGACCAACAAAAAATTTAGCATCATTTGGCTTTATTTGGAATTGAGTTTTCTTCATATGCTTTTTCATGTGCTCATTAAAGTCAACTATGACCTCTCGTAGAATTCATCCCCATACCCAAAACTTTTGCCCAATGATCATGCCAAGTGTTATATAGCAGTATAGTATTTTCTTACAAATTAATTTGGCCAAAAAGTATTTTATAAATTTAGTTTTCCAAAAACCCCTGAATTGAGATTTGCACTGCAAGTACTTGATTTAGGGTGAGAAAATTATTTCAAAAGGTTTATTTGAGACCTAGTAGTCATAGGACTTCCAGAAACCTCAAAGGTATAATTTTAAAAGTTATTTTCCTATTTTATTTAAAAGCTTTTTCTTAAGGCCAGAAATGGTCTTTAATAGGGGAAAATTATTTAACTGTTTCAAAAATATTTGCCAAAATTCAGAGAGACTCAGAGGACATATATTATCCATATATAAGAGTTTCAACACTTGGTCATGTTCAAAATAATGGGCTAAACCCTCTAAAACCCTTTCTGGATATTTCAAGCTTTTGAAATATTTACAAAGGAAATATTCTCCAAAAATTCCAGGGAAATTCTATCATGTCATATATGACATATGTGATGATCTTGCCAAGTCCCATGCCTTGGGAAGCAAGAAAACATCCTCAAACCCCTTCATAACCATTCTGTCCATATTTGAAGTTTGAGCAACTTTACATTGCCAAACTTGTCCAAATGCTCTCAAACTTGGTGCACATGCTAGAATGACCTAATAAGGCATCTAGACCAAATGGCACAAGATTTGGAATAGAGCAACTTGATCAGATCACCTCAAAACCCTTTCTGTTCAAATGCAAATTTGAACAACTTTACATTACCAACTTTTTATCTGGAGCTTCAAACTTTGTGGGCATGATCAGTACCCCAAATGATGATGCTACACCAAGGGGTGCATCAAGGGGAGATGATTAGCTTGACTCAAACAAGATGAAGCTGTTTCTGTTGATTTCTAGGGTTCACCAAAGTTACATTGGCTAGTTTCTTCAAATGAGCCCAAATTTGGTGAAACACCCTCTTTTCACATGTTATTCAACCCTGTTAAGTGCCATGTCAATTGGAGGTCATTTACTTGACCAAACACTGATCAATCACCTTCTGGCTTTTTACTAAAACCTCCAACTTGATCACCTTTACTCTTCTCCATGGCCTCAACTTTTTACCACATGATCATTGAGTTACTAGCTACCCCCAGTAACTTCCCCAGCACCCCAGCTCCATGATTGAGGGGTAAGAACCCTGTTTTACCTTGCTGGACAGCAGGTTTTCACCAAGTTACCAGCATCCTCACTCTCTCTCAGCATCTCCAGGGCATCCAAGGCCGCAGGCCATTTCTTTACTCCTCCCTCAACCTTCTAGACACTCTTGGACACGTTGGTTTTGACCAGAACGGCGAGAGCGCGATGATGCCAGCAATACGCACGCTCTAGAGCGCGCTACAGTGCATCTCCGCACGGTGGCTCCAGCCAATCAGCCTCCCCCGACAGCCTCGGGCCTCCCCTTCGCGCCAGTCGAGGCATCTCGACGTCCGCAACCTCCCCGGCGCTGTCCCCCCTCCTCCTGCGCCCTCCAGTGGCCGTCGTCGCACGCGCGCTGGCCGCCCGCAACGGCCACTCCTCTGCCTCGCACGCGCGCGTCGACTGGAAGGTCCCCCGCTCCTCCTCTCACCTCTACTGGACGTGGGGCTCGTCCAGGAACTCCGTGGACTCATCCCCTTGGCCTCCCGTGCGCTGTAGCCTCGAACCGGAGCTCGCCGGCGCACTGTACCACGGGCCTCCGTCGACCTCCTATAAATAGCCCCTCCCGAGCCTCTCCAGCAGCATCAGCAACCTCACCTCACTCCACTGAGTCCCCCAGCACCACCCACTCCTCCCCAGGTCGTCCCAGTGCTCAGGATCGACCGGAGCTCCGCCGCGTCGGGCCGCCGGTGATCCCGCAGTACGAGCCACCCCTGCCCTTCCTTTCACCTGATTCGGAACCGCCGTGCTCCACTGACCCTTTCCCCCATGTTTCCCCCTCCGTTTGCAGTCGGAAACGACCGGAGCAACGACCCTCCGACGAGCTTCCGCCGTCCCACCTCGCCGCCGGCGAACCTGACCTCCCCGGCGTGCCGCACCACCACCACTGCAACCGCCACTCGACGCTGAGTCCATCCCTGGCCTCTGTTGCCGTCGCCGTGGCCGGAAACCTCGCCGGTGAGCTCGCCGTCGCCGTGGCCGCAAGGTTGGAGATGACAGGCGGGCCCCGCCTGTCATCCCCACACCTCTCTCCCCCTCCTCTCTGCCGCTGACCCACGGGCCCCGCCCGTCAGGTTCAAAAACCTGACGTGCGCGCGCAAGCACCTGTGCGGCTGGGCTGGTCCGCCTGGGCCGTGCACTGTGGCCTTCACTAGCCCAGTTGCACAGGACACATTTTCCTTTTTCTTTTCTGTGATTGTTTTAAACATTTCTACAGAAAAGAATAATGGTCCAAATAAAATAATTCCAACTCCTAAAATCTTGTAATATTCCAACCTATTTAATGGTACCACTTTCACTCAAATCCATGAAACTTTTCTGTTCTGTTCAAATTTAAATTCAAATTTGAGCAGTAAAACTCCGGTTCTAAAATCAATATATTCCATTCTGTTACTCCAAAACTCCAGCTATGAATTTTCCCCATCTTAGAAATTCCTCTAGTATTTTACAAAAATGAGTTGACATTTTTCTGAGCACTTTGATTTTTCTGTTTTGTTTGTATTCTTATTTTCCCGTGGTTATTATGCGACGTATAGATCCCGTATTTGACGAAGTTGCTGTGGAAGAAGAAGGAGAAGGATTTGAAGACTTTGAAGACCAAGCCAATCCAGGCAAGCAGCCCTTTGACCATGATACACTTGTTTTGCGGAACCCGTTGTTTCCAATGCATGATGATAGATTCACGATGGTGACCTAGTTGAACCCACCACATGATGCATGCTTGATCTTGATCTTCCTAAGTGCTAGATGACATGCAAATAGTTGGTCATGAAGCTTAAATGATGCATGTGTGATTTTAACCCTCGTAGTTGAAATCTTTGCATGAACCCATCGGGTGCCCCTAATGCCCGAGGGTGATGATGTGTTAGGTCATCACTTGAGGAAGAAGTGATGTGCCGGTAAAATCATGTGCATGGTGAAATGATGGATTAGATTTATGTGTGACTACCGTCCCAACCAAACATGTGCAACCACACTACCCCTTATGGGACGGGGCTTTATTGATTACTTAGGTCGATACTAGCATGGTGCCCGCATTACTAGTGACGGGAAGACTTGAGGTCTTTCCCGGGACGGGGTCGTGCTTGGATAGACGACTATGACTGTTTTCACAGGGCACCGAACACACCGTTGGTCCCTTCGGGTACGCGTGACATTGAAATTAGGGCAAGTCCCGTGATCTATTGTTTGTGCCCGAGGGCCGTGTACCAACGAGTGGACTCTATGTTAGTGTCGTCTGAGGAAAGGTAATGACCGGGGTGCTTACCCCGGGTACTTGAGGTACCGCGGGTCGTGGATGACACGGAAGTTCCCCGGATCTTGTGGGTAAAGTGTACAACCTCTGCAGAGTGTCAAACTATTCGAATAGCCGTGTCCACGGTCATGGACAGTTGGGTGGTGCTACTTAAACTATGTCCAGAATTTTACTTCATCGGTGATAGTATGTGTGTGATAAGTCAAGGGTGGTGACTTGACTCGATGAGTTGAATCGTATTCATGTTGATATCGGTAACCTGTCTTCGAGGTTATGCGAGTTTATTGATGCATTAACTTGATGGGAGAATATTTATTCTAGCCTTTTGCTAGATTGTTCATTATTGTTCCATTGCATTGTTACCACATCATGGGTTGCTTGCGAGTACATTCAAAGTACTCATTGGCTTGCCACTGGTTATTTAATTGGCCAGGCCTGGAAGAACAGGAATATGAGGAAGAATTCTTTGGAGACGAGCATGCGAACTAGGACGCAATCCCAGTCAGAATGCCTGTAGGGTTAAGGCAGATGGCATGGGTTCTACCCGTTATCGAAGACTTCCGCTATTTGAGTTATTTGCTATTCAGCCCGTGAGGCTCTGTCTATGTAAGACTTGGCCATAATGGCCTTAATTCGTGTAAGACTATTTGTATGGATGTAAGACTCTTGTTATTTCAGCTTCTGTGTGTTCAGTGAGCATTGATCTCTAGGATCACTGTACACGTGCATTCGGTGATCTCGACTTCTAAGTCGGGGTCCCCACAGAGCTGGTATCAGAGCCATCCTGACTGTAGGAAGCCTTAGTTAGCATGGGCGTTAGTTAGATGAGACCCCTTTTCAAAAACCTTCTGAACCTCTCTTCTTTTCTAAACCTGAGATTTCATCAGCTTATTAACCCCTCCTATTCCACCTTTGTAGATGGCCGCTGTACCCGAAGAGCACCTGACCACTGGGTTTCCCTTACTTCTCGAGGATAGCCTCCAGGAGTGTCAGTTCCACCGAGCACCCATTCTCACCTACCTTGAGCATTGGGTGAGCGACACTGAGGTGGAGTACCACGTGGAAGTGATCGTGAAGGCAAACGATCCTCCCACAAGTTGGTTCTTCGAGGGACCCCAGATGGCAACACTACCACTCGCTGTCGAGGCTGCTGCACTCAAGGCGTTAACCCGTCTCCGCGAGCTTCTTCCGGAGATGGCAGCCAAGATGACAACTCGCTTCTTACCTTACCGGAAGGAAGGTGAAGAGGAAAGCAGCGCACTAGCCCCTCCACTGATGGAAGGACTCTCGCTTCGGTTCCAGACCTACTTCAGTCTATGTGCCGACAGCTTGGCACAAGACTTGGCCTCGGAATCAATGAAGCTTCGAGAAGAACTTCACAAGACCAAGGCACTTCTTCGTCGAGCTCAAGAGAAGGCAAATAGGATCAAGAAGGAAGGAGCACCTTCTGGACAACCCGCTATCGCATATCGAGGTGGAAGGCCCTCCGAGGATGTATCTTCCAAGAATGAGGAACCACCTCGGCGACGCCGGATGACAGCAAGGGAATATCGCAAACTTTTCCCTGCACCACCGACGAAGCACCGTCGTATCCAACTCCTCCACTCCCCCACACCCTCGAGTGACAAGGGGGCCCAGACAGATGAAGACAAGGAGGAAGACCCAGAAGAGCCGGAATACGCGACCGAGCATTCCGCCGCTTAGGCATTATTCGCTACTCGGATATGCCAGTTGTAACCTCTACGGTAGGATAGGTCGTGTAACCCCTATGCGCAGTCGAGTCCTTGTATGGTTCATATGAAACCATCTAGCGTTTGCTTTTGTTGTGTCTGGATGTATGTCGTATTCTTCCTTCGGGAATGTGTAAACGACTACATCACCCATTTGGATTTTAATGAATGTGTTTTGGCCTTACGGCCCTTGCATGATTTGATTTAGTGTCACACCCACCCCCTTACTAGGCACCCATCTATCTTGCTTTCCCTCTTCCGAGTCATGAGACCTTTTACCGCTCCAACAGGATGCCTGTTGTAACTCGTACTGGTACCTCTACCCAGCAGCCCGAAGCCGGAGCATCCTCTCAGCCAGAGGCAGGCCACGACCAAACCAACGACCAAGCTCCACCACCACCTCCTCCAAGCATGGACATGGCTCAGCTTCTCCAAGCTTTCCGAGAGGAACGCCAAGCCAACACTGCAGCTCTTCAGCTGATTGCTCAAGCTGTCACCAACAACCGCCAACCGGCGGGGAATGGCAATGGACGTTCCACGTTGGCAGAGTTCAAGAAGCATGCACCGCCAACTTTCATCGAGACTGCTGAACCCCTGGATGCAGATGACTGGGTCTGTTCCATTGAGGAAATTTTGGAACTAGTCGGATGCATCGAAGACCGCGAGAAGGTAGCTTATGCAGCCCACTGCCTCGGGGGGACTGCTAGAGCTTGGTGGGATGGATTCAAGGTCATGCATGCTGAACAAGACATCACTTGGGTTAGCTTCAAGTCAGAATTCCGCAAGGCCCACATTCCTTCCGGAATCATGGCTATCAAAAAGCGTGAGTTCCGAGCCCTGAAGCAAGGAAGTGGCACTGTCAAGGAGTACATGCAGAAGTTCAGTATTCTGTCAAGGTATGCCCCTGAAGATGTCAGCACTGATGCTGCCAAAAGGGAGCGCTTCATGGAAGGCCTCAATCAGACTCTGCAATACTCGCTTGTCATGTGCGACTGCCCGTCTTTCCCTGACCTGGTGAACATGGCACTTATGTTTGAAGACAAGCGGCGTGCTTTGGAAGACACTCGCAAGCGCAAGTTGGTCAGTAAGGGAAGTTCCAGCAACCAGAAACCTCGTCCGTGGCAGTCAGCCCCGGCCAAGCCAACCTATCAGCAGCCAAGAGCTCCTGCACCTCGTGCCAACCCTCAGCCTCAGCAGTATGCCAACCCCAGGCCAGCTTTCAACCCCAATACTAGTGGTGGCAACAAGATCAATCCAAACCAAGTCACTTGCTTTGGATGTGGTCAGCCCGGACACATCTCAAGGGTGTGCCCCAACAAGAAGCCTGATGCCCCGCGCCCCAATGCGCAGAACCAGGGACAAGGCCGTGGAATGCCACCAAGGAACCTAGCTCCTCGCAATCCACCGAACCATGGGAAGGGGCGTGTGAATCATGTCACTGCTGAAGAAGCCCAGGAAGACCCGGACGTCGTGCTGGGTACGTTCCTTGTCAACTCAGCACCTGCAACTGTCTTGTTTGATTCTGGAGCAACGCATTCATTTGTCACTCAAAGATTTGCATTAAAAAGTGGCATGACCCCTACACCCCTGAATAACCCTATGGTGGTACAAACCCCCGGAGCCGAGATGAGAGCCAAGATAGGCTGTAAAGGAGTCGGTATTACCATTAACGGTGTAGATTTCCTAGCAGACCTTATCATCCTGAGATCGCAAGGCTTGGATGTGATCTTAGGGATGGATTGGCTCAGTAAGCACCAAGGCTTGTTAGACTGTGCCAATCGGACAGTCACTGTGACCAATGACCAAGGAGTCGAAGTCAAGTTTGCTTCCAACTCCTCTTCCTCTCAAGCCGCTAAAGTCAACTGTCTGTCTGAAGTTGGGCTAGATCAAGTACCGGTGGTATGTGAGTATCCTGATGTCTTTCCGGATGAACGACCGGGAATGCCCCCTGACCGTGACATTGAGTTCATCATCGAGCTCGTGCCCGGAGCAGGACCCATCTATAAGAAGCCTTATAGAATGGGGACGGAAGAATTAGCCGAGTTGAAGAAGCAGCTGGAAGAGCAGCTAAGGAAGGGATTTATCCGCCCGAGTGCCTCCCCTTGGGGATCTCCTGTTCTGTTTGTGGCAAAGAGGGACGGTACCATCCGCTTATGCATCGACTATCGTTCCCTCAATGAAGTTACAATCAAGAACAAGTACCCACTTCCCAAGATCGAAGATCTGTTTGATCAGCTCAGCGGAGCCAAGGTATTCTCCAAGATCGACCTCAGATCTGGGTACTACCAGCTGAAGATCAGACCCCAAGATATTCCGAAGACGGCATTCGTAACCAGATATGGCCTGTACGAATGCACGGTCATGTCCTTTGGGTTAACCAATGCCCCAGCCTACTTCATGTATCTCATGAATAAAGTCTTCATGGAATATTTGGACAAGTTTGTTGTTGTTTTCATTGATGACATTCTTGTGTTCTCGAAGTCGGAGGAAGAGCACGAGCAGCATCTGAGGATGGTCCTTGACAAGGTTCGTGAGCACCAACTGTATGCCAAATTCAGCAAGTGTGAGTTCTGGCTGCATAAAGTTGGATTCTTAGGTCATGTCTTGACCGAGGAAGGATTATCTGTTGATCCCGCGAAGATCGAAGCTGTGACCCAATGGCAATCTCCAACGACCGTCAAGGAAGTTAGAAGCTTCCTCGGACTAGCGGGCTATTACCGCAAGTTCGTGGAAGGATTCTCTAGCATTGCACGACCAATGACTCAGCTCCTCAAGAAGGACAAGAAGTTCGAGTGGACGCCAAAATGCGAAGAGAGCTTCCAAGAGCTCAAGAAGAGATTGACCACCGCCCCAGTTCTGGCAACACCTGATATTCACAAGGAGTTCGTGATATATTGTGATGCCTCTCGAACCGGATTGGGAAGCGTTCTGATGCAAGAAGGCCGCGTCATAGCATACCTCTCCAGGCAGCTACGACCCCATGAGAAGAACTACGCTACTCACGATCTTGAGCTAGAGGCAATAGTTCATGCCTTGAAGACATGGCGGCATTACCTCCTAGGGAAACGGTGTGAGATCTACACAGACCACAAAAGTCTGAAGTACATTTTCACCCAAAAGGAATTGAACATGAGGCAGCGGAGATGGTTGGAACTCATCAAAGACTATGACCTCAGTGTTCAGTATCACCCTGGGAAGGCCAACGTGGTGGCCGATGCCTTAAGCAGGAAGGCTTGCTCTTTGAATGTCGTTATTCAAGAAAGGCAGCCAGCCTTGTTTAAGGAGATCGAACAATTCAATTTGGAATTGGTCACCCCTGGATTTCTGGATCATTTGGAAGTCAAACCAACCCTGATGGATGACGTCAAGAAGGCACAAGATGGACACGCAAGCATTGAAGGCATCAAGAAGAAGATGAAGCTGGGCAAGGCCCCAGGATTCTCTGAAGACGAGCACGGGATTGTTTGGTACAAAGGTCGCATCTGCATACCAAACAACACCGAGCTGAAGACGCTGATTCTGCAAGAAGCCCACGACACTCCGTATTCCATCCACCCCGGAGGAACCAAGATGTACCAAGACTTGAAGGCACGATTCTGGTGGCACGGGATGAAAAGAGAGATTGCAACCTATGTTGCAAAGTGTGATGTGTGCCAAAGGGTCAAGGCTGAATATCAGCGACCTGCTGGATTGCTTCAACCCCTCAAAGTTCCTGAGTGGAAGTGGGATAAAGTCGGAATGGACTTCATCACTGGATTACCAAGGTCGAATAGAGGGCATGACTCTATCTGGGTCATAGTCGATCATTTGACCAAGGTGGCCCATTTCATTCCTGTCAAGACCACTTATGATGGCAACCGGCTGGCAGCTCTCTACGTCGACCGAATCGTATGTCTTCACGGCGTTCCCAAGGAGATTGTGTCAGATCGAGGAACCCAGTTCACATCAAGGTTCTGGAAGAAGTTCCAAGAAGCCTTGGGAACCAAGTTGTCTTTCAGCACAGCTTTCCACCCACAGACCGGAGGTCAAACAGAGCGAGTCAATCAGATTCTCGAAGATATGCTCCGAGCCTGTGTCCTGGCATATGGAGCCAAGTGGGAAGACTGTCTCCCTTTTGCCGAGTTCTCCTATAACAACAGTTACCAGTCAAGCCTTCAGATGGCACCATTTGAGGTGTTGTACGGACGCAGATGCCGCACACCCCTCAATTGGTCGGAGACTGGAGAAGGACTAGTCTTTGGACCGGATATTCTCCGCGCAGCAGAAGAGCAAGTCCAACTAGTCAGAGAGCGATTAAAGGCAGCCAAGTCAAGGCAGAAGAGTTATGTTGACACTCACCATCGGAACATGAGTTTTCATGTCGGGGACCATGTGTACCTGCGGGTAACCCCTCTAAAAGGAACCAAGCGTTTCCACGTCAAGGGGAAGCTCGCACCAAGGTTCATTGGACCCTTTGAGATCACTGCACGACGAGGAGAAGTGGCTTACCAGTTGGAACTACCACCTGAGCTATCCGATGTGCACAATGTATTCCATGTGTCACAACTCCGGAAATGTCTCCAAGTTCCGGACAAGCCCAATCTCTACAGGGATGTGGATCACCAAGCCATTGATCTGCAGCCTGATTTGACCTACCGCGAGAAGCCCATTCGCGTTCTGGACGAAGCAGAACGACGGACGCGAAGCCGTACCATCAAGTATTTCAAGGCCCAGTGGAGCAACCACACCGAAGCAGAAGCAACCTGGGAACGAGAAGACTATCTTAGATCCGAGTTTCCCGATCTCTTTTAAGACCTAGTTTAGGAATCTCGGGGACGAGATTCTTATAAGGGGGGTAGGTCTGTCACACCCTGCATTTTGTAACATGTTATTTGTATCTTTGAAGCATGAAAATTTGGACCAGCAAAAATTTTAGCATCATTTGGCTTTATTTGGAATTGAGTTTTCTTCATATGCTTTTTCATGTGCTCATTAAAGTCAACTATGACCTCTTGTAGAATTCATCCCCATACCCAAAACTTTTGCCCAATGATCATGCCAAGTGTTATATAGCAGTATAGTATTTGCTTACAAATTAATTTGGCCAAAAAGTATTTTATAAATTTAGTTTTCCAAAAACCCCTGAATTGAGATTTGCACTGCAAGTACTTGATTTAGGGTGAGAAAATTATTTCAAAAGGTTTATTTGAGACCTAGTAGTCATAGGACTTCCAGAAACCTCAAAGGTATAATTTTAAAAGTTATTTTCCTATTTTATTTAAAAGCTTTTTCTTAAGGCCAGAAATGGTCTTTAATAGGGGGAAATTATTTAACTGTTTCAAAAATATTTGCCAAAATTCAGAGAGACTCAGAGGACATATATTATCCATATATAAGAGTTTCAACACTTGGTCATGTTCAAAATAATGGGCTAAACCCTCTAAAACCCTTTCTGGATATTTCAAGCTTTTGAAATATTTACAAAGGAAATATTCTCCAAAAATTCCAGGGAAATTCTATCATGTCATATATGACATATGTGATGATCTTGCCAAGTCCCATGCCTTGGGAAGCAAGAAAACATCCTCAAACCCCTTCATAACCATTCTGTCCATATTTGAAGTTTGAGCAACTTTACATTGCCAAACTTGTCCAAATGCTCTCAAACTTGGTGCACATGCTAGAATGACCTAATAAGGCATCTAGACCAAATGGCACAAGATTTGGAATAGAGCAACTTGATCAGATCACCTCAAAACCCTTTCTGTTCAAATGCAAATTTGAACAACTTTACATTACCAACTTTTTATCTGGAGCTTCAAACTTTGTGGGCATGATCAGTACCCCAAATGATGATGCTACACCAAGGGGTGCATCAAGGGGAGATGATTAGCTTGACTCAAACTAGATGAAGCTGTTTCTGTTGATTTCTAGGGTTCACCAAAGTTACATTGGCTAGTTTCTTCAAATGAGCCCAAATTTGGTGAAACACCCTATTTTCACATGTTATTCAACCCTGTTAAGTGCCATGTCAAGTGGAGGTCATTTACTTGACCAAACACTGATCAAACACCTTCTGGCTTTTTACTAAAACCTCCAACTTGATCACTTTTACTCTTCTCCATGGCCTCAACTTTTTACCACGTGATCATTGAGTTACTAGCTACCCCCAGTAACTTCCCCAGCACCCCAGCTCCATGATTGAGGGGTAAGAACCCTGTTTTACCTTGCTGGACAGCAGGTTTTCACCAAGTTACCAGCATCCTCACTCTCTCTCAGCATCTCCAGGGCATCCAAGGCCGCAGGCCATTTCTTTACTCCTCCCTCAACCTTCTAGACACTCTTGGACACGTTGGTTTTGACCGGAACGGCGAGAGCGCGATGATGCCAGCAATACGCACGCTCTGGAGCACGCTACAGTGCACCTCCGCACGGTGGCTCCAGCCAATCAGCCTCCCCCGACAGCCTCGGGCCTCCCCTTCGCGCCAGTCGAGGCATCTCGACGTCCGCAACCTCCCCGGCGCTGTCCCCCCTCCTCCTGCGCCCTCCAGTGGCCGTCGTCGCACGCGCGCTGGCCGCCCGCAACGGCCACTCCTCTGCCTCGCACGCGCGCGTCGACTGGAAGGTCCCCCGCTCCTCCTCTCACCTCTACTGGACGTGGGGCTCGTCCAGGAACTCCGTGGACTCATCCCCTTGGCCTCCCGTGCGCTGTAGCCTCGAACCGGAGCTCGCCGGCGCACTGGACCACGAGCCTCCGTCGACCTCCTATAAATAGCCCCTCCCGAGCCTCTCCAGCAGCATCAGCAACCTCACCTCACTCCACTGCGTCCCCCAGCACCACCCACTCCTCCCCAGGTCGTCCTAGTGCTCGGGATCGACCGGAGCTCCGCCGCGTCGGGCCGCCGGTGATCCCGCAGTACGAGCCACCCCTGCCCTTCCTTTCACCCGATTCGGAACCACCGTGCTCCACTGACCCTTTCCCCCCTGTTCCCCCCTCCGTTTGCAGTCGGAAACGACCGGAGCAACGACCCTCCGACGAGCTTCCGCCGTCCCACCTCGCCGCCGGCGAACCTGACCTCCCCGGCGTGCCGCACCACCACCACTGCAACCGCCACTCGATGCTGAGTCCATCCCTGGCCTCTGTTGCCGTCGCCGTGGCAGGAAACCTCGCCGGTGAGCTCGCCGTCGCCGTGGTCGCAAGGTTGGAGATGATAGGCGGGCCCCGCCTATCATCCCCACACCTCTCTCCCCCTCCTCTCTGCCGCTGACCCACGGGCCCCGCCTGTCAGGTTCAAAAACCTGACGTGTGCGCGCAAGCACCCGTGCGGCTGGGCTGGTCCGCCTGGGCCGTGCACTGTGGCCTTCACTGGCCCAGTTGCACAGGACACATTTTCCTTTTTCTTTTCTATGATTGTTTTAAACATTTCTACAGAAAAGAATAATGGTCCAAATAAAATAATTCCAACTCCTAAAATCTTGTAATATTCCAACCTATTTAATGGTACCACTTTCACTCAAATCCATGAAACTTTTCTGTTCTGTTCAAATTTAAATTCAAATTTGAGAAGTAAAACTCTTGTTCTAAAATCAATATATTCCATTCTGTTACTCCAAAACTCCAGCTATGAATTTTCCCCATCTTAGAAATTCCTCTAGTATTTTACAAAAATGAGTTGACATTTTTCTGAGCACTTTGATTTTTCTGTTTTGTTTGTATTCTTATTTTCCCGTGGTTATTATGCGACGTATAGATCCCGTATTTGACGAAGTTGCTGTGGAAGAAGAAGGAGAAGGATTTGAAGACTTTGAAGACCAAGCCAATCCAGGCAAGCAGCCCTTTGACCATGATACACTTGTTTTGCGGAACCCGTTGTTTCCGATGCATGATGATAGATTCACGATGGTGACCTAGTTGAACCCACCACATGATGCATGCTTGATCTTGATCTTGCTAAGTGCTAGATGACATGCAAATAGTTGGTCATGAAGCTTAAATGATGCATGTGTGATTTTAACCCTCGTAGTTGAAATCTTTGCATGAACCCATCGGGTGCCCCTAATGCCCGAGGGTGATGATGTGTTAGGTCATCACTTGAGGAAGAAGTGATGTGCCGGTAAAATCATCTGCATGGTGAAATGATGGATTAGATTTATGTGTGACTACCGTCCCAACCAAACATGTGCAACCACACTACCCCTTATGGGACGGGGCTTTGTTGATTACTTAGGTCGATACTAGCATGGTGCCCGCATTACTAGTGACGGGAAGACTTGAGGTCTTTCCCGGGACGGGGTCGTGCTTGGATAGACGACCATGACTGTTTTCACAGGGCACCGAACACACCGTTGGTCCCTTCGGGTACGCGTGACATTGAAATTAGGGAAAGTCCCGTGATCTATTGTTTGTGCCCGAGGGCCGTGTACCAACGAATGGACTCTATGTTAGTGTCGTCTGAGGAAAGGTAATGACCGGGTGCTTACCCCGGGTACTTGAGGTACCGCGGGTTGTGGATGACACGGAAGTTCCCCGGATCTTGTGGGTAAAGTGTACAACCTCTGCAGAGTGTCAAACTATTCGAATAGCCGTGTCCACGGTCATGGACAGTTGGGTGGTGCTACTTAAACTATGTCCAGAATTTTACTTCATCGGTGATAGTATGTGTGTGATAAGTCAAGGGTGGTGACTTGACTCGATGAGTTGAATCGTATTCATGTTGATATCGGTAACCTGTCTTCGAGGTTACGCGAGTTTATTGATGCATTAACTTGATGGGAGAATATTTATTCTAGCCTTTTGCTAGATTGTTCATTATTGTTCCATTGCATTGTTACCACATCATGGGTTGCTTGCGAGTACATTCAAAGTACTCATTGGCTTGCCACTGGTTATTTAATTGGCCAGGCCTGGAAGAACAGGAATATGAGGAAGAATTCTTTGGAGACGAGCATGCGAACTAGGACGCTATCCCAGTCAGAATGCCTGTAGGGTTAAGGCAGATGGCATGGGTTCTACCCGTTATCGAAGACTTCCACTATTTGAGTTATTTGCTATTCAGCCCGTGAGGCTCTATCTATGTAAGACTTGGCCATAATGGCCTTAATTCGTGTAAGACTATTTGTATGGATGTAAGACTCTTGTTATTTCAGCTTCTGTGTGTTCAGTGAGCATTGATCTCTGGGATCACTGTACACGTGCATTCGGTGATCTCGACTTCTAAGTCGGGGTCCCCACATCAGGCAAAGCATGAAGTAATCGGAGAACCCTCCCCCAAGCTTGTGGGAGACTCTCTTCTTCAATTCGCACAAAATTATATATTTCCCTTAAGGCAGCTTGTTTCTTATGAGCGGGAAAACATTTAGCAGAGAAGTAATAAATCATATCCTGGGGACTGCGCACACAACCAGGATCAAGAGTATTAAACCATGTTTTAGCATCACCCTTTGATGAGAACAGAAATAGATTAAGGATATAATAATAACGAATTTTTTCCTCGTTGGTGAATAGGGTGGCTATATCATTCAATTTAGTAAGATGTGCCACAACAGTTTCAGATTCAAAGCCATGGAAAGGATCACATTCAAACAAAGTAGTTAACTTAGGATCGACAGAGAAATCATAATCCTTATCAAAATTACAGATAGGTGAAGTGGGAAAAGCAGAGTCATATTTCATTCTAGCATTCAAAGACTTTTCTTTCAGCTTAGCTAACAGTTTCTTAAGATCATATCTATCTTTGCAAGCAAAAAGATCTCTAGTAGTTTCTTCATCCATAACATAACCCTCAGGTACAACAGGAAATTCATATCTAGGGGGAGAATCTTCATCATCACTTTCATCAATATTACCAGTTTCAATAATTTCATTCTCTCTAGCCCTAGCAAGTTGTTCATCAAGAAATTCACCTAGTGGCACAGTATTATCAAGCATAGAAGTAGTTTCATCATAAGTATCATGCATAGCAGAAGTGGCATCATTAAGAACATGCGACATATCAGATTCAATAGCAGGTGTAGGTGTCACAAATTTACTCATAACAGAAGGTGAATCAAGTGCAGAGCTAGATGGCAGTTCCTTACCTCCCCTCGTAGTTGAGGGATAAATCTTGGTTTTTTCGTCTTTCAAGTTCTTCATAGTGATCAACAGATATAAATCCCAAGTGACTCAGAGAATATAGCTATGCTCCCCGGCAACGACACCAGAAAATAGTCTTGATAACCCACAAGTATAGGGGATCGCAACAGTTTTCGAGGGTAGAGTATTCAACCCAAATTTATTGATTCGACACAAGGGGAGCCAAAGATTATTCTCAAGTATTAGCAGTTGAGTTGTCAATTCAACCACACCTGAAAGACTTAATATCTGTAGCAAAGTATTTAGTATAAAAGTAGTATGGAAGTAACGGTAACGATGGAAAAAGTAACAGTAGCAGTTTTGTAGTAATTGTAACAGTGGCAACGGAAAAGTAACTAAGCAGAGATCAATATGTGAAAAGCTCCTAGGTATTGGATCAGTGATGGATAATTAAGTCAGATGCGATTCCTCATGTAATAGTTATAACATAGGGTGACACAGAACTAGCTCCAGTTCATCAATGTAATGTAGGCATGTATTCCGAATATAGTCATATGTGCTTATGGGAAAGAACTTGCATGACATATTTTGTCCTACCCTCCCATGGAAGCGAGGTCCTATTGGAAACTAAAGGATATTAAGGCCTCCTTTTAATAGAGTACCGAACCAAAGCATTAACACTTTGTGAATACATGAACTCCTGAAACTACGGTCATCACCGGGAGTGGTCCCGAGTGTTTTCACTTTGGGGTTGCCGGATCATAACACATAGTAGGTGACTATTGACGTGCAAGATAGGATCAAGAACTCACATATATTCATGAAAAGATAATAGGTTCAGATCTGAAATCATGGCACTCGGGCCCTAGTGACAAGCATTAAGCATAGCAAAGTCATAGCAACATTAATCTTAGAACATAATGGATACTAGGGATCAAACCCTAACAAAACTAACTCGATTACATGGTAAATCGCATCCAACCCATCACCGTCCAGCAAGCCTATGATGGAATTACTCTCCAGAGCCCCGAACGGACTCCAGATCAGCCCTCCCGAGAGAGATTAGGGCTTGGCGGAGGCTTCGTATCGTAAAACGCGATGAATCCTTCTCTCTGATTTTTTCTCCCCGAAAGTGAATATATGGAGTTGGAGTCTAGGTCAGTGGAGCCTCAGGGGGCCCACGAGACAGGGGGCGCGCCCAGGGGGGCAGGCGCGCCCCCACACTCATGGTCAAGGTGTGGTCTCCCTGGTCTTGATTCTTTTGCCAGTATTTTTTATATATTCCAAAAATATTCTCCGTGGATGTTCAGGTCATTCCGAGAACTTTTATTTCTGCACAAAAATAACACCATGGCAATTCTGCTGAAAACAACGTTATTCCAGGTTAGTTCCATTCAAATCATGCAAGTTAGAGTCCAAAACAAGGGCAAAAGTGTTTGGAAAAGTAGATACGTTGGAGACGTATCAGGCCCACGGTGCCCTTCTCCATCAACCGACGGCTCTATAAATACCACAACATTACAGAAACCCTAGAGGAGTCGAATTTTTTTTATTTCAGCCACTGCAAGTTCCAGAACCACGAGATCCAATCTAGAGAACATTTCTGTCAATCCGCCAGAGAGGAACACGATCACATAGGGGTTCATCATCCTCATTGGTGCTCCTCCGATGATGTGTGAGTAGTTTACCACAGACCTACGTGTTCGTAGTTAGTAGCTAGATGGCTTCTTCTCTCTTTTTGATCTTCAATACAATGTTCTCGTCGATGTTCTTGGAGATATATTTGACGTAACTCTTTTTTGCGGTTTGTTTGTTGGATCCGATGAATTATGAGTTTATTATCAGATCTATCCATACATGATTATTATAGCATCGTATTTATTCTTCGTTATTTCCGTTTTGTTTGGCCAACTTGATTGATTCATCTTGCAATGGGAAGAGGTGCTTTGTAATGGGTTCAATCTTGCGGTGCTCAATCTCAGTGATAGAAAGAGACATGACACGCATGTATCATTGCTATGAAGGATAACAAGATGGGGTCTATTCCTACATGAATAGATCTTGTCTACATCATGTCATCGTTCTTAAAGCATTACTCCATTTCTCCATGAACTTAATACACTAGATGCATGCTGGATAGCGGTTGATGTGTGGAGTAATAGTAGTAGATGCAGGGAGAAGTCGGTCTACTAATCTTGGACGTGATGCCTATATACATGATCATTGTCTTGGATATCATCATAATTATGGGAAATCCGCATCTGAGCACGGGCTCAGCTGCTCCCGCTCATAAAAAAATTCAAAAAATACTAAAAAGATTCAAAAAAAATCGGAAAAACAATTATGTGGTAGATCATTTGATGCGTGAGGTCCGCTCCAAATTTCATCTTATTTGGACATCTGAGCAATTCTGGGAAAAAAAGACAAATCGGGTCAAAAACAGTTCCTGAACAGTATACTGTTTTACAGACCCCGATTTTGTCTTTTTTGCCCAGGGCTCATGAAATGTCCAAATGAGTTGAAATTTGGAGCGAACCTCACGCATCAAATTATCTACCACATAATTCTTTTTTGGAATTTTTGAATCTTTTTAGTATTTTTTTATTATTTTTTTCACGAACGCGGGTGCAGCTGAGCCCGGGTGCAGATTCGCCGCACTCCATAATTATTTGCTCTTCTATCAATTGCCCAATATTAATTTGTTTACCCACCGTATGCTATTTTCTTGCGAGAAGCCACTAGTGAAATCTACGACCCCGGGGTCTATTTTCCTATCATATATTTTTAGATCTGTTTTGCCAAAAATCCAAAAATACTTTGTTGCGTTTTATTTGCCCTTACTTTAGTTGCATCTATCAATCTATCTATTTATCTTACCTTGGGGGGATAAAAAACCCCTCTACGCGTTGGGTTAAAAGGTTTTATTGTTTGTGTGTAGGTGTTTTTTTACATAATATTGCTTGGTTCACCTAGTGGATCGATAACCTTGATTTCATAACTGAGGGAAATAGTTGCCGCTGCTGTGCTGCATCATCCCCTCCTCTTCGGGGAATTCACAAACGCGGATCACAAGAAGCACCCCTCCCCCTCAACAATGATCCACTACCTACTATACTTCTACGCACACATCCTCCGAAAGAACGACAC
This sequence comes from Secale cereale, assembly GCA_902687465.1. Classification (NCBI taxonomy): domain Eukaryota; kingdom Viridiplantae; phylum Streptophyta; class Magnoliopsida; order Poales; family Poaceae; genus Secale; species Secale cereale. The sequence goes on along the minus strand of LR738713.1, from coordinate 37,387,739 downwards.
ACATAAGGTTTGATCTGGTCGCTGTCGTGCGCACTCAAAGGAGGTGCCCAAGGAGTGCGCCTCAAGGTTGGTCCGGTCAAGAGGAATTTGTGGGTAGATTCTTCCCATGATCGATGTCCCTCGTACCATCATCTTCACATCCATGCATTATTTACATCATGGGACGGGTCATCCAACCGACGACCAGATGAGCATAGATGGATCAAACCAGCCACCATCACCCCGAGAGCACAAAGCGAGTTTCCTATAGACCTATTTTCTTTCACAATTACATGTTAACCGCATACATTCACGAATTGAACGAACTCTTGGATTTTTGTTAATATAAATATTTTTATTTTTTAAATGGATATTTTGAGTCAGCACACGAACCAATAAAAACATGTAAGCAACCATTCTTGATACCAAGGTCATGCATGTCTAATTAGTGAATTTTAGTTTGTAGCTCAAAAATTTCTCCATGATATACCAACAACCAAAATAACAAAAGAGTACATTTGGAAAAGCAGTATGTGTAACATACTAGATTAAGGGGCATAATTGGATTAGGAGTTCAGACCGGAGATACTTCCTAAAGTATATGCATTGTAGACCGTAGCAACGCACGGGAATTCCACTAGTTTCTACTACTAAAGGGGGAGTCCGCCATCATGATGGTACATTCGTTCGTTTTTTGGTTTGGTCTGGTATCGCACACATCTATTAATGCCCAAAAATTATCTCAGTTATTTCTTGTCCAATTCCTGCTTTGCCCACACTTGCACACAATTACTTAGCGAGACCAGTGAATTATGTGTGTTAATTCGACGGATAGTTAGTATGTCCATTTAATTTGGAATGTATAATCGAGTATTGTACGGGTGGATCAAACTAATATGAAGAGTGTCATTCTTTGGACAGAAGAATCAAATTAATTACGAAGAGTATCATTATTTGTATAAGAGGATCATGTTAATTATGGAAAATATTATCGAGCGTTTGAAACTAGCATCAACTTAATTATGAAGAGTATTATTATTTGGACAGGAGGATCATGATAATTATAAAACTATCATCAAGTGTTGAACCAAAGGATCATGTTAATTACAGAGAGCATTCCTCTTTGGACCCGAGTATCACATTAATTATAGAAAGTATTATCGAGCCTTCAATGGGAGGTTCAAGTTAATTATGAAAGGTATCACGAGTCAATAATGCATAACAATATGGAAACTAAGCACAGATCAATTTGGAATAAGGCCATTAATGCAATTAATTAAGTCCATTTAAGTATGGATTTTTTGTTCCAAATTAACTATGAAATGAAGCCATTAATGCAATTAACTAGTTAGCCACATAATTAGGGACGCCGATAATTAATAGTATGGAGTTTTCACAAAATTTTGATTACTGTTAAACCCTAGCCCCCCTTGTGAAAAACCCATCCCCGCCCACCTCCTACACGCACAAGAAACCCACCTTCCTTGCCTCAAGAAAAAAGAAAATAAAACAACAAAAAAAATTGGAAACCAATAAGCAAATCATTTTGGGAATCAAATCATAATGCAATTAATTAGCCATACACTTAATTTGGGATAAATATAATTAATAATAGGAAGTTTTTTCAGCCATGTCTCTACTATTAAATGGGAGTTGGGGACTATACATGGTACATCCAACTCAACTCCCCTTGATGTCCCCTACGAAAAAACCTATTTGCTACCACCTCCTCAAACGGACAAGGAAACCCACCACCCTTGCCCCAAGAAATAATAATAATAATTTGAAAACCAATCACAAAACCAATTTGGGAATCAAGTCATAATGCAATTAATTAGCCAGATAATTAATTACATCTGCAATTAAGTAAGTCCATTTAAGTAGGGATTTTTTTCTTGACAAATCAAGTTTAGAATCAGGCCATTAATGCAATTAATTAGTCAGACACTTAATTAGGGATGCAGATAATTAATAAAATGACGTTTTTAGCCAGGTCACTACTATTAAATGGGAGTTGGGGACTATACGAGGTACATCCAACTCAACTCCTCTTGATTCCCCTATGAAAAAACCGTCCTCCACCACCTGCTCATACGCACAAGCAAACCCACCTCCCTTTCCTCGTGCACAAACAAAAAAAAAACAAAAAAATCATCCTCCTCTCGAGCCCCTCACTCACATCGATGATCCGTTGTCTACTGCACTTCTGGGCTGACATCATGTGAAACAAAAACATGCCTCACGGTTTATCCGATTGCCTCCATGCGTACTGAGAGGAGAAGCCCAAGGAGCGCGCCTAAGGGTCAGTCCGGTCGAGAGGCAATTGCGGGAAGAGTCTTCCCATGATTGACGTCCCTTATACCATCATATTCCTATCCATGCCTTATTTACATCATGGGACGAGTGTTGCAGTGGACGGCTGGACGAGCATCGGTGGATCAACCCAGCCGCCACCACCCCGAGAGCACAAAGCGAGGTTCCTATGGACCTTTTATTTCATTTCACAATTACATGTTAATCGCATAGATTCACGAATTGTACAAACTCTCGGATTTTTGTTAATATAAATATACTTATTTTTTAAATGGATATTTGTGTCAGCACACGTTCCAAAAATTATGTAAGCAATCACTCTTGATACCAAGGTCATGCGTGTCTAATCAGTGAATTTTATTTTGTAGCTCAAAGTTTTCTTCACGATATACTAACAACCAAAATATCAAAAGAGTACATTTAAAAAGCCAGTATGTGTAACATATTAGATTGACGGGCATAATTGGATTAGAAGTTCAGAACAGAAATGCTTCGTACGCTATATGTGTCGGAGCCCATAGCAAACTCACGGGTATTCTACTAGTCACTACTCATAAAAGGGAAGTCTGCCATCGTGATGGTAGGTTCGTACATCATTTTGTTTGGTTAGATTTTTCCCGCACCCAGTAATGCCCAAAAATCATCTCAGTTATCTCTTGTCCAATCCTGCTTTTCCCTCAGTTTTACGTAGTTAATTAGCTAGACTAGTTAATTATGTGTGTTAATTAGGCAGACAGTTAAGATGTCAATTTAATTTGGAAAGTATAATCAAATGTTGGACGGGAGGATCATATTAATACAAAGAGTATCTTTCTTTGGACAAAAGGATCACATTAATTTTGAAGAGTATCATTATTTAGACAAGACGATCATGTTAATTATGGAAAATATAATCTAGCGTTTGAAAGTAGGATCACTTTAATTATGAAGAGTATTGTTTTCTGGGTAGGAGAATCACAATAATTATCAAAAGTATCATCGAGTGTTGAACGAAATGATCACTACTGTTATGGAGATTATAATTCTTTGGACATGAGTATCACATTAGTTATGGAAAGTATTATCGAGTTTTAAATGAGAGGACCACGTTAATTATGAAATGTATCATGAGTCAATGATGCTAAACAATTTGGAAACCAAGAACCAAATGAATTTGGAAATCAAGTCATTAATGCAATTAATTAAGTCCGTTTAAGTATGATTTTTTGCACCAAATTATGTATGAAATCAAGCCCCTAATGCAATTGATTAAATAACTAGACACATAAATAGGAATGCACATAATTAATAGTAGGAAGGTTTATTATTATTACTATTGAGCCCTAGATCCCCTTACGAAAACTCATCCGTTCCCACCTCCCCACATGCACAAGAAAACTCACCTCCCTTGCCTTAAGCAAAAAGGAAACAAAAAATCTTTTTGGAAACAAATCACCAAATCAATTTGGGAATCAAGTCATAATGCGGATAATTAGCCAGATAATTAATTATGTCTGTAATTAATTAAGTCTGTTTAAGTAGTGATTTTTTCATGACAAATCATGTCTAGAATGAGGCCATTAATGCAATTAATTAGTCACACACTTTATTAGGGATGCAGATAATTAATAAAATGAAGTATTAGCCAGGTCACAACTATTAAATGGGAGTTGGGGACTATACGTGGTACGTCCAACTCAACTCCTCTTAATTCCCCTACGAAAAAACCGTCCTCCACCACCTCCTCATCCGCACAAGAAAACCCACCTCCCTATCCTCGCGCAAAAACAAAACAAAAAATCGTCCTCCTCTCGAGCCCCTCCCTCTTAGCGATGTGTCGGTGTACTAAGGTAGGGGTACCTCAGTACCCCAACTTGTGCACTGGCAGTTGCAGCTTCCCGCGGCAGGGTTTACCGCGTGCTTGCCGGAGACCTTCCTGCTCCCTATCAAACCATTCAAAAACAAAGTATACAAGACAGAAGATCGAGACCCCGGCAAGAGGAGCTTGCCGGGAAGGCCGTACTAGGCCCAAGACTACCTCACTAGCACAAGGCCCTGGCGAGAGGAGCTTGCCAGGAGGACTAGAAGACACACCCCGGCAAGGGCCCGAAGAGCGGCAAGCTCCCGGGCCCGGCAAGATCAAGGCCCCGGCAAGGTGCTTGCCGGGAAGAGTGGCGCTGTGTGCCCGCGCTCCAGCTCATCGGCCCACGCGTCGCCCTGGGGCCTATCCAGGGACGCGTGGCGGATGGCTGTGCAGCCTGGGGGACACAGTGGCGCTCCACGGCGGCGGAGCCATCGCCGTGGCAAACGGAGAAGCAAGGGCGGGAGCTTTTGGGGTCGACGGCGACGGGCATTAAATGCCCTTGTCCCCCACTGTCAAAGTAGGTATAGACCACTGTTCTGCACTGTAGCTCCACTGTTCCCGCACTGTTGCAACTACCACCTCTTTTACGTTTTTACCCCTTTCTCCTACGTTGACACCTGTCGGTGACCCCTTGCACTATAAAAGGAGGCCCATGCACAACGTGAGGGGGGTTCGGAACCTAGATCACTCTCACGCTCGGTGTAGCTGCTTCTTCAAGCTCCCGAGCTCTCCAACTTAATACACAACCAAGCAGGAGTAGGGTTTTACGCGTTCATCGCGGCCCGAACCTGGGTAAAACTGCCCGCGTGCTCGCTACGATCTGCTCTTTGTGCTCCCTCCGCCCTCGTACCGCATAGACAAGGGGCTCCGGTCCCATAGGTGTTCGTGGCGGACAGTTTCCCCCGACATCTTTGGCGCGCCAGGTAGGGGACGTCGAGGTTGTGCGAACCTGATCCGGCGTTCGCGCGGGCACATTCTTCATCAACCTCTCCGAATTCGTCAACTTCATCAGCAACAACTCCATGGCCCCGAAGAAGAAGGCTTCGGAGGTCGGAGGCCCGTCTGCGTCTCACCCGCCGCCACCAGAGCCAACGGTGGGCGGGGGAGACGCCGTCGGAAGGGTGGTTGCCGGCGAGGACACTCACGGCGCCACCAGATCCAAGAATAGGACGGACGACCGAACCTCGGTCTCCGTGGACGCGCCGCGTCCATCTCAGCACATGACGACCCAACAGCGCCATACCACAGGAGGTGGTATCCGCTTGTTGGACCAAGGCCAACCTAGAGGCTCGCGGGACGCCCCGGACCCCCGTCCGAGCACAAGCAAAGCAAAGGCGCCGGCGCGGGACCCCGCTCCTTCTAACGTCGTTAGAAGTCCGAGCGTATCCCGCTCCTCGCACCGCTCGCCCGCGTTCCCCTCCACTCCAGCAGAAGCGCTCGCAAGGGCGCAACTGCTCCTAGACTTCCCTCCAGCGGCCGACAAGGCCGAAGAATGGAGGGCCACCATCCGGAGCCTGATAGACTTCGCCAACAACGATTCTCCACAGCAGCCGTCGACCTCGCGGCCGCGGCAAGCTGAGAAGGCGAAGGCTGACGGCGACAAGACTGCCGGGGGTGCGACAAGCGTGCACTCCCCGCCGCAGAAGCAGAAGACGCCGCCCCGCCGGAACAACGCCGACGACGGCTCCACAGCCTCGTCGGACCCGCGAGCCCGTCGGGACCAGCGCCAGGTCCTCGACGACCGGCGAGAAGAAGACGCTCGGACCACAATCGAGCGCCGCCGAGAAGCTCGGCGACAATCAGACAAGAGAGCTGGGAACACCGTCGACGCGCACGCGCCCGGTGAGCCAGGCGACTTGCCGTACGCGGCAGGCTGTCCTGCGTTCACCCGCGAGCTGCGGCGCGTCCAGTGGCCCAGCATGAAGAATTTTAAGCCCGACGTACCGGAGAAGTACGACGGCAAGACGCACCCCTCGGAATTCCTCAGCGTCTACACCATCGCAGTGCAAGCTGCCGGGGGGCGCGACGAGAAGATCTTGGCCAATTACTTCCCGCTCGTGCTAAAGCCGAACGTCCGTTCGTGGCTCATGCACTTGCCGGAAGGTTCCATCTCTTCTTGGGCCGACCTTTGCCACCAGTTTGTCGGCGCCTTCACCGGCGGCCACAAACCCCACGGCCAGGAGAGCGATCTCCATATTTTGGCCCAGAAGGAAGGCGAGACCCTGCGCAAGTATATCCAACGCTTCAGCCGGGTGCAGCACAACATCCCTGACGTTCACCCTGCCGCGGTTATCAGCGCGTTTCATCAGAACGTGCGTAACCGCCGCATGCGTGAAGAGATGGCGATGACGAAGATTCGGGACGTCAGCGAGCTCTACGCTCTTGCTGACAAGTGCGCACGCGCAGAAGAGGGGAGGAGACTCCCCGGGGAGGATGCTGGCGCAGGAGGAAGCGACAGCGACGACGCCGCCCCGGCAAAGAAGAGCCGGCGGCGGAACAACAGAAGGAAGGGCAAGAAAGAGGTGCTTGCCGTCGAGAAGTCCGGCAAGGAGGCCCCCGCCAAGCAAACGCAGGCTGGCGGCTCCGGCAAGGAGCCCGCCCCTGCAGCGGCGGCCGACAAGCCGGGCAGCTCCGACAAGCAATACTGTAAGATCCACCGCACCAAGGGTCACGATCTCTCCAACTGCAAGCGCGTCGAATATCTCATCGAGCAGCAGAAAGCTGAGTACGAGAGGCGCGACAAGGAGAAGGCCCAAGGTGGCGGGGAGGAGACAAGCAAGAAGCGGCCGTTCAACGGCCGGGGAGGGCGCCGCGGCAAGGCCAAGCAGCGGCAAGGAGATCGACCTCCCCGGGGCCGCGACAAGGACGAAGAGGACGACGATGAAGACATGGAGGACGAAGATAACAGCGAGCAGGAGTTCCAGAAGGCCACGGAGGTCCTGTGCGTCGACGGTGGCGCCTCTCTGCACACCTCCCACCGCCAACTCAAGCAGTGGGTGCGTGAGGTGAACGCAGCGGAGCCGCCCGTGGAGTCGCGCAGGCTCCTCAAATGGTCCAGCACGCCCATCATTTTTGATCTTGAGGATCACCCTGACCGCACCACTGCGGTCGGGTGCTTGCCGATGCTGGTCTCCCCCACCATCCGCAACCTCAAGGTCACTAAAATGTTGGTTGACGGCGGGGCCGGGCTGAACTTGATCTCCTCTGCTGTGATCAAGAAACTCCAGATTCAAGATGGCGAGCTCGAAGAAACCGGTTCATTCCAAGGAATCAACCCGGGAAGGAGCAAGCCCAAGGGAAAGATCACTCTGCCGGTGACCTTTGGCGGGGAGCTCAACTTCAGGACTGAGCGCATCACTTTCGACGTCGCCGATATTCCATTACCCTACAATGGAATACTTGGCCGTCCTGCCCTCGCCAAGTTCATGGCAGCTTCCCATTATGCCTACAACGTACTGAAGATGCCGGGGCCGATAAGCGTCATCACTGTCCATAGCGACAAGAAGGATGCGCTTATCTGCGCCGACAAGATCTACCGGGAAGCAGCAGCTGCAGCCGAGAAGGACACTCTTGCCGCTGAAGCTCCCGGGGGGAAGAAGACGAAGACCAAGTCCGGCAAGTGCTCTGGGACCCACTCCGGCAACCGCACCTCTTCGGAGTGCTGCGCTGCCGTCGAGGATGTTCCATCGAGCTCCACCGGCAAGAGTAAGAAAGGAATGGCCGCTCCTCCGGCAACCAAGAAGGTGTCCGCCAAGGAGGACGGCACTGGTGGTACCTTCACCATCAGTGCCACCCTTGACAGCAAATAGGAAAGCGCGCTCGTTGCCTTCCTGCGGGCGAATGTCGATGTGTTTGCCTGGCAACCATCTGACATCCCCGGTGTTCCCAGGAAGGTAATTGAGCACAAGCTTGCTGTCTGTCCTCATGCACGGCCCATCAAACAGAAAGTGAGGAAGCAAGCCGTGGAGCGCCAAGAATTCATCAACGAAGAAATCAAGAAACTAGAGGCAGCAGGCCTAGTTAGAGGTGTGATCCATCCGACGTGGTTGGCAAACCCAGTCGTCGTGCGCAAGGCCAATGGGAAATGGAGACTGTGTATAGACTTCACCGATGTGAATAAAGCATGTCCCAAGGATCCATTCCCTTTGCCGCGCATTGACCAGATCGTTGACTCCACTGCCGGATGTGAGCTACTCTGTTTTCTTGATGCATATTCAGGCTATCATCAGATCTTTATGGCCAAAGAGGATGAAGAGAAGACTGCATTTATCACTCCATGTGGCGCTTATTGCTTTATACGCATGCCATTTGGGTTGAAGAATGCAGGCTCAACCTTTGCAAGGGTAGTGTACACTGCTTTCGAGCCACAGATTCACAGAAATGTAGAAGCTTACATGGATGACATCGTGGTGAAGAGCAAGAGCAAGGATACCCTGATCCAAGATTTGGAGGAAACGTTTCAGAACCTGCGCAAGATACAACTTAAGTTGAACTCCGAGAAGTGCGTCTTTGGAGTCCCCTCCGGCAAGCTTCTCGGGTTCTTTGTGTCACAGAGGGGGATTGAAGCTAACCCCGACAAGATTAAAGCCATTGAGCAGATAGAGGCCCCAAAGCGCGTCAAGGATGTCAGAAGGCTTGCAGGTTGCGTGGCTGCCCTCAGTAGGTTCATTTCAAAGTCTGCAGAACGCGCCCTACCTTTCTTCAAAATCTTGAAGAAGGCAGGTCCCATGAAGTGGACTCCGGAAGCGGAGGCAGCGTTGCAGGATTTGAAACGGTACCTGTCCTCCACTCCAATACTTGTCGCACCTAGACCACAGGAAAAGTTGTTGCTATACCTAGCGGCAACCAACCAGGTGGTTAGTGCTGCGTTAGTAGCGGAGAGGGAGTCCGACGAGGAGTCAGCACCACCGGCAAGCGAATCCAGCGACAAGCAGCGGGCTGCTCCGGCAAGCTCTGGCCCCGACAAGGAAGACTCTGCGCAGGAACAAGATGAGGTGCAGAAGAAGATGGTGCAGCGCCCAGTGTACTTTGTAAGTTCCCTTCTTCAGGGGGCTAGATCAAGGTACTCTGGTGTGCAAAAATTGCTTTTCGGCCTCCTCATGGCCTCGAGAAAGCTGCGCCATTACTTCCAAGCCCATGAGATAACAGTGGTCACTCGCTTTCCGCTGAAGAGGATATTGCACAATCCGGAAGCAACAGGCAGGATTGTTGAGTGGGCACTGGAGTTGTCAAGCTTTGGACTCAAGTTTGAAAGCACTTCAACCATACAGAGCCGAGCTTTGGCAGAATTCATAGCTGAGTGGACCCCAACGCCCGACGAGGAAGTTCAAGAAACGAGTGCACCCGTACAAGAAGCTACAAGTGAATGGGTAATGTATTTTGATGGTGCCTTCTCGCTGCAAGGCGCCGGTGCTGGCGTGGTACTCATCGCGCCCACCGGAGAGCACCTCAAATATGTTATCCAGATGCACTTTCCCAGGGAGCAAGCGACAAACAACACTGCTGAATATGAAGGCTTGCTCGCCGGCCTCAGGATTGCGGTCGAACTTGGGATCAGGAAGCTAATTGTACGAGGAGATTCTCAGTTGGTGGTCCGGCAAGTTAACAAGAGCTACCAGAGCCCTTTGATGGAAGCCTATGTAGATGAAGTGAGGAAGCTTGAGGAGCACTTTGAAGGTCTGCAAATGGAGCACGTCCCGAGAGCTCAAAATGAAATTGCAGATGGCCTTTCAAAGTGTGCTTCGATGAAGTTACCTGTGGAACCAGGGACCTTCTTGCTCAAGCTGACTCAGCCATCCGTTACACCATCAATTGGGCAGTCCAAGAAGAGAAAGTTGGTCTCCGGCGACTATTTGCCGGCGGATCTTCCAGAGCCCGCCGCCAAGGTCCCCAAGATCAACAACCACAACGCTGAGGAACAGTTTGCTCCTGCAAGTCCTCGGGCTTGTACAGTTGAAGCAAGCGTTCCCGACAAGCCTCGCCCCGGCGAGCTTGCCGGGGGACCATCAGCTCCGGCAGAACCAGAGGTCCTTGCCGTAGAAGCGGAGGTTCCCGCAGCGGCCCTCGAGCCTTTAGTCCTTGCCGCTGAGCCTCAGGCTCCGGCATGGGCACAGCAGATAGTCCGTTTTCTGCAAACTGGAGAACTTCCCGACGACCCTCAAGAGATAGAGAAGATAACCAGGCAGTCAAGTATGTACCAGTTCGTGGATAACGAGCTGTACAGAAGAAGACTCAATGGTGTCAGGTTGAAATGCATCTCCAGGGAAGATGGACAGAAGCTGTTGGCAGAAATACACGGAGGCATATGCGGCCACCACATTGGTGCAAGGGCGCTTGCCGGGAAAGCTTTCCGGCAAGGGTTCTTTTGGCAAGAAGCCCTCCAAGATGCAACTGCACTAGTAACCAAGTGTGAAGCGTGCCAGTTCCATGCAAAACAGATTCATCAGCCAGCTCAAGCTCTCCAAACAATCCCTTTCTCCTGGCCCTTCTCGGTCTGGGGGCTCGATATCCTCGGCCCCTTCCCCCGAGCCGTCGGGGGCTTTGAGTACTTGTACGTTGCAATCGACAAGTTCACAAAGTGGCCAGAAGTGGAGCCGGTGAGGAAGGTGACAGCACAATCAGCAGTCAGGTTCTTCAGGTCGATTGTTTGCCGTTTCGGGATCCCTAACAGGATCATCACCGACAACGGTACACAATTCACTAGTCGCACCTTCATGCAGTACGTCCAAGACCTTGGCGCCAAGGTCTGTTTCGCTTCTGTTGCTCACCCGAGGAGCAACGGTCAAGCGGAGAGGGCCAATGCTGAAGTGCTGCGCGGACTCAAGACAAGGACCTTTGACAGGCTGCGCAAGTGCGGAAGAAATTGGATAGAGGAGCTACCGGCGGCTCTTTGGTCAATCAGAACGACACCAAGTCGAGCCACCGGACAGACACCCTTTGCTCTAGTCTATGGAGCAGAGGCAGTTCTCCCCACGGAACTCGTATACGGATCTCCTCGAGTACTCGCTTATGATGAGCTCGAGCAAGAGCAACTGCGGCAAGATGATGCGTTGCTCCTCGAGGAGGGACGTCTCCAGGCTGCTGTACGAGCTGCTCGATACCAGCAAGCCTTGCGTCGCTACCATAGCCGCAAGGTCAAGGCCAGGAGTCTCGAGGAAGGCGACCTTGTTCTTCGGCGTGTTCAGTCCGCCAAGAATTCCAACAAGTTGACGCCGAAGTGGGAAGGCCCTTATCGGGTGAGACAAGTCACGAGGCCCGGCGCTGTCCGCCTCGAGACCGAAGAAGGCTTACCGGTTAGCAATTCCTGGAACATAGAGCATCTTCGCAAGTTTCACCCATAAGGCGCGGTTGCCGTGATCCGCTCCGGCAACCAACTTTTGTACAAGCTTTGCCGCTGTTGCATGTAACCCTTTGTACAAAGCCGGGCGCAGACCCCGTGCATCAGTAAAGTTTTTGTGTTTTTCGCACCGATTGCCTTTTGCATGCTTTTATTTGCTATTTGCATTTCTAGTTTGGCTTTTGGTGCAACACTCAAGTATCCGGTAAGCATTAGCAAGCCGAAAGGCCATATACTTGTTTTCCTCTCCCTTTTCTTTCCTCTTAAGCAGAAGGAACGTTCCTCGCGCACAAGTTTGCCGGGGGGGAAAGAGGTTGAGGAGGAACCAAGTGCTGTTCAAGAAAGAGGAGCCTTACCGGAAAGCAAGCGATATATGAAAGCTAAGTCGTTAGAATTTGACCAGTTCAAATTTTAAATTTTAGTTGTCTTCCTTGAACAATCACACTTTGTATGGAAAACCTGTGCGCGGAGGAACCTACCCGTAGCTTGCCGCACCCTTATCTTGTTTTCGAGTTCGCTCAACGATTTAAGTGAGCTGCGACAAGTGTCGCGCCCTTACTTCGTTTCCGAGTACGCTCAGCAAGCTAAGTGCGTTGCGACTAGCTGCGGCAAGGTTGCTTGCCGGTAAGTCCTTGGCCAGCAGGCTGCTCAGAGTCCAGCACTCAGCGCTCGCGGCAAAGGGTCCCTTGCCGGCAAGCTCCCCGGGAGCGTAGGGTGAAAAACATACAAAGTCAAGGATTAAGACAAGGAAGATAACCTTGCACTGATTGATCAAAATGAAATAAATATCTTACAAGGAATAACTTGTCGCAATGGACTAATGAGTTCATAACATAATGTGCAGCAAAAAAAAAAAAGATAAAGATAATGGAGGCCTAATCTACGCGGTCGCCCTCCTTCCTGCCGAGCTTAGCCACCTTGGCGATGATGTGGGCGACCCGCTCCTTCAGGGCCTCCGTATTCGCATCGGCCGGCAAGCTACGAAGAACGTTGGTCAAGTTGATTCCCGGATTGCGGTACACGATCTTCGTCAGCACCCGCTCCAGAGTTCCCGCGCAGAGCAGGCGCGACTCCTCGGCCAGCTGCGCGGGGATTTGGTTCCGGAGACCTGCAAGGGCCGGCGCGATCCCTCTGAAGAAGAGGCTGAGCTTGGCGCTGTGCGGGAGATCTGGATCCGGCGAGTAGATGAGATGTTCGACCTTCAGCGCCAGCAGCTCCTGGTCAATATTGGACGCAGAGGATACCAAGTCTTCGGTCCATACCTCAATGGTCTGGCGGAAGAGCTCGGATGCTTTGTTGACGCTGTCCACCAGGGTCCGCTCCTTGCGGAGCTCCTCCTTCAGTTTGTTCTCCTGGGCCCGGGCAGCGTCGAGCGAGTCCTTCAGAGTAGTGACCTTCAACTCCAAGTCCTCGATGGAGTCCTTGGCGGCCTTCAACTCGTCGCCCCTTTTAGAAAGGCTCACCTGAAGCTCAGAGTTTGTGTGGGCGTCCTTCTCGCGCTCCGTGACAAGCGCGGCAACCTTCTCCGCGCTCACCTTCAGCGCCTTCTCCAGCTGCACAACCTTGGCGGAGAGCTCCTTCTTGGCGTCTTCCGCGGCAACCGCGGCGGCTTTCGCCTCCTTCAATTCCCCGCCAAGGGCGGCCTCGCGAGCGGCAAGGTCCTCCTCGTGGGAGTCAAGCTCGACCTTCCGCTGCGCGAGCTCTCCTTCTCGCCGGGACAGCTCCACCCCGGCGAGCCGTTGCTGTTCTTCAGCTTCAGCCTTCTCGAGCACCCATTCCTGATACTCGCCGGCGAGACGCTCGCGCTCCTCCGCCACCTCGCGGAGGGCCGCCTGGTTGACGGCGCTGAGCTCTGCCGCGCGCTTCTCCATCTCCGCGGCGGCCTTGGCGGCAAGGGCTTCCCGGGAGGCAAGCTTCGCCTGCCTGGCCCGGTAAAGGGCCAGGAGCTGGTGTAGTAGCTTCTCCTCCTCGGGCCCCTCACTCCCGCCGGGCGCCTCGATGATCTTCAGGCCTGCGGAGGCGAGGACTTCTCCGTCGAACGCCTCGCCCTCCGCGGGAGCTCGCGATGAAGACCCCCAAGGCATCTGGATGAAGACACCATTGGGGGCCTCGAGGTAGTATCCCTGCTCCTTGCTGGCGGAGGGGTCGGCGGCCGGTGCAGCATCCGATGCTCCCGCCGCCTCCGGGTCGGCGGTGCGGTCACCGTCCCCCTCCCCGGCCGCTGCATCCGCAGCCGGGGCAGTCTCCTGCGCGGCCGACTCGGCGGCCTCGGCCATCTCCTCGACGACAGGGGCGTCGCCGCCGCCGCCCTGCGCGCCCTCCTCCTCGAGGTTGATAACCTCCGTCTCCATGGGCTCAGGAGGAGGAAGATCTAAAAAGAAAAAGAAGAAAAAGAAGTTCAAGATTCAAGCAAATATCCAAAAAGAGGCAAAGCCAAGAAGACGAATCACAAGACATACCTTGGCGGACGTCCTCCACGGCGGGCTCCCTTGCCGGGGAGCTCGGCCTTGTCGGAGTGGCCACCCTCGCCGGGCTGCTCGCCCTTGGCGGGGTACTCTGCCTTGGCGGAGTACCCGCCCTTGGCGGAGCACTCTCCCTCGCCGGAGAGTTAGGCCTTGGCGGGGACGGCGGGGCCTGCGGCTCCTCGACGATGGTCTCCGGGCGCTCTTCCCGCTGTGGCTCCACCTCTGCACAAAACAAGACAGGAAACATCAAGATATGAAGACAAGACCAATTCCTCAGGCGTACCCCGACAAGCAAAAGAATAAAACCCCAGACTTACGCTGGGGGCTGCGCTGCGGGCTGCGCTGGGGGCTGCTCCTCGGAGCAGCGCTCGGGTCCGGTAGGCTCGGCTCCGGCACACCCCCTGTTGCCGCAGCTGCTGAGTCTTCCGCGACCTCGACCTCGGGCGCCTTGGCCTTCTTCGTCGCGCGATGGGCCAGGGTCCTGAAAACAGAGCAATGAACAGAGTCAGCATCAACAAAAAACCAAGACAAAAATCAAGAAGATGTAAGGTCCTGGATCCTTACTCCTGGTCCTCCTCGTCGTCCTCGCTCAGGGCGGAGAAGTCGTACTCCACCGTGGGCGCGTCGGCGCGAGGAGCGAATGACGAAGGTTCCCTCGGGCGCTTGGCGGCCCCGGGGGCTGGGGGCTGCGGAGCCCCAGCCCCTGTGGTAGCCGAGGCCCGGGGAGCGGGCGGAGCCGCTGCTCCGCTCCGAGAAGACCCCTGCCGGCTCGGCGCCGGCCTGCGAGGCGCCTCCGTCGTGGTCCGCGCGCGGGCCGCCTCCGCTGCGGCTGGTGCGCCGGTCGGCCTTGGCGCGGCTTGGCTCCCCCGGGGAGCTGCCCGGCGAGCTGGCTGTTGCCGGGGCGCCTGCGCCCTCTCCCCCGTCGCCGTCTTGCGGAGACGCTTCGGTGGGGACTGCCTTGGGCTTGCCGGGGGCGGGGAGCTCTCCGACGAGGAGAGGTCGTCGGCGTACAACTCCGTGGATCCGCCGGAGTCCTCGGCCTCCTCCTCCTCCTCCTCTTCCCCGGCCGGCTCACTGGGCCCAGCGTCCTGCGCTGCGGCCCCTTTTCCTTTGGCGCCTCCGCCCCTCGCGGCGCCTCTGTTCCCTCCGGCGGTCCCCTCCATTGCCGCGGCCTCGGCCGCGATTCCATGGATTCCGGAGTGCCTCAGGGAGGGGACTCCGGCGAGCGCGTCGGGAGGGAGCTGCAGCAACCTGCGGATCTCCGCCTCCTCCGCCTGGGTGGACGCGTCCGCAACCTCCGCCTCTTCAGGCGTGTATCCAAAAATTCCTGCCGCCGCGGCTGCGGCGGCCTCTTCAGCCCGAGAAGCTATGTAGGCGATCTCCTGCTCGGTGGTGTCCCGCGTGTGCTCCTTGAGGTCGTTCTTGTTCTTCGCCACCTCCGCGAGGTTGTCGTAGAAGTTGAGGACGTCGATGGGCTTGGGCGCGATCCATGTGCGGTCCACGCCGTGCGAATCGCATGCGGGCATCATGGCGAGGATGCGATCCCTGACGATGTTGTTGCAGAGCGGCACCACTTCCCGGGGAGGTCTGAACCATTCAGGGTGTGCCGGGTCGTACTTGAAAAGTTCCCGGACCATCCCCTTCAGCTCCAGCGTGGTGAAGTTGAAGTTGAGCCCGGGGCGCAGCCTCATTATGTCTGCCGGGCCGCCGTACTCCCAGGCCGGCCTCTTCCGGTCTTGGAGAGGGGCGATGCGCCGGCGGAGGAAATCTGCGCCCACCTCTGCAACTGACAGCTTGGCCATCCGAAGACGAAGAATCCGGACGAGGGCGATGTCGAGCTTGATATCGTCCGAGTCCAGCTCGCTCCAATCCCTGCCGCGCACGATGGGAGTTGTGCGCGGCGCGGTGAAGGACTGCGGCGCATCTTCAACGATCCAGCACCACTCCGCGCGCCACTCCTCCCACTTGCCGCGGAGCTCCCCCGGCAAGTAGGATCCCTTCTTATTCAGACGGAAGACCCAAGAAATTCCTCCGGAGAGGGGGGCGTCGGCCTCTGCTCTAGGAGTGAAGAAGTGCCTAAAAAGCGCTACGTTTGGGTGTACTCCTATGAAGTTTTCGCACATGTGTGCGAAAACCGCCATGGTGAGGATGGCGTTGGGGGTGAAGTCAAGCAGATGGAGACCGTATGTGTTCATGATGTCGCAGAAGAAGTTTGAGAAAGGAGGACAGAGACCACAATGAAAAAAGGCTGCGAAGAAGTAGTACCCGCCGGGATATTCGTCCTTGGCGGCGGCCGGATAGGCTCGTGTGCGGGGGTGCGCCTTGGTGTCCTTGGCCCAGAACAAGTAATACTTGTTCCAGAGCTCCCGCACGCCGAGCTTCGGCGGGAAGACGAGATGCTGCTTCCGGTACGCGATGAGCTTCGCTGCTTGCTCCGACTTCTCCCTTTTGCACTTCTCCGCCTTCGCCTTGTCGGTCTTTGGGGCCATGGCGGACGCGGCGGAAGGAGGAGAACGAAGAGCTCGGCGGCGGCGGAGATGTGGAAGCGGAAGCGCAAGAGGAATCTCTGGAGGAAGAAGACGAGGCAATGAAAGCGCAAGGAGGGGAACCGCTCCTGCTTCCTCTGCTTTTTATGGGGAAGTGGGAGGCGTTTCGCCCTTTCCATTAAGAGATCGTGGGCACGTCCCATCCCACGGCGCCGCAATCGACGCGTGCCGTTACAGGGGGATGCGGCGGATACGGAAGTGGATTCGGCACGCCGCGGGCCTCGTGTGCCCGTGCACTGTTTTGGGCCTGGCCCAACAGCGCTCGGCACCGTGTGTGGCCCAGGCCCGGGGGCTCCTGTCGGTGTACTAAGGTAGGGGTACCTCAGTACCCCAACTTGTGCACGGGCAGTTGCAGCTTCCCGCGGCAGGGTTTACCGCGTGCTTGCCGGAGACCTTCCTGCTCCCTATCAAACCATTCAAAAACAAAGTATACAAGACAGAAGATCGAGACCCCGGCAAGAGGAGCTTGCCGGGAAGGCCGTACTAGGCCCAAGACTACCTCACTAGCACAAGGCCCTGGCGAGAGGAGCTTGCCAGGAGGACTAGAAGACACACCCCGGCAAGGGCCCGAAGAGCGGTAAGCTCCCGGGCCCGGCAAGATCAAGGCCCCGGCAAGGTGCTTGCCGGGAAGAGTGGCGCTGTGTGCCCGCGCTCCAGCTCATCGGCCCACGCGTCGCCCTGGGGCCTATCCAGGGACGCGTGGTGGATGGCTGTGCAGCCTGGGGGACACAGTGGCGCTCCACGGCGGCGGAGCCATCGCCGTGGCAAACGGAGAAGCAAGGGCGGGAGCTTTTGGGGTCGACGGCGACGGGCATTAAATGCCCTTGTCCCCCACTGTCAAAGTAGGTATAGACCACTGTTCTGCACTGTAGCTCCACTGTTCCCGCACTGTTGCAACTACCACCTCTTTTACGTTTTTACCCCTTTCTCCTACGTTGACACCTGTCGGTGACCCCTTGCACTATAAAAGGAGGCCCATGCACAACGTGAGGGGGGTTCGGAACCTAGATCACTCTCACGCTCGGTGTAGCTGCTTCTTCAAGCTCCCGAGCTCTCCAACTTAATACACAACCAAGCAGGAGTAGGGTTTTACGCGTTCATCGCGGCCCGAACCTGGGTAAAACTGCCCGCGTGCTCGCTACGATCTGCTCTTTGTGCTCCCTCCGCCCTCGTACCGCATAGACAAGGGGCTCCGGTCCCATAGGTGTTCGTGGCGGACAGTTTCCCCCGACACGATGATCCGCTGTCTACCGCACTGCCGGGCTGACATCATGTGGAATAATGACACGCCTCACGGTTTATCCAGTTACCGCCATGCGACTAGGAGGAGGTGCCCAAGGAGCTCTCCTAAGGGCTAGTCAGGTCGAGAGGCAATTCCGGGAAGAGTATTGCCATGATCGATGTCCCTCGTACCATCATCTTCCTATCCATGCATTATTTACATCATGGGACGAGTGCTGCAGCGGACGGACGGGCAAGCATAGGTGGATCAACCCAGCTGCCACCACCTTGAGAGCACAAAAGCGAGCTTCCTATGAAACTTTTCTTTCATTTCACAATTACATGTTAATCGCATAGATTCACGAATTGTACAAACTCTCGGATTTTTGTTAATATAAATATTGATCTCTTTTTAATGGATATGAGTGTCAGCACATGTTACAAAATTATGTAAGCAAACACTCTTGATACCAAGGTCATGCATGTCTAATAAATGAATTTTATTTTGTAGCTCAAACTTTTCTTCATGATATACTAACAACCAAATTAACAAAAGAGTACATTTAAAAACCAGTACGTGTAATATACTAAATTGGTGGGCATAATTGGATTAGAAGTTCAGAACAGAAATGGTTCGTGAAGAATATGCATCGCAGCCCGTAGCAAACTCACGGGTATTCTACTAGTCACTACTCATAAAGGGGAAGTCCGTCGTCATGATGGTAGGTTCGTACATCATTTTGTTTCGTTTGATTTTTCCCGCACCCATTAATGCCCAAAAATCATCGTAGTTATCTCTTGTCCAATTCATGCTTTTCCCACACTTTTATGTAATTAATTAGCTAGACTAGTTAATTATGTGTGTTAATTAGGTAGACAGTTAATATGTCGATTTAATTTGGAAAGTATAATGGAATGTTGGACGGGAGGATCACACTAATATGAAGAGTATCTTTCTTTGGACAAAAGGATCACATTAATTATGAAGAGTATCATTATTTGGACAAGACGTTCATGTTAATTATGGAAAATATAATCTAACGTTTGAAAGTAGGATCACTTTAATTATGAAGAGTATTGTTTTTTGGAAAGGAGAATCACGATAATTATCAAAACTATCGTCGAGTGTCGAATGAAATGATCACTATTGTTAAGGAGATTATTATTCTTTGGACATGCGTATCACATTAGTTATGGAAAGTATTATCGAGCTTTAAATGGGAGGACCACGTTAATTATGAAATGTATCACGAGTCAATGATGCTAAACAATTTGGAAACCAAGCACCAAATCAATTTGGAAATCAAGTCATTAATGCAATTAATTAAGTCCGTTTAAGTATGATTTTTTTGCACCAAATTATGTATGAAATCAAGCCACTAATGTGATTAATTAAATAACTAGACACATAATAGGGAATGCACATAATTAATATTAGGAAGGTTTATTATTATTACTATTGAACACCTAGACCCCCTTACGCAAACCCATCCGTTCCCACGTCCCCACATGCACAAGAAAACTCACCTCCCTTGCCTCAAGCAAAAATAAAACAAAAAAATTATTTGGAAACCAATCACCAAATCAATTTTGGAATCAAGTCATATTGAGGATAATTAGCCAGATAATTAATTACATTTGCATTTAATTAAGTCCGTTTAAGTAGTGATTATTTTATGACAAGTCAAGCTTATAATCAGGTCATTAATGCAATTAATTAGTCACACACTTAATTAGGGATGTAGATAATTAATAGAATGAAGTTTTAGCTAGGTCACTACTATTAAATGGGAGTTGGGGACTATACGTATTACGTCCAACTAACCTCCTCTTGATTCCCCTACGAAAGAACTGTCCTCCACCACCTCCTCATACGCACAAGAAAACCCACCCCCCTTTTCCTCGCACAAAAAACAAAAAAATCATCCTCTTCTCGAGCCCCTCCCTCTTAGGGACGATCCGCTGTCTACCACACTACTGAGCTGACACCATGTGAAACAATGACACGCCTCACAGTTTCTCCAGTTGCCACCGTGCGTACTTAGAGGAGGTGCCTAAGGAGCACGCCTATGGGTCAGTCCGATCGAGAGGCAATTGTAGGATGAGTCTTCCCATGATCGATGTCCCTCGTACCATCATCTTCCTATCCATACATTATTTACATCATGGGACGAGTGCTGCAGTGGACGGTCGGGCAAGCATAGGTGGATCAACCCAGCTGCCACCACCCGGAGAGCACAAAGCGAGCTTCCGATGGACCTTTTCTTTCATTTCACAATTACATGTTAATCGCATAGATTCACGAATTGTACAAACTCTTGGATTTTGGTTAATATAAATATTGTTCTTTTTAAATGGATATGTGTGTCAGCATATGTTACAAAATTATGTAAGCAATCACTCTTGATACCAAGGGCATGCGTGTCTAATTAGTGAATTTTATTTTGTAGCTCAAACTTTTCTTCATGATATACTAACAACCATAATAATGAAAGAGTACATTTAAAAAACCCAATGGGTGTAACATATTAGATTGGCAAGCATAATTGGATTAGGAGTTTAGAACAGAAATGCTTCGTAAAGTATATGCGTCGTAGCCCGTAGCAAACACACGGGTATTCTACTAGTCACTACTCATAAAGGGGAAGTCTGCCGTCATGATGGTAGGTTCGTACACCATTTTGTTTGGTTTGATTTTGCCCGCACTCATTAATGCCCAAAAATCATCTCAGTTTTCTCTTGTGCATTTCCTGATTTGCCCA
This sequence comes from Secale cereale, assembly GCA_902687465.1. Taxonomy (NCBI): domain Eukaryota; kingdom Viridiplantae; phylum Streptophyta; class Magnoliopsida; order Poales; family Poaceae; genus Secale; species Secale cereale. The sequence goes on along the minus strand of LR738713.1, from coordinate 37,367,274 downwards.
CACTTTTATGTAATTAATTAGCAAGACTAGTTAATTATGTGTGTTAATTAGGCAGACAGTTAATATGTCCATTTAATTTGTAAAGTATAATCGAACATTGGACGGGAGGATCATACTAATACGAAGAGTATCTTTCTTTGGACAAAAGGATCACATTAATTATGAAGAGTATCATTATTTGGACAAGAGGATCATGTTAATTATGGAAAATATAATCTAGCGTTTGAAAGTAGAATCACTTTAATTATGAAGAGTATGTTTTTTTGGACAGGAAAATCATGATAATTGTCAAAATTATCATAGAGTGTTGAATGAAATGATCATTATTGTTATGGAGATTATTATTCTTTGGACATGAGTATCACATTACTTATGGAAAGTATTATCAAGCTTTAAATGGGAGGACGACGTTAATTATAAAAGGTACCATGAGTCAAGGATGCTAAACAATTTGGAAACCAAGCACCAAATCAGTTTGGAAATCAAGTCATTAATGCAATTAATTAAGTCTATTTAAGTATGAAATCAAGCCACTAATGCAATTAATTAAATAACTAGACACGTAATTAGGAATGCACATAATTAATAGTAGGAATGTTTTTTATTATTACTATTGAACCCTAGACCCCCTTACTAAAACCCATCCGTTCCCACCGCCCCACATGCACAAGAAAACTCACCTCCCTTGCCTCAAGCAAAAAAGAAAAGAAAAAATTATTTGGAAACCAATCACCAATTCAATTTGGGAATGAAGTCATAATGCAATTAATTAGCCAGATAATTAATTACATGTGCAATTAATTAAGTCCATTTAATTAGGGATTTTTCGGTGACAAAATGATTTTAGAATCGATCCATTAATGAAATTAATTAATTATTCACACACTTAATTACGAATAGTTATAACTAATAATACGAAGTTTTCTCAGCCATGTCTCTACTATTAAATGGGAGTTGGGGACTATACGTGGTATGTCCAACTCAACTCCCCTTTATTCCCCCTAGGAAAAACCCATCAACCACCACCTCATCATACGCACAAGAAAACCCACCTCCCTTGCCTAGATCAAAAAACAAAAAAACAAATAGAAAATAGATCATCCTCCTCTCACGCCCCTCCCCAGCAATGATGATCCGCTGCCTATCACACTGTCGGGCTGACATCCTCTGGAACAAGGAGACGACTTAGGCTTAATCTGGTTGTCGCCATGCCTCCTTAGAGGAGGCGCCCAAGGAGAGCGCCTTAGGGTTGGTCTGGTCGAGAGGCAATTGCGGGAAGAGTCTACACATGATCGATGTCCCTCGTAGCACCATCTTCCTATCCATGCATTATTTAAATCGTGGGACGAGTGTTGCAGTGGACGGGCGGACGAGCATATATGGATCAACCCAGCTTCCACCACCCTGAGAGCACAAAGCGAGCTTCCTATAGACCCCTTTTCACAATTACATGTTAACCGCATACATTCACGAATTAAACAAACTTCAGTTTTTTGTTAATATAAATATTGTTCATGCTTTAAATGGATATGTGTGTCAGCACAGGTTCAAAAAATAATGTAACCAATCATTCTTGATACCAACGTCTTGTGTCTAATTCGTGAATTTTATTTTGTAGCTCAATATTTTCTTCATGATATACCAACAACAAAAATAACAAAACAATACGTATAAAAAAGTAGGTGTAACATACTAGATTGAGGGGCATAATTTGATTAGGAGTTCTGACAAAAGATGCTTCCTAAAGTATAAGCATTTTAGCCCGTAGCTACGCACATGCATTCTAATAGTCTCTACTCCTAAAGGGGGAGTCTGCGGTCATGATGGTAGGTCTGTATCTCCATTCCCAAAGGGGAAGTCCTCGGTCATGATGGTAGGTTCTTACACCGTTTGGTTTTGTATGGTTTTGCACGCATCCATTAATACCAGAAAATCATCTCAGATATCTCTGGTCCAATTCGTGCTTTGCCCACACTTGCATGAAATTAATTAGACACACCAGTTAGTTATGTGTGTTAATTAGGCATGCAATTAATATTTCCATTTAATTTGAAAGTATAAGGATCATACTAATATGAAGGGTATCATTCTTTGGACAGAAGTATCACACTTATTATGAAGTGTACCGTTGTTTGGACAAGAGGATCATGTCAATTATGGAAAATATTATCAAGTGCTTGAAAGTAGCATTACTTTAATTTTGAAGAGTATTATAATTTCTACAGGAGGATCACGATAATTATAAAAACTATCATCGAGTGTTGAACGAAAGGATCACATTAATTTTGGAGAGTGTTGGTCTTTGGACATTAGTATCACATTAATTATGGAAAGTATTATCGAGCTTTAAATGGAAGAATCACATTAATTATGAATGGTATCACTAGTAAATACTGCAAAACAATTTGGAAACCAAGCACCGAAGTAATTTGAAAATCAAGTCCTTAATTCAATTAATTACGCATGCAATTAATTCACTCCGTTTAAGTTTGGATTTTAATCACCAAATTAAGTATGAAATGAAGCAATTAAGGCAATCAATTAATTAGCTAGACACATAATTAGGGATATAGGACTAACAGTAGATTTTTTTCCAAAATTTTCATTACTATTAAACCCTAGATTCCCTTACGGAAAAAGCCCATCTGCTCCAACCTCCCCACACGCATAAGGAAAACCCACCACCCTTGCCTCAAGCCAAAAAAGAAAAAAATTGGAAACGAATCTCCAAATCAATTTGGGAATCAAGTCATAATGCAATTAATTAGCGTGATAATTAATTACATGCGCAATTAATTAAGTCCATTTAAGTAGGGATTTTTTCATGACAAATCAAGTTTAGAATCGAGCCATTAATGTTATTAATTAATTAGCCAAACAATCTATTAGGGATCTAGATAATTAATAATATGAAGTTTTTCAGCCATGTCTCTACTATTAAATGGAAGTTGGGGACTATACATGGTACATTCAACTCAACTCCCCTTGACCCCGTGTCGGGGGAAACTGTCCGCCACCAACACCTATGGGACCGGAGCCCCTTGTCTGTGCGGTGCGAGGGCGGAGGGAGCACGAAGAGCAGATCGTAGCGAGCACGCGGGCAGTTTTACCCAGGTTCGGGCCGCGGTAGACGCGTAAAACCCTACTCCTGCTTAGTTGTGTATTGAGTTGGAGCGCTCGGGAGCTTGAAGAAGCAGCTACACCGAGCGTAAGAGTGATCTAGGTTCCGAACCCCCTCCACGTTGTGCATGGGCCTCCTTTTATAGTGCAAGGGGTCACCGACAGGTGTCAACGTAGGAGAAAGGGGTAAAAACGTAAAAGAGGTGGTAGTTGTAACAGTGCGGGAACAGTGGAGCTACAGTGCGCGAACAGTGGTCTATACCTACTTTGACAGTGGGGGACAAGGGCATTTAATGCCCGTCGCCGTCGACCCCAAAAGCTCCCGCCCTTGCGTCTCCGTCTGCCACGGCGATGGATCCACCACCGTGGAGTGCCACCGTGTCCCCCAGGCTGCACAGCCATCCGCCACGCGTCCCTGGATAGGCCCCAGGGCGACGCGTGGGCCGATGAGCTGGAGCGCGGGCACACAGCGCAGCCTTCCCGGCAAGCACCTTGCCGGGGCCTTGACCTTGCCGGGCCCGGGAGCTTGCCGGGCTCTGAAGCTTGTCGCTCCCCGGGCCCTCGCCGGGTCTTCTACGATGAAATCTTCTAGTCTCCCTGGCAAGCTCCTCTTGCCAGGGCCTTGTGTGAACGATGTAATCTTGAGCCTGGCACGGCCTTCCCGGCAAGCTCCTCTTGCCGGGGTCTCGGTCTTCTTTCCTGTATACTTTGTTTTTGAATGGTTTGATAGGGAGCAGGAAGGTCTCCGGCGAGCACGCGGTAAACCCCGCCGCGGGAAGCTGCAAATGCCCGTGCACAAGTTGGGGTACTGAGGTACCCCTACCTTAGTACACCGACAGGAGCCCCCGGGCCTGGGCCACACACGGTGCCGAGCGCTGTTGGGCCAGGCCCAAAACAGTGCACGGGCACACGCGGCCCGCGGCGCGCCGAATCCACTTCCGTATCCGCCGCATCCCCCTGTAACGGCACGCGTCGATTGCGGCGTCGTGGGATGGGACGTGCCCACGATCTCTTAATGGAAAGGGCGAAACGCCCCCCACTTCCCCATAAAAGCAGAGGAAGCAGGAGCGATTCCCCTCCTTGCGCCTTCATTGCATCTTCTTCTTCCTCCAGAGATCTCTTTGCGCTCCGCCTCCACACCTCCGCCGCCGCCGTCTGCATCTCCGGCGTCGCTGAGTTCTTCGTCCCTCTTCTTCCGCCGCGTCCGCCATGGCCCCGAAGACCGACAAGGCGAAGGCGGAGAAGACCAAGAGGGAGAAGTCGGAGCAAGCGGCGAAGCTCGCCGCGTATCGGAAGCAGCATCTCGTCTTCCCGCCGAGGCTCGGCGCGCGGGAGCTCTGGAACAAGTACTACTTGTTCTGGGCCAAGGAAACCAAGGCGCACCCCCGCACGCGAGCATACCCGGCCGCCGCCAAGGACAACTACCCCGGCGGGTACTACTTCTTCGCAGCTTTCTTTCACTGCGGTCTTTGCCCTCCTTTCTCAAATTTCTTCTGCGATGTCATGCACACCAACGGCCTCCACCTCCTTGACTTCACCCCCAACGCCATCCTCACCATGGCGGTTTTCGCACACATGTGCGAAAACTTCATAGGGATACAGCCCAACGTAGCGTTGTTTAGGCACTTTTTCACTCCTAGAGCAGAGGCCGACGCCCCCCTCTCCGGAGGAATTTCTTGGGTTTTCCGTTTGAACAAGAAGGGGTCCTACTTGCCGAGGGAGCTCCGCGGCAAGTGGGAGGAATGGCGCGCGGAGTGGTGCTGGGTTGTTGAGGACGAGCCGCAGGCCTTCACCGCGCCGCGCACAACGCCCATTGTGCGCGGCAGGGACTGGAGCGAGCTAGACTCGGACGACATCAAGCTCGACATCGCCCTCGTCCGGATTCTTCGTCTTCGGGTGGCACAGCTGTCCGTTGCAGAGGTAGGCGCAGACTTCCTCCGCCGCCGCATCGCCCCTCTCCAAGACAGGAAAAGGCCGGCCTGGGAGTACGGCGGCCCGGCGGATATAATGAGGCTGCGCCCCGGGCTAAACTTCAACTTCACGACGCTGGAGCTGAAGGGGATGGTCCGGGAACTCTTCAAGTATGACCCGGCACACCCTGAGTGGTTCCGAGCTCCCCGGGGAGTGGTGCCGCTCTGCATCAGCACAGTCCGGGATCGTCTCCTCGCCATGATGCCCGCATGCGATTCGCACGGCGTGGACCGCACGTGGATTCCGCCCAAGCCCATCGACGTCCTCAACTTCTACGACAACCTCGTGGAGGTGGCGAAGAACAAGAATGACATCAAGGAGCACACGCGGGACACAACCGAGCAGGAGCTTGCTTACATAGCTTCTCGGGCTGAAGAGGCCGCTGCAGCCACAGCGGCAGGAGATTTTGGATACACGCCTGAAGAGGCGGAGGTTGCGGATGCGTCCAGCCAGGCGGAGGAGGCGGAGATCCGCAGACTGCTGCAGCTCCCTCCCGACGCGCTCGCCGGGGTCCCCTCTCTGAGGCACTCCGGGATCCACGGAATCGTGGCCGAGGCCGCGGCAACGGAGGGTGCCGCCGGAGGGAACAGAGGCGCCGCGAGGAGCGGAGGCGCCAAGGGAAAAGAGGCCGCAGCGCAGGGCGCTGGGCCCAGTGAGCCGGCCGGGGAAGAGGAGGAGGAGGAGGCCGAGGACTCCGGCGGATCTACGGAGCTCTACACCGATGACCTCTCCTTGTCGGAGAGCTCCCCGCCCCCGGCAAGCCCAAGGCAGTCTCCACCGAAGCGTCTCCGCAAGACGGCGACGGGAGAGAGGGCGCAAGCGCTCCGGCAACAACCAGCTCGCCGGGCAGCTCCCCGGGGGAGCCAAGCCGCGCCAAGGGCGACCGGCGCACCAGCCACAGCAGAGGCGGCCCGCGCGCGGGCCACGACGGAGGCGCCTCGTAGGCCGGCGCCGAGCCGACAGGGGTCTTCTCGGAGCGGAGCAACGGCTCCGCCCGCTCCTCGGGCGCCGGCTACCACAAGGGCTGGGTCTTCGCAGCCCCCAGCCCCAGGGACCACCAAGCGCGCGAGGGAATCTTCGTCTTCCGCTCCTCGTGCCGACGAGCCCCAGGTGGAGTACGACTTCTCCGCCTTGAGCGAGGACGACGAGGAGGATCAGGAGTAAGGATCCAAGATCCTACACCTTCTCGAGTTTTGTCTTGATTATTGTTGATGCTGATTTTGCCTGTTGCTTTGATTTCAGGACCTTGGTTCAGCGCGCGGCGAAGAAGGCCAAAGCGCCTGTGGTCGAGGTCGCGGAAGACTCGGCTACCGCGGCAACAGGGGATGTGCCGGAGCCAACCCTGCCGGACCCAAGCGCTGCTCCGAGGAGCAGCCCCCAGCGCAGCCCCCAGCGCAGCCCCCAGCGTAAGTCTGGGGTTTATCCTTTCGCTTGTCGGGGTACGCCTGAGGATTTCGTCTTCTTTCATCATCTTGACGTTTCTTGTCTTGATTTGTGCAGAGGTGGAGCCACAGCGGGAAGAGCGCCCGGAGACCGTCATCGAGGAGCCGCAGGCTCCGCCGTCCCCGCCAAGGCCGAACTTTCCGGCAAGGGAGAGTGCTCCGCCAAGGGCGGGTACTCCGCCAAGGCAGAGTACCCCGCCAAGGGCGAGCAGCCCGGCGAGGGCGGCCACTCCGCCAAGGCAGAGCTCCCCGGGGAGGGAGCCCGCCGCCGAGGACGTCCGCCAAGGTATGTCTTGTAATTTGTCTTCTTGGCTTCGTCTCTTTTTGGATCTTTGCTTGAACTTCTTTTTCTTCTTCTTCTTTTTAGATCCTCCTCCTCCCGAGCCGATGGAGACTGAGGTCGTCAACATCGAGGATGAGGAGGGCGCGCAGGGCGGCGGCGGCGACGTCCCTGTCGCCGGGGACACGGCGAGAGCCGCCGAGCCGGCCGCGCAGGAGACCGCTCCGGCTGCGGACGCAGCGGCCGGGGAGGGGGACGGCGACCGCACCGCCGACCCGGAGGCGGCGGGAGCATCAAGTGCTGCGCCGGCCGCCGACCCCTCCGCCGGCAAGGAGCAGGGCTACTACCTTGAGGCCCCCAACGGCGTCTTCATCCAGATGCCTTGGGGGTCTTCGTCGCGAGCTCCCGCGGAGGGCGAGGCGTTTGACGGAGAAGTCCTCGCCTCCGCGGGCCTGAAGATTGTCGAGGCGCCCGGCGGGAGTGAAGGGCCCGAGGAGGAGAAGCTACTTCACCAGCTCCTGGCCCTTTACCGGGCCAGGCAGGCGAAGCTCGCTTCCCGGGAAGCCCTTGCCGCCAAGGCCGCCGCAGAGATGGAGAAGCGCGCGGCGGAGCTCAGCGCCGCCAACCAGGCGGCCCTCCGCGAGGTGGCGGAGGAGCGCGAGCGGCTCGCCGGCGAATACCAGGAGTGGGTGCTGGAGAAGGCCGAAGCTGAGGAACAGCAGCGGCTCGCCGGGGTGGAGCTGTCCCGGCGAGAAGGAGAACTCGCGCAGCGGAAGGTCCAGCTCGACTCCCATGAGGAGGACCTTGCCGCTCGCGAGGCGGCCCTTGGCGGGGAATTGAAGGAGGCGAAAGCCGCCGCGGTTGCCGCGGAAAACGCCAAGAAGGAGCTCGCCGCCAAGGTCGTGCAGCTGGAGAAGGCGCTAAAGGTGAGTGCGGAGAAGGTTGCCGCGCTCATCACGGAGCGCGAGAAGGACGCCCACACCAATTCAGAACTCCAGGTGCGTCTTTCTAAGAGGGGCGACGAGTTGAAGGCCGCCAAGGACTCCATCGAGGACTTGGAGTTGAAGGTCACTACACTGAAGGATTCACTCGACGCTGCCCGGGCTCGGGAGACCAAGCTGAAGGAGGAGCTCCGCAAGGAGCGGACCTTGGTGGACAGCGCCAATCAAGCGGCTGAGCTCTTCCGCAAAACCGTTGAGGTATGGACCGAGGACCTAGTGTCTTGCGCGTCCAACATTGACCAGGAGCTGCTGGCGTTGAAGCTGGAGCACCTCATCTACTCCCCGGATCCGAACCTCCCACACAGCGCCAGGCTCAGCCTCTTCTTCAGGGGAATAGCGCCGGCCCTTGCTGATCTGCGGAATAAGATCCCCGCGCAACTGGCCGAGGAGACGCGCTTGCTCTGCGCGGGAACTCTGGAGCGCGTGCTGACGAAGATCGTGTACCGCAATCCGGGCATCAACCTCACCAACGTTCTTCGCAGCTTGCCGGCCGACGCGAACATGGAGGCTTTGAAGGAGCAGGTCGCCCACATCATTGCCAAGGTGGCCAAGATCTCCAGGAAGGAGGGCGACCGCGTAGATTAGGCCTCCATTATCTTTATTTCTTTTTTATTGCTGCACAGAATTGTTATGAACCCATTAGTCCATTGTGACAAGTTATCTTTTTGTAAGATATTTATCTTATTTCGATCAATCAGTGCAATGTTATCTTCCTTGTCTTAATCCTTGACTTTGTATGTTTTTCACCCTACGCTCCCGGGGAGCTTGCCGGCAAGGGGCCCTTGCCGCGAGCGCTGAGTGCTGGACTCTGAGCAGCCTGCTGGCCAAGGTCTCACCGGCAAGCAACCTTGCCGCAGCTAGTCGCAACGCACTTAGCTTGCTGAGCGTACTCGGAAACGAAGCAAGGGCGCGACACTCGTCGCAGCTCACTTAAATCGTTGAGCGAACTCGAAAACAAGATAAGGGTGCGGCAAGCTACGGGTAGGTTCCTCCGCGCACAGGTTTTCCATACAAAGTGTGATTGTTCAAGGAAGGCAACTAAAATTTAAAATTTGAACTGGTCAAATTCTAACAACTTAGCTTTCATATATTGTTTGCTTCCCGGTAAGGCTTCTCTTTCTTGAACAGCACTTGGTTCCTCCTCCACCTCCTTCCCCCCCGGCAAACTTGTGCGCGAGGAACATTTCTCCTGCTTAAGAGGCAAAGGAAAAGAAGAGGGAAACCAGTACGTGGCCTTTCGGCGTGCTAATGCTTACCGGATACTTGAGTGTTGCACCAAAAGCCAAACAAGACATGCAAATAGCAAATAAAAGCATGCAAAAGGCAATCGGTGCGAAAAACACAAAAACTTTACTGATGCACGGGGTCTGCGCCCGGCTTTGTACAAAGGGTTACATGCAACAGCGGCAAAGCTTGTACAAAAGGTGGTTGCCGGAGCGGATCACGGCAACCGCGCCTTATGGGTGAAACTTGCGAAGATGCTCTATGTTCCAGGAGTTGCTCACCGGTAAGCCTTCTTCGGTCTCGAGGCGGACAGCGCCGGGCCTCGTGACTTGTCTCACCCGATAAGGGCCTTCCCACTTCGGCGTCAACTTGTTGGAATTCTTGGCGGACTGAACACGCCGAAGAACAAGGTCGCCTTCCTCGAGACTCCTGGCCTTGACTTTGCGGCTATGGTAGCGGCGCAAAGCTTGCTGGTATCGAGCAGCTCGTACAGCAGCCTGGAGACGTCCCTCCTCGAGGAGCAATGCGTCATCTTGCCGCAGTTGCTCTTGCTCGAGCTCATCATAAGCGAGCACTCGAGGAGATCTGTATACGAGTTCCGTGGGGAGAACTGCCTCTGCTCCATAGACTAGAGCAAAGGGTGTCTGTCCGGTGGCTCGACTTGGTGTCGTTCTGATTGACCAAAGAGCCGCCGGTAGCTCCTCTATCCAATTTCTTCCGCACTTGCGCAGCCTGTCAAAGGTCCTTGTCTTGAGCCCGCGCAGCACTTCAGCATTTGCCCTCTCCGCTTGACCGTTGCTCCTCGGGTGAGCAACAGAAGCGAAACAGACCTTGGCGCCAAGGTCATGGACGTATGGCATGAAGGTGCGACTAGTGAATTTTGTACCGTTGTCGGTGATGATCCTGTTAGGGATCCCGAAACGGCAGACAATCGACCTGAAGAACCTGACTGCTGACTGTGCTGTCACCTTTCTCACTGGCTCCACTTCTGGCCACTTTGTGAACTTGTCGATTGCAACGTACAAGTACTCAAAGCCCCCGACGGCTCGGGGGAAGGGGCCGAGGATATCGAGCCCCCAGACCGAGAAGGGCCAGGACAAAGGGATTGTTTGGAGAGCTTGAGATGGCTGATGAATCTGCTTTGCATGGAACTGGCATGCTTCACACTTGGTTACTAGTGCAGTTGCATCTTGGAGGGCTTCTTGCCAAAAGAACCCTTGCCGGAAAGCCTTCCCGGCAAGCGCCCTTGCGCCAATGTGGTGGCCGCATATGCCTCCGTGTATTTCTGCCAACAGCTTCTGTCCATCTTCCCTGGAGATGCATTTCAACCTGACACCATTGAGTCTTCTTCTGTACAGCTTGTTATCCACGAACTGGTACATACTTGACTGCCTGGTTATCTTCTCTATTTCTTCTGGGTCGTCGGGAAGTTCTCCAGTTTGCAGAAAACGGACTATCTGCTGTGCCCATGCCGGAGCCTGAGGCTCAACAGCAAGGACTAAAGGCTCGAGGGCCGCTGCGGGGACCTCCGCTTCTACGGCAAGGACCTCTGGTTCTGCCGGAGCTGATGGTCCCCCGGCAAGCTCGCCGGGGCGAGGCTTGTCGGGAACGCTTGCTTCAACTGTACAGACCCGAGGATCTGCAGGAGCAAACTGTTCCTCAGCGTTGTGGTTGTTGATCTTGGGGACCTTGGCGGCGGTTTCAGGAAGATCCGCCGGCAAGTAGTCGCCGGAGACCAACTTTCTCTTCTTGGACTGCCCGATTGACGGTGTAACGGATGGTTGAGTCAGCTTGAGTAAGAAGGTCCCTGCTTCCACAGGTAACTTCATCGAGGCACACTTTGAAAGGCCATCTGCTATTTCATTCTGAGCTCTCGGGACGTGCTCCATTTGCAAACCTTCAAAGTGTTCTTCAAGCTTCCTCACTTCATCGACGTAAGCTTCCATCAAAGGGCTCTGATAGCTCTTGTTGACTTGCCGGACCACCAACTGAGAATCTCCACGCACAATCAGCTTCCTGATCCCAAGTTCGGCCGCAATCCTGAGGCCGGCGAGCAAGCCTTCATACTCTGCGGTGTTGTTTGTCGCTTGCTCCCTGGGAAAGTGCATCTGGATAACATATTTGAGGTGCTCTCCGGTGGGCGCGATGAGTACTACGCCAGCACCGGCGCCTTGCAGCGAGAAGGCACCATCAAAATACATTACCCATTCACTTGCCGCTTCTTGTACGGGTGTACTTGTTTCTTGAACTTCTTCATCGGGCGTTGGGGTCCACTCAGCTATGAATTCTGCCAAGGCTCGGCTCTGTATGGTTAAAGTACTTTCAAATTTGAGTCCAAAGCTCGACAGTTCCAGCGCCCACTCGACGATCCTGCCTGTTGCTTCTGGGTTGTGCAATATCCTCTTCAGCGGAAAGCGAGTGACTACTGTTATCTCATGGGCTTGGAAGTAATGGCGCAGCTTTCTCGAGGCCATGAGGAGGCCGAAAAGCAATTTTTGCACACCAGAGTACCTTGATCTAGCCCCCTGGAGAAGGGAACTCACAAAATACACTGGACGCTGCACCATCTTCTTCCGCACCTCATCCTGTTCCTGCGCAGAGTTATCCTTGTCGGGGCCAGAGCTTGCCGGAGCAGCCCCCTGCTTGTCGCTGGATTCGCTTGCCGGTGGTGCTGACTCCTCGTCGGACTCCCTCTCTGCTACTAACGCAGCACTAACCACCTGGTTGGTTGCCGCTAGGTATAGCAACAACTTTTCCTGTGGTCTAGGTGCGACAAGTATTGGAGTGGAGGACAGGTACCGTTTCAAATCCTGCAGCGCCGCCTCCGCTTCCGGAGTCCACTTCATGGGACCTGCCTTCTTCAAGATTTTGAAGAAAGGTAGGGCGCGTTCTGCAGACTTTGAAATGAACCTACTGAGGGCAGCCACACAACCTGCGAGCCTTCTGACATCCTTGACGCGCTTTGGGGCTTCTATCTGCTCAATGGCTTTAATCTTGTCGGGGTTGGCTTCAATCCCCCTCTGTGACACAAAGAACCCGAGAAGCTTGCCGGAGGGGACTCCAAAGACGCACTTCTCAGGGTTCAACTTGAGCTGTATCCTGCGCAGGTTCTGAAATGTCTCTTCTAAATCTTGGATCAGGGTATCCTTGCTCTTGCTCTTCACCACGATGTCATCCATGTAAGCCTCTACATTCCTGTGGATCTGTGGCTCAAAAGCAGTGTATACTACCCTTGCAAAGGTTGAGCCTGCATTCTTCAATCCAAAAGGCATGCGTCTAAAGCAATAAGTGCCACATGGAGTGATAAATGCAGTCTTCTCTTCATCCTCTTTGGCCATGAAAATCTGATGATAGCCTGAGTATGCATCAAGAAAACAGAGTAGCTCACATCCGGCGGTGGAGTCAACGATCTGGTCAATGCACGGCAAAGGGAATGGATCCTTGGGACATGCTTTATTCACATCGGTGAAGTCTATACATAGTCTCCACTTCCCATTGGCCTTGCGCACGACGACTGGGTTTGCCAACCACGTCGGATGGATCACACCTCTAACTAGGCCTGCTGCTTCTAGCTTCTTGATCTCTTCGTTGATGAACTCTTGGCGCTCCACGGCTTGCTTCCTCACTTTCTGCTTGATGGGCCGCGCATGAGGACAGACAGCAAGCTTGTGCTCAATTACCTTCCTGGGAACACCGGGGATGTCAGATGGCTGCCAGGCAAACACATCGACATTCGCCCGCAGGAAGGCAATGAGCGCGCTTTCCTATTTGCTGTCAAGGGTGGCACTGATGGTGAAGGTACCACCAGTGCCGTCCTCCTTGGCGGACACCTTCTTGGTTGCCGGAGGAGCGGCCATTCCTTTCTTACTCTTGCCGGTGGAGCTCGATGGAACGTCCTCGACGGCAGCGCAGCACTCCGAAGAGGTGCGGTTGCCGGAGTGGGTCCCAGAGCACTTGCCGGACTTGGTCTTCGTTTTCTTCCCCCCGGGAGCTTCAGCGGCAAGAGTATCCTTCTCGGCCGAAGCTGCCGCGTCCCGGTAGATCTTGTCGGCGCAGACAAGCGCATCCTTCTTGTCACCGTGGACAGTGATGACGCTTATCGGCCCCGGCATCTTGAGTACGTTGTAAGCATAATGGGAAGCTGCCATGAACTTGGCGAGGGCCGGACGGCCGAGTATTCCATTGTAGGGCAATGGAATATCGGCGACGTCGAAAGTGATGCGCTCAGTTCTGAAGTTGAGCTCCCCGCCAAAGGTCACCGGCAGAGTGATCTTTCCCTTGGGCTTGCTCCTTCCCGGGTTGATTCCTTGGAAAGAACCGGTTTCTTCGAGCTCGCCATCTGGAATCTGGAGTTTCTTGATCACAGCAGAGGAGATCAAGTTCAGCCCGGCCCCGCCGTCAACCAACATTTTGGTGACCTTGAGGTTGCGGATGGTGGGTGAGACCAGCATCGGCAAACACCCGACCGCAGTGGTACGGTCAGGGTGATCCTCAAGATCAAAAATGATGGGCGTGCTGGACCATTTGAGGAGCCTGCGCGACTCCACGGGCGGCTCTGCTGCATTCACCTCACGCACCCACTGTTTTAGTTGGCGGTGGGAGGTGTGCAGAGAGGCGCCACCGTCGACGCACAGGACCTCCGTGGCCTTCTGGAACTCCTGCTCGCTGTTATCCTCGTCCTCCATGTCTTCGTCGTCGTCTTCGTCCTTGTCGCGGCCCCGGGGAGGTCGATCTCCTTGCCGCTGCTTGGCCTTGCCGCGGCGTCCTCCCCGGCCGTTGAACGGCCGCTTCTTGCTTGGCTCTTCCCCACCACCTTGGGCCTTCTCCTTGTCGCGCCTCTCGTACTCATCTTTTTGCTGCTCGATGAGGTACTCAACGCGCTTGCAGTTGGAGAGGTCGTGACCCTTGGTGCGGTGGATTTTGCAGTATTGCTTGTCGGAGCCGTCCTGCTTGTCGTCTGCCGCTACAGGGGCAGGCTCCTTGCCGGAGCCGCCAGCCTGTGTTTGCTTGGCGGGAGCCTCCTTGCCGGACTTCTCGACGGCAAGCACCTCTTTCTTGCCTTTCCTTCTGTTATTCCGCCGCCGGCTCTTCTTTGCCGGGGCGGCGTCGTCGCTGTCGCTTCCTCCTGCGCCAGCATCCTCTCCGGGGAGTCTCCTCCCCTCTTCTGCGCGTGCGCACTTGTCAGCAAGAGCATAGAGCTCGCTGACATCCCGAATCTTGGTCATCGCCATCTCTTCACGCATGCGGCGGTTACGCACGTTCTGATGGAACGCGCTGATAACCGCGGCAGGGTGCACATCAGGGATGTTGTGCTGCACACGGCTGAATCGTTGGATGTACTTGCGCAGGGTTTCTCCTTCCTTCTGGGCCAGAATGTGGAGATCGCTCTCCTGGCCGTGGGGTTTGTGGCCGCCAGTGAAGGCGCCAACAAACTGGTGGCAAAGGTCGGCCCAAGAAGAGATGGAACCTTCCGGCAAGTGCATAAGCCACGAACGGACGTTGGGCTTAAGCACAAGCGGGAAGTAATTAGCCAAGATCTTCTCGTCGCGCCCCCCGGCAGCCTGCACCGCGATGGTGTAGACGCTGAGAAACTCCGAGGGGTGCGTCTTGCCGTCGTACTTCTCCGGTACGTCGGGCTTGAAATTCTTCATGCTGGGCCACTGGACGCGCCGCAGCTCGCGGGTGAACGCAGGGCAGCCTGCCGCGTACGGCAAGTCGCCTGGTTCACCGGGCGCGTGCGCGTCGACAGCGTTCCCAGCTCTCTGGTCTGATTGCCGCCGAGCTTCTCGGCGGCGCTCGATTCTTGTCCGAGCGTCTTCTTGTTGCCGGTCGTCGAGGACCTGGCGCTGGTCCCGACGGGCCCGCGGGTCCGACGAGGCTGTGGAGCCGTCGTCGGCGTTGTTCCGGCGGGGCGGCGTCTTCTGCTTTCGCTGCGGGGAGTGCACGCTTGTCGCACCCCCGGCGGTCTTGTCGCCGTCGGCCTTCGTCTTCTCAGCTTGCCGCGGCCGCGAGGCCGACGGCTGTTGTGGAGAATCGTTGTTGGCGAAGGCTATTAGGCTCTGGATGGTGGCCCTCCAGTCTTCGGCCTTGTCTGCCGCTGGAGGGAAATCGAGGAGCAGTTGCGCCCTCGCGAGTGCTTCTGCCAGAGTGGAGGGGAACGCGGGCGAGCGATGCGAAGAGCGGGATACGCTCGGACTTCTAACGACGTTAGAAGGAGCGGGGTCCCGCGCCGGCGCTTTCGCTTTGCTTGTGCCCGGACGGGGGTCCGGGGCGTCTCGCGAGCCTCCGGTTTGGCCTTGGCCCAGCAAACGGATACCACCTCCTGTGGTGTGGCGTTGCTGGGTTGTCGTGTGCTGAGATGGACGCGGCGCGTCCACGGAGACCGAGGTTCGGTCGTCCGTCCTGTTCTTGGATCTGGTGGCGCCGTGAGTGTCCTCGCCAGCAACCACCCTTCTGACGGCGTCTCCCCCGCCCACCGTTGGCTCTGGTGGCGGCGGGTGAGACGCAGACGGGCCTCCGACCTCCGAAGCCTTCTTCTTCGGGGCCATGGAGCTGTTGCTGATGAAGTTGACGAATTCGGAGAGGTTGATGAAGAATGCGCCCGCGCGAACGCCGGATCAGGTTCGCACAACCTCGACGCCCCCTACCTGGCGCGCCAAAGATGTCGGGGGAAACTGTCCGCCACCAACACCTATGGGACCGGAGCCCCTTGTCTGTGCGGTGCGAGGGCGGAGGGAGCACGAAGAGCAGATCGTAGCGAGCACGCGGGCAGTTTTACCCAGGTTCGGGCCGCGGTAGACGCGTAAAACCCTACTCCTGCTTAGTTGTGTATTGAGTTGGAGCGCTCGGGAGCTTGAAGAAGCAGCTACACCGAGCGTAAGAGTGATCTAGGTTCCGAACCCCCTCCACGTTGTGCATGGGCCTCCTTTTATAGTGCAAGGGGTCACCGATAGGTGTCAACGTAGGAGAAAGGGGTAAAAACGTAAAAGAGGTGGTAGTTGTAACAGTGCGGGAACAGTGGAGCTACAGTGCGCGAACAGTGGTCTATACCTACTTTGACAGTGGGGGACAAGGGCATTTAATGCCCGTCGCCGTCGACCCCAAAAGCTCCCGCCCTTGCGTCTCCGTCTGCCACGGCGATGGATCCACCACCGTGGAGTGCCACCGTGTCCCCCAGGCTGCACAGCCATCCGCCACGCGTCCCTGGATAGGCCCCAGGGCGACGCGTGGGCCAATGAGCTGGAGCGCGGGCACACAGCGCAGCCTTCCCGGCAAGCACCTTGCCGGGGCCTTGACCTTGCCGGGCCCGGGAGCTTGCCGGGCTCTGAAGCTTGTCGCTCCCCGGGCCCTCGCCGGGTCTTCAACGATGAAATCTTCTAGTCTCCCTGGCAAGCTCCTCTTGCCAGGGCCTTGTGTGAACGATGTAATCTTGAGCCTGGCACGGCCTTCCCGGCAAGCTCCTCTTGCCGGGGTCTCGGTCTTCTTTCCTGTATACTTTGTTTTTGAATGGTTTGATAGGGAGCAGGAAGGTCTCCGGCGAGCACGCGGTAAACCCCGCCGCGGGAAGCTGCAAATGCCCGTGCACAAGTTGGGGTACTGAGGTACCCCTACCTTAGTACACCGACACCCCGCTATGAAAAAACCATACTCCACAACCTCCTCAGACGCACAAGAAAACCTACCTCCCTTTCCTCGCGCAAAAACAAAAAACAAAAAAACATCGTCCTCCTCTCGAGCCCCTCCCACTCAGTGACGGTCCGCTGTCTACGGCACTGTGTCAGGCTGACATCCTGTAAAACAACAACCCGCCTAACGTTTTTTCCGGTTGCCGCCGTGCGTCCTGAGAGGAGGTGCCCAAGGAGCGTGCCTCAGGGTCGGTCCGGTCGAGATGAAATTATGGGAAGAGTCTTCCCATGATCGATGTCCCTCACACCATCATCTTCCTATCCCTGCATTATTTGCATCACGGGACGAGTGCTACAACAGACAGCCGGACGAGCATAGGTGGATCAACCCAGTCGCCACCACCCTGAGAGCACAAAGTGAGCTTCCTATGGACCTTTTCTTTCATGTCACAATTATATGTTAACCACATAAATTCACGAATTGTACAAACTCTCAGATTTTTGTTGACATAAATATTGTTCTTTTTCTAAATGGATATGTGTGTCAGCACACTTTCCACAAATTATGTAATCAATCACTCTTTATACCAAGGTCATGCATGTCTAATTAGTGAATTTTATTTTGTAGCTCAAAATTTTCTTCATGATATACCAACAGCCAAAATAACAGGAGGGTACATTTAAACAAACCACTAGGTGTAACATACTAGATTGGTTGGCGTAATTGGATTAGGACTTCAGAACAAAAATGCTTCGTAAAGTATATGCGTCGTAGCCCGTAGGAACACACGGGCATTCTACTAGTCTCTACTCATAAAGGGGAAGTATGCGGTCGTTATGGTAGTTTCGTACATCATTTTGTTTGGTTTGATTTCGCCCGCATGAATTAGTGCCAGAAAATCATCTCAGTTATCTCTTCTCCAACTCGTGCATTGCCTACACTTGCATGCAATTAATTAGACACACTAGTTAATTAAGAATGTTCATTAGGCAAACAATTAATATGCCCATTTAAAGATGGGAGGGTCATACTAATATGAAGAGTATCATTCTTTGGAAAGAAGGATCACATTAATTATGAATAGTATCATTATTTGGACAAGAGGATCATGTTAATTATGGAAAAAATTATCGAGCATTTGAAAGTAGGATCACTTTAGTTATAAACAATATTATTATTAGGACAGAAGGATAACGATAATTACAAAAAGTATTATCGATTGTTCAACGAAAGGATCACGTTAATTACGAAGAGTATTGTTCTTTGGACATGAGTATCACATTAATTGTGGAAAATATTATCGAACCTTAGATGAGAAGATCACATTAAATATGAAAGGTGTCACCTGTCAATAATGCAAAAAGGAAACCAAGCACCGAATCAATTGGGAATTCAAGCCATTAATGCAATTAGTTACGCATGTAACTGATTATGTCTGTTTAAGTATGATTTTTTGAACCAAATTAAGTCTGAAATCAAGTAATTAATATAATTAATTAATTAGCCAGAAATATAATTAGCGATGAAGATAATTAATAATAGGAACTTGTTCAAATTTATCATTCCTATTAAACCCTAGACCCCCTTACGAAAAACCCATCAACTCCCACCTCCCCGCACGCACAAGAAAACCCACCTCCCTTGCCTCAAACAAAAAGAAACGAAAAGAAATAAATTTTAAACCAGTCGCCAAATCAGTTTGGGAGTCAAGTCATATTGCAATTAATTAGGCACATACTTAATTACATGTGCAATTAATTAAGTCCTTTAAGCAGGGATTTTTTCGGGACAAACCGGATTCAGAATCAAGCCATTAATGCAATTAATTAATTAGCCAGACACTTAATTATGGATGTAGATAATTATTAATATGATATTTTTTCAGCCATGTCTCCACTATTAAATGGGAGTTGGCGACTATACGTGGTACATCAAACTCAACTCCCCTTGATTCCCCTTGCGAGAAAACCCATCCACCGCCACCTCCTCATACGCACAAGAAAATCCACCTCCCTTGGCTCGCGCAAAAACAAAAAAACAAACAAAAAATATTGTCTTCGTCCTGAACCCCTCCCCCTCAATGATGATCTGGTGCCTACCGCAGTGCCGTGTTGACATCCTATGAAACAATGACACGCCTCAGTGTTGAGTCGGTCACCGCGGTGCGTCCACAGAGGAGGTGCCCAATGAGAACGCCTCAGGGTTGGTCCGGTCGACAGGCAATTGCGGGAATAGTATTCACATGATCGATGTCCCTCGTACCATCATCTTCCTATCCATGACTTATTAACATCATGGGACGAGTGCTGTAGCGGACAGCTGGACGAGCATAAATGGATCAACCCACGCACCACCACCCTGAGAGCACAAAATGAGGTTCCTATAGACCTTTTATTCTTTTCACAATTACATGTAAACCTCATACTTTCACGAATTGTACAAACTCTCAGATTTTTGGTAATATAAATATTGTTCTTTTTAAATGGATATGTGTGTGAGCACACATTCCAGAAATTATGTAAGTAATCATTCTTGATACCAAGGCCATGCATGCCTAGTTAGTGAATTTTCTTTGTAGCTCAAAAATCTCTTCATGATACATTTAAAACCAATATAACGAAAGTGTACATTAAAAAAATTAGTAGGTGGGACATACAATATTGAGGGGCATAATTGGATTAGGAGTTCAGACCATAGATGCTTCCTAAAGTATATGCATTGTAGCCCGTAGCAATACACGAGCATTCTAGTAGTATCTACTCCTAAAGGGGGAGTTTGCGGTCCTCATAGTAGGTCCGTATGTCATTTGGTTTGGTTTTGTTTTGCATGCACCCATAAATGCCAAAAAATCATATGTGTTATCTCTTGTTCAATTCATACTTTACGCACACTTGCATGCAATTAATTAGCCAGACTAGTTAATTATTTCTTAACTAGGCACAAAGTTAATATGTCCATTTATTTTGGAAAATATAAACAAACATTGGAGGGGAGGATCATACTAATATGAATTGTATCGTTCTTTGGACAGAAGAATCACATTAATTATGAAGAGTATCATTATTTGGACAAGAGGTACATGTTAATTATGAAAAATATTATTGAGGGTTTAAAATTATGATAACTTTAATTATGAAAAGTATTATTATTTGGATAGGAGGACCACGATAATTATAAAAAGTATCATCGAGTGTTGAATGAAAGGATCATGTTAATTACAGAGAGTATTATTCTTTGGACATGAGTATCACATTAATTATGGAAAGTATCACTAGTCTATAATGCAAAACAATTTGGAAACGAAACACCGAATTAATTTGGAAATCAAGCAATTAATGCAATTAAGTAAGTATTTTTAAGTATGATTTTTTTGCACCAAATTAAGTATGAAATCAAGCCATTAATGCAATTAATTAAATATCTAGTACATAATTAGGGGTGCACATAATTAATGGTAGGCATTTTTTTTCAAATTAATCATTACTATTAAACCCTAGACCCCCTTACAAAAAAACCCATCTGCTCCCACCTCCCCACATGTACAAGAAAATCCGCTGCCCTTGCTTCAAGAAAAACGAGAAGAAAAAATATTGAAACCAGTCACCAAATCTGTTTGGGAATCAAGTCATAATGAAATTAATTAGCCAGATAATTAATTAAGTCTATTTAAGTAGGGACTTTTTCATGACAAATCAAGTTTAGAATTGAGCCATTAATGAATTAACTAATTAGTCAGACACTTAATTTGGGATACAGATAATTAATAATAGGAAGTTTTCTCAACCATGTCTCTACTATTAAATTGAGTTGGGGCCTATACGTTTAAATAAAAAGGAGGATTGCCCCTGCCTCTGCATCCGAAAAATGCATGCAACCATATTATTAAAAAAGGGTCGTCCAAAACAAAGTCTCTTATATAAAGTACATCTCACATCAGGAGCACAAAAAAAAAGAAAGCTAAAAAATAAATAAAAGCCACAACCGGCTGGATGAAGTAGACATCAAGGACCTATCCTATTATGCGACCGCCATTCAAGCCGGTTGAATATAGCCCATGCTACCATCTCCCATCGGTTGCACCAGTAGCCAAATGCTATCTGGACATCATAGGAGTGAGTAGCAACCAAGTACGGATCTATGCGGTAGCTCTGAAGATAACCTACAAGAAGTTTAGAATATGTAATGTGTTAAAAATCATATCGTTCCTACAGCTCCATATAGCCCAAAGAAGTGCGCATATTCCAATCCGAATATGTGATGAAGTATCCGATTGCACTCCATTTAGCCACGTCCCAAACAACGCATCTATGCTAGATGGAGGTGATATGTTAAGTGCTATATGGATAGATCGCCAAAGTAAATTTGTGAGGGGGAAATCAATAAATAAATGATGAATTGTTTCATCATGAACACAAAAGCAACATCATGAACTACCGACCCATCATCGCTTTAGTAAGTTATCTTTGGTACGAATGACCCGCTTATGCATAAACCACATTAAAAATTATGCGCATGGGAACCTTAAGTTTCCAAATGTGTAATGATCTTGGGATTGGGCCAGAATTAATAAGATCTAAGTACATAGATTTAATCGAAAACACTCCATTCCTCGTCAACTTCTTGTGCATAGTGTCTGCTTGTGGTGCGAGCTGAACGTCCATCAACTTCCTCACCAAGTGTAACCAGGAAGTCCATCGTCCCCCTACTAAAGCCCGCCAGAACTGGATATTCAAGGGAACCGTCTGTAATAATGGAGCCATGTAATCCTCCTTACATTGCACAATATTATACGGGGTAGGGTGCTATACGGCTAGTGGTGCATCTCCTAGCCATTGGTACATGTGGGTTGTTAGTAGTGTTGATTACTCCTTGTAGTTGATGCTAGTTGGTTTACCTGGTGGAATATCATATGTTCAGATCCATTATGCATATTAATACCCCTCTGATCATGAACAATATTATGTCTTGTGAGTAGTTACTTTTGTTCCTGAGGACATGCGAGAAGTCTTGCTATAAGTAGTCATGTGAATTTGGTATTCGTTCGATATTTTGATGAGATGTATGTTGTCTCTCCTCTAGTGGTGTCATGTGAACGTCGACTACATGAAACTTCACCATTTTTTGGGCCTAGAGGAAGGCATTGGGAAGTAATAAGTAGTTCATGGGTTGCTAGAGTGACAGAAGCTTAAACCCTAGTTTATGCATTGCTTAGTAAGGGGCTGATTTGGATCCACTTGTTTCATGCTATGGTTAGGTTTACCTTAATACTTCTTTTGTAGTTGCGGATGCTTGCAATAGAGGTTAACCATAACTGGGATGCTTGTCCAAGTAAGGGCAGCACCCAAGCACCGGTCCACCCACACACCAAATTATCAAAGTAACAAACACGAATCATATGAACGTGATGAAAACTAGCTTGACAATAATTCCCATGTGTCCTCGGGAGCGCTTTCCTTCATATAAGAGTTTGTCCAGGCTTGTCCTTTGCTACAAAAAGGATTGGGCCATCTTGCTGCACCTTATTCACTTTTACTATTTGTCACTTGTTACCAATTACCTTATCACAAAACTATCTGTTACCGATAATTTCAGTGCTTGCAGAAAATACCTTACTGAAAACTGCCTATCATTTCCTTCTGCTCCTCGTTGGGTTCGACACTCTTACTTATCGAAAGGACTACGATAGATCCCCTACACTTGTGGGTCATCAAGAATCTTTTTTGGCGCCGTTACCAGGGAGTGAAGCGCCTTTGGTAAGGAAAAAATTATATAGTGTGCTGAAATTTACTGTTACTTGTTACTATGGCTCATAATCCTTTGAGGGGCTTGTTCGGGGTATCTTCACCCCGACCAGTAGAGCAAAGAGTTGCTCCTCAACCTACTGAACCTACTTAAAATGTTTGCTTTGAAATTTCTTCGGTTATGATAGAGAAACTTCTAGATAATCCCTTTACAGGAGATGGGACAATGCATCCCGATTTGCACCTAATCTATGTGGATGAAGTTTGTGGATTATTTAAGCTTGCAGGTATGCCCGAGGATGTTATCAAGAAGAAGGTCTTCCCTTTATCTTTGAAGGGAGATGCATTGACATGGTTTAGGCTATGCGATGATATTGCATCATGGAACTATAATTGACTGAAGTTGGAATTTCATCAGAAGTTCTATCCTATGCATCACGTTCATCATGATCGTAATTATATATATAATATTTGGCCTCGCGAAGGAGAAAGTATCGCTCAAGCTTGGGGGAGGCTTAAGTCAATGTTATATTCATGCCCCAATCATGAGCTCTCAAGAGAAATGATCATTCAAAACATTTATGCTCGGCTTTCTCTCAATAATCGCTCCATGCTCGATAATTCTTGTGGTGGTTCTTTTATGATGAAGACTATTGAATTCAAATGGGATTTATTGGAAAGAATTAAACGCAACTCTGAAGATTGGGATCTCAACGAAGGTAAGGAGTCCGGTATGACCCCTAAGTTTGATTGTGTTAAAGCTTTTATGGATACCGATGTTTTTCGTGAATTTAGCATTAAATATGGACTTGACTCTGAGATAGTAGCTTCTTTCTATGAACCATTTGCTACTCATGTTGATCTCCCCAAGGAGAAGTGGTTTAAATACCATCCTCCCATTGAAGTAAAAGTAGTTGAACCTGTTAAAGTTGAACAAAAGACTATCACTTATAATGTTGATCTTATTGTTCCTACTGCTTATTTTGAGAAACCACCTTTCCCTGTTAGAATAAAGGATCATGCTAAAGCTTCAATTGTAGTTTGTAAGAGTAATATTAGAACACCTACACCCTCTGAGCAAATTAAATTTGAACCTAGTGTTACTATGGTTAAAGATCTCTTGGTTGAAAATTTAGATGGACATGTTATTTAACTCCAAGAGGAAGCTGATAGAATAGCCAAACCTGATACTAGGAATAAACATAGACCTGTTGTAGGCTTGCCTATTATTTCTGTTAAAATAGGACATCATTGCTATCATGGTTTATGTGACGTAGGTGCTAGTGCTAGTGTCATACCTATTTCCTTATATAAAGAAACTATGCATGATATTGCACCTGCTGAGTTAGAAGGTATTGATGTCACTATTAAGCTTGCCAATAGAGACACATTTCACCAATGGGTATTGTTAGAGATGTTGAAGTCTTGTGTGGGAAAGTTAAATACCCTGATGATTTTCTTGTTCTTGGTTCCCCACAAGATGACTTTTGTCCAATTATATTTGGTAGACCCTTCTTGAATACTGGTAATGCTAAGATAGACTGCGTAAAAGATATTGTTACTGTTGGTTTAGGGGATATGTCTCATGATTTTAACTTTGCTTAATTTCGTAGACAACCCCGTGATAAAGAATTACCTAGTAAGGATGAAATTATTGGTCTTGCTTCTATTGCTGTGCCTCCTAACGATCCCTTAGAACAATATCTACTAGACCATGAAAATGATATGCATATGAATGAGAGAAGGGAAATAGATGAAATATTCTTTAAGCAAGGACCCGTATTGAAAAACAACTTTCCTGTTGAAATTCTAGGGGATCCTCCTCCACCCAAGGGTGATCCCGTGTTTGAACTTAAACGTTTACCTGATAATCTTAAGTATGTTTATCCCGATGAAAAGAAGTAATATCCTGTTATTATTAGTGCTAACCTTTCAGAGCAGGAAGAAGAAAAATTATTGAAAACTCTGAAGAAGCATCGTGCTGCTATTGGATATACCCTGGATGATCTTAAGGGCATTAGTCCCACTCTATGCCAACACAAGATAAAGTTGGAAGATGACGCGAAACCGGTTATCGATCATCAACGAAGGTTAAATCCTAAAATGAAAGAAGTGGTAAGGAAGGAAATACTAAAGCTTCTAGAGGCAGGTATAATTTATCCAGTTGCTGATAGCCAGTGGGTAAGTCCTGTCCATTGTGTCCCTAAGAAGGGAGGTATGACTGTTGTTCCTAATGATAAAGATGAATTGATCCCGCAAAGAATTGTTACAGGTTATAGGATGGTTATTGATTACCACAAATTGAATGAAGGCACTAAGAAAGATCATTACCCTTTGCCTTTTATTGATCAAATGCTATAAAGGTTATCCAAACACACACATTTTTGATTTCTAGATGGTTATTCTGGTTTCTCTCAAATACCTATGTCAAAAGGGGATCAAGAAAAGACCACTTTTACTTGTCCTTTCGGTACCTTTGCTTATAGATGTATGCCTTTTGGTTTATGTAATGCACCTGCTACCTTTCAAAGATGCATGATGGCTATATTCTCCGTTTTTTGTGAAAAGACTGTTGAGGTTTTCATGGATGACTTTTCCGTTTACGGAACTTCTTTTGATGATTGCTTGAGCAACCTTAATCATGTTTGGAGAGATGTGAAGACACTAATCTTGTCTTGTATTGGGAAAAGTGCCACTTTATGGTTAGTGAAGGCATTGTCTTGGGACATAAAATTTCTGAAAGAAATATTGAAGTTGACAAAGCTAAAGTTGATGCTATTGAAAAGATGTCGTGTCCCAAGGACATCAAAGGTATACGAAGTTTCCTTGGTCATGTCGGGTTTTATAGGAGGGTCATTAAGGACTTCTCCAAAATCTCCAGGCCTCTGACTAATCTCTTACCTTTTGTCTTTGATGATGATTGTTTAGAAGCATTTGAAATACTTAAGAAAGCATTGATCTCTGCACCTATTGTCCAGCCCCCTGACTGGAATTTACCCTTTGAGATTATGTGCGATGCTAGTGATTATGATGTAGGTTCTGTTCTAGGACAAAGAGTTGATAAAAAATTGAATGTTATCCAACATGCTAGTAAAACTCTAGACAGTGCCCAGAGAAATTATGCTACTACTGAGAAAGAGTTTTTAGCAGTCGTATTTGCATGTGATAAGTTTAGGCCTTACATTGTTGATTCTAAAGTAACTATTCACACTGATCATGCTGCTATCAAATACCTTATGGAAAAGAAAGATGCTAAACCTAGACTTATTAGATGGGTTCTCTTGCTGCAAGAATTTGACTTGCATATTATTGATAGAAAGGGAGCTGAGAACCCCATTGCAGACAACTTGTCTAGGCTAGAGAATATTCTTGATGACCCACAACCTATTGATGATAGCTTGCCTGATGAACAATTACTTCTCGTACTGCTCCATGGTATGCTGATTATGCTAATTACATTGTTCCTAAGTTTATACCACCTAGTTTCACATACCAGCAAAAGAAAAAGTTCTTCTATGATTGGAGACATTAATTCTGGGATGATCCACACCTGTATAAAGAAGGAGTAGATGGTATTATTAGACGATGTGTACCTAAGCATGAACATGAACATATCCAATGCAAGTGCCACTCTAAAGCTTATGGAGGACACCATGCTGGAGATAGAACAGCACATAAGGTATTGCAATCCGGTTTTTATTGGCCTACTCTCTTCAAGGATGCTCGTATGTTTGACTTATCTTGTGATGAATGTCAAATAATTGGTAATATCAGTAGACGTCAAGAAATGCCTATGAATTATTCACTTGTTATTGAACCATTTGATGTCTGGGGTTTTGATTATATGGGACTGTTTCCTTCCTATAATGGGTATACACATATTTTAGTTATTGTTGATTACGTTACTAAGTGGGTAGAAGCTATTCCAACTAGTAGTGCTGATCACAACACCTCTATTAAGATTCTTAAAGAAGTTATTTTTTCGAGGTTTGGAGTCCCTAGATACTTAATGACTGATGGTGGTTCACACTTTATTCATGGTGCTTTCCGTAAAATGCTTGCTAAGTATGATGTTAATCATAGAATTGCATCCCCTTATCACCCATAGTCTAATGGTCAAGTATAACTGAGTAACAAAGAGCTGAAATTAATTTTGCAAAAGACAGTTAATAGGTCTAGGAAGAATTGGTCCATGAAACTTGATGATGCATTATGGGCCTATAGAACTGCTTACAAAAATCCTATGGGTATGTCTCCATATAAAATGGTATATGGAAAAGCATGTCACTTACCTCTTGAGCTAGAACATAAGGCATATTGGGCTATTAAAGAGATCAATTATGATTTCAAACTTGCCTACGAGAAGAGGTTATTTGACATTAGCTCGCTTGATGAATGGAGAACCCAAGCTTATGAGAATGCCAAGCTATTTAAAGAAAAGGTTAAAAGATGGCATGACAAAAGGATACAAAAACGTGAGTTTAACGTAGGTGATTATGTCTTGCTATACAACTCTCGTTTAAGATTTTTTGCAGGAAAACTTCTCTCTAGATGGGAAGGTCCTTATGTTATCGAGGAGGACTATCGTTCCGGTGCCATAAAAATCAACAACTTCGAAGGCACAAATCTGAAGGTGGTGAACAGTCAAAGAATCAAACATTATGTCTCAGGTAACCCTATAAATATTGAAACCAATGTTATTGAAATCGTAACCCCGGAGGAATACATAAGCGACAATTTCCAGAACGATTCATACCCCGAAAAGGAAAAGGTATGTGGGACGGTAAGTAAACTGACTCCAAATCATTTCTAATGGCAATTTTTCACCGTTTTGGAATAGTTAAGAAAATAGAAAAATAAGAGGCAGTCCGGAAAGGACACGAGGCGTCCACGAGGGTGGAGGGCGTGCCCTACCTCCCTGGGCGCGCCCCCTACCTCGTGGGCACCTCGTGTGCCTCCTGGACTCCAATTTCTTGCACGTTACTTCTTTTGGTCGGTAAAAATTCACTATATATTCTCCCGAAGGTTTTGACCACTGTATCACGCAAAAATCCTCCGTTCTTGTTTCGAGCTATTTTCTGCTAGGGTTGACAAGGCCAGGCATCATGTCGTCCTCCTCCTCCAACAATGAGGGCAACAATGCTTGGCTAATGAAGATAGAGCTGAAGAGGGAAGAACCCAAGGAGATCAACGATGAGAATAGGATCAGGAAGGCTGTGGAAGATCATGCTCTGGCAACAGGAGAAGAAGACATCCGTCAACCCCTTCCAAGCCTTTTTACTTCAAGCTTTCAAGATGATTGAGTTAGCTCAAATACAAAACAAGTATCTCACAAGTGAAAATATTTTGCTGAAGGAGCATATCGCCGCACACAAAGGTATTATCCGCAAGTTGGAGGATCTCCTACGCTCGATGTATGATGATCCGACATCACTGCTTTCAACTCCATCATCACCAACTTCGAAGAAGGAGACATAATCATATGGGTATGGGCACTCCCCTTGGCAACTGCCAAGATTGGGGGAGGTGCCCCGGTATCGTATCACCATCACACTCCTATCTTTACCGTTTTCCTTAGTTCGATCCTTTTGGTAATATCTTGATCTAGTAGAATAAAGTTAGCATGATATAGTTGTGAGCCTTTGCTTTATGATCTTTATCTTTGTAACCGAGTCTGTGAGCTATATAATATAGATTAGTGTCGAGTCAAGGGCTTGATTTCCTGACTATGGTCATGAGAGAATAAAAGAAAATATATAAGTATCAAAGAGATCATATTGATCTTATGGAAGGTAATGACTTCACATATAAAGAGTATGACGAATAAAAGTTGTTGAGAGTTGACAAACACATTTTTGCTCATCGTTGCAATTAATAGGAAGTAATAAAGTAAGAGAGGTTTCACATACAAATATACTATCTTGGACATCTTTTATGATTGTGAGCACTCATTAAAATATGACGTGCTAAAGAGTTGATGTTGGACAGGGAAGACAACATAATGGGTTATGTTTTCTTATATCCAAAATAAAGTATATTGTCATGGATCATCCAACATGTTGAGCTTGCCTTCCCCCCTCATGCTAGGCAAAACTCCTTGCACCAAGTAGAGATACTATTTGTGCTTCCATACATCCTTAAACCTAGTTTTTCCATGAGAGTCCACCATACCTACCTATGGATTTTGAGTAAGATCCTTCAAGTAAGTTGTCATGGTTGCAAACTCTCTAAAATATGTATGATTTATTAGTTTGGAGGAAATAAGCTTTATACGATCTTGTGATATGGAAGTAATAAAAGTGACGGACTGCATAATAAAGGTCCTTATCACAAGTGGCAGTATAAAGTGACGTTCTTTTGCGCTAAGATTTTATACATCCAGCCATAAAAGCACATGACAGCCTCTGCTTCCCTCTGCGAAGGGACTATCTATTATTCCTGCATTATAAGAGTCAAGGTGAAAATCACCTTTCCTTTTTACATTTTATCCTTTGGCAAGCGCATTGTGTTGGAAAGATCGTGACATATATACCCAATTGGATGTAAGTTATCATGGTCTATCATTGTTGACATTACCCTTGAGGTAAAAGGTTGGGAGGCAATACCATAAGCCCCTATATTTCTCTATGTCCGATTAATACTCCATACCCATAAGTATTGCATGAGTGTGAGCAATTGTCAAAGACTAGATGATAGTTGAGTATGTGGACCTGCTGAAAAGCTCTTACATTAACTCTTTCCGATGTTATGATAAATTGCAATTCCTTCAGTGACTGAGATCATAGTTTGCTGGTTTTCAATGAAGTTTTTGATTCATACTAACATTGTGAATAGCTTATTACCTTAGCATAAGAGTCATATGACAATGTGTGCTGCTGTTATAAGAATGATCATGATGCCCTCATGTCTGTATTTTATTTTTATTGACACCTCTATCTCTAAACATGTAGACATATTTTTCGATATCGGCTTTCACTTGGGGACAAGCAAGGTCTAAGCTTGGGGGAGTTGAGACGTCCATTTTGCATCATGCTTTTATGTTGATATTTATTGCACTATGGGCTGTTATTACACGTTATGTCACAATACCTATGCTTTTTCTGTCTTATTTTACAAGGTTTACATGAAGAGGGAGAATATCGGCAGTTGGAATTCTGGGCTGGAAAAGGATCAAACATTGCAGACCTATTCTTCACAACTCGAAAACATCCGAAACTCCACGAAACATCATTTCAGAAAATATAAAAAATATCTAGCGAAAGAGATCTGCCAGGGGGGGCACCACCTGTCCACGAGGGTGGGGGGCGCGCCCCTGCCTCATGGGCCAGCCGGTGACCCCCTCGATGCCCATCTTCTCCTATATGAGGTGTTTTGACCTGGAAAAAATCATATGGAGGCTTTCGGGACGAGACGCCGCCGTCTCGAGGCGGAACCAATCTAGGGCTCCGACGAAGCTGTTCTGTCGGGGATACTTCCCTCCGGGAGGGGGAAATCGTCACCGCCGTCATCACCAACAACTCTCCCATCTTGGGGAGGGTTATCTTCATCAACATCTTCACCAGCACCATCTCCTCTCAAACCCTAGTTCATCTCTTGTATCCAATCTTTGTACCAAAACCTCAGATTGGTACCTATGGGTTGCTAGTAGTGTTGATTACTCCTTGTAGTTGATGCTAGTTGGTTTACTTGGTGGAAGATCATATGTTCAGATCCATTATGCATATTAATACCCCTCTGATCATGAACAATATTATGTCTTGTGAGTAGTTACTTTTGTTCTTGAGGACATGGTAGAAGTCTTGCTATAAGTAGTCATGTGAATTTGGTATTCGTTCGATATTTTGATGAGATGTATGTTGTCTCTCCTCTAGTGGTGTCATGTGAACGTCAACTGCATGACACTTCACCATTGTTTGGGCCTAGAGGAAGGCATTGGGAAGTAATAAGTAGATGATGGGTTGCTAGAGTGACAGAAGCTTAAACCCTAGTTTATGCGTTGCTTCGTAAGGGGCTGATTTGGATCCACTTGTTTCATGCTATGGTTAGGTTTACCTTAATACTTCTTTTGTAGTTGTGGATTCTTGCAATAGAGGTTAATCATAAGTGGGATGCTTGTCCAAGTAAGGGCAACACCCAAGCATCGGTCCACCCACATACCAAATTATCAAAGTAACGAACGCGAATCATATGAACGTGATGAAAACTAGCTTGACGATAATTCCCATGTGTCCTCAGGAGCGCTTTCCTTAATATAAGAGTTTGTCCAGGCTTGTCCTTTGCTACAAAAAGGATTGGGCCATCTTGCTGCACCTTATTCACTTTTACTATTTTTCACTTGATACAAAAAGTATTAGGCCGGGCCGTCACCCCCTTGGTGGCGCGCTGTATCTTGATCTGGATACGGTGGCAAGTGAGCGAGGATCGGGTCATCGCATCCTTAGTGGCGTGCTACATCGGTGCCCAGATGTAGTGGAAAATGAGCAAGGGTATTCGCATTTGACTCGACGAGTGTGAAGGTTAAGAAAGCTAGCCGAGCCTAGGAGGATCAGCTTAGGTAGCTGGAACGTAGGATCCCTAACAGGGAAGCTTCGGGAGCTAGTCGATGCAGCGGTGAGGAGAGGTGTTGATATCCTTTGCGTCCAAGAAACCAAGTGAAGGGGACAGAAGGCGAAGGAGGTGGAGGGTATCGGCTTCAAGCTGTGGTACACTGGGACGGCTGCAACTAGGAATGGCATAGGCATCTTGATCAACACGAGCCTCAAGCATGGAGTGGTAGACGTCAAGAGACGTGGGGACCGGATTATCCTGGTCAAGCTGGTAGTTGGGGACTTAGTTCTTAATGTTATCAGCGTGTATGCCCCGCAAGTAGGCCACACTGAGAACACCAAGAGGGAGTTCTAGGAAGGCCTAGAAGACATGGTTAGGAGTGTACCGATTGGCGAGAAGCTCTTCATATGAGGAGACCTCAATGGCCACGTGGGTACATCTAACGCAGGTTCTGAAGGGGTGTTTGGGGGCTTTGGCTATGGCATCAGGAATCAGGAAGGAGAAGATGTCTTGAGCTTTGCTCTAGCCTACGACATGATTGTAGCTAACACCCTCTTTAGAAAGAAAAAATCACATCTGGTGACTTTTAGTAGTGGCCAACACTCTAGCCACATTGATTTCATCCTCTCGAGAAGAGAAGATAGGCGTGCGTGCCTAGATTGTAAGGTGATACCTGGAGAGAGTGTTGTACCACAACATAAGCTGGTGGTTGCTGACTTCCTCTTTAGGATTCGTGTCCAACGGGATAGGCGTGCCAAAGTCGCTAGAACGAAGTGGTGGAAGCTCAGGGGGGTAGCTCAGGCGTTCAAGGAGAGGATCATTAAGGAGGGCCCTTAGGAGGAAGGAGGGGATGTGGACAATGTGTGGATGAAGATGGCGACTTGCATTCGTAAGGTGGCCTCGAGGAGTTTGGAGTGTCCAGGGGCAGGAGAAGTGAAGATAAGGATACCTGGTGGTGGAATGATGATGTCTAGAAGGCGATTAAAGAGAAGAAAGAGTGCTTCAGACGCCTGTACTTGGATAGGAGTGCAGACAACATAGAGAAGTACAAGATGGCGAAGAAGGCCGCAAAGCGAGCGGTCGGTGAAGCAAGGGGTAGGGCGTATGAGGGCCTCTACCAATGGTTAGGCACGAAGGAAGGCGAAAGGGACATCTATAAGATGGCCAAGATCCGAGCGAGGAAGACGAGGGATATTGGCCATGTCAAATGCATCAAGGATGGAGCAGACCAACTCCTCGTGAAGGATGAGGAGATTAAGCATAGGTGGCGGGAGTACTTCGACAAGCTGTTCAATGGGGAGAATGAGAGTTCTACCATTGAACTAGACGACTCCTTTGATGAGACCAGCATGCATTTAGCGCGGCGAATTCAGGTGTCTGAGGTCAAGGAGGCTTTAAAAAGGATGAAAGGAGGCAAGGCGATAGACCCTGATTGTATCCCCATTGAGGTGTGGAAAGGCCTCGGGGACATAGCGATAGTATGGCTAACCAAGCTTTTCAACCTCATTTTTCGGGCAAACAAGATGCCAGAAGAATGGAGATGGAGCATATTAGTACCAATCTTCAAGAACAAGGGGGATGTTCAGAGTTGTACTAATTACCGTGGAATTAAGATGATGAGCCAGACAATGAAGCTATGGGAGAGAGTCATTGAGCACCGTTTAAGAAGAATGACAAACGTGACCAAAAATCAGTTTGGTTTCATGCCTGGGAGGTCGATGATGGAAGCCATTTTCTTGGTTCGACAACTTATGGAGAGATACAGGGAATAAAAGAAGGACTTGCATATGGTGTTCATTGACTTGGAGAAGGCCTATGATAAGATACCGCGGAATGTCATGTGGTGGGCCTTGGATAAACACAAAGTCCTAGCAAAGTACATTACCCTCATCAAGGACATGTACGATAATGTTGTGACAAGTGTTCGAACAAGTGATATCGACACTGATGACTTCCCGATTAAGATAGGATTGCATCAGGGGTCAGCTTTGAGCCCTTATCTTTTTGCCTTGGTGATGGATGAGGTCACAACGGATATACAAGGAGATATCCCATGGTGTATGCTCTTTGCGGACGATGTGGTGCTAGTTGACGACAGTCGGACGGGGATAAATAGGAAGTTAGAGTTATGGAGACAAACCTTGGAATCGAAAGGGTTTAAGCTTAGTAGAACTAAAACTGAGTACACGATGTGCGGTTTCAGTACTACTAGGTGTGAGGAGGAGGAGGTTAGCCTTGATGGGCAGGTGGTGCCTCAGAAGAACACCTTTCGATATTTGGGGTCAATGCTGCAGGAGGATGGGGCTATTGATGAAGATGTGAACCATAGAATCAAAGCCGGATGGATGAAGTGGCGCCAAGCTTCTGGCATTCTCTGTGACAAGAGAGTGCCACAAAAGCTAAAAGGCAAGTTCTACAGGACGGCGGTTCGACCCGCCATGCGGTATGGCGCTGAGTGTTGGCCGACTAAAAGGCGACATGTTCAACAGTTAGGTGTGGTGGAGATGCGTGTGTTGAGATGGATGTGTGGCCACACGAGGAAGGATCGAGTCTGGAATGATGATATATGAGATAGAGTTGGGGTAGCACCAATTGAAGAGAAGCTTGTCCAACATCATCTGAGATGGTTTGGGCATATTCAACGCAGGCCTCCAGATGCTCCAGTGCATAGCAGATGGCTAAAACATGCGGAGAATGTCAAAAGAGGTCGGGGTAGACCGAATTTGACATGGGAGGAGTCCGTTAAGAGAGACCTGAAGGATTGGAGTATCACCAGAGAACTAGCTATGGATAGGGGTGCGTGGAAGCTTGCTATCCATGTGCCGGAGCCATGAGTTGGTCACGAGATCTTATGGGTTTCACCTCTATCCTACCCCAACTTGTTTGGGACTAAAGGCTTTGTTGTTGTTGTTGTTGTTGTTGTTGTTGTTGTTGTTACCTTATCACAAAACTATCTGTTACTGATAATTTCAGTGCATGCAGAAATACCTTACGGAAAACTGCCTATCATTTCCTTTTGCTCCTCGTTGGGTTCGACACTCTTACTTATCGAAAGGACTACGATAGATCCCCTACACTTGTGGGTCATCATCTGTCACCCGAAACACCGTCGGCATTGCACTGCGGCATCCATTGCAAGATCTGACTCCTGGCAGAGTTGATGTTGAGCGGGATGGTGTTTGTTGGCAGCGTGAATACCCCAAAGTGGCCGAATAGCTGATCGCACAACCAGGCATGGCCATAAACTGTTAAGTTGTTCGCCAGGCCAGGAAGCAATCTCATCCTCTCCCCAGCATTTCCATACTCCTAGGAAAATTTGTCCCTCTTCTGCAGAGGGGCAATTCGACGAAGGAGAAAATCTGACCGTAGATGCTCGATGGTTAACCTGGTAGTATTCAAGCGGGTAATAATGTTTATTACCGGTCGGAGTCTGTCCTCGGTGAGACCGAACGCCGTCCAGACGTTGTCGCGCTTGAGGCATTCCGTCCGTGCCCAGCAGAATTCAGGGGCCTTCTTGTCTTGAATCCATCACCAATCTCCCCTCCACTCCTCCCATATGTTGCGCTGATTGATAGAGATGTAATCCCAGTTCTCTCTTGGCACTACCCGCGGCATCCAGCTTATATTGCTAGAGCGGTGATTCTTGTTCTCCACCCGCGGGACGAAGTACTGCCTGAACAGATCAATGTTGGGGGCCACCCTAATGAAGTTCTCGCACAGATGGGTGAAGATCGCCATGCACGCCATTGCATTTGGGGTAAAATCCAAGAGACGGAATCCATAGACCGCCATCATCGCTTCAAAGAAATCCGACAAGGGAGGGCAGAGACCGTAGATGAAGTATGTGCACAAAAATCTGTATGAATCGGGCGGGTCCTCTTTCTCCTCCGACAGAACCTTGGGAGTGTCGTGCTCCTGTGGGACGGCCCTCCCCCACAAGTAGCCATACCTCGCCTACAGATTGTCACCGTCGAGATTCTACGGGAAGAAGACAACGTCTCCGCTTTGCTTCTTGTCCAACTCTGTCGCCTTCTTGCCCCCCTCGGCGGTCGCCTCTTTTCTGGCGGCCACCGACTTTCCCTTGGACGTGGTCTTCTTCCCCATATCCCCAAGTTGCAGCAGGGGTGCGGGAAGAAGATTGAAAGGGGATCGGCAACGAATGTGGGTAGAAAGAGTGGGCAGTTGCTTGGCTTGTGGAGGAAGATGACGCAGAGGCAAGGCAGGCGACGAAAGTGCAACATTGTTCCGTGTTTTACCTTCTTATGGGATGCAACGGGGAGGTAGTGCAGCTCTTCGGAAAAGTTACCGTTTTTTACATTAACTGCTATAGTCCCACACCCCCACGACTCGCAGTAATTACGCGAAGTGGACGTTGGATTGACTGGTCATCATGACGAACCGCCGCACGCGTAGCCATTTTCTACCATGTGTCCGTGAACTATTGGGGCCTAACCCAACGTGCCCGATGGCACGTATGGCTCAGGCCCGGGGGCTTATGTCGGGGAACACAAATAGTGGTGTATGTTTTCCCCTGACCCGTGCCTGAATGACAAGCCAACAGGCCCAAGGGCAAGTTTGTAGCATCAGGATCAGATCAAGACACAAAGGGATCAGCTCTTTGGGGAATCAGAGAGCTGGTCGAGGAGATAAAGACAACCAAGACCAGCCGAAGGGACAAGATACCACCAGGAGAAGAGCCTTCCTTGTCGGGCATGAGATCCTGGCAAGGTCGGATCACTTTGGAAGCAAGCCTCCAAGATCGCCTTGGCAAGCCTGCCAGGGCTCATGGAGGCAAACCACCCCATGACACCACCTCACAGAGACGCCTGTCGTCGATCAATGCGGTGTCAAGCTCCTAAGTGGCTCAGTGGCAGCCCCCTGCCACATGGCAGCCACTTCCTACAGAAAGAACCTCTAAGTGACACCCGTCCTGAGACGTGTCAAGCAAGCAGGCGTGAAGCTGGCAAAACAGCCCGGCAGGGCCTACCGGGCTAGCCGTGATGTGACACTAAGTGGCACATTTAATGCACTTTATCAGCCTGCAGAGTTAGGTATGATAGCACTGTTCGCTATCTAATCAGTATGGAAAGACTGATTTGCCACTGTAGTGACCCCTTAA
This sequence comes from Secale cereale, assembly GCA_902687465.1. Classification (NCBI taxonomy): domain Eukaryota; kingdom Viridiplantae; phylum Streptophyta; class Magnoliopsida; order Poales; family Poaceae; genus Secale; species Secale cereale. Next base: position 37,331,203 of record LR738713.1, on the reverse strand, counting down.
TCTATAAAAGGAGGCCCATGGTAACCGTAGAAAGGATTCGGTCGATCCGGACCCTCACACACTCATACGTGCGTAGTCAGTCTCGCCTCGAGGCAACCCTGCCGGGCAAGAGTTCCATGCTTTTTCGACCTTCCACCATCAATCCACCAAAGCAGGGGTAGGGTTTTATGCCTCACGGCGGCCCGAACCTGGGTAAAAATTGCTCGTGTGATCTCTGTCGTGCTGCACTACTTTCCTCCGCTCTTTGTGCAACGCGCCCATCCCCCCGCCAAACCAAAAGGGGCCCTTGGTCCCATAGGTGGCTGTGGTTTCCCACGAAAGTCTTGATAACCCACAAGTGTAGGGGATCAGTTGTAGCCTGTTTTGTTAAGTAAGAGTGTCGAACCCAATGACGAGCTAAAGGTAGAACAAATATTCCCTCAAGTTCTATCGACCATCGATACAACTCTACGCACACTTAACATTTGCTTTACCTAGAACAAGTATGAAACTAGAAGTACTTTGTAGGTGGTGTATGATAGGTTTGCAAGGTAATAAAGAGCACGTAAATAAAAACTAGGGGCTGTTTAGATAAATAAACAATTAAGTTAGTATAGCGAGTATTGAAAACTGGTGGTAGGAGTTGTGGAATTGTCCCTAAGCAATTGACTACGTTACTAGACCGATAGCAAGTTTTATGTGGGAGAGGCCACTGCTAGCATGTCATCCCTTACTTGGAATTCTATGCACTTATGATTGGAACTCTAGTAAGCATCCACAACTACTGTTATTCATTAAGATAAAACCCAACCATAGCCTTAAGATATATTTGATGGAAATATGCCCTAGAGGCAATAACAAAGTGGTTATCAGTATATTTCCTTAATCATGATAAGGGTTTATTATTCATGCTAGAATTGTATTGACCGGAAACTTAGATACATGTGTTAATACATAAACAAATATCGTGTCCCTAGTGAGCCCCTACTAGACTAGCTCGTTGATCAAAGATGGTTAAGGTTTCCTAACCATAGACATGAGTTGTAATTTGATAACGGGATCACATCATTAGGAGAATGATGTGATGGACAAGACCCACCCGTTAGCATAGCATATGATCATTTAGTTTATTGCTACTGCTTTCTTAATGTCATATACATGTTTCTTCGACCATGAGATCATGCAACTCCCGGATACCGAAGGAATAACTGTGTTCTATCAAACATCGCAACGTAACGGGGTGATCGTAAAGATGCTCTACAAGTATCTCCGAAGGTGCCTGTTGGGTTGGCATGGATCGAGACTGGGATTTTTCACTCCATGTGACGGAGAGGTATCTTTGGGCCCTCTTGGAAATACAGCATCACAAGAACCTTGCAAGCAAAGTAAGTAAGGAGTTAGTTGCAAGATGATGTATTACGGAACGAGTAAACAAACTTGCCGATAAAGAGATTGAACTAGGTATGCAGATACCCACGATCGAATCTTGGGCAATGATGACCCACAAGTATAGGGGATCAATCGTAGTTCTTTCGATAAGTAAGAGTGTTGAACCCAACGAGGAGAAGAAGGAAATGACAAGTGGTTTTCAGCAAGGTAATTTCTGCAAGCACTGGAATTGTCGGTAACAGATAGTTTGATAGCAAGATAATTTGTAACAAGCAAGTAACGGTAACGGAAAATAGTATGCAGCAAGGTAGCCCAATCCTTTTGTGGCAATGGAAAGGCCAAGGTAGTTTCTTATAATGAGCAAAGCATTCTTGAGGAGACACGGGAATTTCATCCAGTCACTTTCACCATGCTGGTTCGATTTGTGTTCGCTACTTTGATAATTTGATATGTAGGTGGATCGGTGCTTAGGTGTTGTTCTCACTTGAACAAACCTCCTCCTTATGATTAACCCCCTCGCAAGCATCCGCAACTACGAGAAAAGTATTAAGATAAAATCTTACCATAGCATTACACATTTGGATCCAAATCGGTCCCTTACGAAGTGGCGCATAAAATAGGGTTTAAGCTTTTGACACTCTAGCAACCGATTATCTAATAACTACTCCACAATGCATTACCTTAGGCCCAAATATGGTGAAGTGTCATGTAGTTGACATTCACATGACACCACCAAGGGAATCACAACATACATATCATCAAAATATCAAACACATATCAAGTTCACATGATTACTTGCAATAAGATTTCTCCTGTGACCTCAAGAACAAAAGTGACTACTCACTAATGATAAACATGCTCAATATTAGAGGGGTATTAAATAGCATAATGGATCTGAACATATAATATTCCACCAAATAAACCATATAGTATTCAACTACAAGATGTAATCAACACTACTAGTCACCCACATGTACCAATCTGCAGTTCTGGTACAAAGATTGAACACAAGAGATGAACTAGGGTTTGAGAGGAGATGGTGATGTTGAATATCTTGATGAAGATTGGCCTCCCAAAGATGAGAGGGTTGTTGGTGATGACAATGGCGATGATTTCCCCCTCCGGGAGGGAAGTTCCCCCGACGGAATCGCTCCGTCGGAGGGCAAAAGTGCTCCTGCCCATGTTCCGCCTCGAGACGGCGGTGCTTCTTCCTGAAAGTTCTCTCCTTATTTTTTTATAGGTGAAAATGACTTATATCCCAGAAGAAGGGCATCAGAGGTGGGCCGAGGAGGGCACAACCCACCAGGTACTTATTTACCCACCTGGTGGCCCCCCTATTGTACTTATTTGCTCCATTATTCCTCATATATTCCAAAATAATTCTCCGTAAATTTTCAGCACATTTGGAGTTGTGCAGAATAGATGACCTGATGTAGCTTTTTCAGGTCCAAAATTCTAGCTGCCGGTATTCTCCCTCTTTGTGTAAACCTTGCATATTATGAGAGAAAAGGCATTAGAATTACTCCATAAAGCATTATTATGCATTAGAACATTATAAATAACAGTAGGAAAACATGATGCAAAATGGACGTATCAACTCCCCGAATCTTAGACCTCGCTTGTCCTCAAGCAAAAATCAAAATCGAAAAACATGTCCACATGCTTACAGAGAGAGGTGTCGATAAAAACAAAATACAAACATAGAAGCATCATGCATATTATTGTAGCTGCAACAAACTTTATTATAATATATTACCACATAGTTCTATCATACAACTTCTTATGCACAAGTAACAATGCATCACAACATCGAAATAGAAGTATAAACTCTATTGAAAACCAACAAACTATGTTCTCAGTCAACCTTGCAACTACAATTCATCATTTTTTAGGAAGGTTTTCGTATCGGAGCCTTTAGGCAAGTCCACATACTCAACCATCATATAGGGCCAGTTCTTTTGGGCGATTCTCCCAGAATTTCCCCGCTCACCAGCTTCTCCCAGAATCACCACTTCATATATTTTTAACAATCCTATCTAGTTAATGTCTAATTAGTTAGGTTTGTAAAAACAATGTGGAGTGGTGATTCTGGGAGAAGTTGTGGAGGGGGGCGATTCTTGGAGAAACGCCCAAAACAACTAACCCATAGTCTTCTATGATTGCTAACACTCATCGCATACCCATGAACAAAAAGTTTTAACCGGACACATAGAAAGATAGGGGCTTATAGTTTCGCCTCCCAATGTATTCACCTCAAGGGCGATGTCAACAATAATAGCTCATGCTCACCCATATTCAACTGGATATATGTGCCTAGATCTTTCCTCACCACATGATGCTTGCAAAAAAATGAAAATAAAAAGGGAAAGGGAAGAATACTTTGACTCTTGCATAAAAGTAAATACATAAAAGTAAAAGATAGGCCCTTCGTAGAGGGAAGCAGAGGTTGTCACGCGCTTTTTGGTTTGCATGCTCAATCTCTTAGTGCAAAAGAACATCACGTTATATTACCCCTTGTGATATCAACCTTAATTATGCAGTCTGTCGCCTTTATTATTTTTCCAACACAAGTTCGTACAACGCTCAATTTTCTCTTACACTAAATGATCCAACATATTTAGAAGCAGTTTTTAGTGCCTTATTGCACTGATCACAAGTTACTTGAAGGATCTTACTCAATCCATAGGTAGGTATGGTGGAAACTCAACAAAGATTTTGGTTTTAAGGGTTTTTGGATGCACAAGTAGTATCTCTACTTAGTGTTGAATTTTTGGCTAGAAAGGATATTGAGCAAGCACCACATGTTGAAGCATCTATGACAATATAACTTCTATGTGAATATGAACAAACATAAGTCATTACATGGTCTTCCTTGTCCAACGTCAACAATTTTGGCATATAATATTTTGGTGGGGGATCACAATCATAAAAGATGTCCAAGATAGTGTATTTTCATGTGAATCTTCCCTTCCCTTATTAATTCTTTCATGAATTGCATCATTGACCAATGCTATGTTTGTCAATCTCCAATAAATTTTACTAATTCTACTTTTCCTTATGTGATGTCATTACTTAACATAAGATTAGCATATAATATTTTTCATTTATTTTCCTTTATTTTGATTGGAACAAAAAGGTAAAGAAAGCAAAACTTGAACTAAGCTTTATTATATATCTTGCACACCATTACATAGATAGGTAGATCGATCACTACGCAAACTCTTGAAGAAAAATCGAACTAAACTTTTATTCAACTAATGCAAAAGGTAACTAAAGATCGAACTAAAATAAATAGAGGCAAGAGAGGTGGTGTGATATGATACTGGGGCTCCTCCCCCAAGCATAGGCTAAGAGGAGTACCCATACTCGATAGTCAAGTCTCCTTTGGTGGTGAAGAAGTTGATGGTGGTGGTGGTGATGAGGTAGCAGGTTTATCCTCCGGCTTCCATGGCAGTGGCGCACCGTCATAAGAAGAAGCATGGGTCTCACGAGTCTTGCAACTGGAAGCCAAACACATACATTTAAATCTTGCCTCATATTCAAAGACTTGATTTTAGAGATCGTAGATTTGGTTTTATAGGAAGTTGATTTGCTCCACTACAAAAAAACACACTTTCGTGATGATGCGTGTTTGTCACAGTAGGTCACGTTTTCTGTCATGCATGTACCTCCATGCCAATTTTATGACAGAATCAAGATAGTTATACTTGTGTTGTCGTAGAAGTGTTCCATGACATTACCAAAATTATCATCACTAGTCGTCAGCCCGTGCATTTGCACGGGCTAGACCCATGAAGGTCAATTATAGTTGAATTTCATGTAGTTGCCATTTTAACTTTGTTGCGTCACCAAAGATACATACAATTAATTTGTATGCAGTAATAATGCAACCTACTTTGATAGCTTGATTATTTTATTATTTTGTTAGATGTGTGAAGGAAATGATTTATTTATCTCTATAATATAGTACCTTGAATACTTGACTATTTTATTATAGTACCGCTACCGCTATTCCATTTTAGTATGATCAACATCGTCATGTAATATCTTATGTATTTGCAGAGATATGCATTAGATAATTACTCATTTTCTTTGACAAACTAATTCACGGACATCAATCTGATGCTAACATTTATGCAGAGATATAATCAGATGCTAACAATAAAATTCTTGAATAATTTACCACTAAAAAATGCAAGATACCATGCTCGTGTACAATAATGTGAAACTTCATAAAAAAATCAATCTTTTAATTATGTTATGATACGACAGAAGTCATCTCTCATGATGAGAATCACCCACAAAAACTCAACAAAATAGTGTATTTCCACAAGTTTCTATATCACTTGTTGCTGATCATCATTTACCTCTAGTCCATATGTACAGAAGTACATATTAGCTGCAGATTATGAAGGATGGGTTTATACTCTAATATTAGTATAATAAAAATTGTTGTTCAATACCTTACATTGTGGAAAATGGTTTAAATAATCATAGTCCTACTCTTCCTTTTCCAAACTCTAAAGTTGATACTCAAATATACTCTGATGCTAAGATTTGAAATATCACAAACAGATTAGCACCAACCAATTGCACGTAAAGACACCACACTTGTCCTTTGTTACTCCTCAATCTTGGTAAAGTGTCTAATGTAACACCCCCAAACTCAAACAATATTCCTTCCACATATTCCGTGTATCGTCAACATGTTTCATCATGGATGTCGTTCAAACATACTTTTATCTAGCAATTTTGTGAATTATCATACAATGCCCCTCACTTTTCTCCAATGTATTTGTAGGCGAATATTTAAGGAGGATAACCACAATAGTAGGGAAGTTATAGTACATATTTTGGAATTCCATTTTTGTGAGCATATCCAAAATGACGGTGACAATCAAAATTCACGAAATAAAATGATCAGTTAATACATGAATATATATACAGTCTGAGGTAAAACCTTTACTAATTTGTTTAACCATCTCATGCAATAATTATGGGCTGCATATGGCAACATTAAAGGTTGCTTACAACCATTAGTTGTACGCATCAAATCTGTTTTAGGACATACCCAATTCGCAGTGCAAGTCTTTATAATTTAATGACTTGCATGCATTTCAGTGTTCGGTCATACATAAATAGATAATACAATGGTACAATCTCAAATATTGATAATTCCATGAGTTGCCTATTTCTTGTCCTTTCCGACATAAATTCCTAAAGTTACCATGTACACATTGTAGGAAAAACGAAGGTGCTTGAAAAACTGCTCCGATCAACAGACATAGGATGCTTTCGCCTCAACTTATGTGAAGTTAGTTGCAAAGAAAATCTTAGTATTTGTACTCGCATCTACCGTCATTTTTGGACCTCTGCCTAAGCTTCTTAACAGCATGATTTTTATAAAACCACATGTGGTGGTGTCGTGCAACAAAAATGATGATCTGAAAATATTTATGTCATATATATATTATTAAAAAATAACCTCCAATAGACCAGTTGCGAGGAAGTTTTTTTATTGACAAATAATAAAACAGGAAATCGTTTTAACCTTTACCACATGATTTCTGCCATCGTGACTTCTTCAAAAGCACACAACTTTGTATCCTGCAACAATTTTAATTAAGAAAAAAATATTCTAACTACTAAAATTGTTAATAGTCGGCTTATCTTGAGAAATGAATATTCTGATAGCGTAATCACATTGATTGCATTTAATCACTTCACAACTTGGAAAGGTAATCAAATTCTGCGAGTTAATGGATATAACACGACAATGATCTATTCTGATTCTTACGAATTTGAACTTAGGCTTTGTTTATGGGTATGTACAAAGGATTAGTAACAAAAATATTAATCAGTTCAGATTATAATAGATTGGTAGAAAAAGCTAGAGTAACCATGAGGTGGAAGGAGGCCTTCATGGGAGCTCGATGAACTCAGGGACACTTGACACCTAGCAGGTTGGTACTCAGTTCTTACTTCTTAGTGCTCTAATATGTAAAAAAATGGCATAACGTGCTAATGTATACATGTTGTAACAAAATTAATTTGAAAACCTTATGCTTAATTTTTAGTTCCATATGCTCAGCCCATTCACGGGTATCATAGGTACAAAGCTAGCATCCAACCATCCATATTTGCATCCACTAATTCCATCCATTCATAATCATCTAACACACCCTATTGTATAGAAGACCAAACCTGAGAGTCCCTTTGGGTCTAGGTATACGGCTGATCGACATGGAGAAGGGCATGGCTATGTCACATGTTTAAGTAGCTTGACAATGGCACACGGCTAGAAGTCAAGCTGCAGGAGCACAGTCGGGAGGAGCTCGCGGCTCCACTACCATGCACCACTGCTGGGCATGAAAAATAAATCATTAACCTGCTGATAATGTTAGCACCCATAAAATCGAATGGTGTTAAGTAGATAAACAGCGCCATGGCCAATCCACGACAGTTTTTTTGCTCAGCAGCCTTGTCGATGGCGATCACCATCCAATCTGGTTCCAACAGTCTTCGGTACACCCACACCTCCTCGGCTGCATCAAGCCATCAACCATCATCAGGCAGTTTATCAGCTGGCCTGAAATAGATGTTTGATTACTGCATGGCCAGGAAGCTGATTAGATATTGGAGAGGAAGACAATCGCATGCAGCAATAGAGGAAGGATTCGATCGTACATAGTACTCCAGTATGGAGGAGCTAGCGGCTCCACTACCACGCACTACTCTCAGGCATGATTTTTTTTTCAATAAACTGCTGGTAAGGTTACCACCCACAAAATCGAAAGGTGTTAAGCAGGTAAACAACGCCACGGACTGTCTTCCGTTATTTTGTAGTTTTGCTCAACGGCCTTGTCTGGTTCCAACACTGTTCTGCACACCCACACCTAATCGGCTGCATCAAGCCATCAACGATAGACAGGCAGTTCAGCTAGCCTGAAATAGATCTTCAATTACTGCATGGCCAGAACTTGAGAGCTGATTAGATATTGGATAGGAACACGATCACATGCAGCAGTAAAGGATGGATTGTATCGTACATAGTTTCTCTTGGATCTATTCCAGCATGGATGGAAGATAGAAATCATGAGCCTACCGAAGGATAGGTGCTTCAAGGTTGATCCATGCAGGGTGAGGAAGAGCGCCAGTTGGAGGGAATCGATCAACCTCTGGTAGGGACCCGGGCAGTTGCGAGAGGATCGATCATCCTCTGGAGGGGTGAACGTCCAGCCTACGGGGTTGATGGGGGACGACATAGTTTTTTTGGGAAAGGAAAGGGAGTCGTGCGCTTGGAAGGAAGCATATTATATATGGTTATACTAATAGGAAAAGGAAACATATTTATGTGAGAACTGCGTGGGAGAACAGGCAAGGAACGGGTCGAGGCACATCTCCTCTTGTATACACGGGATTATATTTTCTGTTAGAATCGTACCTATTATGGTTTCTAATTTTATACAATGGATAAAACATTGTAGGCCTTTTAAAGTATTGCGTGTCTTATTATTGGTCGAACTGAGTAAAACTAAAACTGGTTTGATCTCCACCATTATAATTTGGTCCCACGAGATTAACGGTTCTTAATTTTTGATTAACGTGGGAATTTTTAGGGAGTCACAAATTAGTATAGGTATAGATAGATGGAAGTGTCCACTTCCATGATGATAAATCGCGCGTCACAGAAGTGCTTCCATCAAGGGTGACCGACACATGGCATCCACCATAACGGAACGCCGTTAAGCTATCGGGTCCGGTTTTGGATCCGATAACCCGTTAACAGCCCGGACCAATGGGGATTTTCCACGTGTAAAATTCTGATTGGCTGACGGAAACACGTGTCAGCTCCGCGTTGGCACATGTGTCACTCATCCAATGGGCGAGATGCGCCTATGATATGTTGACACGTGGACCGGGCCAAAAGTGGTCGATAAAGTTTAAATGGGCCGGCCCAACTAAAGGCCCGCGAGATTTTGCGGACCATAATGGGCCGGCTCAACTAAAGGCCCACAAGATTTTGCGGACCATAATGGGCCGGCCCAGCTAAAGGCCCACAATATTTTGTGGGCCATAATGGGTCGGCCCAGGTAAAGGCCCACAAGATTTTTGCGGGCCATAATGGGCCGGCCCAGGTGAAGGCCCACAAAGTTTTTGTGGACCATAATGGGTTGGCCCAGCTAAAGGCCAATGAGATTTCACCGACATTAATGGGCCGGCCCAGCTGTAGGCCCACAAGGTTTTGAGGACCCTAGTAGGCCGAACCATTAACATGCTGCCATGTTTTGGGCCAAATGCCGGCCCATATTTGATCCGGTCCATTAATGGCCTGCCACATTCCGGGCCTAATAATGGCCCATATGAGATCCGACCCGTTAAAAGCCTACCACGTTCTGGGCCAAATTACGGCCTAGATCAGGTCCGGCCCTTTAAGAGGCTTTGGGCTAAATTATGGCCCATATCAGATTCGGCCCGTCAACTGGACGCTATGCTTTTGGGTTCACTTGCTAAAGGCCCATTTAGTAATTCGGCCTGATATTAGTTTCGGCCTATTAAGGGCTTGTTTAACAGTTCGGCCCTATTTTAATTTCGGCCTGTTAAAAGCCCGTCATATAGTTGGGCCTAACTACGGCCCGGTTTGCATCCGGTCTGCTCGCAGCCGATAATCTTATTGGGCCAAACAAGGACTGAGACAATTTTGGCCTGTTATAAGCCCATGATTTGATTGTCACATTCATGGGCCAGGGTCTATTTCGGCTGCTACTGGCCCGTGAGCTGTTCGGCACGTTTCAGGCCCAACCTAGTTTTCAGCCTCCTAAAGGCCCATTGAGTTTTCTTGGGAAAATAGGGCCGGCGGTTTACTCGGCCTATTAAAGGCCCGAATCTACTAGTGGGCCAGTTAACATTTAGGCTTGTTAACGGACCAAGATGATGGGGCCCATGATGCGGATCATACATGGTGATATGCTTGACGGCCCAATTATGTACCGTAATTTTACGGTTTGGCCGGTTTACTGCGAAGACATGATATATATACAGTAAAATAACTGAAGCATCGTGAATAAGAAAATAACCTAGACTATACAATAAAGAAATTATGGCATATTACATCCACTGGGCATCAAAGTTCGGCACTATGATAATAAAGCACAAACAGACAGCAGATTACATACACTAGGCATCAAAGATCGCCACCAGTGCAACTAAACACGCCGACAAAATAATATACAAAACCGACAACACTTCAATAGAGTTCAAGAAAGGTTAGCCCTGCTCGGGAAGTGCAGTGCAAGCAGTTGAGCAAGCTGGTGAGACTGCACTTGTTTGACACTTATATCCTCCTCACTTTGAAAGATAAACAAGCAGATAGATGACAGGTTTTGCACATATAAGTATCAGTGCTGACAATTCATCACATTTCTTACTGACGAATAAAGTGACACAGTTTAAAATAGTATTAACACAATATGGTATTGTTCAGGTCAAGACATGGCAGGAAATGAGATTATGAAGGAGTTGGTAGCTTCACGACACCACTGGATTACAGATCAAGAACTCATAAGTATCAATGGTTTGTGTGCTGTCAATTTATCCCATTTCAGTTTGGCAAAATAAGATCACTTGCTCTATATAGTTTAATTTACATGGTATGAAGAAGGAACTTGGTTATACAACTGAAAACTTAAATTGAGAAGGACAAACTTTTGTTTACGAACTGGAGTACATAATAAACTTTCAACATGCAATTTGATGCAAACACCAAAAATAAACAGCTGTTGCAGTCATGACTAACCAAATATACACAACAAAGTTTGAAGGCTTGAGAAGGACAAATTTACATTACTGGTGAAGGCAGGCTCTATAAAGCCCTTGTCCATGCTGTTGGGGGGGTGGCAATTCAAGAAGTTTACCACATAATCTTCTTCATAAGCATTGCCTTTATTCTACATTTTGTTAAGAGTAAATATAGATGTGACAATATAAGAAAAAATGGAGAATATTTAAGATAAGATGAAGAGTGATGCTATATAACCAAGTAGCTATAAATGTAAGTACAGCGATACAGGCAAAAGGTACAGCCAAGAGCAATGCATATCTAAACTTCTTGAGTACCATCTGTGTTATCCAACCTTATGGTAAGAGTAAATATAGATCTTATGTGTAGAAAATGGAGGGCAAAGGAAAATAAGCTGCAGAGTGATGGTACATGAACAACTACATGTCAATATAAGTACACTGATATAGGACAGCAGGTACTTACAAGAACAATGCAGAGCTAAAAAAATCATTGGCATTGGATATATTCTACACTAATGTAACCATTCATGCAGATCAGATAATTTGGAGCGAACAATTGATAAGCAAGCTATCATGCATACTGCTGTCACATAATGAACCAGGTATGTATGCAAGTACAGTGATACAGGACAACAGGTACTAACAAGAGCAAAGCAGCGGGCAGCATATTTGCAATATCATGTCGTTCTTTTCAAACCGAAATTCTTTTTCGAGCAGATTTACAGCAAAAAAGATCTGTAAGGCACATGCAGAAAAGTAGAAGTTCAAATTGTCATTCGATATCATAGACAATACCTCATCCTCGGAACGAGACCAGTGCATAACAAGGTTTTTCCATTCAATGTCTTCTAAATTTAGCACAAGAGACTTCACTAGAAATTCGTTTATAGACTTGCAATCAAAGTGTGATTTCCTCAGGTAACACAAATACTGCTGCAATGCTTCCTTGAAAAGCGCAAGCAAGCTTTGCTCGTCATGACTATCCAGATTGACCCTCGCCTACTTACAACAATGTAATGTAAATCATTGATGTGTTCACTCAGCAGAAAGCAGGAAAATAATCACCATGAATAATAGCACAGGAAGATGTGAAAATGGTGTTTGTCTTCAATATAATCTTCCAATGATGAGAATATATGCACGTAGTCCCTAACAACATTGAAAGCATTGTCTTTTAAACTGGGAATAATTGGAATGGAGTTTCAATCTGCAGGAATTGGTTGTCTCTGCAGTTGGGATAGGTCTTCGGCAGGTGAACTTGCTATACTTTTTGCTGGAGGGAAATTTTTCTGTGGTACGGCTGGTGCTATGGCAACTGAAATCGGCATACCTTTTGCTGGAGTGCAGGTCCTGTGTGGTGGGGCTAGTGGTGTGGCCAGTGAAGTATGGGTACAGTCTGCTGTAGTCGGTCCTACGTTTTGTGTTACTGATTGTACAACCAATATAAGTGGGGTGCTGTCTGATTTCTCCGGCACAACCACGTTTTTCAAGGACTTTGCTGGTGCTCCTTCAGGTTGGGCAATCACCCTCTTCCTTTTTGATGTTTGATGCACAAGACCAGCATTTGAGTGGGAAAACATGATATGATGACAGATGGAATATGTATTCATAATGGATGGGCATGGCATCTCGACATATATGATGAGTAAACTAAGCAGATGGCGATGCAACAAAGTAGAAGAAATGCAAGACAACATATGCAAGATACGCGCAATCAATAAAACCTTGCCAAATTAGAGCATGCACCTTGATGGGTGAACATGACAGGCCATCTGCCTTTGACTCTTCGAGGTTAGAATAGTCATTAGGATCATATTCTGAACAAGAATCTACAGGTGGGGAGCGTATGAGTTTCATTGCATCCACAATGGCACTCAATGCCTTGGTGCCAATTTTGTAAGTCATTGCAGTGTTCCACAATATTCTTCTGATCCGCGGATTCTGATATTCACTGTAATTACGTATAATATCTGAGAACCATGAAAACATAAATAGTTGTGAGATTATCTTTGTAATGCAGAGGATATTTAATATAGGGGTGCCCTTGTAAACACTTGTGTGCTATCACTTGATTCTGATGAGAGAGCTCACATGTGCTGTAATATGGTGCGTGCATTTATATAATCTGGCACAAGTACACAAAAAATAGGCTCCAGAAGTAAGGATAGTTGGCAGATGATAGGTTCAAAATATACTGTATAGAGAGTTTATTGCCAAACCATGATAACAAGAGCACACAGCAACTAGGCATATCATAGTGTACATAAAAGGGGTACACCATAACCACGATATATAAATCGGGAAAGTGGAACTGGCTTGAAAATACGGTGTTGTATTGCCGCTAGTAATTGAAAGCCTATCGATCAAGTACATGCCAGCTCTATCAGCTGTTGACTGCAGATGTCCCTGCCACCCTTCCTGACAAGGAACATACTATACGTACTAAATACAGAATAATAAAAGAGGAACATGTTAAAGAACAGAAGAGGAAGCATATTCTTGAGGTCCCGCTTAATTGCATACAATGTTGGTTGCCCACTCATGATGAATCACATCGCCCAAAGAAATGCAATTCCTTGATGTCTCTCTATATGTGGCAATTTTGAACAAGAGTAATTAGGATCATATTCTGAACAAGAGTCAACAGGTGGGGAGCGTATGAGTTTCATTGCTTCCAGAATGGCACTCAATGCCTTGGTGCCAATTTTGTAAGTCATTGCGGTGTTTAGCTTCAAGAGTGGACTGCTGCTAGTGCGACACAAAGCAGCTACATAGATCATAGTGTAGATATAACGTGAAAACCGTAAGCATCAGAGTAAAATCAGCAAATTGGAACTTGCTGGAATATATGTGCTAGTATTGCCGGTACGGCTAGAAAGGTTTCAGATACCAGCTCTCTTCGACTGAAGGTGCGGTACTGTTAATACCAGTGTAACTCTCAAAGGCGACACAGCTCCCCGCATTTCCTTGCTATTCTTATAGGATTCAAGTGGGCAGGCCACTACAAATCCTATTCCCATGTTTACAAAATCCTACGAATCAAAGAGGCCTGAAGAGTTCAAAGTGTCCATACCAACCGACCGTATAGACCTCTACACTTCAAATGTCCATGCTCATCTTCACTACAAGGAACATACTGTACTACTATCATACTCCCTCCGTTCCAAAATATAAGTCTTGGTAGAGATTTCCACAATGGATCACATACAAATGTATCCATATACATTTTAGAGTGTAGATTCACTCATTTTGCTCCATATGTAGTCCATGGTGGAATCAATACAAAGACTTGTATTTAGGAACGGAGAGAGTACTTATTAAAGAAGAACGGAAGAGGAGCATGCTAAAGAAGAGCAAGCAGATTTTAGATAATAAAATGTTCATTGCGCAGTGGCCACACATGATGAACCAGAGCGCATTAAGAAAGCAACTCCCTGCTGTCTCTCTATATGTGGTGCACGTGCTTTTTTGAAAGTAAAGTAGGAACATTAGCCGACCAATTAAATGTTATCTGTTTTAGTAATATCAGCATCATATCAGATTCATACTTGAGCAACAAGTTTGGAATTATGAGTGGCATGTTGTTTAGCTTGATGGATTGAGGAGTAGTGCTAAGCAGGTACGATGATGGTACTGAATATAAAGGCATGTATGCATGCAAGTCGCGTGACTTTTGTTATTTGGGTCAGTCGACCATTTCAGGCGGTTGGATGAAGATCCTACGTCTCCTAACCCTTCTTCTTCCTCGTCTCTGATTCTACCCATACAGAACACCGCACGGGCCGGCGGCCGGACCACCGGCCCCCACCGCCTGTGTTCCTCCGCCACCCCCACCCCTACCCAGGCCACTACCTGATACGTCCAAAACGTATCTATAATTTCTGCTTGCTCCATGCCTCTTTTGGGTGATATTGCTATGATATTTATACACTTCCATACACTTTTGATCATATTTGGACTAACCTATTAACTCAGTGCACCCCAGTGCCAGTTTCTGTTTTCTGCTGTTTTTGTATTTCAGGTTTTCCCATTACGGGAACTGCCCGAAAAATCCCGGAAAAATTATATAAAAAATCAGCGTTCCAGAAGCTTCCCGGTAGCCAAAGTA
>LR738713.1:37150250-37315836 GCA_902687465.1 Secale cereale | reverse complement strand
GGGGGGGGTGCCTGGGCCCCCCGGGCCTCCGCTGATGCCCCCCTTTGGCATATATTTAAGACGCGTCTCGAAACCCTCGAGACGGGAAACCTTTTTCGCGAGCTCATCTCTGTTCCGCCGCCGCCGCGCTTCCAAGATCGGGAGCACCAGGAGAACTCTTCCCGGCACCCTGCCGGAGGGGAGGATCACCACCGGGAGCCTCTCCACCACCATGGACGCCTCCCGGATGAGTTGTGAGTAGTCTCCCTTGGACCATGGGTCCATGGCCAGTAGCTATGTGATGTTCTCCTCCCCTTCTTGTGCTTCACTAATTAGACCTCGTGAGCTGTCCTACATGATCGAGGCACATATGTAATCCTTATGATGTTGCTATGTTGAGTTTGCTGGGATCCGATGGATTGTGAGATTATGTTCAGATTGTGTTTGAGTAATATATTTGATTTACCTCTTTTATATTTATGTTCGTAAGTAATTCTTGCATGTTCTCCGTTGCTATTTATTGCTTTGGCCAAGTAGTAGGTAGTGACTCCAAGAGGGAACGTTATGCTTGATTGTGGGTTCATGCCCCTCGATGACTAGCTTGAGTGACAGAAACATGAGTCTAGGGGATGTGCTGTTGCCACAAGGGGGAAAACAACGGTGCTTGTGCCCGCGGGTGCAAGGATTGTTTACTTTACGCAAAGTTCTTTTAATGCAGTTGTCTGTTGCTTTGAGTTTACACTATGGGTGGGACTCGCAACTTAATACCAGCGAGATGTTCTGGATAGATATCTCAAGGTGGATGATTAGTAGTAGATGCAGATGGATTTCAGTCTACTTACCTTGGCGTACCGCCCATGCTTTGAACCTCTACATTTCTTGTAATATAGTTAGCATTGGTTTGCGCACATAATTCTGTCAATTGCCCAGCTGTAATTCGTTTACCTAACATAGCTGTTTTATCGTCTTTTGGGAGAGAGACATCACTAGTGAACATCATAGGACCCCGGTCCATATTACCATCACTGATCACATCCACTATTTACTTTCCGCTTTTACTTACTATTTGCAGCAATACCTATCACTATTATCACTTGCGTTTGATCCTTTGTAAACTACAAGGCCGGAGGGATTGACAACCTCTCTGTACTCGTTGGGAGCAAAGTTATTTGTATCTGTGTGCAGGTCCACGTTGATTGCTAATATCTGGCGCCGTTAGCAGTTGACACCTTCTTGTTGAAACTGGGAGTCTCAGGGGAAATCGATCCTTGGTATCTTTGCCAAGGGAAAACTTCCGCTACACTGCATCTCAAACCTTCCACTTGGGGTAACCAACGAGGGGCGAGAAGCCATCAAGCAAAGTTTTCTGGCGCCGTTGCCGGGGACTCCACTCTTCAAGATAGGGGAGTTGCACGCTATCTTTTACCTCTGCTTTTTAGTCTTGTTAGTTTACCTTTCAGTTTTGCCTTAGTATCTTTTATCGAAAATCACAAAAATAGTTATCTTGCTTGCTTGCTACTATGGGTTCCACCGAGAACACCAAGTTGTGTGACTTCACTAGTCACAACAACGATTACTTTATCTGCACGCCTATCACTACACCTGCCACTTCAGCACCTTCGTATGAAATTAAACCTGCTTTAGTGAACCTAGTTATGAAAGATCAATTCTCCGGTGCTGGAGATGATGCTGCTTTACACTTAAACAATTTTGTTGAACTTTGTGATATGCAAAAGTACCAAGAAATAGATGGTAATATTGTTAAGCTTAAGCTTTTTCCTTTCTCCTTGAGAGGAGGAGCTAAAATTTGGTTTCAATCTTTGCAAAGATGCTTTTATTGGAAAATACTATCCACCTGCTAAAATTATCCAACTAAGAAGTAACATAATGAATTTTAAACAATTGGATAATGAACACGTTGCCCAAGCTTGGGAACGCCTGAAATCTCTTGTCAAGAACTGCCCTACTCATGGTTTGACTACTTGGATGGTTATCCAAACTTTTTATGCAGGCTTGAACTTTACCTCGCGGAACTTGTTAGATTCGGCCGCGGGAGGAACCTTTATGTCAACTACACTTGGTGCTGCCACGAAGCTTCTCGATGAGATGATGACCAACTATTCCCAATGGCATACCGAACGCGCTCCAACAGGTAGGAAGGTAAACTCTGTCGAGGAGATTTCCTCCCTAAATGAAAAAGTTGACTTGATCATGTCTCTACTTTCGAAGCAATCTTCTGTTGATCCTCGTGATGTTCCTTTAAATTCTTTGATTGCTCAAGAACAAGTAGATGTGAACTTTATCTCTAGAAACAATTTTAATAACAATGCTTATAGGAGTAA
Source organism: Secale cereale (assembly GCA_902687465.1). NCBI lineage: Eukaryota > Viridiplantae > Streptophyta > Magnoliopsida > Poales > Poaceae > Secale > Secale cereale. The sequence continues at coordinate 37,313,515 of LR738713.1, read as the reverse complement.
TTTTGGTAGCAATCCTAGACCGTTCCCCTCTAATTCTTATGGGAACAACAATGCTTATCCTAGCACCAAGAACTCCACTACTGAACTAGAGATTATGCTTAAAGATTTCATCACTACCCAAAAAGCCTTTAATAAGAGTGTAGAAGAAAAACTAAACAAACTAGATGATCTCTCTTCGAAGGTAGACAATTTAGACCATGAGGTAGAATTGCTTAAAATTAGAACTTCTCCTCTTGAGGAGAGGAAGGTCACTCCTATGAATGCTATTCAAGTGCAAATTAATGAAAACATTAGGATGTTGGCTAAACTTAAAGAGAGATGGGCTAGAGAAAGGGAGGAAGAAGATAGAATTAAGAACCTTCCTACCCACCACACTGTTGCTACTATCCAAGTTGTTGAGGATATCCAAACTCTTAGCACCCAATGCACTCCTGGTCCCATTGGACCTATTAATGGTGCTGCTATGACCATAGAAACTACCAAACAAGTGAACCTAAAGGACACCACTACCACCTTACTTGATAGTAGTGACCGTGATTTTGATAATTGCACTCTTACCGAAGTTACTGATTTCCTTCACAAGATGTCTAGAGATCCCCGCACTAGCACGCTTAACCTTGCCTTCACAGAGCATATCACTAATGCTCTCATCAAAGCTAGGGAGGAGAAACTTAGAGTAGAAGCCTCCATACCTAGAAAGCTAGAAGATGGTCGGGATCCTATGATTAAAATTAAGTTGAATAACTTCTCTTGCTATGCTTTATGTGATGTTGGAGCTAGTACCTCTGTTATGCCCGAAAGAATATATGATATGCTTAAATTGAAATCTTTTGATTCTTGTTCTTTTGGTGTTCGTCTCGTTGATTCTTCCATAAAGAAACCTTTGGGGAGGATCGACGATGTTCTTATCATTGGCAATGACAATTATGTTCCCGTTGATTTTACTATTATGGACATTGAGTGTGAACCTTCTTGTCCAATTATTTTGGGACGTCCTTTTCTACGCACCGTTGGTGCCATCATTGACATGAAAGAGGGGAATATAAAATTCCAATTTCCTCTCAAGAAAGGGATGGAACACTTCCCTAGAAATAAGATTAAGTTACCTTTTGAGTCCGTTATACGGGCTAGCTATTCTTTTACTCTTGATAAAACTTGATCTCTATGCATTATGCCTAGCTTAAAGGCATAAAAGAAAGCGCTTTTGGGAGGCAGCCCACATGAATAAAATTTTATTTTGCTTTTGTTGTGTCTTGATGTTGTTACTACAGTAGCATCATCATTGTATCTTTACTTTTCAATTTTGTGCCAAGTGTAGCCTCTGATTGCAAGAAAGTTCAAAAGTTGTGACGTGTTGTCCAGGAAACAGATTCTGTCCTTGGATAGAAAAATCCGTATAAAATCACCAGATCATCTTTTTGGTCTGAATTGTTTCGACAGCGTGCTCTATACAATTGTCTTTCAAGCGTCTGTTCTGAGTTTTTTGATTAGAGTTGCAGAAGTGCCCCGAAAAAATCATTTACTACCTGCTGTTCTGTTTTTCACAGATTCTGTCCTGTTTTTGCCTTTCCTTCATTTTGCAAACCTTGAGCTTGCTTTTTCTTTGCAAAAACCTTTTGGCAATCTTGAGAAACAGTAGACCTTCAAGAATATCCTTATTTCCAGCAAGGAACAATTATTTTATTATGGGTACTAACCTCGCTAATCAGTTTATGATGAGTTATGTATGAAGGGAGTTTTCAAGTGTGCGAGGGAAGATGATAAAAAGATTCAGGAGTGTCAAACGCTCAAGCTTGGGGATGCCCCCATGCACCCCCAAGAAATATTCAAGGAGACTCAAGCGTCTAAGCTTGGGGATGCCCCCGTGCATCCCCTTCTCCATCAACATTATCAGTTCGTCTTTCGTTCCACTATATTTTTATCACTTCATGTGTTATGTGCTATGTTTGGAGCGTCTTGCTTTTAGTTTCCTTTTTAGTTTTCTTTAGCTTTTCATAATGAGTCGGAACTCAGCATTTCTTTGTGTGGGAGAGAAACACGCTCCACTTCTACCTAGAACATAACATAGAATTTTCATGTCTATCTTTGCTGTGTGTGTTCTTTGTCTTTTACTAGCTACTATCATGCTTAGCTCTTAGTTTTCATGCTTATCTTTTTAAAGAGCTTTTGTTTAGTTGGTTGCTTGAACTCTCTTTAGTTATCCTGCTTATCCTATTAAGAGAGTTTGCTTCTGTTGCCTTGGTTGATATGTCTATGATAAAAATGCTATGTGCATAATGGTGCTTAGTAGTTCATGTTTTCTTATGGTTAGTCTCAAATAGCTGGGGGGTTCCCAATGTGTTATTGGAGTACCAACATGATTTGTTTGCCTATGATGTGGTATGGTTTAGTAATATCTTCCTTCAAGAATTTATTTTGATTGACTTGGCGTATGCTCACGCATATTTAAGACTGTAAAGAAAGTCTGTCAAGCCTTGATGATCTTTTATTTCTGAGTAGCGATATAACTTCCATGCCTGATTCAATGTTGCTTTGTCGCTCTGCATGATTATGACCGTCATTGCTCTCTTAGTTGGTCGCTCCCAGTCTTTTGCTAACCTTCGCCTGTACTAAGCGGACTGACTGCTTGTGCATCCAAAATCTTTTAAACCAGTTATGTCATATGAGTCCACCATACCTTCCTATACATGGTATTTACCTGCCATTCCTAACGAAGAATTTCATGTGCCATCTCGAAATTATTCAAAAAAAATGCATTTCTGTTTTATGCCCCTGTTTTAGCTCATGAGGAAGTAGTAGTTAATTCATGATCTTTTTAAGTTGGACAAGCTTCACCCCGGGATTGCATGTATAATGTGCAAACCCATAATACGAGAAGGAACTGGCAATGAGTGCGCCCGGCTCAAAATTAATATAACAAACAAACCCTCCTTCACGCTTTGTTCATGAGAAATCAGAAAACTTTGGCAGTGATAAACAAAGGAGATCAAGAGGATGTGATCGTCCTCATTCGGGAGCCGTTCCTCGAAACTTGTCCATCTCAAGAAGTAATTGAGTTATCTGCTAGCATTCGTTGACGAAACATGCATATTCAAAAAAAAATATTACCTCTGTTTTTAAAACCAAGAGCTCTGGTACATGTTTTGTCTTTGTTTTCGACCACGGGTTTTCAACCTTGCCAACAAAAGCCACGGTTTGAGAGTCTCCACCTTCTTTTAAAGCACCAACTACTGAGAGCATGATTGTCATTCTGAGTGTAATGTGCATTGTCCCAAAGTAGCATTGTCTTTTGCATGATTATGATATCGTTTATTTTGAAATCATTGTATCTAGTCATCACTTAAACCTTGGAGGTGCCCCTGCATTTATGTTTTGCTTCACTAAAGGGGGCAAGCGAGATATCACTTTATCATATTTGCACACCATGCTCATTACAAATCTATTTGATGTTTCAGTATCATATTGTAAAACTTTCAGTTCTTTGTGATTTTCTCATGAGGCAACTTAATTACTACAGATTCATTGTCTCAGTAAGCTTTTGTCATATGACTATGAAAAAGTCCTATATGGTTAATAGCATGTCACCACAGAAATTATCTTGTTATCATTTACCTACTCGAGGACGAGCAGGAATTAAGCTTGGGGATGTTGATACGTCCAAAACGTATCTATAATTTCTGCTTGCTCCATGCCTCTTTTGGGTGATATTGCTATGATATTTATACACTTCCATACACTTTTGATCATATTTGGACTAACCTATTAACTCAGTGCACCCCAGTGCCAGTTTCTGTTTTCTGCTGTTTTTGTATTTCAGGTTTTCCCATTACGGGAACTGCCCGAAAAATCCCGGAAAAATTATATAAAAAATCAGCGTTCCAGAAGCTTCCCGGTAGCCAAAGTACAGCCGGGGGGGGCCACCAGGGCTCCAGGCGCCCTGGTGGCGCGGCCCCCCTGGCCGCGCCGGGGGGCACCTGGGCCCCCCGGGCCTCCGTTGATGCCCCCCTTTGGCATATATTTAAGACGCGTCTGGAAACGCTCGAGACGGGAACCCTTTTTCGCGATCTCATCTCTGTTCCGCCGCCGCCACGCTTCCAAGATTGGGAGCACCAGGAGAACTCTTCCCGGCACCCTGCCGGAGGGGAGGATCACCACCGGGAGCCTCTCCACCACCATGGACGCCTCCCGGATGAGTTGTGAGTAGTCTCCCTTGGACCATGGGTCCATGACCAGTAGCTATGTGATGTTCTCCTCCCCTTCTTGTGCTTCACTAATTAGACCTCGTGAGCTGCCCTACATGATCGAGGCACATATGTAATCCTTATGCTGTTGCTATGTTGAGTTTGCTGGGATCCGATGGATTGTGAGATTATGTTCAGATTGTGTTTGAGTAATATATTTGATTTACCTCTTTTATATTTATGTTCGTAAGTAATTCTTGCATGTTCTCCGTTGCTATTTATTGCTTTGGCCAAGTAGTAGGTAGTGACTCCAAGAGGGAACGTTATGCTTGATTGTGGGTTCATGCCCCTCGATGACTAGCTTGAGTGACAGAAACATGAGTCTAGGGGATGTGTTGTTGCCATAAGGGGGAAACAACGGTACTTGTGCCCGCGGGTGCAAGGATTGTTTACTTTACGCAAAGTTCTTTTAATGCAGTTGTCTGTTGCTTTGAGTTTACACTATGGGTGGGACTCGCAACTTAATACCAGCGAGATGTTCTGGATAGATATCTCAAGGTGGATGATTAGTAGTAGATGCAGATGGATTTCGGTCTACTTACCTTGGCGTACCGCCCATGCTTTGAACCTCTACCTTTCTTGTAATATAGTTAGCATTGGTTTGCGCACATAATTCTGTCAATTGCCCAGCTGTAATTCGTTTACCTCACATAGCTGTTTTATCGTCTTTTGGGAGAGAGACATCACTAGTGAACATCATGGGACCCCGGTCCATATTACCATCACTGATCACATCCGCTATTTACTTTCCGCTTTTACTTACTATTTGCAGCAATACCTATCACTATTATCACTTGCGTTTGATCCTTTGTAAACTACAAGGCCGGAGGGATTGACAACCTCTCTGTACTCGTTGGGAGCAAAGTTATTTGTATCTGTGTGCAGGTCCACGTTGATTGCTAATATCTGGCGCCGTTAGCAGTTGACACCTTCTTGTTGAAACTGGGAGTCTCAGGGGAAATCGATCCTTGGTATCTTTGCCAAGGGAAAACTTCCGCTACACTGCATCTCAAACCTTCCACTTGGGGTAACCAACGAGGGGCGAGAAGCCATCACTACCCGCGTCGAGTTTTCTTCATTTGGCGAGGCCCCACCACCGCCCCCAACCAATGTCCCCACCCGAGCCCCTTCGTTCGCACCGGCGAACTCCGCCGAGCTCTGAAAAATCAACTGACCCAATTTTGAAATTTAGTCTACTGTGATTTAACTAGTGTGGAATATAAAAGGGGAAAACCATAAGCATTGGGAGTATAGTGTTGAGCATGCCATGGCGGATCTGAAGGTGCAAACCGGACAAAGGCAACTTCGCAACCAATGTTTGCTCTCAACTAGCAAGTAAGTGATGGACAAGAAATCAGAGTAAAGCAGTGGCGATCTATTTTCTTGATGTGATAAATAAGTTGAGCAGATACAAAAGAGTACCACCTCTGGTGCGACGCCATGTATGCATATGCTGAGAATTTGATGGTGTTGCGGTAGCGATGGCTGTCGGCGGTGTGGAAGCAGATCTAGGAGAGTAGAAGGTGGCGGCGGGGCATGGTGGACGAGACGATCGTAGGAGCGGCGCCGACAAGGTGGGCAACGGCGGGGATGAAGCGAGATGACGGGATGCAAGGATCCCGGTGCAAAGCCGTGGATGAGAGAGGTCGATCTCTTGTAATGGACGACGGCGTCGGGGTATCAGCTCCGGCATGGTGGAGGAGGACGACGGTGGATGGGGTGGCGGACGGAGGAGGCTGGGGTGGAGAGGGTGTTTTGGCGCCCACGGAGTACGAATGGGGAAATGGAGGTGGAGAGGAAGGGGGGAACCATGGTCTGCAGGGCGTGCTTGTCTCAAATGCGAGTAAATTTACAAACTTAGCCCCTGTTTCAAATTTCCTACATCACAGCAATATTAGTCGGTTGGGGATAGGACGGTAATCTTGCATACACCGAATATTTACCGACGAGGGTTTATTTTTGGCGCCCACCGTGTATGAATCGGGGAGAGAGTCGATTTCGGCCGAGGACAGACTGTGTTTTGGCGCCCATCGTGTATGAATCCGGGAGAGAGGCGGTTATGTCACGTTTGAGTGAAATTACAAACCTACCCCTATCGAAACCTATAGAAATCGAGCAGGTAGGCTTTGCGTGGCAGGGATAGGTATTAGTAATTTCCATCTCGCAGATTTTGGTTTCGGGCGATTACTGTGACTTTCCCCGCTTCGTTCAAATTTTGTAGAGTGCACGTTTACCGTGCCAACTCAATTCGAATCCCGTTTGTATTCTATTTTTTTCGGGCGGGGTCCATTTTCGATTGGAATAAAATTCTATGTACATCATTATATATATATATATATATATATATATATATATATATATATATACTTTCAAAAGCACAACAAAGAATTCTGCTCATTTATATGTATAATATGATTTACAAGTACAATGATCTCAAAATCATAAGGTTGAAATCAAAAAATTAAACCAAACTATGTTCTACTGAAATGTATGGATCAGTAATATCTACATATTAAATAACATAGATGCTTGTGAATTCATATGAGTATGCATGTTTGATAGATAAATTTTGGTTCGAGTATGGATTACATGTATCATCATCTCGAATTCAAATATTTGAATCCCTTTTATGTTCACTCCTTTCATGCCCATCTCTCTCGCATGCATGCTCCTTCATGTAGCTATCACTCTCTTTTCTCCAGCTCACCCGAACGCTAACTTCATGTTTCTCCTATCATTGCAAACATGGTCTCTCGATGTCTCCCTTGAGAAGTGTCGCACTCTCTCTATCATTATACATTACACGCTTTTCATTATCTCTCACGTCTCTACCGCTCTCTCGTATCACTACGTACCTAAGCTTTCTTTTTCACCGCCACACACACAGTCTCCACTCATCTTTCACTTTGTCTTTCTCTCGATGGGATTCTCTCACACACCCTATATGTCTCTAGATATGAATCATACCACTAAAATGACTCTCTCTCTCTCTCTCTCTCTCTCTCTCTCTCTCTCTCCTGTAGAAACAACATTTGTTGCGGTATCCTTTTCGTCTCCATCCCAGACTGACACTATTCATTTGTTTACCGATCAGACAAACTCCCTCTCTCTCTCTCTCTCTCACACACACACACACAACTCCTACTTTCACTCCCCTTCCCGACTACCGTCTCTCTCTCACACACACAAAACTCTCGCTTTCGCACCCCCGACTCGTATTTCTCTCACAAACATTTATCTACTAGCCTCTAGATAGGTTTACACACACGCACACTCGTGCTTCCACTATCGCATACATGTCTCTCTCCTGCTCCTTGTATCTATGTAGATTTTTCTTCCCTTCTTGAGACATGCCCTCACGATCGTGCACACACACACACTATCGCCTCATTTTAAGTTGATATCTCTCGCACACACACTCTTTGTGTCTTTGTCACACATGCACTTCGTCCTCCTCCTCTCCCCTCTCTCTCTCTCTCTCACACACACATGGGCTTTTTGCAACAACTAGCAAGATGCACATGCGTTGCACGAAACATCAAGATGCATTTGTATGAGTAGTTTATCTTGTGGGAGAAAAGGATGAACAAGGGAAGGCCTTATTTGCAAGTGTCGAGAGGGGTGTGGGTATCTTTTTGCAAAATTACCATAGTTTCCATCTTATCCGTAAGATATAGATCGGGCGGCCTATATTGCAGGATGGCAGGCACACGATCATCACCGACTATGCTTTTTATAAGAGTAGGGATAAAAACAGAGTTGGTGATGATGATGGGCCTGCCATCCTGCAATATAGGCTGGCCGATTTATATGTGACGGATAGGAACGAAATTATGGCAATTTACTCACACTCCTCTCCACATTAGCAGATAAGGCCTTCCCTTGTCCATCCTTTTCTCTCACAAGATCTTGATGTTCCGTGCAATGCACGTGCATCTTGCTAGTAAGAGTAGAAATTAGACATATACCACTTCTCGAATATTGAAACCAACAACATTCCTCCCTTATCTCACCAAAACCGCCAAATGAATATATTTTGAGTGAAACATAACAATTTTTTGGTGATATACGTATTTCAAAACTAGACTTTTTTTCCTATCAAATTGGTGAATATGTATTAATCTACTCAGATCGTGTGGCAACGCATTGGCACATTGTTAGTAGTTATTAATTTCTTGGACACCAGACAAACGGTGGACTACATATACGAAGAGAAGAGGCGCACGCACGCAGTTGGTCTATCGATGTCTCGCACACACGAGTGTTACGTAAAGGCAATGTTAACAAATAAACCCTCAAACCCTAGGTGCACGATTGCTGCATTCGCGGGTACCGGGTACATGGTGGAGCGCACCTTTGTAGGAATAGTCAGCTCGCGTGATAATTTGATCCGTAGGAGTTGATGGTCGGGACCACAGGTGAACTACTTGGAGGTGGTGGCTCGCCAGTTGCCACAGATCGAGTAGCCACGTTTAAAATATTTTTTAGCAGGGTTAAGAGTTCCAATTTTCAATGGCGCGTTATAAGTACTAAGTAGTTTTTAGAACGATTGGTATGGAGCGAAAATGGAATTCATAGTACTACGTACCTCCTTGGTGTATGGTTGTATGGGTTTATGTTGCGAGATGTTGAACCTGGTAGTTCTAGGAAATATTATATTTAGATTTAGATGTTGGTTTTCAGTAATGAAAATCGGAAGGGGGAAACCCTGCTTTGATTAAAAAAACTACTACCTCCGTTCTTGTTTACTAGTCCCCATTCTATTTTGGGTCAAAGTTTGTCCACGAATTTTACTTGTAAAATGTGAATGGAAAACGAGATTTTGTTATACGCAAACAAAAAAGGACTAGAGGGAGTGATTGCTCTGACACGGACGCGACCTCTCATAGCGCAGGAATTGAACCGGCGCGCCGGCCAAGAGGGCCTCACTCGCTGCAGGCCCGGCTGAACACGCCTCCTCGCCGCATGCAACCGGCTTCATACTACCTTGCCTGCCTTCATTGAATCTGCGCGTGTGTCGGCAACACGTCCTTCCACGAGCTGGCTGGCATTTTAGAACACAAAATATGACCAAAATATAATTAATTACGCATGGTCTTGACTTGTTGGGCTCGCACTGGTAGCAGGAACTAGAGGTTTTTCTTTATTCATAACTCTCCTCAATTTATTTTTTTGGCTTTGAAGTGAATCATGGTTGTGGACATTATGTATGAATGTGGAGATATCTATGAACATGAGTTTGATGTGGAAGTTGAACTTGGAATTTCGGGCTTGCGTGTGAACTATACCATGTACAATGCTTCGTCTGTTATTGTTTGGAAGTAATTGCTGTTATTACATGACCCAAAAAAATATTTTGTGCCACATCAGTAGATGCACGGACATCACAATAGGCATGCTGACTGGATAAACATTTGAACCTAGCTACTATGAAGGAAATTTTGTATTGACAACAGTTTTAGATAGCAGGAGACGCCTAGCCTGCTCCCCCTCTGCTAGCTTATTTCTGGCTTCTTCCATCTCTTCTTTGGCATGGGTGAAGAGAGCATCTGATTGCTCTTTTCGCTTCTTCAGGAACTCAGCTCCATTCTCAAGGGTTGCTGCACACTTTCTTTCAGCCTTTACTAGAGCCACGAGGACACGAACAGCTGATGACCCCACTTGGCTTGTGTTTAATCCAGCATCATCTGGGAATTTGCACTTTGTGACTAATACAGCATCATTAGGGAACTATTAACTCTTTCATCCATGTTCATTACATGGGTTGTGCAAAGATACCACACTTGCGATCATTCCAGAATGCGCTTATGTATCTAACTCATGCCTCGACACGTAGGAGATATAGCCGCATCCTGGGCATTACAAGTTGGTATCAGTGCCTTCTTCGACCTAGGAGCACCCTGATTGATCGAACCATTGCTGATGTTGAGTCTAGGCACACACACAAAATGTTTTGAGTCCTATATATATATCGGAGAGTAGGATTTCTTTTTAATCATCATCCCCTTCGTCGCTCTGGTGAGGACTCCTGACATTGTTTTAACATCACTATCCTCAAATTTCACCACAAAAAAATTTAGGATCATGTGGGTATTGTTTGCATTGTTCCGATATCTTTGTGACGAGAACATTGTTCTTGGTGCCTCGTGTCATTTAGGGGTTGTGGCAGTGTCCCGGGAAGTTGAGCTCTGAGTTGTTGTCGTCACCATTGTATCGTTTCCGTTCTAGGATACCAGAGGCGGCCGACATCGAAAACTCTTCTATGCGTGTCTGGTGGTGATATAACCCCGACGTCACCCAGTACTGGGGGATAGTTCGGGAGTATTGCCATAGCTAGTATAGCGGATGCGTTTCGAAGGTTCGAGGTAAATGGTTTCGAAGGTGCCTGGTTATGTGTTGACGGATGGATATAGCTGGATGTAGGATTTATTAGTTGTGTGATATGCGGTGCTTCCCCTGTATCCCCAACACCAAATTGCATAACCGAAAAGCTTCGGGAATTAATAGGTGGGATTCAAGTAGCTCTTAGGTAATCTTCCAACGGGTGCATGGTATGAGGTTGGGGTTCAACATCTAGTGGAGAGGTTATCATGGGCGTTGTTACACTAGGGGTTTGCATCTTAAAGGATCCTTTGCTATGCTGATCCGGGGATTGCAAGGCCCTTTGTAACACGTGCATGGGGCATCAACATGAACATGTGGGACGAAACCTCTATTATGTATTTGTTCCATCTGTTACCTTGTTGTTTTATTCTATCATTTTGTTCTCCCAAGTGGCTTCTCAACAAGTTGATGTACCATTAAGCTATGCAATTCATTTGTTCAATTTTGTTCAGATGTTCATTGTGAAGACTATATGTTGCAAATATCTAGCCGTTGATTCAGCATAGCTATTATTTGCTTCAATGGCTAACGGTTGTCATCATCTTCAGGATGGCACCTAAGAAAGTTCCCAGCCAGAACCCGGAGGGTGAAGAAGAGCGTCCACCTTCCCCTCCTCCTCCAGCTGAGGCATGGAGAGCGATTATGTAAGCAACCAATACAAACACTCAGATGCTCATGCAAATGATGCAGAATTTCCAAGAAAATCAAGGGAATCAAGGCAATAAAGGGAACCAAGGCCAAGGAAATCTGTTCAATCAACCTCACTTTGTGACTCTGAACCAATTCCTTGCCAATCAGCCCAAGTCTTTCAGCTATTGTGTTGATCTGCTAGATGCTCAAGATTGGATCACATACATCAAGAAGCATTTCGAGTGTAGTAATGTCAGACATGAGGATTATGTCAAGTTTGCCGCTATCCAACTCAAAGACCAAGCTGCAGATTGGTGGCAACAGTACAAAGACTCCAGAGTGGGTCGTGAGATCTCTTGGACTGACTTTTGTCGCGATTTCCGTTCTCATCACATCCCTACCAGTGTCACTGAAGGCATGCGTGAGCAATTCCGCAATCTGAAGCAAGGCACCATGTCTGTCTACCAGTACAATGTCAAGTTCCAGAATCTTGCCCGTTATGCGAAGCAAGACATCCCCGATGCCAAGAGCAAAATCTACCAGTTCCGAGGTGGTCTGAAAGATGAACTCCAACTTGCACTCACTCTGTTCGAGCCAGATGAATTTGACCAATTCTACAACATGGCTCTCAAGCAAGAGGCAGCTCAGCTCAAATGTAAAGGTTCCAAAAAGAGGATAATAGATGTTGTTCACTCCTCCTCTTCCTCTCAAGTGGTCACCAAGAAGCAGAAGTTCTGGCTCCCGCCTCCTCTAGTGCTCCGTCCTCCGAGTCAGAACAAGCACTCATGTGGTCATGGATTTTCCCACCCACCCAACCCAAGCAACCAGAACAAGTCTTAGTACCAAGCTCCAATACCAAGCGGTCCTTATCATCGGCCACTCTCAGAGGTTATGTGCAACAAGTGTGGCCAGAAGGGTCACTATGCAAACAAGTGTACTAAAAGGCACTTTCCGCCTCCTCCACCTGTCAGCAATGCTATCGTCAAGCACAATCCCAAGCATGCAAGAGTGAACCTGATGAATGCAGCTCAAGCAAACAATTCTTCTGATGTGATTATCGGTAATCTTTCGGTTAACTCAATTATGCAAAAGTCTTGTTTGATTCTGGTGCATCGCTTTGCTTCATGTCAACTCCATTCTTTACCAAGCATAATTTCACTTCGGCATTTCTGGATAAGAAGTTATCAATTATTTCTCTGGGCAAACACATGACTGCTAACTTGATGGCTCCGGACATCTCTATTCACATGGGCGATTATAGTTTTCTGGTTTCCCCGGTTGTTCTCGGTAACTCGGACATTGATCTAATTCTTGGGATGGATTGGCTCTCTAAGCGTGATGCTCTTATTGATTGTGCAAACAAAGAGGTGAATCTAAATCATCCTTTCGAAGACGTGATTATCTTCGCAGCTCGAGATAACACAATCAGGCTATTCTCTCTCAATGACAAGGGCGAGATTAATGCCATATCCAAGATTCCGATGGTTTGTGAATATGAGGATGTATTCCCTGAAGAGCTTCCAGGCATGCCTCCCAACTGTCTAGTTGAATTCGTCGTTGAACTTGAACCTGGTACGAAGCCAGCCTGTCGGCGTCCGTACAAGCTTTCTCCTAAAGAGTTGAAGGAGTTGAAGAAGCAACTCGATGAGTAAGAACGCATGGGTCTGATCAGACCAAGTACTTCTCCTTGGGGCTGCGGTGTTCTTTTTGTCAAGAGGAAGGATGGTACGGAACGATTATGCGTTGATTACCAGCCATTAAACAAGAAGACAATTAAGAATAAGTACCCTCTCCCCAATATCAATGAACTGTTCAAGCAGCTCAAAGGAGCCAAGGTTTTCTCGAAGCTTGATCTCTGGATGGGCTACCATCAAATTCGTATCCGTGAAGAGGATATTCCCAAGACAGCATTTAGAACGAGTTATGGCTCCTACGAGTACATGGTCATGTCTTTCGGGCTTGCAAATGCTCCACCCACCTTCTCGCGAATGAGGCACTTCATATTCAACCCCTACACCAATGAGTTCGTCCTCGTGTACCTCGATGATATCTTGGTATTCTCCAAGACTAAAGAAGACCACGCCAAGCACCTCTGTTTGGTTCTTGACAGGCTCAGAGAGCATTGCTTTTATGCGAAGTTCTCCAAGTGCGAATTTTGGCTTGATGAAGTCCTCTATCTTGGTCATATTATCTCTGCCAAGGGCATTTCTGTTAACCCCGAGAAGATCGAAGCTATTGTGAAGTGGGAACCTACTCAGAATGTCAAACAACTCCGAAGTTTCCTCGGCCTCGCAAGCTATTGCAGAAGGTTCGTTGAGAACTTCTCCAAGATTTCCAAGCCTCTATCCAACTTGTTGCAAAAGAATGTCAAGTACTCATGGACTCCTGATTGTGATGTGGCATTCAATACCCTCAAAGAGAAGCTCATTTCTGCTCCGGTACTTACTCCTCAGGATGAGACCAAGCCTTATGAAGTGTTCTGTGATGCTTCATTGCAAGGTCTCGGCGGTGTTCTCATGCAAGACAAGAAGATCGTTGCATACACTTCGCATCAGATTAAACCAAACGAGAAGAATTACCCCACACATGATCTTGAGCTAGCAGCAGTTGTTCATGCCTTGATCACGTGGAGACACCTTCTGTTGGGCAGAAAAGTGGACATCTTCACCGTTCACAAGAGCCTGAAGTACATCTTCACCCAGCCAAACCTTAACCTCCGCCAGACTCATTGGGTTGAAATGATTCAAGAGTACAATCCAAGCATTGAGTATACTCCTGGCAAGGCCAATGTCATTGCAGATGCCTTGAGCAGAAAGGCTTATTGCAACAGTCTCATCCTCAAACCGTTCCAACCGGATCTCTGTGCAGCATTCCATAAGCTCAACCTTCAAGTTGTTCCGCAAGGATTTCTTGCCGACCTTCAAGTCGCTCCTTCCTTGGAAGATCAAATCCATGAGGCCCAACTCAGTGATGCTATGGTGCAGAAGGTGAAACATGGTATTGCCAAGGGTACTCCCAAGTACAAGTGCTATCGCATTGATGACAGAGACACTTTGTTCTTTGAGGAGAGAATTGTGGTTCCCAAAGGTGATCTCAGGAAGCTCATAATGAATGAAGCACATGACTCACTCCTCTAGATACATCCAGGAAGCTCCAAGATGTACCATGACCTCAAGCAATCCTATTGGTGAACTCGCATGAAAAGAGAAATTGCTCAATTCGTGAACGAGTGTAATGTCTGCAGAAGAATGAAAGCGGAGCATTAACGTCCAGTCGGACTCCTTCAACCTCTACCTATTCCCTAGTGGAAATTCGATCACATTGAGATGGATTTCATCACCAGTTTTCCCAAGTCCAAGCGTGGAAACGACGCTATCTTTGTGGTGATTGATAAACTCACAAAAGTGGCTCATTTTCTTCTAGTCAAGGAATCCATCAACGCAGCACAACTGGCAGAGCTGTATACCTCCAGAATTGTCTCCTTGCATGGTATCCCTCAGGTAATCTCCTCAGATCGTGGAAGCTTGTGCACTTCCAAATTTTGGGATTCCTTCCAGTCAGCTATGGGTACCAAGATTCGCTTCAGCACTGCTTTTCACCCTCAGACTAGTGGCCAAGTCGAAAGAGTGAACCAAATTCTTGAAGATATGCTCAGGGCATGTGTAATCTCCTTCGGTATGAAATGGGAAGACTGCCTTCCATTGGCCGGATTCTCCTATAACAATAGCTTCCAAACAAGTGCAGGCAAAGCACCGCTGAAATTCTCTATGGCAGAAAATGTCGTACCCCTCTCAACTGGTCCGAGATTGGTGAACGTCAACTCCTTGGAAATGATTTGATCTCAGAGGCCGAGGAGATGTGCAAAGTCTTACGTGAGAATCTCAAAGACGCGTAATCGCGCCAGAAGAGCTACTATGACGACAAACACCGAGATTTGGCTTTCGACATTGGAGATCATGTCTATCTTCATGTTTCTCCCATGAAGGGCACTCAGAGGTTCGGTATCATGAGCAAGCTTGCTCCAAGATACGTGGGTCCTTTCAAGATAATTGGCAGGAGAGGAGATCTAGCCTACCAACTCGAGCTTCCCTCCAAATTTGCAAATGTGCACGATGTCTTTCACGTGTCACAACTCCGCAAGTGCTTCAAGACGCCTGAACGCACCATTCCTTTCGAAGAGATTGATCTTCAGCAAGACTTGTCTTATCGTGAGCACCCCATTGCTATCCTTGAAGAAACTGAGCGCAAGACTCGCAACAAATCCATCAAATTCTTGAAAGTGAAGTGGTCACACCATACCGACCGAGAAGCTACATGGGAATGAGAAGATCATCTCCGATCCGAGTATCCCGCTTTCTTTCAGTCCTATATCTCGGGACGAGATCTTTTGTAGTGGAGGAGAGTTTGTAACACCCCAGATGTAAAACTTCCTTATTTGACAATATATGCAACCTTGTCCTCATCCTTTCCTTGGGGGTCCTTCCTTCATTATTGTTATGTCTTCAGTATTTCATTGTCATGCCTTTGCTTCATTACCATCATATGCATCATTGTCATATCATTTTTGCATTCATACTTTGTCATGTTGCATTTCTCATCCTCATCATGTTCATGTGTGTTTTCTTGCTCTTGATGTGGTGGTTTGATTCATGGGCATGCTCAAGTCACATCCACTCACAAGCTTCACCACCTTTCCTCCCTTTCTTTCTTTCTTTTTGTTTTGAAAGTGCCACATTCCCTTCCCTATAAATGTTCATCTTATCCCAACAAATCTTGCACCATGTCCTATGCCAAATTTCACCCTATTTGAAGCTGAATTGGTGAGGTTCAAAAATGTCTCAAGTTTGAAGCCAATTCAAACTTGCTATATTTTTCTACCTCTAAAAATGTCCAACTCATTTTTATAAAATAGAGCATGATTCCAGGAGCTCAGGGATATTTTTACTTCTCCCTAATTCTTTTCCTAGCTGCCTGTGCTTTTCATTTTGTTTTTGTGCCTAAAGAAAAAGAAAAAGGAAAGAAGTAGCAGCCAGCAGTGCAGCCTAGCTGCAGCAGACAACCTGGCCCTCGGCCACCAGGCCGGCCCAGCAGCCAGCGCATCGCCCGCAGCCCAGCCAGCCCCGCACGTCCCTCTGCCTCTTTCATACCCGCGCACACACTCGCCCACTCTGTGTCGCCTCCACGTGGCCCAGCTAGGCCCACGCGTCCGCGACCGTGACTAACTCCCGCACCCACCTTTTTGTCCACCTCGCGCCGTCGCCATGGGGACTGCAAGCACGAGCGCGACACCGCTCCGTTCCGTCGCCCTGGCCCCCCTACTTAGCCCCCTCGGTGTCCACCAGCTCCCCTAGGGTTCCTCTTCCTCCTCCCCGCCGCCAGGTGAGCTCAGGGCCACTAGATCCGTCATTCCACCGCCGTCCCGAACGCATCCAAGAGCACGGCCTCGTCGCCGGCGTGCTCTCCATCCTCCTCCACCTCGCCAAGCTTGTCCGACTGCTTCCCCGACGTCGTCTTCGTCCCCGACGTCGACTACAAGGAGCTGAGGGCCCATCTGCTTCCCCTATGGCCTTGTCTTCGACTCCGGCCACCGCATATGTTCGACCGCCGCCCTGCTCGACTCTGTCCTCCTCCCGTCGTCCCGATTCCGCGTGCGTGTTCGTGGTGAGCTTGCGCTTCTCCCCATCCCCTTTTCCCCCTCGTTCTCTTTCTCTAGGCATGCTAGCTGTGCACGCCCGAACTCGCCGCCGTCGGACCTCATCGGCGGTGACTGTTCCGACCCCCTTAGCTCTCCTTCTCGTCGCCAGCACGTACGCCGTCGTCCGTAGGTTCATTTTGTAGCATCAGCGCGCTGCCTAGTCCACTGTTGCGTCGTGTCCGAGCACCTCGCCGTCATTCACTTCTGATGCGTGCCTCCGGCATCGACTCCGTCGACGTCCACTGCGCCTAGCTGCATCCAGAGGCACGGGATCCCCTTGCGGACCCGCTGCGCACCTCCACCGTCCTCTTGGGTCGCCGGAGCAGCACGTTGCACATCACCTCCGTCTATGTTTCGCTAGCGTCATGTGGTTCTGTGTGCACCGCGTGTTTATACTTTAGGTGCAACACCTCCTTTCTGTCAGTCACACGCATCTAGCCCAGCTGGTTCACACACTGTTCTGCTAACCCAGCGACCAGGGTTTGAATCCCCCCATGGCCGTGGAAAATGCCCTATTTTTGCCCTGTTGCTTTCGCTGACATCTGGGCCCCTTCTGTCATACACTGTGCACACACACCCACTCCCACACTCGGCTCGCCACCTCGGCGCCCCTAGACCCACTAGTCTGTGTGTGAGTGTAGTCTAGGCTGGGTCGGTGATGCTTATTTCTTTTTCTGTTTTGTTTTATTTTTTGCAAATCTGTTTGCATTTTGAATTGCCCATATCTTTTAAACTATGCATATGTTTAAAACGATCTGTATATGAAAACTGCTTAGTTTTTAGTGTAGATTAATAATATGCATTTTGCTGCCATGTTAAACACATTTACAATGATGTTTGTATATGTTTTGCTAAATATCATGTTGAAATTGGTTTATTTCATAACTAAATAACCGTACCTCCAAATTTAACAAACTTTATATGTAAATGTGGTGGAAAATGTGTAGAATAACATGGTGCTGTTACTTTGCATGTTTAACAACTCCAATATATGGTTATACCAGATCAGAACTATATTTGATATATGCACATGGGATTTTCCGGAATTGTTGTTTGTTTCTTCCTGCCCATTAAAATGCTTGCATGATGTTTCTTCCGGCCGTGCCATGCGATAAGGGCGCTCCAGAGCGCGCTACAGTGCGCCCACGCACTGTAGCTTCGCCCAATCACCTGCCCCCGACAGCCTCGGGCTCCCCCCTCGCGCCTCTCAACATGCCTCGACGTCCGCAGCCTCCACCGGCGCTGCCCCCCTCCTCCTGCGCCCTCCAGTGACCGTCGCCACACGCGCACCGGCCGCCCGCGACGCCCACTCCTCGGGCTCGCACGCGCGCACGGTCTGGAAGCCTCCCCGCTCCTCCTCTCTCCTCAAATGGACGTAGGGCTCGTCCAGCAACGCCGTAGACTCGCTCCCGTCGCCTCCCGTGCGTTGTAGCGTCGAGCAGGAGCTCGCCGGCGCACAGGTCCACGGGACCCCGCCGTTCCCCTATAAATAGGACCCCCCCCGAGCCCTCCTCTCAGCACCAGCAGCTTCTCCTCATCCCCAGCATCACTCCAGCACCATCCGTTCTTCCCCAGAGAGCCCCAGTGCTCGGGATCGACCGGAGCTCCGCCGCGTCGGGCCGCCGGTGATCTCGCAGTACGGGCCTCCTCCGCCCTTCCTTTTGCCCGATCTAGAACCGCCATGCATCACTGATGCATTCCCCTTCTTTTTCCCCTTCTGCAGCTGCCGGAAACGAGCCAGCCAGCAAGTTCCCGACGACCCTCCGCCGTCCCACCTCGCCGCCGGCGAACCCGA
The DNA here is from genome assembly GCA_902687465.1 of Secale cereale. Lineage (NCBI taxonomy): Eukaryota > Viridiplantae > Streptophyta > Magnoliopsida > Poales > Poaceae > Secale > Secale cereale. The sequence goes on along the minus strand of LR738713.1, from coordinate 37,294,770 downwards.
CCTCCCCGGCGTGTCACACTACCACCACTACCTCCGCAACTCGACGCTGAACCCGTCCCTGCCCTCCGTTGCCATCGCCGTGGCCGGAATCAACGTCGGTGAGCTCGCCGTCGCCGTGGCCGTGAGGTTGAAGATGACAGGCGGGCCCCACCTGTCATCCTCACCCCTCTCTCCCTCTCCTCACAACCGCTGACCGCCGGGCCCCGCCCGTCAGGTTTGAAAACCTGACGTGCGCGCGCTGGCGCCCGAGCGGCCGGGCTGGATGCCCTGGGCCGTGCACTGTGGCCACTCTGGCCTAGTTGCACAGGGCATTTTCTTCTTTTCTTTTCTGTAATTATTTCAAACATTTTTACAGAAAAGAATATTGGTCCAAATGAAATAATTCCAACTCCTAAATTCTTGTAATATTAAAACCTATTTAATGGTGTCACTTTCACTCACATCCATGAAACTTTTCTGTTCTGTTCAAATTTAAATTCAAATTTGAGCAATAAAACTCCTGTTCAAAAATCCCATCGGGTGCCCCTAATGCCCGAGGGTGATGTTGAGTTAGGTCATCACTTGAGGAAGAAGTGATGTGCCGATAAATCTTGTGCATGGGTGAAATAATGGATTAGATTTATGTGTGACTACCGTCCCAACCAAACATGTGCAACCACACTACCCCTTATGGGACGGGGCTTTATTGATTACTTAGGTCGATACTAGCATGGTGCCCACATTACTAGTGACGGGAAGAATTGAGGTCTTTCCCGGGACGGGGTCGTGCTTGGATTGGCGAGCATGACTTTTTTCACAGGGCACCGGACACACCGTTGGTCCCTTCGGGTACGCGTGACATTGAAATTAGGGCAAGTCCCATAATCTATTGTTGTACTCGAGGGCCGTGTACCAACGAGTGGACTCTATGTTAGTGTCGTCTAAGGAAAGATAATGACCGGGTGCTTACCCCGGGTACTTGAGGTACCGCGGGTCGTGGATGACACGGAAGTTCCCCGGATCTTGTGGGTAAAGTGTGCAACCTCTGCAGAGTGTAAAACTATTCGAATAGCCGTGTCCACGGTCAAGGACAGTTGGGTGGTGCTACTTAAACTATGTCCAGAATTTTACTTCATCGGCATATATGTGTGTGTGTGATGAGTCAAGGTGGTGACTTGACTCGATGAGTTGAACCATATTCATGTTGATATCGGTAACCTATCTTCGAGGTTACGCGAGTTTATTGATGCATAAACTTGATGGTAGAATATTTATTCTAGCCCATTGCTAGAATGCTCATTATTGCTCAGTTTGCATTGTTATTTTGAACCACATCATGGGTTGCTTGCGAGTACATTCAAAGTACTCATTGGCTTGCCACTGGTTATTTAATTGGCCAGGCATGGAGGAACAGGAATTTGATGAAGAGTTCTTTGGAGACGAACATGCGAACTAGGACGCTATCCCAGTCAGAATGCCTGTAGGGTTAAGGCAGATGGCATGGGTTCTACCTATCATCGAAGACTTCCGCTACTTAAGTTATTTGCTATTCAGCCCGTGAGGCTTTATCTATGTAAGACTTGGCCATAATGGCCTTAATTTGTGTAAGACGATATGTGTGGATGTAAAGACTCTTGTTATTCAGCTTCTGTGTGTTCAGTGAGCATTGATCTTTGGGATCACTGTACACGTGCATTCGGTGATCTCGACTTCTAAGTCGGGGTCCCCACAGAGCTGGTATCAGAGCCATCCTGACTGTAGGAAGCCTTAGTTAGCATGGGCGTTAGTTAGATGAGACCCCTTTTTCAAAAACCTTCTGAACCTCTCTTCTTTTCTAAACCTGAGATTTCATCAGCTTATTAACCCCTCCAATTCCACCTTTGTTGTAATGCCCAGGATGGAGTTATACCTCCTACGTGTCGAGGCACGACTTAAAGGCATAAATCCATCCTAGAATGATCTCAAGTTTGGTATCTTTGCACGACTCATGTAAAAGAGGGATTAAAATGCAAAAGGAGATAGTTGGCTTACACTCGCCACTTCACACAATACATTACATAAGCAACCATCATACAAAACATCACAACCCGACTACGGGTGAAGATCCAAAAGAAAGATACCAAAACAACATAAAGCCACAGGTCAGGATCGAATCCTAGTAGAAACCACTACTGAACATCGAAACGTCTCAAGCAAACGGTCACTCTTCAACGAACTCCTGGTGAAGCATTGAACCAACTCCTGCATCAAACTCGGCTGAACCTGCATCTGGTGTGGTGAAGTAACTGTGAGCCACAGAGGACTCAGCAATCCCGTTCCCGGGTAACAAGACTATTTAAGCCTTGGGTGTGGAAGGCTGAAGAAAGAAATATGAGGTGAAGGAACAACAAGAGTCTGCAGCAGCAACTAGCACTAACTTACGTAATAGAGAGCGAGAAGAGAAGTGCGTCGGTCGAAAGATGATCACGAAGTGATCCTAACTAAAGCCGATCAAACATAACCCCACCGTGTTCAACTCCCGAATCCCTATTCGGAAATTGACAGTCACGGTACACACGCTGGTAGTGTATTGGAAACATTGTGTCAAGTTATCTACAACCGGAATTAACAAGCTCCCATCTGCCACATAACCGCGGGCACGGCTTTCGAAAGTTCAAACCCTGCAGGGGTGTTCCAACTTGGCCCATCACAAGCCCACGATTCGCGGAGTCGCAACTCCATAGTTGGGAAGACCCGAGTATTCTCGGAATCCCGTGCTCAAGTTAAACCGAACTAAGGTAAGGCTAATCCAGCAAATCCTCCCGGCGTGCCGACACCCTGATAGTAGCCGCGCGTATCTAGTCTCAGGCCACGACCGGATGAGCACAGCGTACAGTGGCCGAAATACCCAAGTTGCCAAGGGGGGCCCCGCACACGACTCTAGTTTGGACCAACACTCATGTGGAGCACTGGCCCGGGGGGTTGAATTAAGAAAGAGGGTTTGCAAGACCCTTATGCAAGTTTTATTAGTTTGTTATTAGGCAAATAGTACCAATGTTGGGACTTGCTGGAAAAGACTTAGCACTTAGCGGTTTATCAAGGGGGTCCCATACACCCCAACCGTGTTAGGAACGCAAAAATCAAGGAACATAACACCGGTTTATACGGTTCCTAACGGCATGAGTGGAACAAAACACCAAGCAAAAGGCTTAGCCTTCCACCCTTGCCAGTATATAGATGATTTCATTTTAAGCATTTTTATAGTGTGATATAACCCAACCAAACTTCAACATGAAGCAAGCATCTTCAATCTTCACCTGCAACTAACAATGCTATAAGAGGGGCTGAGCGAAGCGTACTTAGCCAAGCAACGGTTTGCATAGGTAGGTTGGTTAAACATGGCAATTGGTTACAAGTAGGAGGCTGACAAGAAGACATGGGCATCGAGGCAAAACTATAGAGCGGAACTACTAGCAATAGGCAAAGATAGTAATGTTATCGGGGTTCGGTCATCTTGCCTGGAATTCCACAAAGGAGAAGAACGGAACCAAGAAGAAGACGGAGCAACAGTCGAGCGGATCCTCACAACTCCGGAACGAAACCGAAGCTAACAAGAGAAGCAACCGGAAAGAAAAACAACACGGTAAACACACAATTCATAAACATGTCATATGATGCACATCCAAAATGATGCATGTCCGGTTTAAATATGCATGGCATGGCAAAGTGCACAAACAACACTACAAGTTAAGTGGAGCTCAATATGCAACGAGTTGCATATTGACGAAACACCACATTATAATTATTTAGTTGACTCTCGTTATTTACAAGACAAGATTAAATGTTTTTAACATGGCAAGAGGTGAAGCATAATAAAACTACACAACTAGACAATTTAAATGAGGCCGGAAATAACAACAACATATCCGGAAAATCCCCATGAGCATGTTTAATAATTATTAAGCAACAACAACACACATATATAATGTTGTTATCATGATGCGGATGACATGATCAAGTTTTATGCAATTTTATTAAAAGGTTGACTTAAAAGAGATAAGAAGTATTTGTCACCGTGGTGGAATGAAAGGGTGCCACGGCAACGATCCGAAAATGATGCAACACATCATATCGGTTCCGGTATCTCGTTGAGAGACCCGTGCAAAAGGTGACGAAGCGAGTCAAACGAGATGACGGGGTGTTCCCGTTGCCGGGTTCCCACGGGTCGGTGACGAGGCAACCGAGGAACAACAAAAGGGACGAAACAGACACGGTGCTCACACGGGAAACATTTCATACAACACAAGCATGCATCACACGGGTCACGTCTCGGGGTTATACCTTTGAAGCGTGCGTTTCGGGGCGGTTCGAGATCGTAGAGGAAGAAGTCGTTCTCGCGAGTCGTGGTACACGTGTAGTCGTACACATCCCGTTCGGAGAGGTACTTGTCACGTCGTGGAACTTGCCGGTCTCGGTCTTGTCGACGGTAGTGGTACTTGACGCATCGTCGTCACGTGTAGTCGTTCTCGTTTCGGAGTCGTACACGTTCGTAGCGGTTCGGGTCGTCGTGGTACTTGTCGGGGCCGTCTTGGCAACGTAGTTGTACACGTGGCCGTCGTGGGAAGTAGTGGAACTTGGTCGTTTTCTGGGCGTCGGTAGTCGTACACGGGGCGTTTTGTAGATGTACTTGATCAGGTTGCCGGTAGTCGTACACGGGTCATCTGTCCAAAAAATTACAGCACGGCACACACAAAAAAAACAACAAAACTACAGGAGCAAAACAAGGCTGCACGGAGACGAGGACACGGCGTGCTGGCTCGGGCCAGACGAAGAAGAGGCCGAGGCTCTTGGCGACGGGAACCGGAGGGGAGAGGGCGCTCGGGCCTGGGCGCTGCACGGGGCCGGCCTTGGCTGGAGGGAGCCACGGCACGGAGGCAGCAGGAAGGAGGGCCCCGGCTGCTGGGAGCCGCGGAGGGAGGAAGATGGGCGCGGCGCGCGCTGGCCTGACGGAGGGAGCAGCTCCGGCCGCGGCCTGGGGCGGCGCACTGCTCGGCTCGGGGCAGAAGGGCGCCAGACGGAGGGAGCTCGGGGACGGACGGCTCGCGCACGCAGAGGGAGGCGGCGCTCGGCCCTGGAGACGGAGGGAACCTCGACCGGATGCGCTGCGGCTCGGCGGGAGACGAGCCTGCGCGGGGGTGCTGCTCGCGGGAGGAGTTCTGGCGCGGCGGACGCGCTCGGGGCGCTGCGGGCACCTGCCGAGGCGCGGGAGGGATGAAACCGGGCGATGGGGCTGGTCGAAGGAAAAGGGGATCGGGACGAAGATGAAGCTGGCGGCGGGGGTGGGAGCGACGGGAGAAGGGGGTGTCTCGCTAGGGTTCGGTGCGGGACAACTGGGCCGAAAGAATGGGCCTGAAGGCCGGCTGGGGGGGGCTGAGGCCCAGAGGGAGGAGGAGAAGAAAGGCTGCTGGCCTGGGCCTCTTATTTTAACTGATTGGCAGAAAACTAAAAGAGGGAAGAAAAGAAAGAAGAAGGAGGAGGACAAGAATTAGCACACGAGGTCAAAATCCCCGGGCTCACAAAAATGTCAGGATTAAAATAAAATAGAAGGAGGGTTTTTGGAGGAACCTCGAGCAACGAGAAAAGAATTATAGCAAGGTTTTTGGAGGTGAAACTTGAAGTGAAATAACATGGGGAAATATGCAAGTGTGTTGCAGGTAATTCCAAACGAATGGAATATTATTATATAGCTCCCTAAAATAATGAGAGACTTTTATATGTTATAAAGAGAAGACATCTTCCCTTGATTTAAATGGACCGAAGGTCCACACGGTTTATTTAGGTTGAGATGCAAAAATAAAAAAAAATGACATGATGACATGATGCAGTGCAAAAATAAATAACACAGCAGAACTGAAACACACGGGCAGCCCGGAACATCTGGAATCTTCGGAACTCTTCTGGAATCTTCTGGGACGTCGGTCTTCGGGCGTCACATTTGTAGATGGCCGCTGTACCTGAAGAGCACTTGACCACTGGGTTTCCCTTGCTTCTCGAGGATAGCCTCCAGGAGTGTCAGTTCCACCAAGCGCCCATCCTCACCTACCTTGAGCATTGGGTTAGCGACACTGAGGTGGAGTACCATGTGGAAGTGATCGTGAAGGCAAACGATCCTCCCACAAGTTGGTTCTTCGAGGGACCCCAGATGGCAACACTACCTCTCGCTGTCTAGGCTGCTGCACTCAAGGCACTAACCCGTCTCCGCGAACTTCTTCCGGAGATGGCAGCCAAGATGACAACTCGCTTCTTACCTTACCGGAAGGAAGGTGAAGAAGAAAGCAGCGCACTAGCCCCTCCACTGAAGGAAGGACTCTCGCTTCGGTTCAAGACCTACTTCAGTCTATGTGCCGACAGCTTGGCACAAGACTTGGCCTCGGAATCAATGAAGCTTCGAGAAGAACTTCACAAGACCAAGGCACTTCTTCGTCGAGCTCAAGAGAAGACAAATAGGAACAAGAAAGAAGGAGCACCTTCCGGACAGTCCGCTATCGCATACCGAGGTGGAAGGCCCTCCGAAGATGTATGTTCCAAGAATGAAGAACCACCTCAGCGACGCCGGATGACGGCAAGGGAATATCGCAAGCTTTTCCCTGCACCACCGACGAAGCACCGTCGTATCCAGCTCCTCCACTCCCCCACACCCTCAAGTGACAAGGGGGCCCAGACAGATGAAGACAAGGAGGAAGACCCAGAAGAGCCGGAATACGCGACCGAGCATTCCGCCGCTTAGGCATAATTCGCTACTCGGATATGCCAGTTGTGACCCCTACGGTAGGATAGGTCGTGTAACCCCTATGCGCAGTCGAGTCCTTGTATGGTTCATATGAAACCATCTAGTGTTTGCTTTTGTTGTGTCTGGATGTATGTCGTATTCTTCCTTCGGGAATGTGTAAACGACTACATCACCCATTTGGATTTTAATGAATGTGTTTGGCCTTTCGGCCCTTGCATGATTTGATTAGTGTCACACCCACCCCCTTACTAGGCACCCATCTATCTTGCTTTCCCTCTTCCGAGTCATGAGACCTTTTACCGCTCCAACAGGATGCCTGTTGTAACTCGTACTGGTACCTCTACCCAGCAGCCTGAAGCTGGAGCATCCGCTCAGCCAGAGGCAGGCCACGACCAAACCAACGACCTAGCTCCACCACCACCTCCTCCGAACATGGACATGGCTCAGCTTCTTCAAGCTTTCCGAGAGGAACGCCAAGCCAACACTGCAGCCCTTCAGCTGATTGCTCAAGCTGTCACCAACAACCGCCAGCCGGCGGGGAATGGCAATGGACGTTCCACGTTGGCAGAGTTCAAGAAGCATGCACCGCCAACCTTTATCGAGACTGCTGAACCCCTGGATGCAGACGACTGGATCCGCTCCATTGAGGAAATACTGGAACTAGTCGGATGCACCGAAGACCGCGAGAAGGTTGCTTATGCAGCCCACTGCCTCAGGGGGACTGCTAGAGCTTGGTGGGATGGATTCAAGGTCATGCATGCTGAACAAGACATCACTTGGGTCAACTTCAAGGCAGAATTCCGCAAGGCCCACATTCCTTCCGGAATCATGGCTATCAAAAAGCGTGAGTTCCAAGCCCTGAAGCAAGGAAGTGGCACTGTCAAGGAGTATATGCAGAAGTTCAGTGTCCTGTCAAGGTATGCCCCTGAAGATGTCAGCACCGATGCTGCAAAAAGGGAGCACTTCATGGAAGGCCTCAATCAGACTCTGCAATACTCGCTTGTCGTGTGCGACTGCCCATCCTTCCCTGACCTGGTGAACAAAGCACATATGCTTGAAGACAAGCGGCGTGCTCTGGAAGACACTCGCAAGCGCAAGATGGTCAGCAAGGGAAGTTCCAGCAACCAGAAGCCTCGTCCGTGGCAGTCAGCCCCGGCCAAGCCAACCTATCAGCAACCAAGAGCTCATGCACCTCGTACCAACCCTCAGCCTCAGCAGTATGCCAACCCAAGGCCAGCTTTCAACCCCAATACCAGTGGTGGCAACAAGATCAACAATCCAAACCAAGTCACTTGCTTTGGATGTGGTCAGTCCGGACACATCTCAAGGGTGTGCCCCAACAAGAAGCCTGATGCCCCGCGCCCCAATGCGCAGAACCAGGGACAAGGCCGCGGGATGCCACCAAGGAACCCAGCTCCTCGCAATCCACCTAACCATGGGAAGGGGCGTGTGAATCACGTCACTGCTGAAGAAGCCCAGGAAGACCCGGACGTCGTGCTGGGTACGTTCCTTGTCAACTCAGCACCTGCAACTGTCTTGTTTGATTCTGGAGCAACGCATTCATTTGTCACTCAAAGATTTTCTTTAAAAAGTGGCATGACCCCTACACCCCTGAATAACCCTATGGTGGTACAAACCCCCGGAGCAGAGATGAGAGCCAAGATAGGCTGCAAAGGAGTCAGTATTACCATTAACGGTGTAGATTTCCTAGCAGAGCTCATCATCCTAAGATCGCAAGGCTTGGATGTGATCTTAGGGATGGATTGGCTCAGTAAGCACCAAGGCTTGTTAGACTGCACCAATCGGACAGTCACTGTGACCAATGACCAAGGAGTCGAAGTCAAGTTTGCTTCCAACTCCTCTTCCGCTCGAGCCGCTCAAGTCAATTGTCTGTCTGAAGTTGGGCTAGAGCAAGTACCGGTGGTATGTGAGTATCCTGATGTCTTTCCGGATGAACTACCGGGTATGCCCCCTGACCGTGACATTGAGTTCATCATCGAGCTCGTGCCTGGAGCAGGACCCATCTATAAGAAGCCTTATAGAATGGGGACGGAAGAATTAGCTGAGTTGAAGAAGCAGCTGGAAGAGCAGCTGAGGAAGGGATTTATCCGCCCGAGTGCCTCCCCTTGGGGATCTCCTGTTCTGTTTGTGGCAAAGAGGGACGGTACAATCCGCTTATGCATTGACTATCGTTCCCTCAATGAAGTTACAATCAAGAACAAATATCCACTTCCCAAGATCGAAGATCTGTTTGATCAGCTCAGCGGAGCCAAGGTGTTCTCCAAGATCGACCTCAGATCTGGGTACTACCAGCTGAAGATCAGACCCCAAGATATTCCAAAGACGGCATTCGTAACCAGATATGGCCTGTATGAGTGCACGGTCATGTCCTTTGGGTTAACCAATGCTCCAGCTTACTTCATGTATCTCATGAACAAAGTCTTCATGGAATATTTGGACAAGTTCGTTGTTGTCTTTATCGACGACATTCTTGTCTTCTCGAAGTCGGAGGAAGAGCACGAGCAACATCTGAGGATGGTCCTAGACAAGCTTCGGGAGCACCAACTGTATGCCAAATTCAGCAAGTGTGAGTTCTGGCTGCATAAAGTTGGATTCTTAGGTCACGTCTTGACCGAGGAAGGATTATCAGTTGATCGCGCAAAGATCGAAGCTGTGACCCAATGGCAATCTCCAACGACCGTCAAGGAAGTCAGAAGCTTCCTCGGACTTGCGGGGTACTACCGCAAATTCGTGGAAGGATTCTCTAGCATTGCACGACCAATGACTCAGCTCCTCAAGAAGGACAAGAAGTTCGAGTGGACGCCAAAATACGAAGAGAGCTTCCAAGAGCTCAAGAAGAGATTAACCACCGCCCCAGTTCTGGCAACACCTGATATTCACAAGGAGTTCGTGATATATTGTGATGCCTCTCGAACCGGATTGGGAAGCATTCTGATGCAAGAAGGCCGAGTCATAGCATACCTCTCCAGGCAGCTACGACCTCATGAGGAGAACTACGCTACTCACGATCTTGAGTTAGCGGCAGTAGTTCATGCCTTGAAGACATGGCGGCATTACCTCCTAGGGAAACGGTGTGAGATCTACACAGACCACAAAAGACTGAAGTACATTTTCACCCAAAAGGAATTGAACATGTGGCAGCGAAGATGGTTGGAACTCATCAAAGACTATGATCTCAGTGTTCAATATCACCCCGGGAAGGCTAACGTGGTGGCCGATGCCTTAAGGAGGAAGGCTTGCTCCTTGAATGCTGTTATTCAAGAAAGGTAGCCAACCTTGTTTAAGGAGTTCGAACAATTCAGTTTGGAATTGGTCACCCTTGGATTTCTGGATCATTTGGAAGTCAGACCAACCCTGATGGATGAAGTCAAGAAGGCACAAGATGGACACGCAAGCATTGAAGGCATCAAGAAGAAGATGAAGCTAGGCAAGGCCCCAGGATTCTCCGAAGACGAGCACGGGATTGTTTGGTACAAAGGCCACATCTGCGTACCAAACAACACAGAGCTGAAGAACCTGATTCTGCAAGAAGCCCACGACACTCCGTATTCCATCCACCCCGGAGGAACCAAGATGTATCAAGACTTGAAGGCATGATTCTGGTGCACGGGATGAAAAGAGAGATTGCAACCTATGTTGCAAAGTGTGATGTGTGCCAAAGGGTCAAGGCTGAATATCAGCGACCTGCTGGATTGCTTCAACCACTCAAGGTTCCTGAGTGGAAGTGGGATAAAGTCGGAATGGACTTCATCACTGGATTACCGAGGTCGAATAGAGGACATGACTCTATTTGGGTCATAGTCGATCATTTGACCAAGGTGGCCCATTTCATTCCAGTCAAGACCACTTATGATGGCAACCGGCTGGCAGCTCTCTACATCGACCGAATCGTAAGTCTTCACGGCGTTCCCAAGGAGATTGTGTCAGATCGAGGAACCCAGTTCACCTCAAGGTTCTGGAAGAAGTTCCAAGAAGCCTTGGGAACCAAGTTATCTTTCAGCACGGCTTTCCACCCACAGACCGGAGGTCAGACAGAACGAGTCAATCAGATTCTCGAAGATATGCTCCGAGCCTGTGTCTTGGCATATGGAGCCAAGTGGGAAGATTGTCTCCCTTTTGCAGAGTTCTCCTATAACAACAGTTATCAGTCGAGCCTTCAGATGGCACCATTTGAGGTGTTGTACGGACGTAGATGCCGCACACCCCTCAACTGGTTAGAGACTGGAGAAGGACTAGTCTTTGGACCGGATATTCTCCGCGCAGCAGAAGAGCAAGTCCAACTAGTCAGAGAGCGTTTGAAGGCAGCCAAGTCAAGGCAGAAGAGTTATGCTGACACTCGACGCCGAGACATGAGTTTCCATGTCGGGGACCATGTGTACCCTGCATTTTGTAACATGTTATTTGCATCAATGAAGCATGAAAATTTGGACCAGCAAAAATTTTTAGCATCATTTGGCTTTTATTTGGAGTTGAGTTTTTCTTCATGTGCTTTTTCATGTGCTCATTAAAGTCAACTATTACCTCTTGTAGAATTCATCTCCATACCCAAAACTTCTGCCCAATGATCATGCCAAGTGTTATATAGCAATATAGTATTTTCTTACAAAATTAATTTGGCCAGAGAGTATTTTATAAATTTAGTTTTTCCAAAAACCCCTGAATTGAGATTTGCACTGCAAGTGCTTGATTTAGGGTGAGAAAATTATTTCAAAAAGTATATTTGAGACCTAGTAGTCATAGGACTCCCAGAAACCACAAAAGTATAATTTTAAAAGTTATTTTCCTATTTTATTTAAAAGCTTTTTCTTAAGGCCAGAAATGGTCTTTAATAGGGAAAAATTATTTAACTATTTCAAAAATATTTGCCAAAATTCAGGGAGACTCATAGGACATATATTGTCCATATATAAGAGTTTCAACACTTGGTCATGTTCAAAATAATGGGCTAATCCCTCTAAAACCCTTTCTGGATATTTCAAGCTTTTGAAATATTTACAAAGGAAATATTCTCCAAAAATTCCAGGGAAATTCTATCATGTCATGTATGACATATTTGATGATCTTGCCAAGTCCCATGCCTTGGGAAGCAAGAAAACATCCTCAAAACCCTCCATAACCATTCTGTCCATATCTGAAGTTTGAGCAACTCTACATTGCCAACTTGTCCAAATGCTCTCAAACTTGGTGCACATGCTAGGAATGCCTAATAAGGCATCTAGACCAAATGGCACAAGATTTGGAATAGAGCAACTTGATCAGAACACCCCAAAACCCTTTCTGTTCAAATGCCAATTTGAACAACTTTACATTACCAACTTTTTACCTGGAGCTTCAAACTTTGTGGGCATGATCAATACCCCAAATGATGAAACTACACCAAGTGGTGCATCAAGGGGAGATGATTAGCTTGACTCAAACAAGATGAAGCCATTTCTGTTGATTTCTAGGGTTCACCTAAGTTACATTGGCTAGTTTCTTCAAATGAGCCCAAATTTGGTGAAGCACCCTATTTTCACATATCTTTCAATCCTGTTAAGTGTCATGGCAAGTGGAGGTCATCTGCTTGACCAAACACTGATCAAACACCTTCTGCAGAATTACTAAAACCCTCTTCTTGATCACTTTTACCTTTTACCTTGGCCTCAACTTTCTACCACACGTTCATCTGGTTACTAGCTACCTCCAGTAACTTCCCCAAGTCCCCAGCTCCATGATTGAGGGGTAAAAACCCTAGTTCACCCTGCTGGACAGCCATTTCTTACCAAGTCACCAGCCTCTCTTCTCTCTCACAGCATCTCCAGAGCATCCAAAGCTTCAACCGTAGTGCTTGCATCACCCTGGACCCCCCAGACACGGTGGACGCGTCCAGAGGCCCAATGGCATGCCGTGGCATGCGATAAGGGCGCTCCAGAGCGCGCTACAGTGCGCCCACGCACTGTAGCTTCGCCCAATCACCTGCCCCCGACAGCCTCGGGCTCCCCCCTCGCGCCTCTCAACGTGCCTCGACGTCCGCAGCCTCCACCGGCGCTGTCCCCCTCCTCCTGCGCCCTCCCGTGACCGTCGCCACACGCGCACCGGCCGCCCGCGACGCCCACTCCTCGGGCTTGCACGCGCGCACGGTCTGGAAGCCTCCCCGCTCCTCCTCTCTCCTCAAATGGACGTAGGGCTCGTCCAGCAACGCCGTAGACTCGCTCCCGTCGCCTCCCGTGCGCTGTAGCGTCGAGCAGGAGCTCGCCGGCGCACAGGTCCATGGGACCCCGCCGTTCCCCTATAAATAGGACCCCCCCCCCCCCGAGCCCTCCTCTCAGCACCAGCAGCTTCTCCTCATCCCCAACATCACTCCAGCACCATCCGTTCTTCCCCAGAGAGCCCCAGTGCTCGAGATCGACCGGAGCTCCGCCGCGTCGGGCCGCCGGTGATCTCGCAGTACGGGCCTCCTCCGCCCTTCCTTTTGCCCGATCTAGAACCGCCATGCATCACTGATGCGTTCCCCTTCTTTTTCCCCTTCCGCAACTGCCGGAAACGAGCCAGCCAGCAGGTTCCCGACGACCCTCCGTCGTCCCACCTCGCCGCTGGCGAACCCGACCTCCCCGACGTGCCGCACCACCACCACTACCTCCGCAACTCGACGCTGAACCCGTCCCTGCCCTCCGTTGCCATCGCCGTGGCCGGAATCAACGCCGGTGAGCTCGCCGTCGCCGTGGCCGTGAGGTTGAAGATGACAGGCGTGCCCCACCTGTCATCCTCACCCCTCTCTCCCTCTCCTCACAGCCGCTGACCGCCGGGCCCCGCCCGTCAGGTTTGAAAACCTGATGTGCGCGCGCTGGCGCTCGAGCGGCCGGGCTGGATGCCCTGGGCCATGCACTGTGGCCACTCTGGCCCAGTTGCACAGTGCATTTTCTTCTTTTCTTTTCTGTAATTATTTCAAACATTTTTACAGAAAAGTATATTGGTCCAAATGAAATAATTCCAACTCCTAAATTCTTGTAATATTCCAACCTATTTAATGGTGTCACTTTCACTCACATCCATGAAACTTTTCTGTTTTGTTCAAATTTAAATTCAAATTTGAGCAATAAAACTCCTGTTCAAAAATCCCTAGATTCCATTCTATTACTCCGAAACTCCAACTAAGAATTTTCTCCATCTTAGAAATCCCTCTAGTATTTAACAAAAATAAATTGACATTTTTCTGAGCACTTTGATTTTTCTGTTTTATTTGTGGTCTTATTTTTCCGTTGTTATTATGCGACGTATAGATACCGTATTTGACGAAGTTGCTGAAGAAGGAGAAGGAGAAGGATTTGAAGACTTTGAAGACCAAGCCAATCCAGGCAAGCAGCCCTTTGACCATGATACACTTGTTCTTCGGAACCCGTTTGTTTCCGATACATGATGATAGCATTACAATGGTGACCTAGTTGAACCACCACATGATGCATGCCATGATCTTGATCTTGTTATGTGCTAGATAACATGCAAATAGTTAGTAGTGATGCTTAGTGATGCATGTGTGATATGAACCTTCGTGGTTGGAATCTTTGCATGAACCCATCGGGTGCCCCTAATGCCCGAGGGTGATGTTGAGTTTGGTCATCACTTGAGGAAGAAGTAATGTGCCGGTAAATCTTGTGCATGGGTGAAATAATGGATTAGATTTATGTGTGACTACCGTCCCAACCAAACATGTGCAACCACACTACCCCTTATGGGACGGGGCTTTATTGATTACTTAGGTCGATACTAGCATGGTGCCCGCATTACTAGTGACGGGAAGACTTGAGGTCTTTCCCGGGACGGGGTCGTGCTTGGATAGGCGACCATGACTGTTTTCACAGGGCACCGGACACACCGTTGGTCCCCTCGGGTACGCGTGACATTGAAATTAGGGCAAGTCCCATAATCTATTGTTGTACTCGAGGGCCGTGTACCAGCGAGTGGACTCTATGTTAGTGTCGTCTAAGGAAAGATAATGAACGGGTGCTTACCCCGGGTACTTGAGGTACCGCGGGTCGTGGATGACACGGAAGTTCCCCGGATCTTGTGGGTAAAGTGTGCAACCTCTGCAGAGTGTAAAACTATTCGAATAGCCGTGTCCACGGTCAAGGACAGTTGGGTGGTGCTACTTAAACTATGTCCAGAATTTTACTTCATCGGCATATATGTGTGTGTGTGATGAGTCAAGGTGGTGACTTGACTCGATGAGTTGAACCATATTCATGTTGATATCGGTAACCTGTCTTCGAGGTTACGCCAGTTTATTGATGCATAAACTTGATGGTAGAATATTTATTCTAGCCCATTGCTAGAATGCTCATTATTGCTCAGTTTGCATTGTTATTTTGAACCACATCATGGGTTGCTTGCGACTACATTCAAAGTACTCATTGGCTTGCCACTGGTTATTTAATTGGCCAGGCATGGAGGAACAGGAATTTGATGAAGAATTCTTTGGAGACGAACATGCGAACTAGGACGCTATCCCAGTCAGAATGCCTGTAGGGTTAAGGCAGATGGCATGGGTTCTACCTATCATCGAAGACTTCCGCTACTTAAGTTATTTTCTATTCAGCCCGTGAGGCTTTCTCTATGTAAGACTTGGCCATAATGGCCTTAATTTGTGTAAGACGATATGTGTGGATGTAAGACTCTTGTTATTCAGCTTCTGTGTGTTCAGTGAGCATTGATCTCTGGGATCACTGTACACGTGCATTCGGTGATCTCGACTTCTAAGTCGGGGTCCCCACACCTCGATGCCTATTCTTGTCTTGTTAGCCTCCTATGTTGCCATGAAACACACTAACCGCCTTCCTAGCAAACCGTTGATTGGCTAAGTATGCTTTTGCTTAGCCCCTCTTATAGCATTGTTAGTTGCAGGTGAAGTTTGAAGATTGCTCCATGTTTGGACTTGTTTTATTGGGATAACACAAATATATCTTAATTAAATTAATGCACATATATATTGGTAATGGGTGGAAGGCTTGCCCTTCTGCTTGGTCTTTTGTTCCACTCATGCCACCTTAGGACCCGATAAACCGGTGTTATGTTCCATGATTTTGCGTTCCTAACACGGTTGGGGTTTATGGGCCCCCCTCGATAATTCGCACTGCTTAAAGCTTTTCCAGCAAGACCCAACTTTGGTACTACATTTGCCTAACAATTAAAACTTGCATAAGGAGTTATAAACCCGAGTTCTTAATCAACAACCCGGGCCAGTGCTCCTCATGAGTGTTGGTCCAAACTGGGCAGACTGCGGGGCCGCCTAGGGGAAACTCGAGGTATCTGGTATATACCTGTAGGCTGACCTATCCGATCGTGGCCTAAGACGAGATACGTGCAGCTACTATCAGGGTGTCGGCACGCCGGGAGGTCTTGCTGGATTAGTTTTACCTTTGCCGAAATATCTTGAGCACGAGATTCCGAGAATACTCGGGTCTTCCCAACATGGAGTTGCGACTCCACGGATCGTGAGCTTGTGATGGGCTAAGTTGGGACACCCCTGCAGGGTTATGATCTTTCGAAGTCGTGCCCGCGGTTATGTGGCAGATGGGAATTTGTTAATATCCGGTTGTAGATAACTTGACACCTTATCCTTAAGAATACATTACCTGTGTGGGTAACCGTGACGGTCTCTTTTCGAAGGGGTTTCGGAAAGTGAACACGGTGGGGCTATGCATGAACGTGAGTAGCTAGGATCACTTATTGATCATCTTTTGCGACCGTTGGCACATATCCTCATCTCGCTCTGACTTCGTAAGCTAGTTGCTTAGTGCTTGCAGCAGCCAGTTTATTACCTCTCGACACCTAAAAGGCTTTGTTAGTTTTGATACCCGGGAATGGGATTGTTGAGTCCTTGTGAATCACAGATTACAACACACACCAGATGTAGGTACAACTGAGTACGATGCGGGAGAAGGACAAGAACTTCACTAGGAGTTCAATGAAGAACGTGGTCGTATGTATGTGACGTATCCCGACGATTAGTAGTGGTTCCTACTATGGGCGATCAGGACTTGTGGTTGTGGTATCTTTTCTTGTTTGAATTCGTCCGTAGTCGGACCCTGTGTTATTTGGATGAATGTATGCTATTGTATTAATTGTGTGACGTGGCGAGTGTAAGCCAACTATTTAACTCTTTCATCCCTGTTCATTACATGATTTGTGCAAAGATACCACGCTTGCGATCATTCTAGAATGCACTTATGTCTCTAACTCGTTCCTCGACACGTAGGAGATATAGTCGCATCCTGGGCATTACATATGTATCTTGAAAATTTCTATGTCTCCCTCCTTGACTTGATCGCAGATGGAATTGAAGCGTCTCTTGATGTGCTTGGTTCTCTTGTGAAACCTGGATTCCTTCGCCAAGGCTATTGCTCCAGTGTTGTCACAAAAGGTTTTCATTAGACCCGATGCACTAGGTATTACACCTAGATCGGGTATGAACTCCTTCATCCAAACTCCTTCATTTGCTACTTCCGAAGTAGTTATGTACTCAGCTTCACACGTAGATCCCGCCACGACGCTCTGCTTGGAACTGCACCAACTGACAGCTCCACCGTTCAATAAAAATACATATCCGGTTTGTGACTTAGAGTCATCCGGATCAGTGTCAAAGCTGGAATTGACGTAACCGTTTACGACGAGCTCTTTGTCACCTCCATAAACGAGAAACATATCCTTTGTCCTTTTCAGGTAGTTCAGGATGTTCTTGACCACTGTCCAGTGATCCACTACTGGATTACTTTGGTACCTCCCTGCTAAACTTATAGCAAGGCACACATCAGGTCTGGTACACAACATTGCATAATGATAGATCCTATGACTGAGGCATAGGGAATGACTTTCATTTTCTCTCTATCTTCTGCAGTGGCTGGGCATTGAGTCTTACTCAACTTCACACCTTGTAACACATGCAAGAACCCTTTCTTTGACTGATCCATTTTGAACTTCTTCAAAACTTTATCAAGGTATGTGCTTTGTGAAAGTCCAATTAAATGTCTTGATCTATCTCTATAGATCTTGATGCCTAATATGTAAGCAGCTTCACCGAGGTCTTTCATTAAAAAATTCTTATTCAAGTATCCCTTTATGCCATCCAGAAATTATATATCATTTCCAATCAACAATATGCCATCCACAAATAATATCACAAATGCTATAGAGCTCGCACTCACTTTCTTGTAAATACATGCTTCTCCAAAAGTCTGTATACAACCATATGCTTTGATCACCTCATCAAAGCGTATATTCCAACTCCGAGCCGCTTGCACCAGTCCATAGATGGATCACTAGAGCTTGCATACTTTGTTAGCACCTTTAGGATCGACAAAAACCTTCTGGTTGCATCATATACAACTCCTCTTTGAGGTATCCATTAAGGAATGCAGTTTTGATATCCATTTGCCAGATTTCATAATCATAAAATGCGGCAATTGCTAACATGATTCGGACAAACTTAAGCATCGCTACGGGTGAGAAAGTCTCATCGTAGTCAACTCCTTGAACTTGTCGAAAAGCTTTCGCAACAAGTCGAGCTTTTTAGAGAGTAACATTACCATCGGCGTCAATCTTCCTCTTAAAGATCTATTTATTTTCAATGGCTTGCCAATCATCGGGCAAGTCAACCAAAGTCCATACTTTGTTCTCATACATGGATCCCATCTCTAGATTTCATGGCCTCAAGCCATTTTGCGGAATCTGGGCTCATCATCGCTTCCTCATAGTTCGTAGGTTCATCATGGTCTAGTAACATGACTTCCAGAACCGGGTTACGGTACCACTCTGGTGCGGAACGTACTCTGGTTGACCTACGAGGTTCAGCAGTAACTTGATCTGAATTTTCATGATCGTCATCATTAGCTTCCTCTTTGATTGGTGTAGGAATCACTAGAACTAGTTTCTGTGATGTACTACTTTCCAATTTGGGAGAAGGTACAATTACCTCATCAAGTTCCACTTTCCTCCCACTCACTTCTTTCAAGAGAAACTCCTTTTCTAGAAAGGATCCGTTCTTAGACACGAATATCTTGCCTTCAGATCTGTGATAGAATGTGGACCCAACAGTTTCCTTTGGGTATCCTATGAAGACACATTTCTCCGACTTGGGTTCAAGCTTATCAGGTTGAAGCTTTTTCACACAAGTATCGCAGCCCCAAACTTTAAGAAACGACAATTGGGTTTCTTGCCAAACCACAGTTCATAAGGTGTCATCTCAACGGATTTAGATGGTGCCCTATTTAACGTGAATGCAGCTGTCTCTAAAGCATAACCCCAAAACGATAGTGGTAAATTGGTAAGAGACGTAATAGATCGCACCATATCTAATAAGGTATTTTTATTTCTGTGCCCCTGGTTCGTTAGTTCTACTCATTCATGCCCACGCTCTTAAGTTTTGCTCACTTTTTCCCACTGCCTTGCCCGAAACCCTCAGAACTGGTCATAGCAGACTTTGCCATTGGGTCAATGGCTTGACCGTTAACTCTGACTAGTGGAGCCGCGTAGGGCGGAGTCCACATTTTGACCGTTATGTGGTAACCAGTGGTGAATCAGATCCAGTCGCTTCCGCGCTGCCCCCTCCGCCACCATCGTGCCGCCTCTGTCACCGTCGTGCCGCCTCTGCCACCGTCATGCCACCTCTGCCGCACTATTGCCGCCTCCGCCGCATCTACCCTCTCTCCCCATCTAGGATTAGGAAGCGATGTCGGGGGGCACCCCGTCGTGCCGCCTCTGTCGCCGTCATGCCACCTCTGCCGCACTCTTGCCGCCTCCATCGACCGTGGAGATGATTGGGTCGAATCAGAGGCTGATAATTCATTGATTCCACCTGGGTAAGCATCGTTTTCCTCTCAAATTGATTAGGAGATCCATAAATTAGGCTGTATTTGACCACGGTTAGCGTGAATCAGCATAATTTATCTGATAATTTTCGGCCTAACTGCGCCCTTTATCTTATTTCAATCGAATAGGGTGGATCATGCACTTGCTTTTCGGCTGGCGGTTAGAATGGAAACTAGCGAGCTGCGTGGAACTAGATCATGTATGATTTCTGGATTTTTCTATCCTAATGTGGTAGAAACCAGCGTTTCGTTCAGAGATTTCCGTGAGGCACTCTGTTGTGAGTATCCGTGGAGCCCTGGCGATGCCTTTGAACTGAGATATTTCGACAATACCGAGCAGAGATTTGTCCCATTAGCTTGTGATGAGCATCTGGGATTGCTATTTAGTTTGAATGCTAACAGTCGTTTCAGAAAAATACATATCGGTGTGCTTCAGACATGCAAACCACGGGGTGTTCAGACATCATCGGTCTCTGCTAATAGCGAGCGTCCTCGCACTCCTTGTAGGTCGAAACCAAGTAAACCTAGTGGTTCTGAAAGCCACAACATGTCAGCTGCCGCAAATTCTGCCACTTCTCCTCTCCCTTCTGCACCTGATGTAGAAGTAGATGCACAGCCTGACGAGGAAGTGCCTCTAAATGATGATGAGGATAAGATTCTATTCCCTGAACTGGTAGATAGAGTCAGTCAACAGGCAGTGGAAGATCAATATGCAGAGGGGCCTAGCAGCCGTGCTAGATTTGATGACACTGATGATGAAGAGAGGGAGGAGAACATCGACTCCTTAGTTTTACAAGAATATGATGGTGAGGACATGCCAACAATTGAGTGGAACAGGGAGAATCCTGACCTTACTCTAGGAACCGTATTCGAATCGATGGTGGACTGTCGTAATGCAGTGACTACATATTGCATTTTCACTGAAAACTCTTATGAGGTTGACAAGAGTGAGCCAAGAAGATTCACTGTTCATTGCCCTTATGATAGGTGTAGGTGGAGGCAAGGTTGTCAGAATCGTGATTCTGAATCGGATCGGAGCTCTGATGGTAGGATCGCAAGTCGTAGAATCTTCACTATTAGGATCGTAGAAACGTAGATTCTATGAACTAGAATCGTACAATCAGAGGGGTTAGTTCAGATCGTAAAGTCGTAGAATTGTATGGTAGAATCGCGATTCTGACAACCTTGGGTGGAGGTTGCATGCATCCACTATGCGAAAGAGCAAATTGATTCAGGTATTACAACTGAATATTGTTATCACATTATTTATCCATTCTATATTCAGATCATGGGTACTGTTTCTTAATTGTATTTGACATCATTTTTCATTTTGTTTCAGATAAAAAGCAACGCACACGGGCACACTTGCCCACCTCGAGGGGGAGGGGAAAGGACAAATCTAAGCTTGCAAAGACTAGGTGGGTGGCAGATGCAATCTTGGATTGGGTGAGGGAAACACCAACAATTGGTCCAACAGCACTCCTTGGGAAGCTATTTGAGAAGTACAGTATTATTATACCTTACATGAAGATTTTCTATGCTAAGGAAAGGGCTCTTGATAGGATTAATGGTCCATGGAATGAGAGTTTTCAGTTGCTTTACACCTTCAAAGCTGAAGTGGAGACGGCTAGTCCAGGGAGTGTTGTAGAGATTGAAAAGCATACAGTTAAGTACAAATTAAAAGGGAATGCAATGGAGAAGGAGTGCTTCAGGAGGGCTTTTGTTTGTTTCAAGGCTTGCTGGCAGGGGTTTCTGAATGGTTGTAGGCCCTATTTTGTTGTTGATGCGACTGCTTTGAATAGAAGATGGAGAGGCAAGCTAGCAACAGCTTCTGCAGTTGATGGACACAACTGGCTATTCCCAGTTGTATTTGGTGTGTTGGGGGTAGAGAATGAGGATAGTTGGGTCTAGTTTCTGCAGCAGTTGCGCAACATTATCGGTACACCCTCAGGTTTAGTTATACACACAGATGCTTGCAAGGGTTTAGAAACCGTAGTAGAAATTGTATTCCCTGGCGTGGAACATAGGGAATGTATGCGACACCTAGCGCAGAATTTTAAAAAGAAATTCAAAGGCAAAGTTTATGATGCGAATCTATGGCCAGCATCATACACATGCAGCTTGAGGAAGCATGTGCACCATTTGAGAGTGTCGTATGCTCATAATCCTTTGGCGAAGGAATACATGGATGAACATCATGGAAAGTTGTGGTCAAGAAGCAAATTCAATGAAATCTGCAAAGTAGACTATGTGACCAATAACCTCGCTGAGTGTTTCAATGCATAGTTCAAGTCAGTGAAAGGGATTTTGTTGTGGCAAGCA
Organism: Secale cereale; assembly: GCA_902687465.1. Classification (NCBI taxonomy): domain Eukaryota; kingdom Viridiplantae; phylum Streptophyta; class Magnoliopsida; order Poales; family Poaceae; genus Secale; species Secale cereale. Next base: position 37,272,840 of record LR738713.1, on the reverse strand, counting down.
TTTGATAAGATTAGGCAGATGATCATGGTAAAGATGGCTCTTCGTAACAGAATTGGAGAAACACAATATGTTGGCCATCTTATGCTCCCATCTCTGATTAAGGCATTGCATGCCAAGGCAAGAGGACTAAGGATGAAATGCATTCGACCTTCGGCATACGAGTCTGAGGTGACATACAGTGACAGTAAAAATAGGGAATGGAGATATCTAGTGAACCTTTCAACCAATGAATGCAGCTGTAGGCAATGGCAGATCCGCGGGAAGCCGTGCATACATGCCCTACATCTCATGGCTGTTATTCGAGGTGAAGATGGTGAAGTAGATCAGTATTGCTGTGAATATTTCTCTGTTGCCAAATTTAGGGATGCTTATGCTGAAAATGTGCCTATACTCTTGGGAAAAGACCAGTGGAACATAGTAGACCCAGGTTTCAGACTCTGTTCTCCTATACTGACTAGACCACCAGGAAGACCAAGGAAAAACAGGATAAGAGCTGTTGAAGAGGGTCGTGTAAAAAACAGCGTAAGTGCAAAAGATGTGGTATCCTAGGGCATATTGCTAGGCGTTGTACCAATCCAGTTGATGCATCATTTGGAGAAGAGGAACAATGGGCAGCAGCAAATGAAGAGGAGAATGCAGCAGCAGAGGAGAATGCAGCAAGTGTAGAGAATGAAGCAACTCAAGCAGCAGCTTGGTATGTGTCCATTTTTTGCATGTGTTCATTTTTTCGATGGCTAAGCTTATTTTTGTTTGACCCAGCTCTACGATAATAAGAGACACAAGATAGAAAATACCTAGAGAGGAAGAAACTTCGGTTGAACCATCATCTGATGCGGAATTTGAAAACATGGCTTATGAAGGTTTTGAAGATATAAGAGAGGACGAAGTTATTTTGTTTGAAGTCCCTTTAAAGATTATTGAACCCACAGATGACCATCAACTGGTCATCACATGCTCAACAAAATCGCCACCACCAAAAGTGAAGATCAGAAGCAACAAGACAAAGCTTTCAAAAGCACAAAATATCCCAGACAGGGAAACCAGAAGCAGGACGGTTAACCCATCCAAGAAAACAAGGAGCAAGGCAAATATATGAATTGGACTTCAATGCAAGTCATAAACTTTAAACTTTAAGGATTTGTAATAAGGATTTTGTAGTCAATTTGAACTACTGTGAAAACATGTAAGGTGTAATAATTCTATTTGTAAACTTTGAATTTGAACTACCAGGGCAAACATTGAATTTGAACTATTGAGGCAAAATTTGAATTTTAGGCAAACTTTGAATTTGAACCAACACTTCAAGTCCATTCCCCTGTGGTGTGAGTTGCACGGTTTGCTGAACTATTATAGACGTTAGGTGATCAATCCGATCTCTTTTGCGTGTTAAAACTTGTAGTCATGAGAAATGTGCTCCAAATGAGCTCCGAAGCTAGGGTAAACAGCCCAATTTGTAATCAATTTTTTTTGGACCTACTCCAAATGAGCCAAATAAATTTTATTAACACCAATTCAATCTATATAGTGTAGATTCGAAGAATCACTATTTATTGTATTAATCTTTCTATTTTTACATTTTTATAAAAAAACACACTTTAATATATAAAAACATGTTTACCATATGGAAATGGAAAAATAAGTTCACATCCTTCTTATTCACATTGAAATCAAGCTTTGGTGATTTTTTTGATTTTTTTTAAAATTTTCAAAAACCGAAGGGAAACCCTACCTCCTCTCCTTGGTCACTATGAAATGTTGTACGTGATAGCTCCTATGTGTGAAGGTTTTTTCGTGAAAGTATCCATAGACAAAGTTTATGATTTTTTGGTTGGTAACATGTCACATAAGACAACATTGTGCGAAGGTTTCATATTTTTTAGATTTTTTTTAAATTAGTTATGCTCGATCAAAGCCTCTGAAACCCCGTTGACCAGCTCAAAACCCCTCTAAACCCCGTGGGGTTTCGCCTAACCCTAGCTCCGAACGTCAGAGCCCTCAGATGTGGTCTTCTAGAAGGAATTCCTCTGCGTGCAGGCTCCATGCCGTTGGATCACATGGACGGTTGTACATCGTTGGATCGTGGGGTGATCCGCGAGAGGTGATCCGCGAGACTTGTTGGTTGTGCCTCCCCTTTCTTCTGGTGCTCTGCAGCGACGAGAGGACCCACTCCTCCTCTGCTTCTTCTTCTCCGGCGACGGGAGAAGCCACTCATCTGCTTCTTCTTCTCCGGCGACTTTGGGCGATATGTCGAGCTCCACTTCAGCCTCCCGCCCCTCGTGGACCCATTATGGTCCACTTCCCATGGAGCGATGTCCTGACTACCCATGCAGTGCGCCACTGATATGGTTGACTTCGAAGGAGGTCAAGAATGGCAACTATGGGCGTTAGTTCGTGAAATGCGAGAGCAAGCCAGAGGGGCAGGTTAGATCTCATGATTTTTCTCCGATTTATTTTTCTATTTGCTTTTAATTCTTTTTAGATCTGCGATTTAGGGTTCATGTTTTCGTTTCAGATCGTGAAGAAATGCACACATTTTGAATGGCTGGATGACTACGTTAGGCGGATTCAATTCAATGGGGCCCCAACCCGGGAGCTCAATATGCCGTCAACATCAACGCATTTGGTCTCTGAAAGTGCCGCTCTGACAGTTGGGGATGCAGATCTGATGGGGGAAATAAAGAAGATGAACAAGAACTTGAAGCAGATGATTCAATTGAATAAGCAAGCGAATCTGATAGCTTCAAGATTTTATCCCTTTTATTTTTGTGTAGTTGCTCTAGGATTTGCTTACTTGCTGGTCATCACTCGTTAGATATGTTATTAGTGTGGTGTCATGTGCTCTAGGATTTGGTTAAAATTGTGGATCATGTTCTCTATGATTTGCTTAAATTTGTGGATCATGTGCTCTATGATCTGTGTTGCTTCATTTGTAGATCATGTCAGTTTCGTCAGTTTAGTACACTTTTAGTTTCGTCAGACAACACCGACCGCAGAAAAAAAAACGTAGTTCTATGGCCCAAATTGAAACTAAGCTCTGGTTGGGCCGTCTCATTCTGTTGAGTGTCAAAGGCCCACAAAGATAAAAAAGGCCTAGAAAATAGTGCATATCCTGGAATTTTCAATGATTATTGGACTTGCCGATGTCAAATTTATTTGTACATATCCTGGAATTTTCCTTCTGTATATAGCCTACCGCAGCGGGTATTATAAACATGTTTTTGTTGCAATAAAAATATTGTATACACGATTTTTTGTTTCTATTATTATGAGCATGTCAGACTTAATTATGTAGATCATGATATGCATTTGAAACCACGTCTAAATTAAAGTCTAGGGCTCGGCTATGGCACCATATCCATCTACCGATATCTCACGTAGCAAGCATACATCCATAACATAGAAAGTACTCCCTCCGTAAACTAATATAAGAGCGTTCAGAATACTATAGTAGTAATCTAACCGCTCTTATATTAATTTACAGAGGGAGTAGCAACCATAGCATACTTCTTACATAAAACATAGGGTGCCCTAAACCATAGCATACGCCACAAACTAATTCAAAAATTAGTTTGTTTTTGTTCATACAATATACGGTGTCGGGGGAAACTGTCCGCCACGAACACCTATGGGACCGGAGCCCCTTGTCTGTGCGGTACGAGGGCGGAGGGAGCACAAAGAGCAGATCGAAGCAGACGCGCGGGCAGTTTTACCCAGGTTCGGGCCGCACGGATGCGTAAAACCCTACTCCTGCTTGGTTGTGTATTGAGTGGGGCGCTCGGGAGCTTGAAGAAGCAGCTACACCGTGCGTGAGAGTAATCTAGGTTTCGAACCCCCTCCACGTTGTGCATGGGCCTCCTTTTATAGTGCAAGGGGTCACCGACAGGTGTCAACGTAGGAGGAAGGGGTAAAAATGTAAAAGAGGTGGTAGTTGTAACAGTGCGGGAACAGTGGAGCTACAGTACAGAACAGTGGTCTATACCTACTTTAACAGTGGGGGACAAGGGCATTTAATGCCCGTCGCCGTCGACCCCAAAAGCTCCCGCCTTAGCGTCTCCGTCCGCCACGGCGACAGATTTATCGTCGTGGTGCGCCACCGTGTACCCCAGGCTGCACAGCCATCCGCCACGCGTCCCTGGTTAGGCCCCAGGGCGACGCGTGGGCCGATGAGCTGGAGCGCGGGCACACAGCGTAGCCTTCCCGGCAAGCGCCTTGCCGGGGCCTTGATCTTGCCGGGCCCGGGGACTTGCCGCTCCCCGGGCCCCTTGCCGGGGCGCGCATAACGCCGAGGCAATATCTTCTAATCTTCCTGGCAAGCTCCTCTTGCCAGGGTCTTGTGTTAGTGGAACAGCCTTGAGCCTGGTACGGCCTTCCCGGCAAGCTCCTCTTGCCGGGGTCTCGTTCTTCTGTCTTGTATACTTTGTTTTTGAATGGTTTGATAGGAGGCAGGAAGGTCTCCGGCGAGCACGCAGCAAATCTTGCCGCGGGAAGCTGCAACTGCCCGTGCACAAGTTGGGGTACTGGGGTACCCCTACCTTAGTACACCGACAGGAGCCCCCGGGCCTGGGCCACACACGGTGCCGAGCGCTGTTGGGCCAGGCCCAAAACAGTGCACGGGCACCCGCGGCCCGCGGCGCGCCGAATCCACTTCCATATCCGCCGCATCCCATGGTAACGGCACGCGTCGATTGCGGCGCCGTGGGATGGGACGTGCCCACGATCTCTTAATGGAAAGGGGGAAACGCCCCCCACTCCCCCATAAAAGCAGAGGCAGCGGGCGCGGTTCCCCTCCCTGTGCTCTCATTACGTCGTCTTCTACCTGCAAAAAGATTCCTTCTTGCGCTCCGCCTCTACAGCTCCGCCGCCGCCGAGCTCTTCGTCCCCTTCCTTCCGCCGCGTCCGCCATGGCCCCAAAGACCGACAAGGCGAAAGCGGAGAAGTCCAAGAAAGAGAAATCCGAGCAAGCAGCCAAGCTCATCGCTTACCGGAAGCGGCACGTCGTCTTCTCACCGAGGCTCGGCGTGCAAGAACTCTGGAACAAGTATTACTTGTTCTGGTCCAAGGGCACCGATGCGCATCCCCGCACCCGAGCATACCCGGCCGCCGCCAAGGACAACTATCCCGGCGGGTATTACTTCTTTGCTGCCTTTTTCCACTGTGGTCTCTGTCCTCCTTTTTCGAACTTCTTCTGTGATATCATGAATACGTATGGCTTCCATCTGCTTGATTTCACCCCCAACGCCATCCTCACCATGGCCGTTTTCGCACATATGTGCGAAAACTTCATAGGAGTCCACCCCAACGTAGCCCTCTTTAGACACTTTTTCACCCCCAGAGCTGAGGCCGATGCCCCCCTCTCCGGATGTATTTCTTGGGTCTTCCGTCTCGGGAAGAAGGGGTCGTACTTGCCGGGGGAGCTCCGCGGCAAGTGGGAGGAATGGCGAGCGGAGTGGTGCTGGATCGTAGAGGATCAGCCGCAAGCCTTCACTGCGCCGCGCACAACGCCTATCGCGCGCGGCAGAGATTGGAGCGATCTAGACTCCGACGACGTCAAGCTCGACATCGCCCTCGTCCGGATCCTCCGTCTTCGGCTGGCCCGGCTGTCAGTTGCCGAGGTGGGCGCAGATTTCCTTCGCCGGCGCATCGCCCCTCTCCAAGACCGGAAGAGGCCGGCCTGGGAGTACGGCGGCCCGGCAGACATCATGCGGCTGCGCCCCGGGCTTAATTTTAACTTCACCACTCTGGAGCTGCGCGGGATGGTACGAGAGCTCTTCAAGTACGACCCGGCGCACCCCGAGTGGTTCAGGACTCCCCGGGAAGTGGTGCCGCTCTGCAACAACGCCGCGAGGGACCGGATCCTTGCCATGATGCCGATGTGCGACTCGCATGGCTTGGACCGCTCGTGGATCGCCCCGAAGCCCATCGACGTCCTCAACTTCTACGACAACCTCGTCGAGGTGGCGAGTAACAAGGAGGACCTCAAGTTGCATACGCGGGACACCACTGAGCAGGAAATCGCCTACATAGCTTCTCGGGCTGAGGAGGCCGCCGCAGCCGCGGCGGCAGGAGTCTTCGGGTTCTCGCCGGAGGAGGCGGAGGCCGAAGAGGCGTCCACCCAGGCGGAAGAGGCGGAGATCCGCCGATTACTGAACCTCCCACCCGACGCGCTTGCCGGGGTCCCCTCGTTGAGGCACTCCGGGATCCATGGGATCGCGACGGAGGCCGCGGCAAGGGAGGGCACCGCCGGAGGAAGCAGAGGCGCCGCGAGGGGCGGAGGCGCCAAGGGGAAGAGGGCCGCAGCACTGGATGCTGGGCCCAGCGAGCCGGCCGGGGCAGAGGAGGAGGAGGAGGAGGAGGCCGAAGATTCCGGTGGATCTACGGAGTTGTACGCCGACGACCTCTCCTCGTCGGAGAGCTCTCCGCCCCCGGCAAGCCCGAAGGAGTCCCCGGCAAAGCGTCTCCGCAAGGCGGCGACGGGGGAAAGGGCACAGGCGCCCCGGCAACAGCCACCTCGGCGGGCGGCTCCCCGGGGGAGTCAAGCCGCGCCGAGGCCGTCCGGCGCACCAGCCGCAGCAGAGGCGGCCCGTGCGCGGACCACGACGGAGGCGCCCCGCAGGCCGGCAGCGAGCCGGCAGGGGTCTTCTCGGAGCGGAGCAGCGGCTCCGCCCGCCCCCCGGGCGCCGGCAGCCACAGGGGCTGGGTCTTCGCAGCCCCCAGCCCCGGTGAGTACCAAGCGCGCGAGGGAGTCTTCGCCTCCCGCTCCTCGCGTCGACGCGCCCACGGTGGAGTATGACTTCTCCGCCCTGAGCGAGGACGACGAGGAGGACCAGGAGTAAGGATCCGAAGTTCCTCATCTTCTTGATTTTTTGTCTTGAGCTTCTGTTGATGCTAACTCTGTCTTCTGTTCTGGTTTCAGGACCCTGGCCCATCGCGCCGCGAAGAAGGCCAAGGCGCCCGAGGCCGAGGTCGCGGAGGACTCGGCAGCGGCGGCAACAGAGGGCGCGCCGGAGCCGAGCCTGCCGGACTCTGGCACTGCTCCGATGAGCAGCCCCCAGCGCAGCCCGCAGCGCAGCCCCCAGCGTAAGTCTGGGGTTCTTTCTTTTTGCTCGTCGGGGTACGTCTGAGGCTTTTGATTTTATCTTCATGTTTTGACATTTCTTGTCTTGTTCCGTGCAGAGGAGGAGCCGCAGCGGGAAGAGCGCCCGGAGACCACCGCCGAGGAGCTGCAGGCACCGCCATCCCCGCCAAGGCAGGACTCTCCGGCAAGGGAGAGTGCTCCGTCAAGGGCGGGTACTCCGCCAAGGCAGAGTACCCCGCCAAGGACGAGCAGCCCGGCAAGGGCGGCCACCCCGCCAAGGCCAAGTTCCCCGGCGAGGGCGACTACTCCGACGAGGCCGAGCTCCCCGGCGAGGGAGCCCGCCACTGAGGACGCCCGCCAAGGTAACCTTTGTAACTTGTCTTCTTGGCTTATCTCTTTTTTGGATATTTGCTTGGGTCTTGAATTTCTTTGTCTTCTTCTTCTTCCTAGATCTTCCTCCTCCTGTGCCTATGGAGACGGAGGTGATTATCCTCGAGGAGGAGGATGCGCAGGGCGGCGGCGGCGACGCTCCAGTCGTCGAGGAGGTGGGCGAGGCCGCCGAGCCGGCCACGCAAGAGACTGCTCCGGCTGCGGACGCAGCGGCCGGGGAGGGGGACGGTGGCCGCACCGCCGACCCGGAGGTGGCGGGAGCATCGGATGCTGCGCCGGCCACCGGTCCCTCCGCCGGCGAGGAGCAAAGGTTCTATCTCGAGGCCCCCAATGGCGTCTTCCTCCAGATGCCGTGGGGGTCTTCGTCGCGAGCTCCTGCGGAGGGCGAGGCGTTCGACGGAGAGGTCCTCGCCTCCGCAGGCCTGAAGATCGTCCAGGCGCCCGGTGGAGGTGAGGGGCCCGAGGAGGAGCGATTGCTTCATCAGCTCCTGGCCCTTTACCGGGCCAGGCAAGCAAAGCTCGCTTCCCGGGAGGCTCTTGCCGCCAAGGCTGCGGCAGAGATGGAGAAGCGTGCGGCGGAGCTCAGCGCCGCCAACCAGGCTGCTCTCCGCCAGGTGGCGGAGGAGCGAGAGCGTCTCGCCGGCGAGTACCAAGAGTGGGTACTTGAGAGGGCCGAAGCCGATGAACAGCAGCGCCTCGCCGGGGTGGAGATGTCCCGGCGAGAGGGAGAGCTCGCGCAGCGGAAGGTGGAGCTGGATTCTCATGAAGAAGACCTTGCCGCTCGCGAGGCTGCCCTTGGCGGGGAGCTGAAGGAGGCGAAGGCCGTCGCGGTTGCCGCGGAGGACGCCAAGAAAGAGCTCGCCGCCAAGGTTGAACAACTGGAGAAGGCGATGAAGGTGAGCGCCGAGAAGGTTGCCGCGCTCATCCTGGAGCGCGAGAAGGACGCTCACACAAACTCAGAGCTCCAGGTGAGTTTATCCAAGAGGGGTGACGAGCTTAAGGCCGCCAAGGATTCCATTGAAGACTTGGAGCTGAAAGTCACCACCCTAAAGGAATCGCTTGATGCTGCCCGGGCCCAGGAGACCAAGTTGAAGGATGAGCTCCGCAAGGAGCGAACCTTGATGGAGAGCGTCAACAAGGCCTCCGAGCTCTTCCGGCAGACTATCGAGGTGTGGACCGAAGAGCTGGTTTCTTCTGCGTCCAACATTGACCAGGAGTTGCTTGCTTTGAAGGTCGAACATCTTATCTACTCGCCGGATCCAGACCTCCCGCACAGCGCCAAGCTCAGCCTCTTCTTCAGAGGCGTCGCTCCGGCTCTTGCAGGTCTCCGGAACCGCATCCCCGCGCAGCTGGCCGAGGAGTCGCGCCGTCTCTGCGCGGGAACTCTGGAGCGGGTGTTGACGAAGATCGTATACCGCAACCCGGGGATCAACCTCACGAACGTTCTTCGCACCCTGCCGGCAGATGCAGACACGGAGGCCCTGAAGGAGCAGGTCGGCCACATCATCGCCAAGGTGGCAAAGCTTGGCAGGAAGGAGGGCGACCGCGTAGACTAGGGCCCCATTTATCTTTATCTTTTTATTGCTGCATATTATGTTATGAACTCATTAGTCCATTGCGACAAGTTATCCTTGTAAGATATTCGCTTTACTTCAATCAATCAGTGCAATGTTATCTTCCTTGTTCCAATCTTTGACTTTGTATGTTTTTCACCCTGCGCACCCGGGGAGCTTGCCGGCAAGGGGCCCTTGTCGCGAGCGCTGAGTGCGGGACTCTGAGCAGCCTGCTGGCCAAGGTCCTCGCCGGCAAGCAACCTTGCCGCAGCTGGTCGCAACGCACTTAGCTTGCTGAGTGTACTCGGAAACGAGGCAAGGGCGCGACACTTGTCGCAGCTCACTTAAATCGTTGAGTGGACTCGAAAACAAGATAAGGGTGCGGCAAGCTACGGGTAGGTTCCTCCGCGCACAGGTTTTCCATACAAAGTGTGATCGTTCAAGGAAGACAACCAAAATTTAAAATTTGAACTGGTCAAATTCTAACAACTTATCTCTCATATGCTGCTTGTTCATGCTGCTTGCTTTCCGGTAAGGCTCTCCTTACTTGAACAACACTTAGTTCCACTTTCATCTCCTTCCCCCCCGGCAAACTTGTGCGCGAGGAACATTCCTTCTGCTTTAAAAGAAAAAGAAAGGGAGAGGGAAAAAGCATATTGCCTTTCGGCGTAATAGTGCTTACCGTATGTCTGAGTGTTGCATCAAATGCCAGACAAAACATGCAAATAGCAAAGAGAAGCATGCAAAAGGCAATCGATGCGAAAACACGAAAACTTTACTGATGCACGGGGTCTGCGCCCGGCTTCGTACAAAGGGTTACATGCAACAGCGGCAAAGCTTGTACAAAAGGTGGTTGCCGGAGCGGATCACGGCAACCGCGCCTTAGGGGTGAAACTTGCGAAGATGCTCTATGTTCCAGGAGTTGCTCACCGGTAAGCCTTCTTCGGTCTCGAGGCGGACAGCGCCGGGCCTCGTAACTTGTCTCACCCGATAAGGGCCTTCCCACTTCGGCGTCAACTTGTTGGAATTCTTGGCGGACTGAACACGCCGAAGAACAAGGTCGCCTTCCTCGAGACTCCTGGCCTTGACTTTGCGGCTATGGTAGCGGCGCAAAGCTTGCTGGTATCGAGCAGCTCGTACAGCAGCCTGGAGACGTCCCTCCTCAAGGAGCAATGCGTCATCTTGCCGCAGTTGCTCTTGCTCGAGCTCATCATAAGCGAGTACTCGAGGAGATCCGTATACGAGTTCCGTGGGGAGAACTGCCTCTGCTCCATAGACTAGAGCAAAAGGTGTCTGTCCGGTGGCTCGACTCGGTGTCGTTCTGATTGACCAAAGAGCCGCCGGGAGCTCCTCTATCCAATTCCTTCCGCACTTGCGCAGCCTGTCAAAGGTCCTTGTCTTGAGTCCGCGCAGCACTTCAGCATTTGCCCTTTCCGCTTGGCCGTTGCTCCTCGGGTGAGCAACAGAAGCGAAACAGACCTTGGCGCCAAGGTCTTGGACGTATTGCATGAAGGTGCGACTAGTGAATTGCGTACCGTTGTCGGTGATGATCCTGTTCGGGATCCCGAAACGGCAAACAATCGACCTGAAGAACCTGACTGCTGACTGTGCTGTCACCTTTCTCACTGGCTCCACTTCTGGCCACTTTGTGAACTTGTCGATTGCAACGTACAAGTACTCAAAGCCCCCGACAGCGCGAGGGAAAGGGCCGAGGATATCGAGCCCCCAGACCGAGAAGGGCCATGACAAAGGGATTGTTTGGAGAGCTTGAGCTGGCTGATGAATTTGCTTTGCATGGAACTGGCACGCTTCACACTTGGTTACTAGTGCAGTTGCATCTTGGAGGGCTTCTTGCCAAAAGAACCCTTGCCGGAAAGCTTTCCCGGCAAGTGCCCTTGCGCCAATGTGGTGGCCGCATATGCCTCCGTGTATTTCTGCCAACAGCTTCTGTCCATCTTCTCTGGAGATGCATTTCAACCTGACACCGTTGAGTCTTCTTCTGTACAGCTCGTTATCCACAAACTGATACATACTTGACTGCCTGGTTATCTTCTCTATCTCTTGAGGGTCGTCGAGAAGTTCTCCAGTTTGCAGAAAATGGACGATCTGCTGTGCCCATGCCGGAGCTCGAGGCTCGACGGCAAGGACTAAAGGCTCGAGGGCCGCTGCGGGAACCCCAGCTTCTACGGCAAAGACCTCTGGTCCTGTCGGAGCTGACGGTCCCCCGGCAAGCTCGCCGGAGCGAGGCTTGTCGGGAACACTTGCTTCAACTGCACAAGCCCGAGGACTTGCAGGAGCAAACTGTTCCTCAGCGTTGTTGTTGATCTTGGGAAATTTGGCGGCGGGTTCAGGGAGATCCGCCGGCAAGTAGTCGCCGGAGACCAACTTTCTCTTCTTGGACTGCCCAATTGACGGCGTAACTGATGGCTGAGTCAGCTTGAGCAAAAAGGTCCCTGGTTCCACAGGTAACTTCATCGCGGCGCGCTTTGAAAGGCCATCTGCAATCTCATTTTGAGCTCTTGGGACGTGCTCCATCTGCAGACCTTCAAAGTGCTCTTCAAGCTTCCTCACTTCATCGACATATGCTTCCATCAAAGGGCTCTGGTAGCTCTTGTTAACTTGTCGGACCACCAACTGAGAATCGCCCCGCACAATCAGCTTTCTGATCCCAAGTTCGGCCGCAATCCTGAGGCCGGCAAGCAAGCCTTCATATTCTGCAGTGTTGTTTGTCGCTTGCTCCCTGGGAAAGTGCATCTGGACAACATATTTGAGGTGCTCTCCGGTGGGCGCGATGAGTACCACGCCGGCACCGGCGCCTTGCAGCGAGAAGGCACCGTCAAAATACATTACCCTTTCACTTGTCGCTTCTTGTACGGGTACGCTTGTTTCTTGAACTTCTTCTTCTGGCGTTGGGGTCCACTCAGCAATGAACTCTGCCAAAGCTCGGCTCTGAATGGTTGAAGTACTTTCAAACTTGAGTCCAAAGCTTGACAGCTCCAGTGCCCACTCGACGATCCTGCCTGTTGCCTCTGGATTGTGCAATATCCTTTTCAACGGAAAGCGAGTGACCACCGTTATCTCATGGGCTTGGAAGTAGTGGCGCAGCTTCCTCGAGGCCATGAGGAGGCCGAAAAGCAATTTTTGCACACCAGAGTACCTTGATCTAGCTCCCTGGAGAAGGGAACTTACAAAATACACTGGGCGCTGCACCATCTTCTTCCGCACCTCTCCTTGTTCCTGCGCAGAGTCTTCCTTGTCGGGGCCAGAGCTTGTCGGGGCAGTCCCCTGCTTGTCGCTAGATTCGCTTGCCGGTGACGCTGACTCCTCGTCGGACTCCCTCTCCGCTACTAACGCAGCACTGACCACCTGGTTGGTTGCCGCTAAGTATAGCAACAACTTTTCCTGTGGTCTAGGTGCGACAAGTGTAGGAGTGGAGGACAGGTACCGTTTCAAATCATGCAACGCCGCCTCCGCTTCCGGAGTCCACTTCATGGGACCTGCCTTCTTCAATATTTTGAAGAAAGGTAGGGCGCGCTCTGCGGACTTTGAAATGAACCTACTGAGGGCAGCAACGCAACCTGCAAGCCTTCTGACATCCTTGACGCGCTTCGGGGCTTCTATCTGCTCGATGGCTTTGATCTTGTCGGGGTTGGCCTCAATCCCCCTCTGTGATACAAAGAACCCGAGAAGCTTGCCGGAGGGAACTCCAAAGACGCACTTCTCGGGGTTCAGCTTGAGCTGTATCCTGCGCAGGTTCTGAAACGTTTCTTCCAAGTCTTGAATCAGTGTTTCTTTGCTTTTGCTCTTCACCACGATGTCATCCATGTAGGCTTCTACATTTCTGTGGATCTGTGGCTCAAAAGCAGTGTACACTACCCTTGCAAAAGTTGAGCCTGCATTCTTCAATCCAAATGGCATGCGGATAAAGCAATAGGTGCCACATGGAGTGATAAATGCAGTCTTCTCTTCATCTTCCTTGGCCATGAAAATCTGGTGATAGCCTGAGTATGCATCAAGAAAACAGAGTAGCTCACATCCGGCAGTGGAGTCAACGATCTGGTCAATGCGCGGCAAAGGGAAGGGATCCTTGGGACATGCTTTATTGACATCAGTGAAGTCTATACACAGTCTCCACTTCCCGTTGGCCTTGCGCACGACGACTGGGTTTGCCAGCCACGTCGGATGGATCACACCTCTAACTAGGCCGGCTGCCTCTAGTTTCTTGATCTCCTCATTGATGAACTCTTGGCGCTCCACGGCTTGCTTCCTCACTTTCTGCTTGATGGGCCGCGCATGAGGACAGACAGCAAGCTTGTGCTCAATCACCTTAATGGGAACGCCGGGGATGTCAGATGGTTGCCAAGCAAACACATCGACATTCGCCCGCAGGAAGGCGACGAGCGCGCTTTCCTATTTGCTGTCAAGGGTGGCACTGATGGTGAAGGTACCACCAGTGCCATCCTCCTTTGCGGACACCTTCTTGGTTGCCGGAGGAGCAGCCATCCCTTTCTTGCTCTTGCCGGTGGAGCTCGATGGAACGTCCTCGACGGCGGCGCAGCACTCCGAAGAGGTGCGGTTGCCGGAGTGGGTCCCAGAGCACTTGCCGGACTTGGTCTTCGTCTTCTTCCCCCCGGGAGCTTCAGCGGCAAGAGTATCCTTCTCGGCCGCAGCTGCCGCATCCCGGTAAATCTTGTCGGCGCAAATAAGCGCATCTTTCTTGTCGCTATGGACAGTGATGACGCTTATCGGCCCCGGCATCTTCAGCACGTTGTAGGCATAGTGGGAAGCTGCCATGAACTTGGCGAGGGCGGGACGGCCGAGTATTCCATTGTAGGGCAATGGAATATCGGCAACGTCAAAAGTGATGCGCTCAGTCCTGAAGTTGAGCTCCCCGCCAAAGGTCACCGGCAGAGTGATCTTTCCCTTGGGCTTGCTCCTTCCCGGGTTGATTCCTTGGAATGAACCGGTCTCTTCGAGCTCGCCGTCTTGAATTTGGAGCTTATTGATCACAGCAGAGGAGATCAAGTTCAGCCCGGCCCCGCCGTCAACCAACATTTTGGTGACCTTGAGGTTGCGGATGGTGGGAGAAACCAGCATCGGCAAACACCCGACCGCCGTGGTGCGGTCAGGGTGATCCTCAAGGTCAAAAACGATGGGCGTGCTGGACCATTTGAGGAGCCTGCGCGACTCCACGGGCGGCTCCGCTGCATTCACCTCACGCACCCACTGTTTCAGCTGGCGGTGGGAGGTGTGCAGGGAGGCGCCACCGTCGACGCACAGGACCTCCGTGGCCTTCTGGAACTCCTGCTCGCTGTTCTCGTCGTCCTCCATGTCTTCATCGTCGTCTTCGTCGTTGTCGCGGCCCCGGGGAGGTCGATCTCCTTGCCGCTGCTTGGCCTTGCCGCGGCGTCCTCCCCGGCCATTAAACGGCCGCTTCTTGCTGGGCTCTTCCCCGCCACCTTGGGCCTTCTCCTTGTCGCGCCTCTCGTACTCAGCTTTTTGCTGCTCGACGAGGTACTCGACGCGCTTGCAGTTGGAGAGATCGTGACCCTTGGTGCGGTGAATCTTACAGTATTGCTTGTCGGAGCTACCCGGCTTGTCGGCCGCCGCCGCAGGGGCAGGCTCCTTGCCGGAGCCGCCAGCCTGTGCTTGCTTGGCGGGGGCCTCCTTGCCGGACTTCTCGACGGCAAGCACTTCCTTCTTGCCCTTCTTTCTGTTGTTCCGCCGCCGGCTCTTCTTTGCCGGGGCGGCGTCGTCGCTGTCGCTTCCCCCCGCGCCAGCATCCTCCCCGGGGAGTTTCCTCCCCTCTTCCGCGCGGGCGCACTTGTCAGCAAGAGCGTAGAGCTCGCTGACGTCCCTAATCTTGGTCATCGCCATTTCCTCACGCATGCGGCGGTTACGCACGTTCTGATGGAACGCGCTGATAACCGCGGCAGGGTGAACGTCAGGGATGTTGTGCTGCACCCGGCTGAAGCGTTGGATATATTTGCGCAGGGGTTCGCCTTCCTTCTGGGCCAAGATATGGAGATCGCTCTCCTGGCCATGGGGTTTGTGGCCGCCGGTGAAGGCGCCAACAAACTGATGGCAGAGGTCGGCCCAAGAAGAGATAGAGCCTTCCGGCAAGTGCATGAGCCACGAACGGACGTTCGGCTTCAGCACGAGCGGGAAGTAGTTGGCTAGGATCTTCTCGTCGCGCCCCCCGGCAGCTTGCACTGCGATAGTGTAGACGCTGAGAAACTCCGAGGGGTGCGTCTTGCCATCGTACTTCTCCGGTACGTCGGGCTTAAAGTTCTTCATGCTGGGCCACTGGACGCGCCGCAGCTCGCGGGTGAACGCAGGGCAGCCTGCCGCGTACGGCAAGTCGCCTGGTTCACCGGGCGCGGGTGCGTCGACAGTGTTCCCAGCTCTCTTGTCGGATTGTCGCCGAGCTTCTCGGCGGCGCTCGATCGTGGTCCGAGCGTCTTCATCTCGCCGGTCGTCGAGGACCTGGCGCTGGTCCCGACGGGCCCGCGGGTCCGACGAGGCCGTGGAGCCGTCGTCGGGGTTGTTCCGGCGGGGCGGCGTCTTCTGCTTCTGCGGCGGGGAGTGCACGCTTGTCGCACCCCCGGCAGTCTTGTCGCCGATAGCCTTCGTCTTCTCAGCCTGCCGCGGCCGTGAGGCCGACGGCTGCTGCGGAGAGTCGTTGTTGGCGAAGTCTATCAGGCTCCGGATAGTGGCCCTCCATTCTTCGGCCTTGTCGGCCGCTGGAGGAAAATCAAGAAGCAGCTGCGCCCTTGCGAGCGCTTCTGCCGGAGTAGTGGGGAACGCGGGCGAGCGGTGCGAGGAGCGGGATACGCTCGGACTTCTAACGATGTTAGAAGGAGCGGGGTCTCGCGCCGGCGCCTTCGCTTTGCTTGTGCCCGGACGGGGGTCCGGGGCGTCCCGCGAACCTCCAGTTTGGCCTTGTCCCAGCAAGCGGATACCACCTCCCGTGGTATGGCGCTGCGGGGTCGTCGTGTGCTGTGATGGACGCGGCGCGTCCACGGAGACCGAGGTCCGGTCGTCCGTCTTGTTCTTGGATCTGGTGGCACCGTGAGTGTCCTCGCCGGCGACCACCCTTCCGACGGCGTCTCCCCCGCCCACCGTTGGCTCTGGTGGCGGCGGGTGAGACGCAGACGGGCCTCCGACCTCCGAAGGCTTCTTCTTCGGGGCCATGGAGCTGTCACTGATGAAGTTGCTGATGAAACTGGAGAGGTTGATGAAGAATGCGCCCGCGCGAACGCCGGATCAGGTTCGCACAACCTCGACGCCCCCTACCTGGCGCGCCAAAGATGTCGGGGGAAACTGTCCGCCACGAACACCTATGGGACCGGAGCCCCTTGTCTGTGCGGTACGAGGGCGGAGGGAGCACAAAGAGCAGATCGAAGCAGACGCGCGGGCAGTTTTACCCAGGTTCGGGCCGCACGGATGCGTAAAACCCTACTCCTGCTTGGTTGTGTATTGAGTGGGGCGCTCGGGAGCTTGAAGAAGCAGCTACACCGTGCGTGAGAGTAATCTAGGTTTCGAACCCCCTCCACGTTGTGCATGGGCCTCCTTTTATAGTGCAAGGGGTCACCGACAGGTGTCAACGTAGGAGGAAGGGGTAAAAATGTAAAAGAGGTGGTAGTTGTAACAGTGCGGGAACAGTGGAGCTACAGTACAGAACAGTGGTCTATACCTACTTTAACAGTGGGGGACAAGGGCATTTAATGCCCGTCGCCGTCGACCCCAAAAGCTCCCGCCTTAGCGTCTCCGTCCGCCACGGCGACGGATTTATCGTCGTGGTGCGCCACCGTGTACCCCAGGCTGCACAGCCATCCGCCACGCGTCCCTGGTTAGGCCCCAGGGCGACGCGTGGGCCGATGAGCTGGAGCGCGGGCACACAGCGTAGCCTTCCCGGCAAGCGCCTTGCCGGGGCCTTGATCTTGCCGGGCCCGGGGACTTGCCGCTCCCCGGGCCCCTTGCCGGGGCGCGCATAACGCCGAGGCAATATCTTCTAATCTTCCTGGCAAGCTCCTCTTGCCAGGGTCTTGTGTTAGTGGAACAGCCTTGAGCCTGGTACGGCCTTCCCGGCAAGCTCCTCTTGCCGGGGTCTCGTTCTTCTGTCTTGTATACTTTGTTTTTGAATGGTTTGATAGGAGGCAGGAAGGTCTCCGGCGAGCACGCAGCAAATCTTGCCGCGGGAAGCTGCAACTGCCCGTGCACAAGTTGGGGTACTGGGGTACCCCTACCTTAGTACACCGACATACGGATAGGGCCACCAACAATTCAAAAATATAGCTTTTCTGCTTCTTATTTTCAACATCAACATGGCTCATTTTTCTAACTTTAGTTTCCTTTTTGACACTTCAACTAGTCCATTATCCGCGCGTGCGAAAACTTGACCCTACTCTAAATGGGCAATTTAAACTTGACCTACACAAGTACTCCCTCCGTCCCAAAATTCTTGTCTTATTAATCTAGATATGGATGTATCTAGTCACATTTTAGTGTGTTAGATACATTCATATCTAGACAAATCCAAGACAAGAATTTTGGGACGGAGGGAGTACACACCATGAATATAACAAGAAGAATGGGATACCCTCCATCCCTTTTTAAAAGGCTAACCCCAAAACTTGTAGGTTTTCACGTCAAATAAGATAGAAATAGCAAGAAAAACACAGATAACCAACGACATATCAAATAGAAGGGTAGCATGCATAACATAGTTCGGATAGATAACAAGTTCACGGTACAACCAATGGCATAATTAAGATAGAAATTTATAAAATATAAAAAGCTTGCCCAAGCACGCTAGGGTAAGACAAGCTCATGAGTCCGGGCCTTCACCACCATCTTTACTGCGCCTCCTCTTCACTGCTCCTCTCCATGCCGTCCTCGCCGATGTGGTAGGGGAGGCTGTGCATACCTTCGCGGGTGGGGAAGACGCAGTCGAAGTTGGTGAATATATTGTGGGTTGTGAATGCGGTGAATTCGCATCCACACCAAAACAAATTGCCGAGAAGGTGGTACGCATCAAATCTATTGGTGAAGGTGACAGTGAGACCTATCGGCGAAGACCAGGAGTTTGGACGCACTTCGTCCAGTCGGAACATCACTGGCGAGCCCGCCGGGAGGTGGGCGAAGCCCACACGGAGGAACCACTCGGCAAACCCCCTTGCACCCCTCCAGCGTGAGAGCGCCCACACACGGAGCGTGCTCTCCACGATGATGCCTGCTACCTATTGAGCTTGCGTTGTATTCCCTCGAAGAGGAAAGGGAGATGCAGCACAGTAGCGTAAGTATTTCCCTCAGTTTTTGAGAACCAAGGTATCAATCCAGTAGGAGACTACGCGCCAGTCCCTCGCACCTGCACAAACAAATAAGAACTTCGCAGCCAACGTGATAAGGGGTTGTCAATCCCTTTACGGTCACTTACGTTAGTGAGATCTAATAGAGATGATAATTATATTTTTGGTAATTTTGGTATAGAAACAAGAAAGTAAAGAAAGCAAATAAACAACGGCGGCAGAAATTGGCTAGTTGATGGGAAAGTAATATGATAGAGATAGACCCGGGGGCCATAGTTTTTTCTAGTGGCTTCTCTCATGATAGCGATATTCTACGACGGGTAAACAAATTACTGTCGAGCAATTGATAGAAAAGAAAATAATTATGAGACTATCTAGGCATGATCATTGTATATAGGCATCACGCCCGAGATAAGTAGACCAACTCCTGCCTGCATCTACTACTATTACTCCACACATCGACCGCTGTCCAGCATGCATCTAGTGTCTTGAGTTCATACGAACAGAGTAATGCCTTAAGCAAGATAACATGATGTAGAGGGATAAACTCAAGCAATATGATGAAAACCCCATCTTTTTATCCTCGATGGAAACAATACAATACGTGCCTTGCTGCCCTAACTGTCACTGGGAAAGGACACCGCATGATTGAACCCAAAGCCAAGCACTTCTCCCATTGCAAGAACTATAGATCTAGTAGACCAAACCAAACCAATAATTCGAAGAGACTTGCAAGGATATTATGAGCACACATAAAAAGTTCAGAGAAGAACCAAATATCTTTCATAGATAACCTTGATCATAAACTCACAATTCATCGGATCTCTACAAACACACCGCAAAAAGAGATTACAAAGAATAGATCTCCTCGAAGACCGAGGAGAACTTTGTATTGGGATCCGGAGAGAGTGAAGAAGCCATCTAGATACTAGCTATGGACCAGAAGGTCTGTGGTAAACTACTCACAACTCATGGTGAGGGCGATGATGATGATGATGAAGGCCTTAGTGACGGATCCCCCTCCCGGAACAGGCTCAAAGATGGGATCTCCATGGGAACAGCAGCTACGGCGGTGGATTTAGGGTTTTTTCTCTGCGTATGGAGTTTCTGGGGTACGTAGGCATATATAGGAGGAAGAGGGGCACCAGGGGCCACCGGGCCTGCCCTCGAGTCAGGGGGGCACGCCCCGGGAAGGGGCGCGTGCCCCCCACCCTCGAGGGTGGGTCCCCTGTCCTCTGGCTTGGCCCCGAAGTTTATCTCGCGTGATTTTCTCCAAAAATATCTCCTGCGAAGGTTTCATTCCGTTTGGACTCCGTTTGATATTCCTTTTCTGCAAAACCCTGAAATAGGCAAAAAAAACAGCAATCTGGACTGGGCCTTTGGGTTAGTAGGTTAGTCCCAAAAATGATGTAAAAGTGAATGATAAAACCCATTAAACATCCATGACTTCATAAATAATAGCATGGAACAATCAAAAATTATAGATACGTTGGAGACGTATCAACGCCGGCTGGATACCGTCTCTCCGGCACGGTCGGTGGGACCCGGTAGGTGGGACCGTTGTACTACATCCTTGCCTCGGTCTGAGAGTGCTCTGGGTTTGGGGAAGAAGAGAAGGGTGGCGCAATTGGATGTGTGGAGAAGGTGAGGGCTGGTGGTTTAAATAGGGAAATGGGAAGGGAAGGGGAGTGGCACCGGCCTCGCTTACGTTCAAACGAGCCGCGTCGATCGATCCATATGCCACTTTAATTACCACGTTGAATTGGTGCGGGTGGAACGGAAAGTGTGAAACCAAGGTTTTAATTGCCACGTGGAATAGATGCGGGTGGATCGAAAAGTATTAAACCAAGGTTTTAATTGCCACGTTGAATAGATGCGGGTTGATCTACATCGAGGAGACACGCGTGGGAGATGAGACGAACCAGCGGCAGCAACCGTCCCTGCGTCCGTGGCGGTTCTCGTGCAAAATAGGCCGGTCAGCGCATCATGGCGGCAGGCAGTGGCGCATGCAGGTAGGCTAGCTACGTGCATGCATAGCAGGCTAGCTAGACATGACGTGCATGCATAACAGGCTTTTGGCGTTGCGGTGCGCGCACGGCCCAACAGTCTAACCACGGCCAAACGGGCGAACAGCGGCACCGTCTGACGCGACCCCACTCATCAGGTCCAACGGGCGACACAGTCAGCGCGGCCCCACTCGTCAGAGTTAACGGTCAAAGCACTAACCGACGGCATCCACCGTTTGTGACAAGTTCTAAGGGTTTTGGGAAAGGGAGTGGGGAAAAGTGAGCAAAAGTTAAGAGCGTGGGGATGAATGAGCATGGCTAACGAACCAAGGGCACAGTTGTAAAATCCCATCTAATAAAGTACGGTTACGGCGTTCGGACACACCATTACGTTGTGGTGTTCCGGGTGGCGTGAGTTGTGAAACTATTCCACATTGTTTCAAATGAAGACTAAACTCGTAACTCAATTATTCGCCTCCGCTATGAGATCGTAGAAACTTATTTTCTTGTTACGATAATTCTCTACTTCACTCTGAAATTCTTTGAACTTTTCAAATGTTTCAGACTTGTGCTTCATTAAGTAGATACACCCATATCTGCTCAAATCATCAGTGAAGGTAAGAAAATAACGATACCCGCCGCGAGCCTCAACACTCATCGGTCCACATACATCAGTATGTATGATTTCCAACAAGTCAGTTGCTCGCTCCATTGTTCCGAAGAACGGAGTAGTCATCTTTCCCATGAGGCATGCTTCGCAAGCACCAAGTGATTCGTAATCAAGTGATTCCAAAAGTCCATCAGCATGGATTTTCTTCATGCGCTTTACACCAATATGACCTAAACGGTAGTGCCACAAATAAGTTGCACTATCATTATCAACCTTGCATCTTTTGGCTTCAATATTATGAGTATGTGTATCACTACGATCGAGATCCAACAAGAATAGACCACTCTTCAAGGGTGCATGACCAAAAAAGATATTACTCATATAAATAGAACAACCATTATTCTCCGATTTAAATGAATAACCATCTGGAAACAAACAAGATCCAGATATAATGTTCATGCTTAACGCTGGCACCAAATAACAATTACTTAGGTCTAAAACTAATCCCAAAGGTAGATGTAGAGGTAGCGTGCCGACGGCGATCACATCGACTTTGGAACCATTTCACACGCGCATCCTCACCTCGTCCTTACCTAATCTTCGTTTAATCCATAGCCCCTGTTTCGAGTTACAAATATTGGCAACCGAACCAATATCAAATACCCAGGTGCTACTACGAGCATTAGTAAGGTACACATCAATAACATGTATATCAAATATACCTTTGTTCAATTTTCCATCCTTCTTATCCGCCAAATACTTGGGGCAGTTCCGCTTCAAGTGTCCAGTCCCTTTGCAGTAGAAGCACTCAGTTTCAGGCTTGGCTCCAGACTTGGGTTTCTTCGCGGAAGTAGCAACTGTCTTGCTATTCTTCTTGAAGTTTCCCTTCTTTCCCTTGCCCTTTTTCTTGAAACTAGTGGTCTTGTTAACCATCAACACTTCATGCTCCTTTTTTATTTCTACCTCCGCAGCTTTGAGCATAGCAAAGAGCTCGAGAATTGTCTTCTGCATCTCTTGCATGTTATAGTTCATCATGAAGCCTTTGTAGCTTGGTGGCAGTGATTGAAGAACTCTATCAATAACACTATCTTCGTCAACTTTGCAACCAAGTTGAGTCATATGATTGTAGTACCCAGACATTCTGAGCAAGTGTTCACTGATAGAATTGTTCTCCTCCATCTTGCAGCTATAGAACTTATTGGAGACTTCATATCTCTCAATTTGGGCATTTGCTTGAAATATTAACTTCAACTCTTGGAACATCTCATATGCTCCATGACGTTCAAAACATCTTTGAAGTACCGATTCTAAGCCATAAAGCATGGCACACTGAACTATCGAGTAGTCATCAGAATGAGCTTGTCAGACGTTCATAACGTCCGGAGTTGCTCCTACAGCAGGCCTGTCAACTAGCGGTGCTTCCAGGACATAATTCTTCTGTGCAGCAATGAGGATAATCCTCAAGTTACGGACCCAGTCCATGTAGTTGCTACCATCATCTTTCAACTTAGCTTTCTCTAGGAACGCATTAAAATTCAAGGGAACGGTATCATCGGCCATTGATCTACAACAACATAGATATGAAAAAACTATCAAGACTAAGTTCATGATAAATTCAAGTTCAATTAATCATATTACTAAAGAACTCCCACTTAGATAGACATCCCTCTAGTCATCTAAATGAGCACGTGATCCAAATCAACTAAACCATGTCCGATCATCACGTGAGATGGAATAGTTTTCAATGGTGAACATCTTATGTTGATCATATCTACTATATGATTCATGCTCGAACTTTCGGTCTCCAGTGTTTCGAGGTCATGTTTGTACATGCTAGGCTCGTCATGTTTAACCCAAGTATTCTGCATGTGCAAAACTGTCTTACACCCGTTGTATTTGAACGTAGAGATTATCACACCCGATCATCACGTGGTTTCTCGGCACGACAAACTTTTGCAACGGTGCGTACTCAGGGAGAACAATTGTACCTTGAAATTTTGTAAGGGATCATCTTATAATGCTACCGGCGTACTAAGCAAAATAAGAAGCATAATAAGATAAACATCACATGCAATCAGAATATGTGACATGATATGGCCATCATCATCTTGTGCTTATGATCTCCATCTCAAAAGCATCGTCATGATCTCCATCGTCACTGGCTTGACACCATGATCTTCATCGTAGCGTTGTGGTCATCTCACCAATTATTGCTACTGCTACTATCCCTAACTCATAGTGATAAAGTAAAGCAATTACATGGCCTTCGCAATTCATACAATAAAGAGACAACGATAAGGCTCCTGCCGGTTGCCGATAATTTACAAAACATGATCGTCTCATACAATAACGTATAACTCATCACGTCTTGACCATATCACATCACAACATGCCCTGCAAAAACAAGTTAGACGTCCTCTACTTTGTATTTGCAAGTTTTATGTGGCTGCTACGGGCTTAGCAAGAACCGTTCTTACCTAGGCATACAAAACCACAACGATTTTTCGTCAAGTGTGTTGTTTTAACCTTCACAAGGACCGGGCGTAGTCACACTCGATTTAACTAAAGTGAGAGACACAAACACCTGCCGGTCACCTTTAAGCAATGAGTGCTCATAACGGTGAATGTCGGTCTATGCCACTTCATCTCACAATATTGTCGGTGTACTAGAGTAGGGGTACCCTAGTATCCCGAACTTGTGCACGGGCAGTCGCAGCATCCCGCGGTAAGGCTTGCCGGGTGACCGCCAAGGTCCTCCGTGGTTCCTTTGGAGCCATTCAAGAACAAAGTATTCAAGCCAAGGAGACGAGACCCCGGCAAGAGGAGCTTGCTGGGAAGGCCAACCAAGGCACCTCAAGGAACTTGCCACGACGCGCCACGCGTCCCGGCAAGGCCCGGTGAGTGACGAGCTCCCGGACGCGACAAGACAACGACCGCGGCAAGGCACTTGCCGCGGCAAGCTACCACTCTGTACCCGCGCTCCAGCACGTCCACCAACGTGTCGCTCTAGGACCCGTCCAGGCGTACGTGGCGGGAGGCTGTGCAGCCAGTGGTACGCGGTGGCAAGCGGTGCTGACAAGATTGCCATCGTGGCGAGCGGTGGCGTCCCTGACGGTCCCTTTTGCACTATTTGGGCGACGCAGACGGGCATTTAATGCCCTTGTCCCCTGCCGTCAGAGTTAGGTATGATACACTGTAACGGGTAGTTGTACCAACCGTAACACCTTTCCATTTTTACCCTTGTCTACGTTGCCACCTCTCGGTGACCCCTTGAGCATATAAAAGGAGGCCCATGCGCAACGTAGAGGGGAGGGGAGGAGAACACTCACGCTCGGTCTCGTTAGCTGCTGGTGCGTACTGTAGCACTCAGCGCTCCCGAGCAAGAACTCAATACAAACCACAAAGCAGGAGTAGGGTTTTACGCATCCGTGCGGCCCGAACCTGGGTAAACTGCTCGTGTGTTTCGCCTTGATCCGCTCTTCGTGCGATCTTCGCCCCCGCCGAACCGAAAGGGGCTCGGTCCGCCGGTCCCATAGGTGCTCGTGGATTCGTTCCCCGACATCTTTGGCGCGCCAGGTAGGGGGCGTCGAGGTTGTGTGAACCTGATCCGGCGTTCACACGAGCTAGATCTTCATCGTCTTCATCGACATGCCGCCGAAGAAGAAGGCTCCGGAGGCGGCTGCTCCGTCCGCGTCGAACCCACCACCGCCGGAGCAAACGGCTGGTGGGGTAGACGCCGGCGGAAGAACGGGCGTCGATGAGGGAGCTCACGGTGCTGGCAGGACCAAGGAAAAAGCTGCGCTGCCCATCGGCGGCGTAGTCGGCTCCCACAACGACCGGGCGCACTCCAAGACCTCGGCGTCCATACATGCACCGCGCCCATCTCAGGAGGCGCGGGACCGGCAGCGTCATGGTACTCACGGTACCATACGTTTGCTGGACCAAGATCGAGCTGGTGGATCTCGGAGTGCTCAAGACCAACATGCACGCCAACATGCTGGCACGAGCGAGGCACGGTCGCCTGGACGGGATACTGCTCCTTCTAACATAGTTAGAAGTCCGAGCATATCCCGCTCCTCACACCGTTCGCCACCGCCACCCGCCACTTCAGCAGAAGCTTTGGAGCGAGCTCAACTGCTCCTGGACTACCCTCCAACGGCAGACAAGATCGACGACTGGAGGGCCACCATTCAGAGTCTCATCGACTTCGCCAACGGCGACACTCCACGGCAGCCGAGTACATCGCAGCCGCGGCAAGTCAGCCAGGCACGAGCCGATGGCGACAAGACCGGTGAGGGTGCAACCACCGTGCACTCTCCGCCCCGAAGACCAAGATCGCCGGCTCGCCGGATCCACCTCGACAGCGACTCCACCGCATCATCAGATCCACGAGTTCGTCGCGATCAGCGCCAAGTTCTTCACGAACGACAGCAAGAAGACGCTCGTACTCGCATCGAGTGCCGAAGAGAAGCGCGGCGTCAATCGGACCAGTGCGCTGGGCCCTCTGTCGACATGCATGCGCCAGGGGAACCAGGCGACTTGCCGTACGCGGTAGGTTGCCCTGCGTTTACTCGTGAGCTGCGACAAGTCCAGTGGCCCAGCAAGAAGAATTTCAAGCCAGACGTACCAGAGAAGTACGACGGCAAGTCGCATCCGTCGGAGTTCCTCAGCATCTACACCATCGCGGTGCAAGCTGCCGGGGGGCGGGACGACAAGATCCTTGCCAACTACTTCCCGCTGGTGCTCAAGCCCAACGTCAGGTCCTGGCTCATGCACTTGCCGGACAACTCAATATCCTCCTGGGCAGATCTATGCCATCAGTTTGTCGGCGCCTTTACCGGCGGCCACAAACCTCATGGCCAAGAGAGTGACCTTCATCTTCTCGCCCAGAAGGAAGGAGAGCCCCTGCGCAAGTACATTCAGAGATTCAGCCGTGTACAGCACAACATCCCAGATGTCCACCCTGCCGCGGTCATCAGCGCGTTCCATCAGAACGTGCGTAATCGCAGGATGCGGGAGGAGATGGCGATGTGCAAGATCAGAGACGTCAGTGAGCTGTATGCCCTGGCCGACAAGTGTGCACGTGCTGAGGAAGGGAGGAAACTCCCCGGAGAGAATACAGGAGCAGGAGGATCTGACAGCGAGCATGCTGCCCTGGCAAAGAAAAACCGGCGGCGGAACAACAGGAAGAAGAAAGGCAAAGATGTGCTAGTCATTGAGCAGTCCGGCAACGAAGGTGGCGCCAAGAAAGCCAAAGCTGGTAGCTCCGGCAAGGAGATTGCCGCATGCACCAACTGCCAGGCTGTGGCGGTCGCCGACAAGCAGGACGGCACCAACAAGCAGTACTGCAAGATCCACCGCACCAAGGGCCATGACCTCCAGAGCTGCAAGAAGGTCGAGCAGCTTGTCGAGCAGCAAAAGGCTGAATACGAGCGACGCGACAAGGAGAAGGCCCAAGGAGATGCTGGAGGATCCGGCAAGAAGCGCGCCGGCCGGGGAGGATGCCGCGGCAAGGCCAAGCAGCGGCAAGGAGACAGACCTCCCCACGGCCGCGACAAGGATGAAGATGACGACGACGATGAAGACATGGATGATGTCGAGTCCAGTGAGCAGGAGTTCCAGAAAGCCACAGAGGTCTTGTGCATTGACGGCGGTGCTTCTCTGCATACTTCACACCGCCAACTCAAGCAGTGGGTGCGGGAAGTCAATGCGGCAGAACCACCTGTCGAGTCACGCAAGCTTCTGAAATGGTCCAGCACGCCTATCATCTTTGATATTGAGGACCACCCTGATCGCACAACTGCGGTCGGGTGCTTGCCGATGTTGGTTTCACCAACTATCCGCAACCTCAAGGTCACTAAGATGCTAGTAGACGGCGGGGCCGGCTTGAACCTGATCTCCTCCGCTGCACTCCAGAAACTCCAGATCCCTGACAGCGAGCTTGAAGAGACCGGCACATTCCAAGGAATCAACCCGGGAAGGAGCAAGCCGAAGGGGAAGATCACGTTGCCGGTGACATTTGGCAGCGAGTTGAACTTCAGGACTGAGAGGGTCACTTTTGACGTTGCCGATTTTCCATTGCCTTACAATGGGATACTCGGCCGTCCAGCACTCGCCAAGTTCATGGCAGCCTCTCACTACGCATACAACATGCTGAAGATGCCAGGCCCGATAAGTGTCATCTCTGTCCCTGGCGACAAGAAGGATGCTCTTATCTGCGCCGACAAGATCTACCGGGAAGCGGCCGCCACAACAGATCGCAAGTCACCTGCCATTGAAGCTCCCGGGGGGAAGAAGAAGACCAAGTCCGGCAAGAGTTCTGATGCCCACTCCGGCAAGCGCACCTCTTTGGAGTGCTGCGCTACCGTCGAGGACGCACCATCGAGCTCCACCGGCAAGTGTAAGAAGACAATGGCAGCTCCGCCAGAGACCAAGAAAGTGTCCGCCAAGGAGGACGGCACCGGTGGTACCTTCACCATCAGTGCCACTCTTGACCCTAAATAGGAAAGCGCGCTCATTGCTTTCCTGCGGGCGAACGTCGACGTGTTTGCGTGGCAACCGTCTAACATCCCCGGTGTTCCCAGGAAAGTAATTGAGCACCATCTTGCCGTCTGTCCTCATGCGCGGCCCGTCAAGCAGAAGGTCAGGAAACAAGCAGTGGAGCGCCAAGAATTCATCGCAGAAGAGATCAAGAAGTTGGAAGTAGCAGGCCTTGTCAGAGGAGTGCTCCATCGTACGTGGTTGGCCAATCATGTGGTCGTGCGCAAGGCAAACGGGAAATGGAGGCTTTGTATCGACTTTACCAATGTCAACAAAGCTTGTCCCAAAGACCCATTTCCCATGCCGTGCATTGACCAGATTGTTGACTCTACGGCCGGATGTGACTTGCTTTCATTTCTTGACGCATACTCAGGATACCATCAGATCTTCATGGCAAAAGAGGATGAGGAGAAGACCGCATTCATCACTCCATGTGGCACGTACTGTTTCATACTGATGCCTTTCGGTTTGAAGAATGCTGGTTCAACATTTGCAAGGGTAGTCCATGTCGCTTTTGAGCCACAAATACACAGAAATGTGGAAGCCTACATGGATGACATAGTGGTCAAGAGCAAGGACAAGGCAACTCTGATTCAAGATTTAGACGAGACATTTCCAAACCTGCGCAAGATCAGCCTCAAGCTCAACCCCGAGAAGTGCGTGTTTGGAGTCCCCTCCGGCAAGCTTCTCGGGTTCTTCGTGTCTCAGCGGGGAATTGAAGCCAATCCCGACAAGATCAAGGCCATTGAGCAGATTGAAGCACCAAAGCGCATCAAGGATGTACGAAGACTTGCCGGTTGCGTGGCTGCTCTCAGCAGGTTTATCTCCAAGTCTGCTGAGCGCGCCCTGCCATTTTCCAAAATATTGAAAAAGGCAGGTCCAATGAAATGGACTCCGGAAGCGGAGGCTGCGCTGCAAGACTTGAAGAGATACATGTCCTCCACTCCAACACTTGTCGCACCTAAGCCACAAGAGAAGTTGCTGCTGTATATAGCGGCAACCAATCAAGTGGTTAGTGCTGCGTTAGTAGCGGAGAGGGAGGCAGATGATGAGCCAGCAACCACGGCAGGCACATCCAGCGACAAGCAGGGGGCTTCCCCGACAAGCTCTGGTCCCGACAAAGATGGATCTGCGCAGGCGCGCGAGGAGATACAGAATAGAATGGTGCAGCGCCCAGTTTACTTTGTCAGTTCCCTTCTGCAGGGGGCTAGGTCAAGGTACTCTGTTGTGCAGAAATTGCTTTTCGGCCTACTCATGGCCTCGAGAAAGCTGCGCCATTACTTCCAAGCACATGAAATCACAGTTGTCACTCGTTTTCCACTGAAGAGGATACTGCAGAATCCAGAAGCAACAGGAAGGATTGTTGAGTGGGCACTGGAACTGTCAAGCTTTGGCCTCAAGTTTGAGAGCACTTCAACTATCCAAAGCAGAGCATTGGCAGAATTCATAGCAGAGTGGACGCCAACACCAGATGAAGAAATTCCAGAAACGAGCATCCCCATCAAGGAAGCAAGCAAAGAGTGGCAGATGTACTTTGATGGTGCCTTCTCGCTGCAAGGCGCCGGTGCTGGCGTGCTGCTTGTTGCACCCACCAGAGAGCACCTCAAGTACGTAGTCCAGATGCACTTTCCCAAGGAGCAAGCAACAAACAATACCGCAGAGTATGAAGGTTTGCTTGCCGGTCTCAGGATCGCGGCAGACCTTGGGATCAAGAAGCTCATTGTCAGGGGTGAGTCGCAGCTTGTCGTCCGCCAAGTGAACAAGAGTTATCAGAGTCCGTTGATGGAAGCCTACGTTGATGAAGTGAGAAAGCTAGAAGAACACTTTGACAGCCTACAGATGGAGCATGTTCCAAGAGCTCAGAACGACATTGCCGATGGCCTGTCAAAGTGCGCCGCACTTAAGTTACCTGTGGAACCAGGGATCTTTGTGCTCAAGCTAACTCAACCGTACGTAACGCCATCAACTGGACAGAGCAAGAAGAGGAAGTTGATTTCTGGTGACTATTTTTCGGCAGAGCTTCCTGAAGCCGCCGCCAAGAAGGTCCCCAAGATCAACACCAAGAGTGCTGAGGAGCAGTCTGCTCCGGCAAGCCCTAGGGTTTGTTCCATTGAAGCAGAGGCTCCTGACAAGTTTTGCTCCGGCAAGCTTACCGGGGAACGTCAAGCTCCGGCTGAGCCGCAGGTTCTCGCCGTAGAAGCGGATGTTCTCGCAGCAGCAGATGTGCCTTTAGTCCTTGCTGTCGAGCCACAAGCTCCAGCATGGGCATAGCAGATTGTCCGTTTCCTTCAGACAGGAGAACTTCCCGAAGAGCAAGAAGAAGCGGAAAGAGTAGCCCGACAGTCAAGTATGTACCAGTTTGTCGACAACGCACTGTACAGAAGAAGACTCAACGGCATGAAATTGAAGTGTATTCACCGGGAAGGCCGACAAAAGCTGTTGGTAGAGATACATGGAGGCATATGTGGTCACCACATTGGCGCAAGAGCACTTGCCGGCAAAGCATTCAGGCAAGGTTTCTTTTGGCCAACAGCCCTCCAGGATGCAACTGCACAAGTAACCAAGTGTGAAGCGTGCCAGTTCCATTCCAAGCAGACACACCAGCTAGCTCAAGCTCTCCAGATGATCCCTTTATCCTGGCCATTTTCGGTCTGGGGGCTCGACATCCTCGGCCCCTTTCCCCGAGCAGTCGGGGGCTTTGAGTACTTGTACGTTGCAATCGACAAGTTCACAAAGTGGCCGGAAGTAGAAGCAGTGAGGAAGGTGACAGCACAGTCAGCAGTCAAGTTCTTCAGGTCAATTGTTTGCCGCTTCGGGATCCCTAACAGGATCATCACCGACAACGGTACGCAATTCACGAGCCGCACCTTCATGCAGTACGTCCAAGATCTTGGCGCCAACGTCTGCTTCGCTTCTGTTGCTCACCCGAGAAGCAACGGTCAAGCGGAGAGGGCAAATGCTGAAGTGCTGCGTGGGCTCAAGACCAGGACTTTCGACAGGCTGCGCAAGTGCGGAAGAAACTGGATTGAGGAGCTGCTGGTGGTTCTTTGGTCGATCAGGACGACGCCAAATCGAGCCACTGGCCAGACACCTTTCGCTCTAGTCTATGGAGCAGAGGCAGTTCTCCCCGCGGAACTCGTATACGGGTCACCTCGAGTGCTCGCTTATGATGAGCTTGAGCAAGAGCAGCTGCGACAAGATGACGCGCTGCTCCTTGAGGAAGACTGTCTTCAGGCTGCTGTACGAGCTGCTCGCTACCAGCAAGCTTTGCGCCGCTACCATAGCCGCAAAGTTAACGCCAGAAGTCTCGAGGAAGGCGACCTTGTTCTTCGGCGCGTTCAGTCCGCCAAGAATTCCAACAAGTTGACACCCAAGTGGGAAGGCCCTTACCGGGTGAAATGAGTCACTAGGCCCGGCGCTATCCGCCTTGAGACCGAAGATGGCATTCCGGTGAGCAACTCCTGGAACATTGAGCATCTTCGTAAGTTTTACCCGTAAGGCGCGGTTGCCGGAACCTGTTCCGGCAACCACCTTTTGTACAAGTCTTGCCGTTGTTGCATGTAATCCTTTGTACAAGGCCAGGCGCAGACCCTGTGCATAAGCAAAGCTCATGTGCTCCACACATCTTGATAATCTCATGCTTTCGATATTTTGCATGTGTTATCTGACACTTTGTGCAGCACCTACCCCCGGTAAGCAATAACGAGCCGTAGGGCTCCATATCTTTATTTTCTTTTCTTTCTTTTTCTCAAGGAAAGGAAGGTTCCCTCGCCCACAAGTTTATCGGGGGGGGGGGGAAGGAGAAGATAATGGTATGGACCAGGCGTCGTTCAAGAAAGTTTCGCCTTACTGGGAAACAAACAACAGAAAAGTTAAGTTGCCAAAGTTTGAGCAATCAGATTTTTTTAAATTCTTAAGTAATCTTCCTTGAACGACCGTGCTTTGTATGGAAAACCTGTGCGCGGAGGAACCAACTCATAGCTAGTTGCGCCCTTACTTTGTTTCGAGTCCGCTCAACAACTTAAGTGTGCTGCGACTAGTTGCGACAAGGTTTCTTGTCGGTAACGGCACCGCCAGCAGGCTGCTGACGTCCCGCACTCAGCGCTCGCGGCTAAGGTGGCTGCGCCGGCAAGTTCCCTAAAAGCATAGGGCAAAAACATACAAAGGACGGAAATAAGTAAAGGAAATAACATTGCAATCATTACCCAAAATAGAGTTATATTACAAGGTACCTTGTCGCGGCTCTAACAGATTGTTCTCATAACATGACCAGCAGCGACAAGAAAAGAAGAAAATGGGCGGCCTAGTCTACGCGATCGCCCTCAATCCTCTTGATCCCGCTCACCTTGTCCACAATGGGTGCGACAAGGGTCTTGAGCGCTTCCAGATTAGCATCTGGCAGCAGGGTCTTGAGGACGTTGGTGAGGTTGAGGCCCGGGTTGCGGAAGGCCACCTTCACCAATACCTTTTGAAGAGCTCCCGCGCAGATGTTGCGCGACTCGTCGGCCAGCTGCTTTGGAATCTTCTCCCGGAGTCGCTGGAGGGTCGTCGCCACGCCTTTGAAGAACAAGGTGAGCTTGGCGCTGGGTTGGAGGTTCTCATCGGAGGGATACCCGAGGTCCTCCATCCCCAGCTGCGCCAGCTCCCTGTCAATGTCTGCGGCAGCATCCACGAGACCCTTCGTCCAGTGCTCCACATTCTCCCTAAAAGCGTTCTGGGCGGCAGCAGCACTCGCCAGTAACGCCTCATCGGCCTTGACCTTCTTCTTCAAAGCCACCTCCTGCTCCATGGCGTCGTCCAGCGTCTTGGTCAAAGTAGTCAGCTTCAACCCAAGATCTGCGTTGGAGTCCTTGGCGGCGCCAAGTTCCTTGCCCTTCTCGGCGAGACGAACCTGCAGCTCTGACAAGGTGTAGGCGTCCTTCTCCCGCTCACGCTTGAGCGCGGCAAGCTCTTCACCGCTCGCCTTGAGATCGGCCTCCACTCGCGCCACCTTCGTATCCAGCTCCTTCTTGGCGGCCTCGGCAGCTGCGGCAGCATCCTCTACTTGCTTGAGGGCTCCGCCGAATGTTTGCTCGCGCGCAGTAAGCTCCTCCTCGTGGCTGTCAAGGTTAACCTTCCACTGCGCCAGCTCGCCCTCCTGCGCAGACAGCTTCTCAGCAGCAAGCCGCTGTTGCTCTTCGACTTCAGCCTTCTCGAGGAGGAAGGCCTTCTGCTCCTCGGCAAGTTGCGCCCGCTCCTCTGCCAGGGACTGGAGAGCTTCCTGGTTAAGACCCCGGAGCTCCTCCGTGCGCTTCTCGATGTCCGCTCCCGCCTTCGCGAGAAGCGCCTCTCGGGATTCCAGCTTGGCCTGCCGAGCACGATAGAGCGACACCAGCTTCCGCAGCAGCCGCTCCTCCTCAGGCTC
This sequence comes from Secale cereale, assembly GCA_902687465.1. Taxonomy (NCBI): domain Eukaryota; kingdom Viridiplantae; phylum Streptophyta; class Magnoliopsida; order Poales; family Poaceae; genus Secale; species Secale cereale. The sequence goes on along the minus strand of LR738713.1, from coordinate 37,239,951 downwards.
GCCGCTGCTGCTGCTCGGCGCATCAACCAGCATCAGCCCAGCGGAGGCGAGCACCTCTCCATCGAAGCTTTCTCCTTCGACCGGCGCCCTGGAGCTTGACACCCAGGGGAGGTTGATGAAGACATTTTCGCCGGCCTTCAAGTAGACGCCTGGCTGGGGCTCTTCGGAGCCTGACGCTGCGGCAGCGGCGGAAGGATCGGCGGTCGGCGTAGCGCCTCGCGCTCCTGTGGCCTCAGGGCCGTCAGTGCGATCGCCAGATCCCTCGCCAGCTCCTGCGGCGGCAGCTTTGGCGGCCTCTCCACCGGCGGGATCATCCGCGCCGGCTGCTTCTTCGGTGGCAGCGGCGTCGCCGGTATCACCGCCCGCGGCAATCTCGACGACATCATCGACGGTGGCCTCGGCGGTGTTCTCCTCGCCAGCGACCTCGGTCTCCATCGGCTCCGCAGTAGATGGGTCTGACGGCCGAAAAAGGGAGAAAAGTCAAGCAAATATCCAAAAAGAAGATCAAAAGAAGAAGAACCCAAGGGAAGTTTTGGAGCGAGAGGATTACCTGCACCGGGTTCTGCAGTCGTAGTCTCCGCCGCCGGGGGGCCGCTGGTGCTGTCCCTTGCCGGAGAACTCTCCCTTGCCGGAGAACTCTCCCTTGCCGGGGAACTCTCCCTTGCCGGAGAACTCTCCCTTGCCGGAGAACTCTCCCTTGGCATGTCGGGGGCGGCCTCCAGGCGCTCCTGGTGGGGCTGCTCTGCTCCTACACAAACCAACAATCAGATGTCAGCAAAGAAAGAGTATCCATGCGCGCCTAACAGCGGAAAGCGAACCATATACTTACACTGGGGGCTGCTTTGGAGAATAGTTGCCGGGTCCGGCAAGGTGCTCTCGGGCTCACCCTCTGCTGTCTCGGTGGGTTCGTCCTCGACGATAATCACCTGTGTACGCGGCGGGAACTTGGCTCTCTTCGCCGCTCTCTGGGCCAGAGTCCTAAAAAGGAATAAGTTCGGAGTAAAGCAAATGAGATACAAGACAAAACAGCAAGAATTGAAGAACTACAAGTACAACAAAGAATCTTACTCTTCTTCTTCCTCGTCGGAGCTGAACGCGGAGAAGTCGAAGTCCGGATCACCTCCGGCACGAGGAGGCGGAGGAGTAGGTTCCCTTGACCGCTTGGCGGGAGCAGTGGCGGTGGTCCGAGACGACCCCGCTCTGGCTGCCGCGGCGGCGTGAGAAGCGGCAGGAGCAGAAGCGGTGGTCCGGGAGCCCGGCAAGCCTAAGGCGTTGGATTCGGGTGACGGCAATCTTCAGCCTATCGTCTTCCGGGGCCATGTTGCTCCAATCACTACCGCGCGCTACTGGGGTTTGGCGTCGGGCGGTAAACGGCTGCGGAACTCTCCCTCCAGATAAGCTTCCTTCTTGCCGGCTCTCGAGATCCAGGCGATTCCGCCAGATAAAGGCTCTCCTCTCTCAACTCGGGGCATAAAGAAGTGGCGAAAAAGGGCTACGTTTGGATAGACTCCGACAACGTTTTCGCAGAGATGTGCGAAAACTGCCATGGTCAGAACAACATTGGGGGTGAAGTCAAGGAGGCGGAACCCGTAGGTGTTCATGAGATCGCAGAAAAACTCAGAGAAAGGCGGGCAGAGCCCGCAGTAGAAGAACAAGGCGAAGAAGGGATATCCATTCGGAGCAATTTCCGAAGGAAGGGCTGGAAGTACCTTCGTGCGCGGATGCGCCCGCGTCTCCGTCTACCAGAAAGGTAGTAATACTCCCTCAGCTCCCTCGCGGCGAGCTTGGGAGGGAAGATTGCCCGCTCCTTTCACAGCACCGCGAGCCGCTGCGCCTCGGTCGACTTCACAACCTTCCCCTTGTCGACTTTCGGAGCCATGGCGGAAGTGGTGGGGGAGGTCGACGGCGTTGGTGGTCCTGGTGGCGATGGGGGGCAGGGCGCTGCTCTCTTTCAGCTTTGGGAAGAAGGAGGAGCGGCGGAGGTTTCCGAGATTGGAATACCAACTGGCGAGTGGGCGAACTGCCCCTGTCTCCCCTGCTTATAAGGAGGGAGGGGACGGACGTTCCGTCTTTCCGAATAAAGAAACCACCCACGATCTCTCCCACGACGCCGCATTCAACGCGCGTCGTTCGGGGAGGGCGCGATGGATACGGAGAGAGATACGGCGTAACCCAGGCCGCGCGTGCTCGTGCCCTGTTTTGGGCCTGGCCCAACAGCGCTCGGCACCGTGTATGTCCCAGACCCGGGGGCTCCTGTCGGTGTACTAGAGTAGGGATACCCTAGTATCCCGAACTTGTGCACGGGCAGTCGCAGCATCCCGCGGCAAGGCTTGCCGGGTGACTGCCAAGGTCCTCTGTGGTTCCTTTGGAGCCATTCAAGAACAAAGTATTCAAGCCAAGGAGACGAGACCCCGGCAAGAGGAGCTTGCCGGGAAGGCCAACCAAGGCACCTCAAGGAACTTGCCGCGACGCGCCACGCGTCCCGGCAAGGCCCGGTGAGCGACGAGCTCCCGGACGCGACAAGACAACACCGCGGCAAGGCGCTTGCCGCGGCAAGCTACCACTCTGTACCCGCGCTCCAGCACATCCACCAACGTGTCGCTCTAGGACCCTTCCAGGCGTACGTGGCGGGAGGCTGTGCAGCCAGCGGTACGCGGTGGCAAGCGGTGCTGACAAGATTGCCATCGTGGCGAGCGGTGGCGTCCCTGACAGTCCCTTTTGCACTATTTGGGCGACGCAGATGGGCATTTAATGCCCTTGTCCCCTGCCGTCAGAGTTAGGTATGATACACTGTAACGGGTAGTTGTACCAACCGTAACACCTTTCCATTTTTACCCTTGTCTACGTTGCCACCTCTCGGTGACCCCTTGAGCATATAAAAGGAGGTCCATGCGCAACGTAGAGGGGAGGGGAGGAGAACACTCACGCTCGGTCTCGTTAGCTGCTGGTGCATACTGTAGCACTCAGCGCTCCCGAGCAAGAACTCAATACAAACCACAAAGCAGGAGTAGGGTTTTACGCATCCGTGCGGCCCGAACCTGGGTAAACTGCTCGTGTGTTTCGCCTCGATCCGCTCTTCGTGCGATCTTCGCCCCCGCCGAACCGAAAGGGGCTCGGTCCGCCGGTCCCATAGGTGCTCGTGGATTCGTTCCCCGACAAATACCGCCGAATCAAAGTATGACATGCTGGTAAGCAATATGACTATTATCGCCCACAACTCATTGTGTTCTACTTGTGCATATCATCTACACATAGACCTGGCTCATGATGCCACTGTTGGGGAACGTAGTATTTCAAAAAAATACTTACGATCGCGCAAGATCTATCTAGGAGAAGCATAGCAACGAGCGGGAGAAGTGTGTCTACGTACCCTCGTAGACCGAAAGCGGAAGCGTTTAGTAACATGGTTAATGTAGTCGAACGTCTTCACGATCCAATCGATCCAAGCATCGAACGTATGGCACCTCCGTGTTCAGCACACATTTAGCTCGATAACATCCCACGAACTCTTGATCCAATTGATCATCGTGGGAGAGTTTCGTCAGCACGACGGCGTGGTGACGGTGATGATGAAGTTACCGGCACAGGGCTTCGCCTAAGTAGTGCAACGATATGACCGAGGTGTGTAACTGTGGAGGGGGGCACCGCACACGGCTTGCAAATCAACTTGTGTCTATGGGGTGCCCCCTCCCCACGTATATAAAGGAGGGACGGGAGGAGGAGGTGGCCAAGGAGGAGGAGGCGCACCAAGGGAGGGGCAATCCTACTCCAAGTAGGATTGGCCCTCCTTTCATATTCCTACTTGGAGAGGGAGGGAAAGAGGAGAGGAGAAGAAGGAAAGAGGGGCGCCGGCCCCCTAGCTCCAAACCAGCTCAGTTTGGACCTAGAGGGGGGGCACGCCCCACACTTCCTTCATGCCCTCTTCCTCCACTAGGGCCCAATAAGGCCCATAGACTCCCCGAGGGGGGTCCGGTAACCTCCCGGTACTGTGATATTTATCCGGTGACCCCCGGAACCCTTCCGGTGTCTGAATATAAACTTCCAATATATCAATATTTATGTCTTGACCATTTCGAGACTCCTCGTCATGTCCATGATCACATCTGGGACTCCGAACTACCTTCGGTGCATCAAAAAACATAAACTCATAATACCGATCGTCATCTAACGTTAAGCGTGCAGACCCTCCGGGTTCGAGAACTATGTAGACATGACCGAGACTCATCTCCGGTCAATAACCAATAGCGGAACATGGATGTTCATATTGGCTCCCACATATTCTAGGAAGATCTTTATCGGTCAAATCGCATAACAACATACGTTGTTCCCTTTTTCATCGGTATGTTACTTGCCTGAGATTCAATCGACGATATCATCATACCTAGTTCAATCTCGTCATCAGCAAGTCTCTTTACTCATTCTGTAATATGTCATCTCGTGACCAACTCATTAGTCGTTTGCTTGCAAGGCTTATTACGATGTGTATTACCGAGAGGGCCCAGAGATACCTCTCCGACACTCGAAGTGACAAATCCTATTCTTGATCTATGCCAACACCAGAAACACCTTCGGAGACACCTGTAGAGCATCTTTATAATCACCCGGTTACGTTGTGACGTTTGATAGCACACAAGGTCTTCCTCCGGTATTCGGGAGTTGCATAATCTCATAGTCATAGGAACATGTATAAGTCATGAAGAAAGCAATAGCAGAAAAACGAAACGATCAAGTTGCTAAGCTAACGGATGGGTCTTGTCCATCACATCATTCTCCTAATGATGTGATCATGTTGATCAAATGACAACTCATGTCTATGGTTAGGAAAAATAACCATCTTTGATTAACGAGCTAGTCTAGTAGAAGCATACTAGGGACACTCTGTTTCGTATATGTATTCACACATGTATCAAGTTTCCGGTTAATACAATTCTAGCATGAATAAAAGACATGTATCATGATGTATAAGGAAATATAAATAACAACTTTATTATTGCCTCTAGGGCATATTTCCTTCAGCCCCCTCCTTCTTCTTCTTCCTTGACCTTCCCCTAGATGGGAGGAGGGTTTTCCCTCTGGTTCATGGTATTCATGGCGGTGGAGGGGCGAGAGCCCCTCCGAGATTGCATCGACCTCCCTGTTTCGCCACCCCTGTATCTGTCCTTTCACCGTTTCTTAAATTCCCGGAGATCCGTAACTCCGATTGGGCTGAAATTTTAACATGAGTTTTATCCGGATATTACCTTCCTTGCGTCCGAAGGATACCTCCAACCGACCTTCAAGGTGGCCCTAAGCCCCCTGTCCGTGCCCTGGGTAGGGGGTGCGCCCCTAGGGCTTCTGGGCCCCTCGGGCATCGCCTTGCGTTGATTCCACTTCCCAAAATTCACATATATCCCCCAAAAAATCTCCGTAAATTTTTATCACGTTTGGACTTCGTTTGATATGGATTTTCTGCGAAACAAAAAACATGCAACAAACACTAACTATTATAGGGCACAGGATCAATATGTTAGTCCCAAAAATAATATAAAAAGTTGCCAAAAGTATATGAAAGTTGTAGAATATTGACATGAAACAATCAAAAATTATAGATACGGCGGGGACATATCAGGTATGTCCAACTCAACGCCCCTTGATTGCCCCTTAGATAAAACCCATCTGCCACCACCTCCTCATACGCACAAGAAAACCCACCTACCTTGCCTCGCGCAAAAACAGAAAAAAGATCGTCCTCCTCTTGAGCCCCTACCCCTCAACGCTGATCTGCTGCATACCGCATTATCGAGCTGACATCCTCTAAAAGAACGACACGCCTCAGGTTTGATCATGTCACCGTCGTGCGCACTCAGAGGAGGTGCCCAAGGAGCATGCATCAGGGTCGGTCCGGTTGAGAGGCAATTGTGGGAAGCATATTCACATGATCGATGTCTGTCGTACCATCATCTTCCCATCCATGCATTATTTACATCATGGGACAAGTGTTGCAGCCAACGGCCGGAGGAGCATAGATGGATCAACACACTAGTTGCGCCACCCTAAGAGCACAAAGCGAGCTTCCTATGGACTTATTTTTCTTTCACAATTACATGTTAACCGCATACATTCACGAATTGAAAAAACTCTTGGATTTTTGTTAATATAAATATTTTTTATTTTTAAATGGATTTTTGAGTCAGCACATGAACCAAAAATCATGTAAGCAATCATTCTTGATACCAAGGTCATGCATGTCTAATTAGATCATTTTATTTTGTAGCTCAAAATTTTCTTCATGATATTCCAACAACCAAAATAAGAAAATAGTACATTTAAAAAAAAGCAGTAGGTGTAACGTACTAGATTGAGGGGCAAAATTGGATTAGGAGTTCAGACTAAAGATGCTTCCTGAAGTATATGCATTATAGACCGTAGCAACAGACGGGCATTCTACTAGTTTCTCATCCTAAAGGGGGAGTCTGCGGTCATGATAGTAGATTCGTTCGTTGTTTGGTTTGGTTTCACACGGATCTATTAATGCCCAAAAAGAATTTTAGTTATTTCTTGTCCAATTCCTACTTCGCCCACACGTGCATGCAATTACTTAGCAAGACTGGTTAATTATGTGTGTTAATTAGGCAGATTGTTAATATGCCATTTAATTTGGAAAGTATAATCGAGCATTGTACGGGTGGATCATAATAATATGAAGAGTATTATTCTTTAGACAAAAGGATCAAATTAATTATGAAGAGTATCATTATTTGTACAAGAGGATCATGTTAATTATGGAAAATATTATCGAGCATCTAAAATTAGGATCACCTTAATTATGAAGAGTATTATTATTTGGACAGAAGGATCACGATAATTATGAAAACTATCATCAAGTATAGAACCAAAGGGTCCCGTTAATTACGGAGAGTATTATCATTTGGACTTGAGTATCACATTAATTATGTAAAGTATCATCAGACCATAAATGGGGGGATCAAGTTAATTCTGAAAGGTATCAGAAGTCAATAATGCATAAAAATATGGAAACTAAGCATTGAATCAATTTGGAAATCAAGCCATTAATGTAATTACTTAAGTCCATTTAAGTATGGACTTTTTGAACCAAATTAAGTATGAAAATAAGGCATTAATGCAATTAACTAGCAAGACACATAATTAGGGATGCAAATAATTAATAGTAGGAAGTATTTACAAAATTATTATTACTATTAAATCCTAGATCCACTTGCGCAAAAACCCATCCACTCCCACCTCCCACACTCACAAGAAAAGCCACCTCCCTTGCCTCAAGAAAAAAGTAAAGAAAGCAACAAAAAATAATTTGGAAACCAATAACCAAATCTAATCAAGTCATAATGCAATTAATTAGCCAGAAACTTAATTAGGGATGCAGATAATTAATAATGTGAAGTTTCTTCAGCCATGTCTCTACTATTAAATGGGAGTTTGGGACTATACTTGGTACATCCAACTCAACTCCCCTTGAATCCCCAACGAAAAAAACCATCCGCTACCACCTCCTCATACACACAAGGAAACCCACATCCCTTGCCTCACGGAAAATCAAAGAGAGAAAAACACCCCCTCAACGATGATCCTCTGCCTACCGCACTATTAGGATGGCATCCTCTAAAACATGGACACGCCTCAGAGTTGATCTGGTTGCCACGATGCATCCTAAGAGGAGGTGCCCAAGGAGCAAGCCTCATGGCCAGTCGGGTCGAGAGGCAATTGTGGGAAGAGTCTTCGCATGATGATTGTACCTTGTACCATTGTCTTCCTATCCCAGAATTATTTACACCATGGAACGAGTGTTGTAGCGGACGGCCGAACGAGCATAGATGGATCAACCCAACCGCTACCACCCTGAGAGCACAAAGTGTGCTTCCTATAGACCTTTTTCATAATTACATGTTAACCGCATACATTCATGAATTGCATAATCTCTCAGATTTTTGTTAATATAAATATTATTCTTTTTAAAATGGATATGTGTGTCAGGACACATTCCAAAAAATATGTAAGCAACCATTCTTGATACCAAGGTCATGCATGTGTAATTAGTGAACTTTATTTTGTAGCTCAAATTTTTCTTCATGATACACCAACAACCAAAATAACAAAAGAGATCGTTTTAAAAAATAGTAGATGTAACATACTAGTATCTACTCCTCAAGGGGGAGTCTGCGGTCGTGAAGGTAGGTTCGTAAGTCATTCGATCTGGACTGGTTTCGCACACATCCATTAATGACCAAAAATCGACTTGGTTATCTCTTGTCCAATTCCTACTTTGCTCACACTTGCATGCAATTACTTAGCCAGTCCAGTCAATTATGTGTGTCAATTAGACAGATTGTTAATATGTCCATTTAATTTGGAAAGTATAATCGAAGTTAGACGAGAGGATCATACTAATATGAAGAGTATCATTCTATGGACAGAATGATGACATTAATTATGAAGAGTATAATTATTTTGACAAGAGGATCAAGTTAATTATGGAAAATATGATCGAGATTTCGAATGTAGGATCACTTTAATTATGAACAATACTATTATTTGGACAGGAGGATCATGATAATTATAAAAAGTATAATCGAGTGTTGAACGAAAGGATCACATTAATTACGGAGAGTATTATTCTTTGAACATGAGTATCACATTAATAATGGAAAAATTTTATAGAGCCTTAAATGGGAGGATCAACTTAATTATGAAATGTATCACCATTCAATAATGCAAACCAATTTGGAAAACAAGCACCAAACCAATTTGGAAATCAAGTCATTAATGTAATTAATTACATATGCAATTAATTAAGTCCATTTAGGTATCCATTTTTTGCAACAAATTATGTATGAAGTCAATCCATTAATGCAATTAATTAAATAGCTAGACACATAATTAGGAATGCACATAATAAATAGCAGGAAGGTTTCTTTGAAATTTATCATTAGTATTAAATCATAGATGCCCTTACAAAAAAACATCCGCTCCCACCTCCCGACACGCACAAGAAAACCCACCTCCCTTGCCTCAAGCAAAAAGAAAAGAATAAACAAAAAAATAATTTGTGAATCAAGTCATAATAAGATTAATTAGCCAAATAGTTAATTTGCCCCAAGTCTGTTTAAGTAGTGATTTTTTTGTGACAAATCAAGATTAGAATCAAGCCACTGATGCAATTAATTAATTAGTCATTTAGGGATACAAATAATTAATAATAGGTAGTTTTCTTAGCCATTTCTCTACTATTAAATGGGAGCTGGGGACTATACGTGGTACGCCCAACTCAACTCCCCTTGATTCCCCATACGGAAAAACCCATCCCCCACCACCTCCTCATACACACAAGAAAACCCACCTAAGTTGCCTCACGCAAAAAGGAACAAAGAGAAAAAAGATCATCTTCCTCTCGAGCCCCTCCACCTCAATGATGATCCACTGCCAACCCCACTCTCAGGCTGACATCATCTGAAACAACGACACGCCTCAGAGCTCATTCGGTTACCAATGTTTCCTCAGACGAGGCGCCCAAGCATTTCGCCTCAGGGTCAGCCTAGTCGACACGAATTTGTGCGAAGAGTCTTCACATGATCGATGTCCCTCGTACCACCACCTTCCTATCCATGCATTATTTAGATCAAGGGACGATTGCTGCAGTGAACGTCCGAACGAGCATAGATGGATAAACCTACCCGCCAGCGCCCTGAGTGCACAAAGCAAGCTTCCTATAGTCCTTTATATTTTCACAATTACATGTTAATCGCATACGTTCACGAATTGTACAAACTCTAGGATTTTTGTTAATATAAATATTGTTTTATTTAAATGGATATGTGTCTCGGCACACGTTCCGAAAATTATGTACGCAATCATTGTTGATACCAAGGTCATGCATATCTAATTGGTGGAATTTGTTTTGTAACTCAAAATTTTCTCATGATATACCAACAACCAAAATAACCAAAGAGTACAGGCAGTAGGTGTACTAGATTGAGGGGCATAATTGGATTAGTAGTTCAAACCGGAGATGCTTCCTAAAGTATATGCATTGTAGCCCGTAGCAACGCATGAGCATCCTACTAGTCTCTAGCCCTAAAGGGGGGGGTCCACGGTTGTGATCGTAGGTTCATACATCGTTTAGTTTGGTTTGCTTTCACACGCATCCATTAATTCCCAAAAATCATCTCAGTTATATCACGTCCAATTCCTGCTTTGCCCACGCTTGCATGTAATTAATTAGCCAAACCAGTTAATTATGTGTGTTAATTAGGCAGACAATTAATATGTCCAATTAATTTGGAAAGTATAATAAAGCATTGGAAGAGAGTGTGATTCTAACATGAAGAGTATCATTCTTTGGACAGAAGGATCACATTAATTATGAAGAGTATCATTATTTGGATAAGAGGGCCATGTTCATTATGGAAAATATTATTGAGAATTTGAGAGTAGGATCACTTTAATTATGACGAGTATTATTATTCAAACAGGAGGATCACAATAATTATAAAAATTATCATCAATTGATGAAAGAAAGGATCACGTTAGTCATGGAGAATAATGTTCTTTCGACATGAGTATCACATTAATTATGGAAGTATTATCGATCTTTTAGGAGGATCACGTTAATTATGAAAGGTATCACCAGTCAATAAGGCAAAACAATTTGGAAACCAAGCACCCAATCAATTTGAAAATCAATCCATTAATGTAATTAATTACGCATGCAATTAAGTATGCCCATTTAAGTATGGATTTTTGCACCAAATTTATTATGAAAGCAAGCCATTAATGTATTAATTAATTAGCCAGACACATAATTCTGGATGCAGATAATTAGTACTCCCTTCGTTCCTGAATATAAGTCCTTTTACAAATTCTCATATGGACTACATATGAAGCAAAATGAGTGAATCTACAGCTGATATACGTCTATATACATATGTATGTAGTTCGTATACAAATATCTAAAAAGACTTATATTTAGGAACAGAGGGACTAGTAGGAAGTTTTTGAAATTTATCGTTACTGTTAAGCCCTAGGTCCCCTTATGAAAAAACCCAACCGCTCCCACCTCCCCCACACACAAAAAAAACCCACCTTCCTTGCCTCAAGAAAAAAAACTTAATTTGGATACCAATCGCAAAATTAGTTTGGGAATCAAGTCATAATGTGATCAATTAATTAGATAATTAATTACATCTGCAATTAATTAAGTCTACTAAACTAGGGATTTTTTCGCGACAAATCAAGTTTAGAATCAATCCATCAATGCAATTAATTAATTAGTCAGACACTTAATTAGGAATGCAGATAATTAATACAAGGAAGTTTTTCAGCCAGTTCTCTACTATTAAAAGGGAGTTGGGGACTACACGTGGTACGTCCAACTCAACTTCCCATGATCCCCCCTATGAAAAAACACATCCACCACCACCTCCTCATAAGCACAAGAAAACCCACCTCCCTTGCTTCACACAAAAAACCCAGAAAAAGAACTTCCTCTTCCCGAGACACTCTCCCTCAACAACGATCCACTACCCACGGCCCTACCGGGCTGACATCCTCTAAACAGCGACACACCGGAGGGTTGATAATATCGAAACGCCACAGGGTTGATACAGTCGCCGTGGTGCGTCCTCAAAGGAGGTGCCCAAGGAGCGCGCCTCAGGGTCGGACCGGTCGAGATGCAACTACGGGAAGAGTTTTCACATGACCGATGTCCCTCGTAAAATCATCTTCCTATGCATGCATTATTTACATCATGGATGAGTGCCGCAGCAGATAGCCGGACGAGCATAGATGGATCAACCCACCCGCCACCCCCTGAGAGCACAAAGTGAGCTTCCTATAGACCTTTCATTTCTTTTTCACAATTACATGTTAACTTCATACATTCCTGAATTTTACAAACTCTTAGATTTTTGTTCATATTAGTATTTTCCTTTTTTCAATGGATATGTGGGTCAGCACATGTTCCGCAAATTATGTAAGCAATCATTCTTGATACCAAGGTCTTGCATGTCTAGTTATATAATTTTATTTTGTACTCAAATTTTTCTTCATGATACATTAACAACCAAAACAACAAAAGTGTACATTTTAAAAAACAGTGGGTGTAACATACTAGATTGAGGGGCATAATTGGATTAGGATTTCAGACCAGAGATGCTTCCTAAAGTATGTGCATTGTAGCTCGTACCAACGCACGGGCATTCTACTAGTTTCTACTCCTAAAGGGGGAGTCTGTAGTCCTCATCGTAGGTTCATACGTCATTTGGTTTGGTTTGGTTTCACATGCATCCATTAATGCCAAAAAATGATCTTAGTTATCTTTGGTCCAATTTTTACTTTGCCCACACTTGCATGCAATTAATTAGCCATACTAGTTAATTATATGTGTTAATTAGGTTGACAGTTTAATGTCCATTTAATTTGGAATGTATAATTGAACATTGGACGGGAGGATCCTACTAGTATGAAGAGGAAAAAAATTCTATGACACCAGGTCTCACGGATTAGCAGGTGAGACCCATCCTGATGGATGACACGTGACATTCACAAATCACAAAGCACCTACCCCACCCCCTCCTGAAATCAGGGGGAGAGATTAGATGCTTTGTGATTTGTGAATGCCACGTGTCATCCATCAGGGCGGGTCTCACCTGCATTATATGAGACCTGGTCTCATATAATTTTTTTCCGTATGAAGAGTATCATTCTTTGGACAGAAGGATCACATTAATTATGAAGAGTGTCATTTTTTGGACAAGAGGATCGTGTTAATTATGGAAAATATTATCGAGTGTTTAAAAGTAGAATCACTTTAATTAAGAAGAGTATTATTATTGGTATAGGACGATCACAATAATTGTAGAAAGTATCATCAAGCGTTGAACGAAAGGATGATGTTAATTACAGAGATTATTGTTCTTTGGACATGAGTATCACATTAATTATTGGAAGTATTATCGAGCCTTAAATGGGAGGATCACGTTAATTATGAAAAGTGTCACCAGTCAACAATACAAAACAATTTGGAAACCAAACACCGAATCAATTTGGAAATCAAGCCATTGATGCAATTAATTACGCATGCAATTAATTAAGTCTGTTTAAGTATAATTTTTTTGCACCAAATTAAATATGAAATCAAGTCATTAATCCAATTAATTAAACAACTAGACACATCATTAGGAATGCACATCATTAATTGTAGGAAGTTTTTCCAAATTTATCAGTACTATTAAACCCTAGACCCCCATATGAAAAAAAAACCATCCGCTCCCATCTCCCCACACGTACAAGAAAACCCACCTCCCTTGGCTCAAGCAAAAAGAAAAGAAAAAAGAAAAAAATAATTTGGAAACAAATCACCAAATTAGTGTGGGAATCAAATCATAATGCAATTAATTAGCCAGAAAACTAATTACATGTGCAATTAATTAAGTCTGTTTAAGTAGGGATTTTTTTTAACTCCGCCTATGTTCTCTCAACATAGCCGGTCTCCGCCTATGTTGTCTCAACATAGCCGGTCCCAAGCCCGGGTAAAGGAGGAGGGTTGTGTTAGGCTTGGCGAGCCAACGTGAAAACTCAGCTACTCTTATGGAGATGAAACCCAAAAGATTTTCGTTGGGGCGTAACCCTCTCAGCGACGCGCCACATCGGAACCCGGGTGTGGTGTCAAATGGGCAAGGGCCGGGACGTCACCCCCTTGGTGGCGCGCCATATCTTGATCTGGATACGGTGGCAAGTGAGCGAGGATCGGGTCGTCGCATCTTTAGTGGCGCGCTACATCGGTGCCCGGATGTAGTGGAAAATGAGCAAGGGTCTTCGCATTTGACTCGATGAGTGCGAAGGGTAAGGAAGCTAGCCGAGCCTAGGAGGATCTGCTTAGGTAGCTGGAACGTAGGGTCCCTAACAAGGAAGCTTCGGGAGCTAGTCGATGCAGCGGTGAGGAGAAGTGTTGATATCCTTTGCGTCCAAGAAACCAAGTGGAGGGGACAGAAGGCAAAGGAGGTGGAGGGTACCGGCTTCAAGCTGTGGTACACCGGGTTGGCTGCAAACAGGAATGGCGTAGGCATCTTGATCAACAAGAGCCTCAAGCATGGAGTGGTAGACGTCATGAGATGTGGGGACCGGATTATCCTGGTCAAGCTGGTAGTTGGGGACTTAGTTCTCAATGTTATTAGCGCGTATGCCCCGCAAGTAGGCCACACTGAAAACACCAAGAGGGAGTTCTGGGAAGGTCTGGAAGACATGGTTAGGAGTGTACCGATTGGTGAGAAGCTCTTCATAGGAGGAGACCTCAATGGCCACGTGGGTACATCTAACACAGGTTTTGAAGGGGTGCATGGGGGCTTTGGCTATGGCACCAGGAATCAGGAAGGAGAAGATGTCTTAAGCTTTGCTCTAGCCTACGACATGATTGTAGCTAACACCCTCTTTAGAAAGAGAGAATCACATCTGGTGACTTTTAGTAGTGGCTAACACTCTAGCCAGATTGATTTCATCCTCTCGAGAAGAGAAGATAGGCGTGCGTGCCTAGATTGTAAGGTGATACCTGGAGAGAGTGTTGTACCTCAACATAAGCTGGTGGTTGCTGACTTCCGCTTTCGGACTCGTGTCCAGCGGGATAGGCGTGCCAAAGTCGCTAGAACGAAGTGGTGGAAGCTCAAGGGGGAGTTAGCTCAGGCGTTCAAGGAGAGGGTCATTAAGGAGGGCCCTTGGGAGGAAGGAGGGGATGCGGACAATGTGTGGATGAAGATGGCAACTTGCATTCGTAAGGTGGCCTCGGAGGAGTTTGGAGTGTCCAGGGGAAGGAGAAGCGAAGATAAGGATACCTGGTGGTGGAATGATGCCGTCCAGAAGGCGATTAAAGAGAAGAAAGAGTGCTTCAGATGCCTGTACTTGGATAGGAGTGCAGACAACATAGAGAAGTACAAGATGGCGAAGAAGGCCGCAAAGCGAGCTGTTGGTGAAGCAAGGGGTAGGGCGTATGAGGGCCTCTACCAACGGTTAGGCACGAAGGAAGGGGAAAGGGACATCTATAAGATGGCCAAGATCCGAGAGAGGAAGACGAGGGATATTGGCCAAGTCAAATGCATCAAGGACGGAGCAGACCAACTCCTCATGAAGGATGAGGAGATTAAGCATAGGTGGCGGGAGTACTTCGACAAGCTGTTCAATGGGGAGAATGAGAGTTCTACCATTGAACTTGATGACTCCTTTGATGAGACCAGCATGCGTTTTGTGCGGCGAATCCAGGAGTCTGAGGTCAAAGAGGCTCTAAAAAGGATGAAAGGGGGCAAGGCGATGGGCCCTGATTGTATCCCCATTGAGGTGTGGAAAGGCCTCGGGGACATAGCGATAGTATGGCTAACCAAGCTTTTCAACCTCATTTTTCGGGCAAACAAGATGCCAGAAGAATGGAGATGGAGTATATTAGTACCAATCTTCAAGAACAAGGGGGATGTTCAGAGTTGTACTAATTACCGTGGAATTAAGCTGATGAGCCAGACAATGAAGCTATGGGAGAGAGTCATTGAGCACCGCTTGAGAAGAATGACAAACGTGACCAAAAATCAGTTTGGTTTCATGCCTGGGAGGTCGACGATGGAAGCCATTTTCTTGGTTCGACAACTTATGGAGAGATACAGGGAGCAAAAGAAGGACTTGCATATGGTGTTCATTGACTTGGAGAAGGCCTAAGATAAGATACCACGGAATCTCATGTGGTGGGCCTTGGAGAAACACAAAGTCCCAGCAAAGTACATTACTCTCATCAAGGACATGTACGATAATGTTGTGACAAGTGTTCGAACAAGTGATGTCGACACTGATGACTTCCCGATTAAGATAGGACTGCATCAAGGGTCAGCTTTGAGCCCTTATCTTTTTGCCTTGGTGATGGATGAGGTCACAAGGGATATACAAGGAGATATCCCATGGTGTATGCTCTTTGCGGACGATGTGGTGCTAGTTGACGATAGTCGGACGAGGGTAAATAGGAAGTTAGAGTTATGGAGACAAACCTTGGAATCGAAAGGGTTTAAGCTTAGTAGAACTAAAACTGAGTACATGATGTGCGGTTTCAGTACTACTAGGTGTGAGGAGGAGGAGGTTAGCCTTGATGGACAGGTGGTGCCTCAGAAGAACACCTTTCGATATTTGGGGTCAATGCTGCAGGAGGATGGGGGTATTGATGAAGATGTGAACCATCGAATCAAAGCCGGATGGATGAAGTGGCGCCAAGCTTCTGGCATTCTCTGTGACAAGAGAGTGCCACAAAAGCTAAAAGGCAAGTTCTACAGGACGACGGTTCGACCCGCAATGCTGTATGGCGCCGAGTGTTGGCCGACTAAAAGGCGACATGTTCAACAGTTTGGTGTGGCGGAGATGCGTATGTTGAGATGGATGTGTGGCCACACGAGGAAGGATCGAGTCCAGAATGATGATATACGAGATAGAGTTGTGGTAGCACCTATTGAAGAGAAGCTTGTCCAACATCGTCTGAGATGGTTTGGGCATATTCAGCGCAGGCCTCCAGAAGCCCCAGTGCAGAGCGGACGGCTAAAGCGTGCGGAGAATGTCAAGAGAGGTCGGGGTAGACCGAATTTGACATGGGAGGAGTCCGTTAAGAGAGACCTGAAGGATTGGAGTATCACCAGAGAACTAGCTATGGACAGGGGTGCGTGGAAGCTTGCTATCCATGTGCCGGAGCCATGAGTTGGTCACGAGATCTTATGGGTTTCACCTCTAGCCTACCCCAACTTGTTTGGGACTAAAGGCTTTGTTGTTGTTTTGTTGTTGTTGTTGTTGTTTAAGTAGGGATTTTTTGTGACAAATCAATTTTACAATCGAGCCATTAATGCGATTAATTAAATAGTCAGACCCTTAAATTGTTATAATATAATTAATAATAGAAAGTTTTCTCAGCCATGTTTCTACTATTAAATCGGACTTGGGGACTATACGTGGTATGTCCAACTCGACCCCCCTTGATCCCGCCCTAGAAAAAATCCATCTGCCACAAACTCCTCCTACGCACAAGAAAACCCACCTCTCGTGCTTCTCGCAAAAAACAAACGGAAAAAGGATCGTCCTCCTCTTGAGCCCCTCCCCCTCAATGATGATCCACTTCATACCGCATTCTAGGGCTGACATCCTTTGAAACAACGACATGCCTCGGGGTTGATCCGGTGGCCAATGTGCGTCCTCAGAGGAGGTGCCCAAGGAGCGCTCCTCAGGGTCGGTCCGGTCGAGAGGTAATTGCGGGAAGAGTCTTCACATGATTGATGTCCGTCATACCATCATCTTCCTATTCATGCATTATTTACATCATGGGACGAGTGTTGCAGCAGACGACCGGACCAGCATAGATGGATCAACCCAACTACCACCACCCTGAGAGCACAAAGATAGCTTCATGTAGACCTCTTTCACAATTACATGTGAGCCGCATACATTCACGAATTCTACGAACTCTGAGATTTTTGTTAATATAAACATCATTCTGTTTTTAAATGGATATGTGTGTCAGCACACATTCCAAAAAATTATGTAAGCAATCATTCTTGATATCAAGGTCATGCATGTCTAATTAGTGAATTTTATTTCGTAGCTCAAAATTTCATCATGATATACCAAGAACCAAAATAACAAAAGAGTACATTTTAAAAAAAGAAGTAGGTGTAACATACTAGATTGTGGGACATAATTGGATTAGGAGTTCAGACTGGATGCGGTTCCTAAAGTATAAACATTGTAGCCCATAGCAACACACGGGCATTCTACTAGTCTATACTCCTAAAGGGGGAGTCCGCGATCATGATGGTAGGTTCGTACGTCATTTGGCTTGGTTTGGTTTCGCATGCATCCATTAATGCCCAAAAATCATCTCAGTTATCTCTTTTCCAATTCATGCTTTGCCCACATTTGCACACAATTAATTAGCCAAACCAGTTATTTATGTGTGTTAGTTAGGAAGACAATTAATATGTACATTTAATTTGGAAATTATAATGATCATACTAATATGAAGTCTATCATTCTTTGGGCAGAAGGATCGCATTAATTATGAAGAGTATCATTGTTTGGACAAGAGGATTGTGTTAGTAATGGAAAATATTATCGAGCGTTTTAAAGTATGAACACTTTAGTTATGAAGAGTATTATTATTTGGACATGAGGATCATGACAATTATATAAAGTATCATCGAGTGTTGAACGAAAGGATCATGTTAATTACAGAGAGTATTGTTCTTTGGACATGAGTATCATATTAATTATGTAAAGTATTATGGAGCCTTAAATGGGAGGATCACATTAATTATGAAAGGTATCACAAGTCAATAATGCAAAACAATTTAGAAACCAAGCACCAAATCAATTTGAAAATCAAGCCATTAATGCAATTAATTAAGTCTATTTAAGTATATATTTTTTGTACCAAATTAAGTGTGAAATCAAGCAATTAATGAAATCAATTAATTAGCTAGACACATAATTAGGGATATAGATAATTAATAGTATGAAGTTTTTAAAATTTAGCATTACTATTAACCCTTGATCCCCTTAAGAGAGTACCCATCTGCTCCAACCTCCCCACATGCATAAGAAAATCCCACCTCCCTTGCCTCAAGCAAAAAATGACAAAAAGGGTAAAAATAATTTGGAAAGCAATCTACAAATTACTTTGGGAATCAAATCATAATGCAATTAATAAGCATGATAATTAATTACATGTGAAATTAATTATCTCCATTTAAGTGGGGTTTTCGTGCAAATCAAGTTTAGAATCGAGCCATTAATACAATTAATTAATTAGTCAAACACATAATTAGGGATTCAGATAATTAATAATGTGAAGTTTTGTCAGCCATGTCTCTACTATTAAATGGGAGTTGGGGACTATACGTGGTATGTCCAACTCAACTCCCCTTGATTCCCCCTACGAGAAAACCCATCCGCCACCACCTCCTCATACGCACAAGAAAACCCACCTCCCTTGCCTTGCGCAAAAATGAAAAAACTAGCCAAGAAGGATGATCCACTACCGACCGCACTGCGGGGTGACATCCTTAGAAACAACGACATGCCTTAGGGTTGATCCGGTTCCCATCGTGCGTCCTCAGAGGAGGTGCCCAAGGAGCATGCCTTAGGGTCGGTCCGGTCGAGAGACAATTGTGGGAAGAGTCTCCAGATGGTCGATGTCCCTCGTACCATCATCTTGCTATCCATGCATTATTTACATCATGGGACAAGTGCTGCAGCGGATGGCCGGATGAGCATGGATGGATCAACCCAGCCGCCACCACCCTGAGAGCATAAAGTGAGCTTACTATAACCTTTTTTATTTTCACAATTACATGTTAACCGCATACATTCACGAATTGTACAAACTCTTGGATTTTTGTTAATACAAATATTGTTCTTTTTTAAAATGTATATGTGTGTGAGCAGACGTTCCAAAAATTATGTAAGAAAACATTCTAGATACCAAGGTCATGCATGTCAATTAGTGAATTTTATTTTGTAGCTCAAAATTTTCTTCATGATATACTAACAACCAAAATAAAAAAGAGTACATTTAAAAATCAGTAGTTATAATATACTAGATTGAAGGGGATTAATTGGATTAGGAGTTCAGACCAAAGATGCTTCCCAAAGTATATGCATTATAGCACGTAGCAACGCACGAGTATTCTACTAGTCTCTACTCCTAAAGGGGGTGTCTGCGGTAGTGATGGTAGGTTCGTACATCATTTGGTTTGGTTTGATTTCGCACACATCCATTAATTGTTGGTAAATGTAGCATGCAATTTCAAAAAAAATCCTACGCTCACGCAAGATCTATCTAGAAGATGCATAGCAACAAGAGGGGGAGAGTGTGTCTACGTACCCTCGTAGACCAAAAACGAAAGTGTTTGACAACACGGTTGATGTAGTCGAACTTCTTCGAGCTTCGACCGATCAAGCACCGAACTTACGGCACCTCCGAGTTCTGCACACGTTCAGCTTGATGACATCCCTCATCCTCTTGATCCAGCAACATGTCGAGGAAGTAGATGAGTTCCGTCAGCACGACGGTGTGGTGACGGTGATGGCGAAGTGATCCGCGCAGGGCTTCGCCTAAGCACCACAAGAATATGACGGGGGTGTAAACAATGGAGGGGCGCCACACACGGCTAACAATTGATGTTTTGTATGCTAGGCGCCCCCTCCCCACATATATATAGGTTGGAGGGGATAAGAGGCAGCCAGGGGCACCCCAAGTAGGATCTGAATTCGGCCACATGCCAAGTGGGGCGCGCTCCACCCCTTGTGGGCTGGTGTGCTCCCCTCTTATGGCCCATATGGCTCATATACCTCCCCCGGGGGTTCCGGTACCCCCCCCCCTCGGTACTCTGATAATTACCCGATACACTTTGGAACACTTTCGGTGTCCGAATACTATCTTCCTATATATCAATATTTACCTCTCGACCATTTCGAGATTCATCGACATGTCTGTGATCTCATCCGGGACTCTGAACAGCATTCGGTCTCCAAATCACATAAGTCATATAATACAATATCATCATCGAACGTTAAGCGTGGGGACCCTATGGATTCGAGAACTATGTTGACATGACCGAGACATTTCTCCAGTCAATAACCAATGGCGGAACCTAGATGCTCATATTGGTTCATACATATTCTACGAATATCTTTATCGGTCGAACCATTATGACAACATACATTATTCCTTTTGTCCATCGGTATGTTACTTGCCCGAGATTCGATCATCGGTATCTTCATACCTAGTTCAATCTCGTTACTGGCAAGTCTCTTTACTTGTTCTGTAATACATCATCCCGAGACTAACTCATTAGTCATTTGCTTGCAAGGCTTATTATGATGTGTATTACCGAGAGGGCCTAGAGATACCTCTCTAATACTCGGAGTGACAAATCCTAATCTTGATCTATGCCAACTCAACAAACACCTTCGAAGATACCTGTAGAGAAGCTTTATAATCACCCAGTTACGTTGTGACATTTGATAGCTCACAAGGCATTCCTCCGGTATCCGGGAGTTGCATAATCTCAAAGTCGAAGGAATATGTATTTGACATGAAGAAAGCAATAGCAATAAAACTGAACAATCATTATGCTAAACTAACGGGTGGGTCTTGTCCATCACATCATTCTCCTAATGATGTGATTCCATTGTCAAATGACAACTCATGTCCATGGTTAGGAAACCTTACCCATCTTTTTATCAACGAGCTAGTCTAGTAGAGGCTCACTAGGGACATAGTGTGTGTCTATGTATTCACACATGTATTAAGGTTTCCGATCAATACAATTCTAGCATGAATAATAAACATTTATCATGAATAAGGAAATGTAAAAAACAACTTTATTATTACCTCTAGGGCATATTTCCTTCAGTATCCCACTTGCACTAGAGTCAATAATCTAGATTACATTGTAATGATTCTAACACCAATGGAGTCTTGGTGCTGATCATGTTT
Source organism: Secale cereale (assembly GCA_902687465.1). Taxonomy (NCBI): domain Eukaryota; kingdom Viridiplantae; phylum Streptophyta; class Magnoliopsida; order Poales; family Poaceae; genus Secale; species Secale cereale. The sequence goes on along the minus strand of LR738713.1, from coordinate 37,218,434 downwards.
TGCTCATGGAAGAGGCTTAGTTAACGGGTCATCTACATTTGGATACATATGTATTTTGCAAATCTCTATGTCTCCCTCCTTGACTAGATCAAGGATCGAGTTGAAGCGTCCCTTGATGTGTTTGGTTCTTTTGTGAAATCTGGATTCCTTCGCTAACGCAATTGATCCAGTATTGTCACAAAAGATTTTCATTGGACCTGATGCACTAGGTATTACACCTAGATCGTATATGAACTCCTTCATCTATACTCCTTCATTTGCTACTTCCAAAGCAACTATGTACTTTGCTTCACACATAGATTCCGCCACGACGCTCTGCTTGGAACAGCACCAACTGACAGCTCCACCATTCAAAATAAATATGTATCCGGTTTGTGACTTAGTGTCATCCGTTTTAGTGTCAAAACTAGCATCGACGTAACCATTTACGACGAGCTCTTTGTCACCTCCATATACGAAAACATATCCTTGGTCCTTTTGAGGCACTTTAGGATGTTCTTGACCGTTGTCCGGTGATCCACTCCTGGATTACTTTGGTACTTGATACGACTCCATCGTATCTACAATTTTTTATTGTTCCATGCCAATATTCTACAACTTTTACATACTTTTGGCAACTTTTTATACTATTTTTGGGACTACCATATTGATCCAGTGCCTAATGCCAGTTACTGTTGCATGTTTTTTGTTTCACAGAAAACCCATATCAAACGGATTCCAAACGGAATAAAAACTTACGGAGATTTTTTGGAATATATGTGAATTTTGGGAAGAAGAATCAACGTGAGACGATGCCCGAGGGGGCCACAAGGTAGGGGGCGCACCCCTGACCCTTGTGGCCACCCCGTACGGCGGTTGGTGCCCTTATTTTGCCACAAGAAAGCCAATATCCAGATATAAATCGTGTTAAAATATCAGCCCAATCGGAGTTACGGATCTTCAGGAATATAAGAAACAGTGAAAGGACAAAATCTGGGCGCACGGAAACAGAGAGAGACAGATCCAATATCAGAGGGGCTCCCACCCCTCCGCCTCCATGGAGGCCATAGACCAGAGGGGACACTCTCCTCCCATCTAGGGGGGAGGCCAAGGAAGAAGAAGGAGGAGGGGGCTCTCTCCCCTCTCTCCCGATGGCGCCGGAACGCCGCCGGGGCCATCATCGTGTGACGGTGATCTATACCAGCACCTCTGTCATCTTCACCAACATCTTCATCACCTTCCCCCATCTATCTACAATGGTCCACTCTCTCGCAGCCCACTGTACCCTCTACTTGAACATGGTGCTTTATGCTTCATATTATTATCCAATGATGTGTTGCCATCCTATGTTGTCTGAGTAGATTTTCGTTGCCTATTGGTAATTAGTGAATTGCTATGATTGGTTTAATTTTCTTTTGGTTATGTTGCTGTCCTTTGGTGCCCATCATATGAGCATGCGCGTGGATCACACCATAGGGTTAGTTGTATGTTGATAGGACTATGTATTGGAGGGCAAGAGTGACAGAAGCTTCAACCTAGCATAGAAATTGATGCATACGGGATTGAAGGGGGGCCAATATATCTTAATGGTATGGTTGGGTTTTACCTTAATGAATGTTAGTAGTTGCGGATGCTTGCTAGTAGTCCCAATCATAAGTGCACATAATTCCAAGTCAGGGATGACATGCTAGCAGTGGCCTCTCCCACATAAAACTTGCTATCGGTCTAATGACGTAGTCAATTGCTTAGGGACAATTTCGCAACTCCTACCACCACTTCTCCACACTCGGTATACTAACTTTATTGCTTCTTTACCTAAGTAGCCCCTAGTTTTTATTTACGTGCTCTTTATTATCTTGCAAACCTAGCCCGTTACACCTACAAATTACTTCTAGTTTCATACTTGTTCTAGGTAAAGCGAATGTTAAGCGTGCATAGAGTTGTATCGGTGGTCGATATAACTTGAGGGAATATTTGTTCTACCTTTAGCTCCTCGTTGGGTTCAAAACTCTTACTTATCGAAAGAGACTACAATTGATCATCTATACTTGTGGGTTATCAAGACCTTTTTCCGGCGCCGTTGCCGGGGAGCTATAGCGTGGGGTGAATATTCTCGTGTGTGCTTGTTTTCTTTATCACTAAGTAGATTTTATTTGATGTTCTAAGTTGTTACCTGTCTTTAGTTATGAATATGACACATGAAGTACCAAAAAAATTAGGTGTACTTGCTACTCCTAGAGACTGGGAACCTCCTAAAACCCTCGGTGCTCATTATATGAAAGATATTATGTACTACTTTGATAATCCAGAGAAAACCCCATTCAACTATATAATGGGAGTAACGTTGGATCAACGTGAATATTTTAGGGATTATCACTTGACTCAAAAAGGGAAACTATTATGGGATCAAATTTATATGTTGCATTGGTATGCTCGGCAACTATGCTTGAGATATGATTATACTTGTTGCTCTAGGATGAAGGCTATGCACCTTCCCTTTTCATGCAAATTTAATGATAATGAAACCTTAGCTTCTTATGCTAATGGTATATATGATTACTATGATGTGGAACAAATAGAAGAATTCGTTGCTTTTAAGGGTGCTTATGAAATTGAATCTTTGTTTGAAAAGTATGAAGCTTTTGATGATGATGTTTATAGGCCTAAATTTTTTGCTATATTGAAATATTTCTATAAGAATTATGAATATAATTCAGATATTGATGTGTTTATTGAGAAAGTCTCCGCTATCCAACAAGAGACTAATATTTTGCAGGAAACTATGGAAGAAGAAATTGATGACACTGTGAGCTCATTAGATGAAAAAGATGACGAGGAGAGCGAAAAATAAAAGGAGGAAGAGCGAATTAGTTACCTGTGCCCACCTTCTAATGAGAGTAACTCTTCAACTCATACATTGTTTAATTTCCTTCGTGCTTATTGAACGATGAATGCTATGATCCCTTGGATTCGTTTGAAATGTCCCTTTTTGATGAAATTGAAGCTTTCTATGCTTGTCGCCAAGATGCCAATATGAATTATGCTTATGGAGATGAACTTGCTATAGTTCCTTATGTTAAACATGAAATTGATATTGCGCCCATGCATGATATTCCTATTATCTTTTTGAATCCTCTCAACTACACTATATCAAAGAAGTTTGCTCTTATTAAGGATTATATTGATGGGTTGTGTCTTACTACTACACATGATGATTTTGATGAATATAACATGCATGTGCTTGCAGCTCCTACTTGCAATTATTATGAGAGAGGAACTACATCTCCGCCTCTCTATGTTTCCAATACGATAAAATTGCAAGAAACTGCTTATGCTATGTATCGGCCTTTACTATGTGTGCATGAATTGTTCTTTTATGACATGCCGATGCATAGGAAGAGAGTTAGACTTCGTTGTTGCATGATATATGTTACTTTGTGCTCACTACTAAATCACAAATCATCGTTAATTAAAATTGGCTTTGATGTACCTTGGGATCCAGGGTGGATCCATTACTTGAGCACTATATGCCTAGCTTAATATCTTTAAAGAAAGCGCTGCCAAGGAGACAACCCAAAAGTTTTAGAGAGTCATTTATTTCTGTTGAGTGCTTTTATATAGTTTTAAAAAATAAAGAGGGGAACCTAAAACTTTTTCAAAAGAAAAGTGAAAGTGAGAAAGACGAACACCGTTGAAATGGGGGACGTCCTTGAACTTTGTTCATGCCCATGGAAACTTTGTGAATCTCAATTACAGAAACTTTTCAACAAAAATAATTACTCCCTTGTATAAATCCATTGTATTATAAAAATAATGTACCAAGATTTGCCTTTAGGATGATTAGATTGCTTGTTTGGTTTGTGTGGTGCAAAAACAGAAACTTTGGTTGTAGTGCGTGATTTTTATATTTTTTTGGGAAAGTCAAATGCTTCTGAAACTTTTTGGACGGTACTTATATACAAATTGTTTATTTTGTCCTAATTTTTCAGAATTTTAAGAGGTACAAAAGTATGGTTAATGTTCAGATTACTACAGATTGTCCTATTTTCACAGATTGCTGTTATAGTTTCATTATTTGCTTATGTTTGAAATCTTGTTGAGCCTCCTTTGACTTGGGGCCATTTAATTGTGCTAACAAACATTGGGTAATGTTTGATTATAATTATAAAATAAGGTCAGAGAAGTACATAATGGGATTTGATGTTATATGTACTAACCCCTCTAATAAAAAAGTTTTGTTAAGTTTTGTATGGATGAAGTGTTTGAAGATCGAGGAGGTATTGATATGGGAAGAATGAGGAGAGCAAGAGGTCAAGCTTGGGTATGACCGAGGCATCCCAAGTAAATATTCAAGGAGACTCAAGCATCTAATCTTGGGGATGCCCCGGAAGGCAACCCGTCTTTATTCGACAATTACCGGTATGTTTCGGTTTTGTATTGTTCACATGATATGCGTAAATCTAGGAGCGTCGTGTGCTTTTTCTTTTAATAATGCACCATGCTGGTATGAGATAGTCCTTGGTTGATTTATAGAATGCTCTTTACACTTCACTTATATCTTTTGAGTATTGCTTTATAAAATGCTTGGTGTGCTTCACTTATATCTTTGGAAGTTTGGATTACGTGTTTCTCCACACATAGAAAACCACCATTTGTAGAATACTCTTTTGCTTCACTTATATTTGTTAGAGTGGTCTGATAAGTCTCCATCGTATCTATAATTTTTTTAGTGTTCAATGCCAATATTCTACAAATTTCATACGTCTCCATCGTATCTATAATTTTTGAGTGTTCAATGCCAATATTCTACAACTTTCATATACTTTTGGCAACTTTTTATACTATTTTTTGGGACTAACATATTGATCCAGTGCCCAGTGCCAGTTCCTGTTTGTTGCATGTTTTTTGTTTCGTAGAATATTCATATCAAACGGAGTCCAAACGGGATAAAAACGGACGGAGATTTTTTTGGAATATATGTGAATTTTGGGAAGCAAAACCAACGTGAGATGATGCTCGAGTGGCCCACAAGGGTGAGGCGCGCACCTAGGGGGGCAGGCGCGCCCTGGGCCCTCATGGCCACTCCGTATGGTGGCTGATGCCCTTCTTTCTCCACAAGAAATCTAATATCCGAATAAAAATCGTGTCGAAAAATCAGCCCAATTGGAGTTACGGATCTCCGGGAATTTAAGAAACGGTGGAAGGCCAGAATCTGGGAACGCAGAAACAGAGAGATAGAGAGACAGGTCCAATCTCGGAGGGGCTCTCGCCCCTCCCACGCCATGGAGACTATGGACCAGAGGGGAAACCCTTCTCCCATCTAGGGAGAAGGTCAAGGAAGAAGAAGGAGGAGGGGGGCTCTCTCCCCCTCGCTTCCGGTGGCACCGGAGTGCCGTCGGGGCCATCATCGTCACCGCAATCTACACCAACAACTTCACCACCGTCATCACCAACTCTTCCCCCCTCTAGGCAGCAGTGTAACCCCTCTTCTACCCACTGTAATCTCTACTTAAACATGGTGCTCAACGCTATATATTATTTCCCAATGATGTATGGCTATCCTATGATGTTTGAGTAGATCCGTTTTGTCCTATGGGTTAATTGGTGATCATGATTGGTTTGAGTTGCATGTTTTATTATTGGTGCTGTCCTATGGTGCTCTCCGTGTCGCGCAAGCGTGAGGGATCCTCGCTGTAGGGTTTGCAATATGTTCATGATTTGCTTATGGTGGGTGGCATGAGTGACAGAAGCACAGACCCGAGTAAGTAGGTTGTTTGCGTATGGGAATAAGAGGACTTGATACTTTATTGCTATGGTTGAGTTTTACCTTAATGATCTTTAGTGGTTGTGGATGCTTGCTAGAGTTCCAATCATAAGTGCATATGATCCAAGAAGAGAAAGTATGTTAGCTTATGCCTCTCCCTCAAATAAGATTGCAATAGTGATCACCGGTCTAGTTATCGATTGCCTCGTGACAAATAACTTTCTCGTGACAAAAATCTCTCTACTAAAACTAATTTAGTTGTTTCTTTAACTTAACAGCCCCCACTTTTTATTTATGCGCTCTTTATTATCTTGAAAACCTATCCCACAAAAATCACAAAGTACTTCTAGTTTCGTACTTGTTCTAGGTAAAGTAAACGTCAAGCATGCGTACATTTGTATCGGTGGTCGATAGAACTTGAGGGAATATTTGTTCTGCCTTTAGCGCCTCGTTGGGTTCAACACTCTTACTTATCGAAAGAGGCTACAACTGATCCCCTACACTTATGGGTTATCAAGACCTTTTTCTGGCGCCGTTGCCGAGGAGCAATAGCGTGGGGTGAATATTCTCGTGTGTGCTTGTTTGCTTTATCACTAAGTAGATTTTATTTGCTGTTCTAAGTTGTTTTCTATCTTTAGTTATCGGTAGGAAACGCAAAATACCAAAAAAAATAGTGGTACCTACTGAACCAATGGTTGAAGAACCACTCAAAATCTATCAAACTACTGAAGCTTATTACTTGGATCATCTTCGATCCCTATGTGCTCGGGCTGAAACCCCAACTAGCTTAGTTGAGGGAAAATCTTTAGATAAGCATGCTTGTTATGTGCGACACCGCATATCTGAAAAGGGGAAACTTTTACTGGATCAAATTCATCGTTTGCAATGCTATGCTTGGAATTTATGTGAAATATATGTTTTTACTTGTTGTTCTAAAGACCCTAAGAAACACCTTCCCTACCAATGTGAGTTTAGTTATAATGGAATCGTATCTTCGTATGCTAAGGGTGTTTATAGTTACTATGATGTTCAACAAATTGAAGAATTTGTTGCTTTTAATGGTGCTTATGAAATTGCTTCTTTGATTGAAAAGTATGATGCTACTCTTTACAAATCTGAAAATTTTGTCATATTTAAATATTGTTATGATAATTATGCTTCTAATGCCTATGTTAAACCATATATTGAGGACTACTCCGCTGTCCAAGAAGAGACTAATATTTTGCAGGAGTCTATGGAAGAGGAAATTGATGACACTGTGAGCTCATTAGATGAAAAAGATGACGAGGAGAGTGAAGAACAAAAGGAGGAAGAGCGGATTAGCTACCCGTGCCCACCTTCTAATGAGAGTAACTCTTCAACTCATACATTGTTTAATTTCCCTTTGTGCTTACCGAAGGATGAATGCTATGATGGTTGTTATGATCACTTGGATTCGTTTGAAATATCCCTTTTAATGAAATTGATGCTTGCTATGCTTGTGGCCAAGATGCCAATATGAATTATGCTTATGGAGATGAACTTGCTATAGTTCCTTATGTTAAACATGATATTGTTGCTATTGCACCCACGCATGATAGTCCTATTATCTTTTTGAGTTCTCCAAATGTCGGTGTACTAGAGTAGGGGTACCCTAGTATCCCGAACTTGTGCACGGGCAGTCGCAGCATCCCGCGGCAAGGCTTGCCAGGTGACCGCCAAGGTCCTCCGTGGTTCCTTTGGAGCCATTCAAGAACAAAGTATTCAAGCCAAGGAGACAAGACCCCGGCAAGAGGAGCTTGCCGGGAAGGCCAACCAAGGCATCTCAAGGAACTTGCCGCGACGCGCCACGCGTCCCGGCAAGGCCCGGTGAGCGACGAGCTCCCGGACGCGACAAGACAACGACCGCGGCAAGGCGCTTGCCGCGGCAAGCTACCACTCTGTACCCGCACTCCAGCACATCCACCAACGTGTCGCTCTAGGACCTTTCCAGGTGTACGTGGCGGGAGGCTGTGCAGCCAGCGGTGCGCGGTGGCAAGTGGTGCTGACAAGATTGCCATCGTGGCGAGCGGTGGCGTCCCTGACAGTCCCTTTTGCACTATTTGGGCGACGCAGATGGGCATTTAATGCCCTTGTCCCCTGCCGTCAGAGTTAGGTATGATACACTGTAACAGGTAGTTGTACCAATCGTAACACCTTTCCATTTTTACCCTTGTCTATGTTGCCACCTGTCGGTGACCCCTCGAGCATATAAAAGTAGGCCCATGCGCAACGTAGAGGGGGGAGGGGAACACTCACGCTCGTTCTCGTTAGCTGCTGGTGTGCACTGTAGCACTCAGCGCTCCCGAGGAAGAACTGAATACAAACCACAAAGCAGGAGTAGGGTTTTACGCATCTGTGCGGCCCAAACCTGGGTAAACTGCTCGTGTGTTTCGCCTCGATCCGCTCTTCGTGCGTTCTTCGCCCCCGCCGAACCGAAAGGGGCTCGGTCCGCCGGTCCCATAGGTGCTCGTGGATTCGTTCCCCGACATCTTTGGCGCGCCGGGTAGGGGGGCGTCGAGGTTGTATGAACCTGATCCGGCGTTCATACGAGCTAGATCTTCATCGTCATCATCGACATGCCGCCGAAGAAGAAGGCTTCGGAGGCGGCTGCTCCGTCCGCGCCGAACCCACCACCACCGGAGCAAATGGTTGGTGGGGTAGACGTCGACGGAAGAACGGGCGTCGACGAGGGAGCTCACGGTGCTGCCAGGTCCAAGGACAAGGATGCGCTGCCCATCGGCGGCGTAGTCGGCTCCCACAACGACCGGGCGCACTCCAAGACCTCGGCGTTCGTACATGCATCGCGCCCATCTCAGGAGGCGCGGGACCGGCAGCGTCATGGTACTCACGGTACCATACGTTTGCTAGACCAAGATCGAGCTGGTGGATCTCGGAGTGCTCAAGACCAGCATGCACGCCAACATGCTGGCACGAGCGAGGCACGGTCGCCTGGACGGGATAATGCTCGTTCTAACATAGTTAGAAGTCCGAGCATATCCCGCTCCTCACACCGTTCGCCACCGCCACCCACCACTTCAGCAGAAGCTTTGGCGCGAGCTCAACTGCTCCTGGACTACCCTCCAACGGCAGACAAGATCGACAACTGGAGGGCCACCATTCAGAGTCTCATCGGCTTCGCCAACGGCGACACTCCACGGCAGCCGAGTACATCGCAGCCGCGGCAAGTCAGCCAGGCATGAGCCGGTGGCGACAAGACCGGTGGGGGTGCAACCACCATGCACTCTCCGCCCCGAAGACCAAGATCGCCGACTCGCCGGATCCACCTCGACAGCGACTCCACCGCGTAATTAGATCCACGAGCTCGTCGCGATCAGCGCCAAGTTCTTCACGAACGACAGCAAGAAGACGCTCGTACTCGCATCGAGCTCCGAAGAGAAGCGCGGCGTCAATCGGACCAGTGCGCTGGGCCCTCTGTCGACATGCATTCGCCAGGGGAACCAGGCGACTTGCCGTACGTGGTAGGTTGCCCTGTGTTTACTCATGAGCTGCGGCAAGTCTAGTGGCCCAGCAAGAAGAATTTCAAGCCAGGCGTACCAGAGAAGTACGACGGCAAGTCGCATCCGTCGGAGTTCCTCAGCATCTACACCATCGTGATGCAAGCTGCCGGGGGGCGGGACGACAAGATCCTTGCCAACTACTTCCCGCTGGTGCTCAAGCCCAATGTCAGGTCCTGGCTCATGCACTTGCCGGACAACTCCATATCCTCATGGGCAGACCTATGCCATCAGTTCGTCGGCGCCTTTACAGGCGGCCAGAAACCTCATGGCCAAGAGAGTGACCTTCATCTGCTCACCCAGAAGGAAGGAGAGCCCCTGCGCAAGTACATTCAGAGATTCAGCCATGTACAGCACAACATCCCAGATGTCCACCCTGCCGCGGTCATCAGCGCGTTCCATCAGAACGTGCGTAACCGCAGGATGCGGGAGGAGATGGCTATGTGCAAGATCAGAGACGTCAGTGAGCTGTATGCCCTGGCCGAAAAGTGTGCACGTGCTGAGGAAGGGAGGAAACTCCCCGAAGAGAATACAGGAGCAGGAGGATCTGACAGCGAGGATGCTGCCCCGGCAAAGAAAAATCGGCGGCGGAACAACAGGAAGAAGAAAGGCAAAGATGTGCTAGTCATTGAGCAGTCCGGCAACGAAGGTGGCGCCAAGAAAGCCAAAGCTGGTAGCTCCGGCAAGGAGATTGCCGCATGCACCAACTGCCAGGCTGTGGTGGTCGCCGACAAGCAGGACGGCACCGACAAGCAGTACTGCAAGATCCACCGCACCAAGGGCCATGACCTCCAGAGCTGCAAGAAGGTCGAGCAGCTTGTCGAGCAGCAAAAGGCTGAATACGAGCGACGCGAAAAGGAGAAGGCCCAAGGAGGTGCTGGAGGATCCGGCAAGAAGCGCATCGGCCGGGGAGGACGCCGCGGCAAGGCCAAGCAGCGGCAAGAAGACAGACCTCCCCGCGGCCGCGACAAGGATGAAGATGACGACGACGATGAAGACATGGATGATGTCGAGACCAGTGAGAAGGAGTTCCAGAAAGCCACAGAGGTCTTGTGCGTTGACGGCGGTGCTTCTCTGCATACTTCACACCGCCAACTCAAGCAGTGGGTGCGGGAAGTCAATGCGGCAGAACCACCTGTCGAGTCACGCAAGCTTCTGAAATGGTCCAGCACGCCTATCATCTTTGATATTGAGGACCACCCTAATCGCACAACTGCGGTCGGGTGCTTGCCGATGTTGGTTTCACCAACTATCCGCAACCTCAAGGTCACTAAGATGCTAATTGACGGCGGGGCCGGCTTGAACCTGATCTCCTCGCTGTACTCCAGAAACTCCAGATCCCTGATAGCGAGCTTGAAGAGACCGGCACATTCCAAGGAATCAACCTGGGAAGGAGCAAGCCGAAGGGGAAGGTCACGTTGCCGGTGACATTTGGCAGCGAGTTGAACTTCAGGACTGAGAGGGTCACTTTTGACGTCGCCAATTTTCCATTGCCTTACAATGGGATACTCGGTCGTCCAGCACTCGCCAAGTTCATGGTAGCCTCTCACTACGCATACAACATGCTGAAGATGCCAGGCCCGATAAGTGTCATCTCCGTCCCTGGCGACAAGAAGGATGCTCTTATCTGCGCCGACAAGATCTACCGGGAAGCAGCAGCCGCAATAGATCGCAAGTCACCTGCCGTTGAAGTTCCTGGGGGGAGGAAGAAGACCAAGTCCGGCAAGAGTTCTGATGCCCACTCCGGCAAGCACACCTCTTCGGAGTGCTGCGCTACCGTCGAGGACGCACCATCGAGCTCCATCGGCAAGTGTAAGAAGACAATGGCAGCTCCGCCAGAGACCAAGAAGGTGTCCGCCAAGGAGGACGGCACTGGTGGTACCTTCACCATCAGTGCCACTCTTGACCCTAAATAGGAAAGCGCGCTCATTGCTTTCCTGCGGGCGAACGTCGACGTGTTTGCGTGGCAACCGTCTTACATCCCCGGTGTTCCCAGGAAAGTAATTGAGCACCATCTTGCCGTCTGTCCTCATGCGCGGCCCGTCAAGCAGAAGGTCAGGAAGCAAGCAGTGGAGCGCCAAGAATTCATCGCAGAAGAGATCAAGAAGTTGGAAGCAGCAGGCCTTGTCAGAGGAGTGCTCCATCCTACGTAGTTGGCCAATCCTGTAGTCCTGCGCAAGGCAAACGGGAAATGGAGGCTTTGCATCGACTTTACCGATGTTAATAAAGCTTGTCCCAAAGACCCATTTCCCTTGCCGCGCATTGACCAGATTGTTGACTCCACGGCCGGATGTGACTTGCTTTCATTTCTTGACGCATACTCAGGATACCATCAGATCTTCATGGCAGAAGAGGATGAGGAGAAGACCGCATTCATCACTCCATGTGGCACGTACTGTTTCATACGGATGCCTTTCGGTTTAAAGAATGCTGGTTCAACATTTGCAAGGGTAGTCCATGTCGCTTTTGAGCCAGAAATACACAGAAATGTGGAAGCCTACATGGATGACATAGTGGTCAAGAGCAAGGACAAGGCAACTCTGATTCAAGATTTAGACGAGACCTTTGCAAATCTGCGCAAGATCAGCCTCAAGCTCAACCCCGAGAAGTGTGTGTTTGGGGTCCCTTCCGGCAAGCTTCTCGGGTTCTTCGTGTCTCAGCGGGGAATTGAAGCCAATCCCGACAAGATCAAGGCCATTGAGCAGATTGAAGCACCAAAGCGCGTCAAGGATGTACGAAGACTTGCCGGTTGCGTGGCTGCTCTCACAGGTTTTTCTCTAAGTTTGCTGAGCGCGCCCTGCCGTTTTTCAAAATATTGAAAAAGGCAGGTCCAATGAAATGGACTCCGGAAGCGGAGGCTACGCTGCAAGACTTGAAGAGATACCTGTCCTCCAGTCCAACACTTGTCGCACTTAAGCCACAAGAGAAGTTGCTGATGTATATAGCAGCAACCAATCAAGTGGTTAGTGCTGCGTTAGTAGCGGAGAGGGAGGCAGATGATGAACCAGCAACCACGGCAGGCGCATCCAGCGACAAGCAGGGGGCTTCCCCGACAAGCTCTGGTCCCGACAAAGATGGATCTGCGCAGGCACGCGAGGAGATACAGAAGAGAATGGTGCAGCGCCCAGTTTACTTTGTCAGTTCCCTTCTGCAGGGGGCTAGGTCAAGGTACTCTGGTGTGCAGAAATTGCTTTTTGGCCTTCTCATGGCCTCGAGAAAGCTGCGCCATTACTTCCAAGCACATGAGATCACAGTTGTCACTCGTTTTCCGCTGAAGAGGATACTGCAGAATCCAGAAGCAACAGGCAGGATTGTTGAGTGGGCACTGAAACTGTCAAGCTTTGGCCTCAAGTTTGAGAGCACTTCAACTATCCGAAGCAGAGCATAGGCAGAATTCATAGCAGAGTGGATGCCAACACCAGATGAAGAAATTCCAGAAACAAGCATCCCCGTCAAGGAAGCAAGCAAAGAGTGGCTGATGTACTTTGATGGTTCCTTCTCGCTGCAAGGCGCCGGTGCTGGCGTGCTGCTTGTTGCACCCACCGGAGAGCACCTCAAGTACGTAGTCCAGATGCACTTTCCCAGGGAGCAAGCAACAAACAATACCGCAGAGTATGAAGGTTTGCTTGCCGGTCTCAGGATCGCGGCAGACCTTGGGATCAAGAAGCTCATTGTCAAGAGTGACTCGCAGCTTGTCGTCCACCAAGTGAACAAGAGTTATCAGAGTCCGTTGATGGAAGCCTACGTTGATGAAGTGAGAAAGCTAGAAGAGCACTTTGACGGCCTACAGATGGAGCATGTTCCAAGAGCTCAGAACGACATTGCCGATGGCCTGTCGAAGTGCGCCACACTTAAGTTACCTGTGGAACCAGGGATCTTTGTGCTCAAGCTGACTCAACCGTCTGTAACGCCATCAACTGGACAGAGCAAGAAGAGGAAGTTGATTTCTGGTGACTATTTTCCGGTAGAGCTTCCCGAAGCCGCCGCCAAGAAGGTCCCCAAGATCAACACCAAGAGTGCTGAGGAGCAGTCTGCTCCGGCAAGCCCTAGGGTATGTTCCGTTGAAGCAGAGGCTCCCGACAAGTTTTGCTCCGGCAAGCTTGCCGGGGAACGTCAAGCTCCGGCTGAGCCGCAGGTTCTCGCCGTAGAAGCGGATGTTCCCGCAGCAGCAGATGTGCCTTTAGTCCTTGTTGTCGAGCCACAAGCTCCAGCATGGGCACAGCAGATTGTCCGTTTCCTTCAGACAGGAGAAGTTCCCGAAGAGCAAGAAGAAGCGGAAACAGTAGCCCGGCAGTCAAGTATGTACCAGTTTGTCGACAACACACTGTACAGAAGAAGACTCAACGGTGTGAAATTGAAGTGTATTCACCGGGAAGGCGGACAAAAGCTGTTGGCAGAGATACATGGAGGCATATGTGGTCACCACATTGGAGCAAGAGCACTTGCCGGCAAAGCATTCAGGCAAGGTTTCTTTTGGCCGACAGCCCTCCAGGATGCAACTGCACAAGTAACCAAGTGTGAAGCGTGCCAGTTCCATTCCAAGCACATACACCAGCCAGCTCAAGCTCTCCAGACGATCCCTTTATCCTGGCCATTTTCGGTCTGGGGACTCGACATCCTCGGCCCCTTTCCCGGAGCAGTCGGGGGCTTTGAGTACTTGTACGTTGCAATCGACAAGTTCACAAAGTGGCCGGAACTGGAAGCAGTGAGGAAGGTGACAGCACAGTCAGCAGTCAAGTTCTTCAGGTCGATTGTTTGCCGCTTCGGGATCCCTAACAGGATCATCACCGACAACGGTACGCAATTCACGAGCCGCACCTTCATGCAGTACGTCCAAGATCTTGGCGCCAAGGTCTGCTTCGCTTCTGTTGCTCACCCGAGAAGCAACAGTCAAGCGGAGAGGGTGAATGCTGAAGTGCTGCGTGGGCTCAAGACCAGGACTTTCGACAGGCTGCACAAGTGCGGAAGAAACTGGATTGAGGAGCTGCCAGTACTTCTTTGGTCGATCAGGACGACGCCAAATCGAGCCACTGGCCAGACACCTTTCGCTCTAGTCTATGGAGCAGAGGCAGTTCTCCCCACGGAACTCGTATACGGGTCACCTCGAGTGCTCGCTTATGATGAGCTTGAGCAAGAGCAGCTGCGACAAGATGACGCGCTGCTCCTTGAGGAAGACCGTCTTCGGGCTGCTGTACAAGCTGCTCGCTACCAGCAAGCTTTGCGCCGCTACCATAGCCGCAAAGTTAACGCCAGAAGTCTCGAGGAAGGCGACCTTGTTCTTCGGTGCGTTCAGTCCGCCAAGAATTCCAACAAGTTGACGCCGAAGTGGGAAGGCCCTTACCGGGTGAAATGAGTCACTAGGCCTGGCGCTGTCCGCCTTGAGACTAAAGATGGCATTCCGGTGAGCAACTCCTGGAACATTGAGCATCTTCGTAAGTTTTACCCGTAAGGCGCGGTTGCCGGAACCTGTTCCGGCAACCACCTTTTGTACAAGTCTTGCCGCTGTTGCATGTAATCCTTTGTACAAAGCCAGGCGCAGACCCCGTGCATAAAAAAAGCTCATGTGTTCCGAACATCTTGACAATTTCATGCTTTCTATTTTTTGCATGTGTTATCTGACACTTTGTGTAGCACCTACCCCCGGTAAGCAATAACGAGCCATAAGGCTCCATATCTTTATTTTCTCTTCTTTCTTTTTCTCAATGAAAGGAAGGTTCCCTCGCCCACAAGTTTGCCGCGGGGGAAAGGAGAAGATAATGGTATGGACCAGGCATCGTTCAAGAAAGTTTCGCCTTACCGGGAAGCAAACAACAGAAAAGCTAAGTTGCCAAAGTTTGAGCAATCAGATTTTTAAAAAAAATTAAGTTATCTTCCTTGAACGACCGTGCTTTGTATGGAAAACCTGTGCGCGGAGGAACCAACTCATAGCTAGTTGCGCCCTTACTTTGTTTTGAGTCCGCTCAACAACTTAAGTGTGTTGCGACTAGTTGTGACAAGGTTTCTTGTCGGTAACGGCACCGCCAGTAGGCTGCTGACGTCCCGCACTCAGCGCTCATGGCTAAGGTGCCTGCGCCGGCAAGTTCCCTAAAAGCGTAGGGCAAAAACATACAAAGGAAGGAATCAAGTAAAGGAAATAACATTGCAATCATTACCCAAAATAGAGTTATATTACAAGGTAGCTTGTCGCGGCTCTAACAGATTGTTCTCATAACATGACCAGCAGCGACAAGAAAGGAAGAAAACAGGCGGCCTAGTCTACACGATCGCCCTCAATCCTCTTGATCCCGCTCACCTTGTCCACAATGGGTGCGACAAGGGTCTTGAGCGCTTCCAGATCAGCATCCGGCGGCAGGGTCTTGAGGATGTTGGTGAGGTTGAGGCCCGGGTTGCGGAAGGCCACCTTCACCAACACTTTTTTAAGAGCTCCCGCGCAGATGTTGCGCGACTCGTCGGCCAGCTGCTTTGGAATCTTCTCCCGGAGTCGCTGGAGGGCCGTCGCCATGCCTTTGAAGAACAAGGTGAGCTTGGCGCTGGGTTGGAGGTTCTCATCGGAGGGATACCCGAGATCCTCCATCCCCAGCTGTGCCAGCTCCCTGTCAATGTCTGCTGCAGCATCCACGAGACCCTCCGTCCAGTGCTCCACATTCTCCCTAAAAGCGTTCTGGGCGGCAGCAGCACTCTCCAGCAGCACCTTATCGGCCTTGATCTCCTTCTTCAAAGCCACCTCCTGCTCCCTGGCGCCGTCCAGCGTCTTGGTCAAAGTAGTCAGCTTCAACTCAAGATCTGCGTTTGAGTCCTTGGCGGCGCCAAGTTCCTTGCCCTTCTCGGCGAGACGAACCTGCAGCTCTGACAAGCTGTAGGCGTCCTTCTCCCGCTCACGCTTGAGCGCGACAAGCCCTTCACCGCTCGCCTTGAGATCGGCCTCCAGCCACACCACCTTCATCTCCAGCTCCTTCTTGGCGGCCTCGGCAGCTGCGGCAGCATCCTCTGCTTGCTTGAGGGCTCCGCCGAATGTTTGCTCGCGTGCAGTAACCTCCTCCTCGTGGCTGTCAAGGTTAACCTTCCGCTGCACCAGCTTGCCCTCCTGCACGGACAGCTTCTCAGCGGCAAGCCGTTGTTGTTCTTCGACTTCAGCCTTCTCGAGGAGGAAGGCCTTCTGCTCCTCGGCAAGTTGCGCCCGCTCCTCTGCCTGGGACTGGAGAGCTTCCTGGTTAAGACCCCGGAGCTCCTCCGCGCGCTTCTCGATGTCCGCTCCCGCCTTCGCGACAAGCGCCTCTCGGGATTCCAGCTTGGCTTGCCGAGCATGGTAGAGGGACACCAGCTTCCGCAGCAGCCGCTCCTCCTCAGGCTCGCCGCTACTGCTGCTCGGCGCATCAACCAGCGTCACCCAGCGGAGGTGAGCACCTCTCCATCGAAGCTTTCTCCTTCGACCGGCGCCCTGGAGCTTGACGCCCAGGGGAGGTTGATGAAGAAGTTTTCGCCGGCCTTCAAGTAGACGTCTGGCTGGGGCTCTTCGGAGCCTGACACTGCGGCAGCGGCGGAAGGATCGGCGGTCGGCGTAGCGCCTGGCGCTCCTGCGGCCTCAGGGCCGTCAGTGCGATCGCCAGACCCCTCGCCAGCTTCTGCGGCGGCAGCTTTGGCGGCCTCTTCGCCGGCGGGATCATCAGCGTCGGCTGCTTCTTTGGTGGCAGCGGCGTCGTTGGTATCACCGCCCGCAGCAATCTCGACGACGTCATCGACGGCGGCCTCGATGGTGTTCTCCTTGCCAGCAACCTCAGTCTCCATCGGCTCCGCAGCAGATGGGTCTGACGGCCGGAAAAGGGAGAAAAGTCAAGCAAATATCCAAAAAGAAAATCAAAAGAAGAAGAACCCAAGGGAAGTTTTGAAGCGAGAGGATTAACTGTACCGGGTTCTGCAGTCGTAGTCTCCACCGCCGGAGGGCCGCTGGTGCTGCCGCTTGCCGCCGCAGCGCTGGCCGGCATCCCTCCTGCGCGAGCCGGCTCCTCGGCAGAGTCCCTTGCCGGAGAACTCTCCCTTGGCGGCGTAGTCGAAGCAGATGGCATGTCGGGGGCGGCCTCCGGGCGCTCCTGGTGGGGCTGCTCTGCTCCTACACAAACCAACAATCAGATGTCAGCAAAGAAAGAGCATCAATGCGTGCCTAACAGCGGAAAGCGAACCATATGCTTATGCTGGGGGCTGCTCTGGAGAATAGTTGCCGGGTCCAGCAAGGTGGTCTCGGACGCACCCTCTGCTGTCGCGGTGGGTTCGTCCTCGACGATAATCACCCCCTTTGGACACACTGGGACCTTGGCTCTCTTCGCCGCTCTCTGGGCCAGAGTCCTAAAAAGGAATAAGTTCGGAGTAAAGCAAATGAGATACAAGACAAAACAGCAAGAATTGAAGAACTACAAGTACAACAAAGAATCTTACTCTTCTTCTTCCTCGTCGGAGCTGAACACGGAGTAGTCGAAGTCCGACTCACCTCCGGCGCGAGGAGGCGGAGGAGTAGGTTCCCTTGGCCGCTCGGCGGGAGCAGTGGCGGTGGTCCGAGACGACCCCGCTCCGGCTGCCGCCGCGGCGTGAGAAGCGGCAGGAGCAGAAGCGGTGGTCCGGGTGGACCCCGCTCCAGTTGCCGTAGCAGCGTGAGGTGCTCCCGCGGCAACAGTGCTTGCCACGGTGGAGCGTGTCGTGCGGCGCAGCGACTGTCGACTCATCTGCCGCTCCGCTACGTCCCCGGCCTTGCGGAGACGCCTTCTTGGCGGAGCTGGGGGCTCTGCTTGCGACGAGCTGTCTGAAGATGAGGAGGAAGAGGAGTCGATCTCCAATGAGTCGCTCGTATCCTCGGCGGGCTCGCTCGACCCGACATCATGCCCGGCAAGCTCTTCCTCGCCGGCAAGCTCTTCTCGCTCGGCATGGCTTGCCGACTCTGCTGCCTCTGCCTCCTCCACGGTGAATCCAGACTCGCCCGTGGCTGCGGCTGTCGCCACCTCTTCCAGCCTAGTGGCGATGCGTTTCATCTCCGCATCGGTGGTGGCGCGAGTGAGGCTTTTCTGTTCGTCGGAGCGGACCGGCACTTCTACCAAGCCGTCAAAGAACTCCTGCACGACGTCGTCTGCAGGCTCTTGCCAAGTTGGGACAATTCCATGTGAGTCGCACAGCGGCATCATTGCACGGATGCGGCTGAGCGAGGAGTTGTTGCACAGCGGAACGACATCCTTCGGCAACCTGAACACTTCGGGATGTTGAGAGTCGTACTTGAACAGCTCCCGGAGCATTGCGTCAAGTTCCATAACAGTGAAGTTGAAGTTGAGGCCCGGGCGCAGCCTCATGATGTCCGCCGCATTCTGGAAGTCCCAGGCGGGTCTCCTGCTCTCCTGCAGGGGGGCGATGCGGCGGCGAAGAAAATCTGCGCCGACCGCGCCTACAGTGAGCCCGGCAAGCCTAAGGCGTTGGATCCGGGTGACGGTAATCTTCAGCCTATCGTCTTCCGGGGCCACGTTGCTCCAATCGCTGCCGCGCGCTACTGGGGTTTGGCGCCGGGCGGTAAACGGCTGCGGGTTCTCCTCGACAATCCAGCACCAGTCTGCTCTCCATTCCTCCCACTTGCCGCGGAACTCTCCCTCCAGATAAGCTTCCTTCTTGCCGGCTCTCGAGATCCAGGCGATCCCGCCGGATAAAGGCTCTCCTCTCTCAACTCGGGGCATAAAGAAGTGGCGAAAAAGGGCTACGTTTGGATAGACTCCGACAAAGTTTTCGCAGAGATGTGCGAAAACTGCCATGGTCAGAACAGCATTGGGGGTGAAGTCAAGGAGGCGGAACCCGTAGGTGTTCATAAGATCGCAGAAAAACTCAGAGAAAGGCGGGCAGAGCCCGCAGTAGAAGAACAAGGCGAAGAAGGGATATCCATTTGGAGCCATTCCCGAAGCGACGGCTGGAAGTACCTTCGTGCGCGGATGCGCCCGCGTCTCCGTCGACCAGAAGAGGTAGAAATTCTCCCTCAGCTCCTTCGCGGTGAGCTTGGGGGGGGGAGATTGCCCGCTCCTTTCGCAGCGCCACGAGCCGCTGCGCCTCGGTCGACTTCACGACCTTCCCCTTGTCGGCTTTCGGAGCCATGGCGGAAGTGGTGGGTGGTGGGGGAGGTCGACGGCATTGGTGGTGCTGGTGGCGATGGGGGGCAGAGCGCTGCTCTCTTTCAGCTTTGGGAAGAAGGGGGAGCGGCGGAGGTTTCCGAGATTGGAATAGCAACCGGCGAGTGGGCGAACTGCCCCCGTTTCCCCTGCTTATAAGGAGGGAGGGGGCGGACGTTCCATCTTTCCGAATAAAGAAACCACCCACGATCTCTCCCACGACGCCGCATTCAACGCGTGTCGTTCGGGGAGGGCGCGGTGGATACGAAGAGAGATACGGCGTAACCCAGGCCGCGCGTGCCAGTGCCCTGTTTTGGGCCTGGCCCAACAGCGCTCGGCACCGTGTATGGCCCAGGCCCGGGGGCTCCTGTCGGTGTACTAGAGTAGGGGTACCCTAGTATCCCGAACTTGTGCACGGGCAGTCGCAGCATCCCGCGGCAAGGCTTGCCGGGTGACCGCCAAGGTCCTCCGTGGTTCCTTTGGAGCCATTCAAGAACAAAGTATTCAAGCCAAGGAGACAAGACCCCGGCAAGAGGAGCTTGCCGGGAAGGCCAACCAAGGCATCTCAAGGAACTTGCCGCGACGCGCCACGCGTCCCGGCAAGGCCCGGTGAGCGACGAGCTCCCGGACGCTACAAGACAACGACCGCGGCAAGGCGCTTGCCGCGGCAAGCTACCACTCTGTACCCGCGCTCCAACACATCCACCAACGTGTCGCTCTAGGACCTTTCCAGGCGTACGTGGCGGGAGGCTGTGCAGCCAGCGGTGCGCGGTGGCAAGCGGTGCTGACAAGATTGCCATCGTGGCGAGCGGTGGCGTCCCTGACGGTCCCTTTTGCACTATTTGGGCGACGCAGATGGGCATTTGATGCCCTTGTCCCCTACCGTCAGAGTTAGGTATGATACACTGTAATAGGTAGTTGTACCAACCGTAACACCTTTCCATTTTTACCCTTGTCTACGTTGCCACCTGTCGGTGACCCCTCGAGCATATAAAAGGAGGCCCATGCGCAACGTAGAGGGGGGAGGGGAACACTCACGCTCGGTCTCGTTAGCTGCTGGTGTGCACTATAGCACTCAGCACTCCCGAGCAAGAACTGAATACAAACCACAAAGCAGGAGTAGGGTTTTACGCATCCGTGCGGCCCGAACCTGGGTAAACTGCTCGTATGTTTCGCCTCGATCCGCTCTTCGTGCGATCTTCGCCCCCGCCGAACCGAAAGGGGCTCGGTCCGCCGGTCCCATAGGTGCTCGTGGATTCGTTCCCCGACACCAAACTACACTATATCGGAGAAGTTTGCACTTATTAAGTATATTGTTGGGTTGCCTTTTTCGGTTACACATGATGATTTTGATGAATATAATATGCATGTGCTTGCTGCTCCCACTTGCAATTATTATGAGAGAGGAACTACATGTCCGCCTCTCTACGTTTCCAACACGATAAAATTGCAAGAAACTGCTTATACTATGCATTGGCCTTTACTTGATGTGCATGAATTGTTTTTGTATGACATGCCTATGCATAGGAAGAGAGTTAGACATCGTTTTTGCATGACACATATCACTCTGTGCTCACTACTAAATGCCAAATCATTGTTAATTAAAATTGGCTTTGATATACCTTGGGATCCGGGTGAATCCATTACTTGAGCACTATATGCCTAGCTTAATGGCTTTAAAGAAAGCGCTGCCAGGGAGACAACCCAGAAGTTTTAGAGAGTCATTTATTTCTGTTGTGTGCTTTTATAAAGTTTAAAAACAAAAAAAAAGAGGGGAACCTAAAACTTTTTCAAAAAGAAAAGCGAAAGTGAGAAAGACAAGCATTGTTAAAGTGAGAGCTAGCCTTGGACTTTGTTCATGCCCATGGAAACTTTGTGAACCTTGATTACAGAAAATTTTCAACAAAAATAATAATCCCCTTCTACAATTCCATTGTATTATAAAAATAATGTGCCAAGAGTTTCCTTTAGGATAATTAAACTGCTTGTTGGTTTGTGCGGTGCAAAAACAGAAACTTTGGCTGTAGTGCGCGATTTTACCTTTTTTTACTAGAACGTCGAAAGGATCTGAAACTTTTGGCAAAGTCTTTCTATACAAATTGTTGATTTTTCCTAGTTTTGCCATAATTTGTAGGGTTACATAAGTATGGTTAATGTTCAGATTACTACAGACTGTCATGTTTTTTCAGATTGATGTTATAGCTTCATTATTTGCATATGTTTGAATTCTTGTTGAAGCCTTCTTGACTTGGGGACATAGAATTGTGATAGCATACAGTAGGTAAATTTTTTTTTATAATTATACAATAATGTTAGAGCAGTACATGATGGGATTTCATTGATCATATGCCCTAACCCCGCCACTAAAAGTTCAGTTAAGTTTTGTGTGGATGAAGTGTTCGAAGATCGAGGAGGTCTCGATGTGAGAAGACGGAGGAGAGGCAAGAGCTTGAGCTTGGGGATACCCAAGGCACCCCAAGTAAATATTCAAGGAGACTCAAGCGTCTAAGCTTGGGGATGCCCCAGAAGGCATCCCATCTTTCTTCAACAAGTACCGGTATGTTTTCGGATTCGTTTCGTTCACATGATATGCGTAAACTCTTGGAGCGTCGTGTGTTTTTCATTTTTCTTTTAATAAATGCACCATGCTGGTATGAGATAATCCTTGGTTGATTTATAGAATGCTCTTTGCACTTCACTTATATCTTTTGAGTATGGCTATATAGAATGCTTCATGTGCTTCACTTATATCATTTGAAGTTTGGATTGCGTGTTTCTCTTCACATAGAAAACCGCCATTTGTAGAATGCTCTTTTTGCTTCACTTATATTTGTTAGAGCATGGGCATATCTTTTGTAGAAAGAACTGAAACTCTCTTCCTTCACTTATATATATTTAGAGAGTTGACAGGAATTGGTCATTCACATGGTTAGTCATAAAATCCTACTTTAGATCACTGAATATGATATGTTTGATTCCTTGCAATAGTTTTGCGATATAGAGATGCTAATATGTGGGACGTACTAGTGAATGATTGTGGTTTAGTAATAATATTGGTGTTAAGGTTTGTGATTCCCGAAGCATGCACGTATGGTCTCCTAACTATGTAACCAAATCGGCGCGCATTGTATTTTGATTGTTTATCTTTGCGTGAAGGTCGGGGGCGCGCGATGGTTAAGTCCTACAAACCTCCCCCCTAGGAGCATGGGTCGTAGTATTTTTTCTTCGAGGGCTAATAGATTTTTCTCAATAATTATGTGAGTTCTTTATGACTAATGTTGAGTCCATGGATTATACGCACTCTCACCCTTCCACCTTGCTAGACACTCTAGTACCGTGCAATTTTCGCCGGTGCACCAAACCACCTTATACCTTCCTCAAAAAAGCCACCATACCTACCTATTATGGCATTTCCATAGCCATTCCGAGATATATTGCCATGTAACTCCACCGTTCCGTTTATTATGACACGCACCATCATTGTAATATTACCTTGCATGATCGTAAGATAGCTAGCATGATGTTTTCATGGCTTGTCCATTTTTTGATGGCATTGCTACGCTAGATCATTACACATCCTAGTACACCGCTGGAGGCATTCATATAGAGTCATACTTTGTTCTAGTATCGAGTTGTAAGTAAATAAAAGTGTGATGATCATCATTATTAGAGCATTGTCCCGAAAAAAAAGAAAAAAAAAGGCCAAATAAAAAAAGGAGAAAGGCCAAAAAAAGGGAAGGCCAAAAAAAGGAAAAAAAAAGGGACAATGCTACTGTCCTTTTTTCCACACTTGTGCTTCAAAGTAGCACCATGTTCTTCATGATAGAGAGTCTCCTATGTTGTCACATCCATATACTAGTGGGAATTTTCATTATAGAACTTGGCTTTTATATTCCAACGATGGGCTTCCTCAAATGCCCTAGGTCTTCATGAGCAAGCAAGTTGATGCACACCCACTAGTTTTCTTTTGAGATTTCATACACTTATAGCACTAGTGCATCCGTTACATGGCAATCCCTACTCACTCACGGTGATATCTATTGATGGGCATCTCCATAGCCCATTGATACGCCTAGTCGATGTGAGACTTTCTCCCTACTTTTGCCTACAACCACCTTCTATTCCATCCATAGTGCTATGTCCATGGCTCACGCTCATGTATTGCGTGAAGAGTTGAAAAAGTTCGAAACATTAAAGTATGAAAACAATTGCTTGGCTGACACCGGGATAGGCATGAGGGGTACCTTGTGTTAAGAAAAGGGAGCATAAAAGACTATATGATTTTGTAGGGATAACGTTCTTTAGCATTGATATTATGAAAGACTTGATAGTTTGTTGGGATGCCCGAGTATTAAATTCTTTTATGTCAAATGATAGACTATTGCTTTGAATCACTTGTGTCTTAATATTCATGCCATTATTAGATTACATGATCAAGATTATGCTAGGTAGCATTCCACATCAAAAATTATCTTTTTTATTATTTACCTACTCGAGGACGAGCAGGAATTAAGCTTGGGGATGCTGATACGTCTCCGTCGTATCTATAATTTTTTATTGTTCCATGACAATATTCTACAAGGAGAGAAGTTCCAAGTCAAGGTCCTACAACGACAAAAGATCTTCTAGTCGTGATCGGAATTGCTACAATTGTGGAAGACCCGGACACTACTCCAATGAGTGTACGGCTCCCCACAAAAGAAGAGAAGACTCACCTAAAAGGAGAAGTAGAAGAGAAGATTCACCACCAAGAGAGAGAAGGAGTATAGATGATCGTTATGAACGAAGACCTTCTCGGAGAAGCAAAGATTCGGAAAGGAAGGACAAATCATCAAGGAGCTATACAAGACGAATACATCAAGCTCATGTTGGTGAATGGGCATCCGGTTCCGACTTCGATTACCACTCCGAGAGAAGCTATTACTCCGACTCCAAAGATACTCAAGATGAAGGTGTTGCCGGAATCGCTCTTGTGCCAACCAACTCCTACGACATATTTGACTCACCAAATGAAGGAATTGGAAGATGCTTCATGGCTAAAGGCCCTAATGCATCACACCCCGAGTATCTTGATTTCAATAGTGATGAAGATGACTGGCTAGGAGATGATGATTTACTTGTTGGTAGCAATAGTGATGAAACCTATGATGAAAACTATGATGAAATTGCTATTAATCATGCTAATCAAGATAAAACGAGTGACAATGATAAGGAGAAGATTGAGCGTCTAACTAAAGAATTAAACACTCTTAAGTTATCTCATGAAACTACCTTGGAATATCATCGAGAAACTTTTAAAGACTCATGAGAAGTTACACTTTGAAAAGCTCAACCTTGAGCAAGAGCATGAGTTTTTAAAGGCAATCAATGATGATCTTCACAGGAAAAGTTCTTCTTACATTGCCAAGCATTTACTCTTGTCTACTTACATGCCACAAGTAAAATCTGGCAACAAGAACAAGAAAGATTCTTCCTCTAGTAGTAACAATAATCGTGCTAAATCCAATGATGTTGCTTCCAGTAGTTCTCTTGATTCCACTAACGATTCTCTTAGCCAAGTTACACTTGAGCAAGAAAATAGCTTATTGGAGGGAATTATAGAGAAAGGTGTTTACAAGAGCCTTGCCGGGAGTAAGCAATTTGAGGAAATTGTACGCAAGCAAGGAAGACACCGGAAGAATCAGGTGTTGGTTTTGAACGAAAGTTCAATGCCAATGGATTTGAGTGGGAACAAGATCAATACCCCAAGACGAAGTTTGTTCCTCAACAAGAGAAGTATGATCCTACTTCTTTTCAATGGACACAAGCACTAGATGATCTTCCACCACAAGACCACAAGCTAAAGGGCAAGGACAAGCTTCAAGAGGAGATTGATGCATTTGAAGAAGCTCCTAAGGCCTTGGTCAAGTGGGTTCCCAAGACTACATCAAGTTCTACTTCATCAAGTACGACTACAACTCCAATGATTCCCATCAAGATGGTGTGGATCCCGAGGAAGAAGAACTAGAGAGTTCTTGAGGATAACTCTGCCAACATATTTCACTCATATCATTTTGGCGAGGACAAGTGCAAACAACTTCCATATCTTGCACTAGTTCAAGGAGTCACAAACCCTCTTGTTGGTAAGACAAGGGACAAGGTAACCTAATGCTTTCATGGACATCATCTTGTGTGCAATTCACTCTATGTCTATGGATATCTTTGTTTGTTCCTTGTGGGACTAACCCGTGTAGGTATTGAAAGTGCAACTCACTCCAATGGATTGCTCCAAATGATCTACATCAACATTGAGCATCTACATCTTCAACACCTACATGAAGTCATCATCGACAAACCCCAAGGTTAGTTCATCCCTCTTAGGGGGGATATCACATCTAGGGGGAGCTTTACTCTAATCAAATGAGCTAAAACAACTCTAATGATGTGAACACAACAATGCTTTATGTAAAAGTGGTAACCCCACTTGTGCTTAAACAATGAGCATGACCTATGACCAAATGTTCTCATTTGACTCCTAAGTCAATATACTCATATATGGATGACCTAGTCATCGCCAGTTGCTTGATAGATGCTAGAATGGTTGTGCATGCTTTGCCACATATTTCATTTGCTATCTTATTGTGTGAGCATGCTGAATGCATATTTTTCTCATTCGAGGACATCCATTTGTTGCTTTGATTGTTTGGCTCTTCTTTTGCCAAATGGATGGACAAGAATGCCTAAGAACCCCCTCTAGCTATCTATGTTTTTCTCGTCTCAAACTCTATTCATGCTACATCACAAAGTTTGATCAAGTCAGATTTGAACCACTCTGTGTGAGGAGCACTCGGAGTCCCCGATTCGTCATAGACTTAAACTTCCAAAACCTCTTTGTGTATTTCGGTATGACTGAATCATTCACTTCGGTCACACCGAGTTCACTAAGTTGATCTAGGTTTTCAATCTCGGTGCAACCGATTTGAACTTTTCGGTCACGCCGAATTGCAGTAACTGCTAGCAGTTTTGCATCTCTGTGCCACCGAGTTGTTCCACTCGGTCACACCGACAGGGTCAGGTTATATATACTGATGGGTCAAATTTTGGAAAACTTTCCAAAACCTTTTCGCCCGCGCGTGACCTGCTCTGCCGTCTCAGGTCTCCGGATCATCTCCTCATCGCCAGCGACCTCCCGCCGCTGGTCTCCGCCGCCGTTAATGGCAATCTGCCCTGCCGTTGCCGCCATAGCGAGTTCACCGCCGAGTTAGGGTATGAACTCGATATTTGTGCTATTCCTTAACTCTGATTCATAGCACATTGCTTTGCCATGATTCTTGCCACGATTGAAATCATCCTGTCCAACAGAAACTCCGTAGAAACTAGTTTTGATTCGAAAATTTAGGGTTAGGTCTCCACCGAACTTATCTCAGACAGACCGAGTTGTAGAAATCGGTCTCACCGATTTGGCTTAGGCCATTGCACTTGCACTTTTCGGTCTGACCAAAAATTGCATATCGGTGCGACCAAGTTCAACTCTCTGTGAAACCCTAGCAATCTCGGTGCCACCGAATTGTGACTCGGTCTAACCGAGTTCCCTAGTTTAGGTTCCAGAATTGCTTCGGTATCACCAAGTTTAACAAATCGGTAGCTCCGAAATGCTTTCTGTAGAGAACTAAAACTAAGTTTTTGAGTCATCTGTTTTGCAAAAACTCTGCACTTTGTGATGCTCATCCACTCTACCTCATCTACATCTATTCACAGGGTTTGCTGTTAGTGTATTTGCCAAGATGTCTGACCAAAGTGACAGCCAGAACTTGTCTGAGGAGCAAGTTAACTTGAGTGAGGGCACTAGTCCCTCTAGCAGTTCTGATAAGGGTAGCAGGAGCAC
Source organism: Secale cereale (assembly GCA_902687465.1). Classification (NCBI taxonomy): domain Eukaryota; kingdom Viridiplantae; phylum Streptophyta; class Magnoliopsida; order Poales; family Poaceae; genus Secale; species Secale cereale. The sequence continues at coordinate 37,191,164 of LR738713.1, read as the reverse complement.
ACCTAGCAACTTGCCCAAGGCTGTGATACGTCCATTTTGCATGATGCTTATAAGTTGATATTTATTGCACTATGGGCTGTTCATACATGTTTTGTCACAATACTTATGCCTTTTCCCTCTTATTTTGCAAGGTTTAGATGAAGAAGGGGGAATGTCGGCAACTGGAATTCTGGGCTGGAAAAGGAGCAAACTTTGGAAACCTATTCTGCACATCTCCAAAAGTCCCGAAACTCCACAGAACATTTTTTCGGAAAATATAAAATATATCTGGCGAAAGAAACCCACGAGAGGGGCCACTGGCTGGCCTCGAGAGGGGGGGCGCGCCCCCTGCCTCGAGGGCCAGCTGGTGGGCCCCTGGTGCCCATCTTCTCCTATATGAAGCATTTTGACCTGGAAAAAAAATCAGAGAGAGGCTTTCGGGACCAGACGCCGCCGTCTCGAGCCGGAACCGAGGTGGAAACCAATCTAGGGCTCTGGCAGAGCTATTCTTCCGGGGATACTTCCCTCCGGGAGGGGGAAATCGTCACCGTCGTCATCACCAACAACTCTCCCATATTGGGGAGAGCTATCTTCATAAACATCTTCACCAGCACCATCTCCTCTCAAACCCTAGTTCATCTCTTGTATCCAATCTTTGTATCCAAACCTCAGATTGGTACCTGTGGATTGCTAGTAGTGTTGATTACTCCTTGTAGTTGATGCTAGTTGGTTTACTTGGTGGAAGATCATATGTTCAGATCCATTATGCATATTAATACCCCTCTGATCATGAACAATATTATGTCTTGTGAGTAGTTACTTTTGTTCTTGAGGACATGGTAGAAGTCTTGCTATTAGTAGTCCTGTGAATTTGGTGTTCGTTCGATATTTTGATGAGATGTATGTTGTGTCTCCTCTAGTGGTGTCATGTGACCGTCGACTACATGACACTTCACCATTATTTGGGCCTAGAGGAAGGCATTGTGAAGTAATAAGTAGATGATGGGTTGCTAGAGTGACAGAAGCTTAAACCCTTGTTTATGCGTTGCTTCGTAAGGGGCTGATTTGGATCCATATGTTTCAGGCTATGGTTAGGTTTACCTTAATACTTCTTTTGTAGTTGCGGATGCTTGCATTAGAGGTTAATCATAAGTGGGAGGCTTGTCCAAGTAAGGACAGCACCCAAGCACCGGTCCACCCACATACCAAATTATCAAAGTACCGAACGTGAATCAGATGATCGTGATGAAAACTAGCTTGACGATAATTCCCATATGTCCTCGGGAGCACTTTACCTTGCATAAGAGTTTGTCCAAGCTTGTCCTTTGCTACACAAAGGATTGGGCCACCTTGCTAAACCTTATTTACTTTTACCTTTTATCACTTTCTAGCAATTATCTTATCACAAAACTATCTGTTACCTATAATTTCAGTGCTTGGAGAGAATACCTTACTGAAAACTGCCTATCATTTCTTTCTGCTCCTCGTTGGGTTCGACACTCTTAATTATCGAAAGGACTACGATAGATCCCCTACACTTGTGGGTCATCATGACTCTTTTCTGGCACTGTTGCCGGGGAGTGAAGCGCCTTTGGTAAGTGGAATTTGGTAAGGAAAAATTTATATAGTGTGCTGAAATTTATTGTCACTTGTTACTATGGCTCAAAATCCTTTGAGGGGCTTGTTCGGGGTATCTTCACCCCGAGCAGAAGAGCAAAGAGTTGCTCCTCAACCTACTGCGCCTATTGAAAATGTTTGCTTTGAGATTCCTTCGGGTATGATTGAGAATATTCTTGAAAATCCCTATACAGGAGACGGAACACTTCACCCAGATTTACGCCTGATCTATGTGGATGAAGTTTGTCGATTATTTAAGCTTGCAGGTATGCCTGAGGATGTTATCAAGAAGAAGGTCTTCCCTTTATCTTTGAAGGGAGATGCATTGACATGGTTTAGGCTATGTGATGATATGGGATCTTGGAACTATAATCGTCTGAAGTTGGAATTTCATCAGAAGTTCTATCCTATGCACCAGGTTCATCGTGATCGTAATTATATTTATAATTTCTGGCCTCGCGAAGGATAAAGCATCGCTCAATCTTGGGGGAGGCTTAAGTCAATGTTATATTCATGCCCCAATCATGAGCTTTCAAGAAAGATGATCATCCAAAAAAATTATGCACGGCTTTCTCTCAATAATCACACCATGCTCGATAATTCTTGTTCTGGCTCTTTTATGATGAAGACTATGAATTCAAATGGGATTTATTGGAAAGAATTAAACGCAACTCCGAAGATTGGGATCTCGACGAAGGTAAGGAGTCAGGTATGAGCCCTAAGTTTGATTGTGTTAAAGCTTTTATGGATACCGATGTTTTCCGTGAGTTTAGCACTAAATATGGACTTGACTCTGAGATGGTAGCTTCTTTCTGTGAATCTTTTGCTACTCATGTTGATCTCCCCAAGGAGAAGTGGTTTAAATACCATCCCCCTATTGAAGTAAAAGTAGTTGAACCTATTAAAGTTGAAGAAAAGACTATCACTTATAATGTTGATCCCGTTATTCCTACCGCGTATATCGAGAAACCACCTTTCCCTGTTAGGATAAAGGATCATGCTCAAGCTTCAACTGTAGTTCGTAAGAGTAATACTAGAACACCTACACCCTATGAGCAAATTAAAGTTGAACCTAGTGTTGTGATAACCCTCAACCGTAAGGGATCGAGATAGTCTTCGCGGGTAAGAATAACCCAATTTATAGATTCGACACACGGGGAGCCAAAGAGTATTTATAAGCTTTGACAGTTGAGTTGTCAATTCAACCGCACCTGAAATATACTTACTTGCAACAAAAGATAAGTGGTAACGGTGATATGATAGTGATGGTGGTGACAGCAAAAGTAAACAGCAAAAGTAAACAGCAAAAGTAACAACTAATAACCAGCAGGATTGAAACACTGTAGGCTAGGGAGATGGATGGTTGGGCGCTGCATGGATGAGATACATCATGAATCTAACTTGGGGCAAGGCACACAGAAAAGTAATGATCATCTAGGCAAATATCAAACATTAGGCATGTATCCCACAGGTAGTTGTACGTGCTTGCAATAAGAACTCGCACAACATCTTTTGTCCTACCATCCCGCTACGAACGGGGCCAAAAGGAACTTATGGAGATTAAGGTGCTCCTGTCAAAGAGCACCGGAACAAAGCAATAAACTCAATGGATACATGTAATCCTCAAATTATGGACCATCCCCTTTGGTGTCCCAACCTGTCACCTTTGGGATCGCCGGTTCCGGACTGTAATAGGTGCAAACAACTCATAGATAGGATCAAGAACACAAATATATTCATGCAAACACATAGGGTTCAGATCTGAAATCATGGCACTCGGGCCCTAAGTGACAAGCATTAAGAGCAACAAGTTGAAGCAAAGATGATAAACACCATAGTAGATGATAGGCAACATGCCCCCAACAATCTGATAAACTATTACATGATCTAACTCATCCAATCCCTACCATCCCATTTGCCTACAGCAGAGACTTACTCACACATGGAAGGAGAAGTCATGGAGGGAGGATGGAGTGGTGATGATGATGACGATGGCGACGATCTCCCCTCTCCGGAGGCCAAATCAGCCTTCAGATTAGCCCTCCCGAAGAAAAACAAAGGGTGGCGGCGACTCCGCGATGGAAACTGGGAAAACGACTTCTGTTCTGGGGTTTTCTCATCACGGGGATAAATACGGGCCAAGGTAGGGCACCAGAGGGGGAAGGACCCGCCCAGGCGGCCTCCCGAGGCGGCCAGGGGTGGGGCCGCCTGGGCAGGGCGCCTGGGGCCGCCCTGGCTGCCCTCTGGCCCCTCTTCTGGCACAAGGGCTCTTCGGGTGCGTGGATTTTCTGTGATTTTTCTTGGAATTTTCTGAGATACCTAAAAATCCATTTTCCTGCACACAATAAAACCATACAGGCAGCTCTGCTGAAAACAGCGTCAGTCCGGGTTAGTTTAGTTCAAATCATGCAAGAATGAGGGCAAAACAATAGCAAAAGTGTTTGGAAAACTAGATACGTTTGAGACGTATCAACTCCCCCAAGCTTAGCATATTGCTTGTCCTCAAGCAATTCAGTTCAACGAACTGGACGCGACAAAGAAAACTTTGACAAACTCTTTTGCTTCATTAGATGTATATAAGCATGTACTACGAAAAGAGTCTAGCAAGTATTGAAACAATGCTATGAGGACAATGCACGAAGCAATCCTTCTTTCAAGTGACCAATCACAAATAACTAAAAGTAAATAATATGCTACTGAAAATCAAGACAAGATTACATTGCACATAGCTTGAACATATTAGAGTGGTATCTCGCTAGCCTCCATGAGTGAAGCAAAACATAAATGCAGAAACTCCTCCAGAGTTTTAAAGGAGACTAGAACTAAGAATTTCTGAATAAATAATACCACAAGCATGCAGAAGACAATGTAATACTTTGGGACAATGCACATTACACTCAGAATGACAATTATGCTCTCCTAGTTGGTGCTTTGAAGAAATAAGGTGGAGACTCTCGAACCGTGGAATTTGATGGCGAGGTTGAAAACCCGTGGTTGGAAGCAAAGACTAAACATGTACCAGAGCTCTTGGTTTTGAAAACAGAGGTAAAAATGATTTTGGGAGGTGCATATTTCGTCAACGAATGTTAGTAGACAACCCAATTACTTCTCGAGCTAGACAAGTTTCGAGGAACGGCTCCCGCACGGGGACGATCACATCCCCTTAATCTCCTTTGTTTATCACTGCCAAAAGTTTTCTGATTTCTCATGAACATAGCGTGAAGGAGGGTTTGTTTGTTGTATTATCTTTTATGAGCCGGGCGCACTCATGCCAGTTCCTCCTCGTATTAGGGGTTTGCAGATTAGACATGCAATCCCGGGGTAAAACTTGTCCAACTTAAAAAGATCATGAATTGACTACTACTTCCTCATGAGCTAAAACAGAGGCACAAAACAGGAGTAAATTTCAATAATTTCTAGATGGTACAAGAAAGTCTTCGTTAGGATGGCAGGTAAATACCACATAGGAAGGTATGGTGGACTCATATGGAATAACTGGTTTGAAAGGATTTGGATGCATAAGAAGAATTCCGCTTAATACGAGCGAAGGCTAGCAAGAGACTGGGAAGCGACCAACTAGAGAGCAATAACGGTCATAATCATGCAGAGCGACAAAGCAACATTGAATCAGGCATGAAAGTGATATAACTATTCTGAAACTCAAAGATCATCAAGGCAAAGCAGACTTTTTAGTCTTAAACATGTGTAAACATGTGCCAAGTCAATCCAAGAATTCTCCAAAGGGAAATACCACCTCAGTATACCAAACTATGAACAATGCAATGCATGTAAATCATTTCAATAACACATTATATACTCTAGCTATTTAAGATTAGCCACAAGGAAAGCATGAACCACTGGGAAAGCATTGTGAACATAGCACTATGTCGCTACAAGCTGGTCTCTAGATCATAAGTACAGGCATATGTACAAAAGTAGAAACAAGAAGAGTTCATACCGGTTTCCTTGTTGCTTCCCTTCCGTCGATCTTCGTCATTACTGCCTTGTCACTTGCACGATCAAACGTAGGAAATATAATTAAATGCCATCACGGACTCGAGCTGAACTCTGAAAACAAAGCAAACTAAAGAGAGAAAGGAAATCTTTTTGGGTTTTTTTCAAAGGTTGAACGAAAGCAAAAGAAAGAGAAAATCTTTTTGTTGTTTTTGCAAAGAAAGAAACAAAGGGGCAAAAACTTCAAAAAGATCAAAGCGAACAAAAATAAAACGAATAATACAATGGAAAAGTGAGAAGGGCACGTACTCCCCCAAGCTTAGGCTTTTGGCCTAAGTTGGTAGTAGCTACTGCCCCCAGGAGCCTCCTGCTCCGGGGTGGTACTGGTGAGTCCAAGGGTCGTAAAATGATTCCGGCGCGTACACCAAAGTCCTCGGATCCTCCCACGAAGAAGGGTCCGCACTCCAAGCAGAGGAAGACCCTTCACCAAACTGGGTGACGGTCTCCCCCTGAAAAGGTGGTGACTCACCCTGCTCCTCCTCGTCGGGCACAACCCCCTCCATGGGGTTATGAAGTTGATGCTGGACCATGAACTCATCAAACTGGATAACATCAAAGGACCATCCGTTCCTGCGAGAAAAATCAAACAAAAGAGGTGCAGGTAGACGGATCTTGCGTTCCACGGTAGTTCCGAAATGCAAGATATAAACAAGGTTACCAAACTCAGAAGTCATGGTAACAAACTTATGCCTTTTCATAGCAGCAAGATCAAAACTTAAATAAGTAAAAGGCTTATCATCAGGGTGTGGGGTGCCTTTAAGATACTCTAAGATAAGTGTGGCATAAACGCCACCAAATAAATCTCCCTTGTTACCGTTCATAGCAAGGCGTCGAGCAATTAGGGCACCCAAATTATAATCAAACCTCCCTGAGAGGGCGGCTGCCAGGATAGCAATATCCGGCGCAGAAATGTTGCTCGTGTTGTCACGAGCTAACACCCCTCTAGCAACATAATACGCAAAATACCTGAGGTGAGGGAATAAGATGCTGGAGATTTTTGACCGATGTATATCCCTCGTACCCATGCTGCAGAGAGAGTTGAGGACGGTTCTCAGCTCGGAGGGCTGAGAGGTCATCTTCGCCGTCCGCCCAATGTTTGGCACACCTATTATTTCACAAAGCTTTTCCAAGGGAGTGGTCAAAAGATTATTGTAAATTTTAAACTCAATAGAACCAGTATCAAGGTTATATCCAAAACTGTTAATGAAACCGGAGGTGAGTTTTTGATACTGAACAACACGGCACGTGACGAGCCGTGTCAGACCTGCATTAGCACAAAGATTATAAAACTCATCCTTAATTCCCGCAGCTTCAAGGAATTCATCACATGGGAACATCATCGCACGTGCTGGCTTTGTGTCTTCCAACAACTCTAGGGGCACATGATCTTCATTGTAGCTCACCCTAGCAGTCGAGGGTGAAGCTGCGGCTCTAGTAACTCGATCGGAGTGCGCGGGCTTCTTCTTCTCAAGCCACCCCTTTGCCCTTCCTAACAAACTCATTTCTGAAGAAAAAAAATTGAAAAATTACAAAAACAAGGATTTAAACAAAGTGGGTTAAGGCAAACTACTCAACTCACTTACCTAAGGCATAAACTTGCATCAAAACTTGGAAAATAAATTTCTACACATGCATGCAAGCTCATCTACACAGCACCAAGAACTACTAAATACTCACAAATGAAGCCACCAACCAAAAATCTAATTGGAGGGGTGGAGGAGTTACATACCAGGGAGTATTTGTTCAAAATCTCAGCTCGAATGATAGGCTATAGAGAGAGATCGAAAATCGCCTCCAAGAACAGCAAGAACGCAAGAACAGGTGCAGAACTCGTGTTTTCGGAGAGAAAGAGAAAGAGAGGAAGAAGACTCACCTGGAGGCGGGGCCTGTGGGCCCCAGGCGCCCTATGGGCGCGGCTAGGGGGCAGGCCGCGCCAGCTGGCCGCCTGGGCCACTGGTGGCCCCCCTGGTCAGCCCCACGTGCCTCTGGGTCACTCCCGGCATGGAAATTTTTATTTTTATTTTTCTGGAATTTTTCTGAAAACTTCACTGTTGAAATTTTTTTCGAAGTTCAAAAAGCTGCAAAACTTTCTGAAAACTTAAAGCAGTGATTAGTATTGTGAAGCTTCAAAAACACAAACACTTGGTACAGCAAGGAGAACAAAAGCTAAAACAAATGAAAACATAACAAGCTCAACTTTTTACCTATATAAAACATGCTCACTAGTAAGGTTGATCAAGTCTTACCAACAAACCGGCGATATATAGAGCAGAAAGTCCCACCTCTTACGAAGTGATCATTGCACCTTTACTTTAATGGACATTGTCCCCACCATAATAGTTTTGTATTTGTGGTGCACATGTAGTGGACAGTCCCATTCTCCAATCTTCACGCTCTCGATATTTTATATAGAGTTGAGGCCAAGCCTCTTGTCGGTCTTCTTTGGAAAATACACCGTGTGTTCTTTATCATTCACATTGAAGGTAACCTTTCCTTTATTGCAATCAATAATAGCACCTGCGGTGTTAAGAAAAGGTCTACCAAGAATAATGGACATGCTCCCATCCTCGGGCATGTCAAGCACGACAAAATCAGTAAGGATCAAACAATTAGCAACTTCTACGGGAACATCCTCACAAATACCTATCGGGACGGCGGTTGACTTGTCAGCCATCTGAAGAGAAATATCTGTAGGGATTAGCTTCTCTAAACAAAGCCTCTTGTAAAGAGAGAAAGGCATAACACTCACTCCTGCTCCAAGATCACATAAAGCAATTTTGACATAATTATTCTTTATGGAGCAAGGAATGGTGGGTATACCTAGATCACCAAGCTTCTCAGGAATGTTGCCACTGAAAGAGTAGTTAGCAAGCATAGTAGATATTGCTTCATTAGGATTTTTTCTTTTATTAGTGACAATATCTTTCATATATTTTGAATAGGGAGGTAACTTAATAGCATCAGTCAAAGGGATTTGAAGAAAAAGAGGTTTCATCCACTCACAAAACTTATTGTAATGCTCTTCTTCTTTAGATTTGAGAGACTTACCTGGAAAGGGCATGGGTTTCTGTATCCATGGTTCTCTTTCCTTCCCATGTCTTCTTGCGACGAAGTCTTCTCTAGTGTACTTTTTGCGTTTGTCAGGTGCTTCTTCTTCTCGAACCTCAGGCGGATCATTCTTCTCCTTATCCTTATCTTCAGGTTCGGCACCGTCTTCAGTCTCAGCATCGGAGGTAGATATACTGTTGGGATCAACAGCTGGCTCTTCAGTTGTAATAGGATCATTGGAATTGTCAGCCTCCTTGTGTTTTTTCTTCTTCTTCTTTGGAGAGCCAACAATTTCTTCTTCCTGCATTTGAGAATCTTGCTCAATTCTCCTCGGATGCCCCTCTGGATAGAGAGGATCTTGAGTGCTAGTTCCTCCTCGGGTCTTAATCCCGAAGGCCTGTAAATCATCTTGTTTGGCATTGTTAGCAAGCAAATATTTTTGCACATTAGAAATTTGTTCAAGCTGAGTTTGAACCATATGAAAATGCTTCACAAGATATTTAACATCATTAACTGTTCTACCTAGAACATCAAGCAAACTTTTGATAGCACGGGAATTATCATGCAATTGACTTTGTATCCTCTCATTAAAACGACTTTGCTTCATAATGAAATTATCAAGCTCATCTAAACATTGATCAGGAGTCTTACCATGAGGGATGTCACTTGCGTTGAAATCTAAAAGAGAGTGTACCTCTACCATAGGAGGATGAGTGGTAGGCTCACACAACTTCTCAATTGGGGGTAGATTCTTCACGTCTTCAGTTTTAATACCCTTCTCTTTAATAGACTTCCTTGCTTCTTGCATATCTTCGGGGCTTAGAACAAGCATGCCCCTCTTCTTTGGTGGTGGAGGTGTTTCAGGGACGGACCAATCTTCATGGTTTTTGGCAATCCTGCCCATCAATTCTTCTGCATCGTCCGGTGTTCTTTTCCTGAAAACACAACCAGCACAACTATCCAAATAGGACCTGGATTCATCAGTTAGACCAGCATAAAATATATCGATTAATTCATTCTTAGGGACTCCATGTCCTGGTCTAGCCCGGATCAGACTACAGTACCTCCCCCAAGCTTTAGGGAGGTGCTCATCCTGCAACAGTTTAAAGTTATAAATTCTTTGTAAAGCAGCATGTTGCATATGAGCAGGAAAGTACTTATCAACAAAAGAGTGAGCTAAGTCTTGAGGACTCTTAATGGAACCACATGGTAATGCATCATACCATGTTTTAGCACCTTCCTTCAAAGAGAAAGGAAGAAGCTTAGTCACATAAAAGTTTCGTATCTTTTCATTCGTGGTAAACAAGCCACCCAACTCAGTGAGTTTGGTCAGGTGTGCAATAGCATCATCATTTTCTCTGCCATAAAAGGGGTCAGTTTCAACCATAGATATAAGTGAAAGATCAACAGAGAAATCATAATCAGGATCATTGATGCATATAGGAGATGTAGCAAATTCAGGATCAGGAATAGTCTTGTTCTTCAAGGAGTGTTTTTCAAGCAGCTTCTTAATAGCTTCAGGGTCAGAGTCGGCAAACTCTGTCAGTTCCCTGCATAAATCATCATCAAGCATAATGTAATCATCATCAAGGAGTCTCTCCTTGAGTTTACTCAAATCAGGATAATCATAAGTTCCACCAATGGGGTAGCGAGTAACAGGAATTTCAATTCCAGATTTTTTTGCAGCAGCAGCGATCTGTTTCTCAAGAGCATAACCAAGTGAACTAATATCATCAAGAGTAGTAGAAGCATCATCAAAAGTATCGGACATAGTAACAGATTCAGTAGAAGCATCATGTGGTGGTGGTGAGGCAAACTTACTCATAACAGAAGGTGAATCAAGTGTAGCACTAGTGTTCAGAACAGTGCCTCTTCTTGTCGTGGATAGTAAGATCGGAACCTTGGGGTCTCCTTTCTTACCCATAGCGGATGAAGTGCAGCAGGTAGGATACTTCAAGTAGACTTGTAAATATTGCTATGCTCCCCGGCAACGGCGCCAGAAAACGGTACTTGATAACCTTCAACCGTAAGGGATCGAGATAGTCTTCGCGGGTAAGAATAACCCAATTTATAGATTCGACACACGGGGAGCCAAAGAGTATTTATAAGCTTTGACAGTTGAGTTGTCAATTCAACCGCACCTGAAATATACTTACTTGCAACAAAAGATAAGTGGTAACGGTGATATGATAGTGATGGTGGTGACAGCAAAAGTAAACAGCAAAAGTAACAACTAATAACCAGCAGGATTGAAACACTGTAGGCTAGGGAGATGGATGGTTGGGCGCTGCATGGATGAGATACATCATGAATCTAACTTGGGGCAAGGCACACAGAAAAGTAATGATCATCTAGGCAAATATCAAACATTAGGCATGTATCCCACAGGTAGTTGTACATGCTTGCAATAAGAACTTGCACAACATCTTTTGTCCTACCATCCCGCTACGAACGGGGCCAAAAGGAACTTATGGAGATTAAGGTGCTCCTGTCAAAGAGCACCGGAACAAAGCAATAAACTCAATGGATACATGTAATCCTCAAATTATGGACCATCCCCTTTGGTGTCCCAACCTGTCACCTTTGGGATCGCCGGTTCCGGACCGTAATAGGTGTAAACAACTCATAGATAGTATCAAGAACACAAATATATTCATGCAAACACATAGGGTTCAGATCTGAAATCATGGCACTCGGGCCCTAAGTGACAAGCATTAAGAGCAACAAGTTGAAGCAAAGATGATAAACACCATAGTAGATGATAGGAAACATGCCCCCAACAATCTGATAAACTATTACATGATCTAACTCATCCAATCCCTACCATCCCCTTTGCCTACAGCAGGGAATTACTCACACATGGAAGGAGAAGTCATGGAGGGAGGATGGAGTGGTGATGATGATGACGATGGCGACGATCTCTCCTCTCCGGAGACCAAATCAGCCTCCAGATTAGCCCTCCCGAAGAAGAACAGAGGGTGGCGGCGGCTCCGCGACGAAAACTGGGAAAACGACTTCTGTTCTGGGGTTTTCTCATCACGGGGATAAATACGGGCCAAGGTAGGGCACCAGAGGGGGAAGGACCCGCCCAGGCGGCCTCCCGAGGCGGCCAGGGGTGGGGCCGCCTGGGCAGGGCGCCTGGGGCCCCCTGGCTGCCCTCTGGCCCCTCTTCTGGCACAAGGGCCCTTCGGGTGCGTGGATTTTCTGTGATTTTTCTTGGAATTTTCTGAGATACCTAAAAATCTGTTTTCCTGCACACAATAAAACCATACAGGCAGCTCTGCTGAAAATAGCGTCAGTCCGGGTTAGTTTAGTTCAAATCATGCAAGAATGAGGGCAAAACAATAGCAAAAGTGTTTGGAAAAGTAGATACATTTGAGACGTATCATGTTGCCATGGTTAAAGATCTCTTGGCAGAAGATTTAGATGGACATGTTATTTGTCTCCAAGAAGAGTTTGCTAGGATAGCCAAACCCAATGCTAGGAATAAACATAAACCTATCGTAGGCTTGCCCGTTATCTCTGTTAAGATAGGGGATCATTGCTATCATGGTTTATGCGACATAGGTGCTAGTGCGAGCATTATCCCTTTTGATTTGTATAACGAAATTATGCATGATATTGCACCTATTGAGTTAGAAGGGATTGATGTTACTATTAAGCTTGCTAATAGAGAAACTATTTCACTAGTTGGGATTGTTAGAGATATTGAAGTCTTGTGTGGGAAGATTAAATACCCTGCTGATTTTCTTGTTCTTAGTTCCCCACAAGATGCTTTCTGTCCCATTATATTTGGTAGACCCTTCTTGAATACTTTTAATGCCAAGATTGACTGCGTAAAGGACATTGTCACTGTTGCATTAGGGGATATGTCTCATGATTTTAACTTTGCTAAATTCTGTAGACAACCCCTTGAAAAGGCACCACCCAGTAGAGATGAACTTATTGGTCTTGCTTCTATTGACGTGCCACCTAATGATCCTTTAGAAAAATACTTGCTAGACCATGAAAATGATATGCATATGAATGAAAGAAGGGAGATAGATGAAATATTCCTTACACAGGGACCCGTATTGAAAAACAACTTGCCTGTTGAAATCCTAGGGGATCCCCCTCCACCCAATGGTGATCCCGTGTTTGAACTTAAACCTTTCCCTGATAATCTTAAGTATGTTTATCTTGATGAAAAGAAGATATATCATGTTATTATTAGTGCTAACCTTTCAGAGCATGAAGAAGAAAGATTATTGAAAACTCTGAAGAAGCACCGAACTGCTATTGGGAGTTTTGCAGAGATGCGAAGACACTAATCTTGTCTGGACCAGTTAGTGATCATCAGCGACGGTTAAATCTAAGATGAAAGAAGTGGTAAGGAAGGAAATTCTAAAGCTCCTAGAGGCAGGTATTATCTATCCCATTGCCGATAGCCAGTGGGTAAGTCATGTCCATTGTGTTCCCAAGAAAGGAGGTATGACTGTCGTCCCTAATGATAAAGATGAATTGATCCCGCAAAGAATAGTTACAGGTTATAGGATGGTAATTGATTTCTATAAGTTAAATAAAGCTACTAAGAAAGATCATTACCCCTTGCCATTTATTGATCAAATGCTAGAAAGGTTATCCAAACATACTCACTTCTTCTTTCTAGATGGTTATTCTGGTTTCTCACAAATACCTGTGTCAAAAGGGGATCAAGAAAAGACCACCTTCACTTGTCCTTTCGGTACCTTTGCTTATAGACGTATGCCTTTTGGTTTATGTAATGCACCTGCTACCTTTCAAAGATGCATGATGGCTATATTCTCTGATTTTTGTGAAAAGATTGTCGAGGTTTTCATGGATGATTTCTCCGTTTACGGAACTTCTTTTGATGATTGCTTAAGAAACCTTGATCGAGTTTTGCAGAGATGCGAAGACACTAATCTTGTCTAAATTGGGAGAAGTGTCACTTTTTGGTTAATGAAGGCATTGTCTTGGGACATAAAATTTCTGAAAGAGGTATTGAAGTTGACAAAGCTAAGGTTGATGTTATTGAAAAGATGCCATGCCCTAAAGTTATCAAAGGTATACGAAGTTTCCTTGGTCATGCCGGGTTTTATAGGAGGTTCATTAAGGACTTCTCCAAAATCTCTAGGCCTCTGACTAATCTTTTACAAAAAGATATTCGTTTTGTCTTTGATGATGATTGTCTAGAAGCATTTGAAATACTTAAGAAAGCATTGATCTCTGCACCTATTGTCCAGCCTCCTAACTGGAATTTACCCTTTGAGATTATGTGCGATGCTAGTGATTATGCTGTAGGACCTGTTCTAGGGCAAAGAGTTGATAAGAAATTGAATGTTATCCAGTATGCTAGCAAAACTCTAGATAGTGCCCAAAGGAATTATGCTACCACTGAAAAAGAATTTTTAGCAGTTGTGTTTGCTTGTGATAAGTTTAGACCGTATATCGTTGATTCTAAAGTAACTATTCACACTGATCATGCTGCTATCAAATACCTTATGGAAAAGAAAGATGCTAAACCTAGACTTATTAGATGGGTTCTCTTACTGCAAGAATTTGACTTGCATATTATCGATAGAAAGGGAGATGAGAACCCCGTAGCAGATAACTTCTCTAGGTTAGAGAATATAGTTGATGACCCACAGCCTATTGATGACAGCTTTCCTGATGAACAACTAGCTGTCATAAATACTTCTCATACTGCTCCATGGTATGTTGATTATGCTAATTACATTGTTGCTAAGTTTATACCTCCTAGCTTCACATACCAGCAAAAGAAAAAGTTCTTCTATGATTTGAGACATTACTTTTGGGATGATCCACATCTTTATAAAGAAGGAGTAGATGGTATTATTAGACGTTGTGTACATGAGCATGAACAGGAACAGATCCTACGCAAGTGCCACTCCGAAGTCTATGGAGGACACCATGCGGGAGACAGAACTGCACACAAGGTATTGCAATCCGGTTTTATTGGCCTACTCTCTTCAAGGATGCCCGTAAGTTTGTCTTATCATGTGATGAATGTCAAAGAATTGGTAATATTAGTAGACGTTAGGAAATGCCTATGAATTATTCACTTGTTATTGAACCATTTAATGTTTGGGGCTTTGATTATATGGGACATTTTCCTTCCTCCAATGGGTACACACATATTTTAGTTGCTGTTGATTACGTTACTAAGTGGGTAGAAGCTATTCGAACTAGTAGTGCTGATCATAACACCTCTATTAAGATGCTTAAAGAAGTTATTTTTCCGAGGTTTGGAGTCCCTAGATATCTAATGGCTAATGGTGGTTCACACTTTATTCATGGTGCTTTCCGTAAGATGCTTGCTAAGTATGATGTCAACCATAGAATTGCATCACCTTATCATCCACAGACTAGTGGTCAAGTTGAATTAAGTAATAGGGAGTTGAAATTAATCTTGGAAAATACAGTTAATAGGTCTAGAAAGAATTGGTCTAAGAAACTAGATGATGCATTATGGACCTATAGAACTGCATACAGAAACCCTATGAGTATGTCTCCATATAAGATGGTATATGGAAAAGCTTGTCACTTACCTCTTGAGCTAGAACATAAGGCATATTGGGATATCAAAGAGCTCAATTATGATTTCAAACATGCCGATGAAAAGAGGCTATTTGATATCAGCTGTCTCGATGAATGGAGAACCTAGGCCTACGAGAATGCTAAGTTATTTAAAGAAAAAGTTAAAAGATGGCATGACAAAAGGATACAAAAGTGTGAGTTCAACGTAGGTGATTATGTTTTGTTATTCAACTCTCGTTTATGATTTTTTGCAGGAAAACTTCTCTCCAAGTAGGAAGGACCTTACGTTATCGAGGAGGTCTATCATTCCGGTGCCATAAAGATCAACAACTTCGAAGGCACAAATCCGAAGGTGGTGAATGGTCAAAGGATCAAACATTATATCTGAGGTAATCCTATAAATGTTGAAACTAATATTATTGAAACCATAACCCCGGAGGAATATATAAGGGACACTTTCCAGAACGATTCAGCCTCCGAAAAGGAAGAGGTACGTGATACGGTAAGTAAACCGACTCGAAAACAGTTCTAAAGGCAATTTTTCTCCGTTTTGGAATACTTAGAAAAATAGAAAAATAAACCGTAGTCCAGAGGAGACACGGGGCCTCCTCGAGGGTAGGGGCGCGCCCCCCTGCCTCGAGGGCACTCCGTGTATCCCCTGGACTCCGTTTTCTTGTGGGTTACTCCTTATGTTCGGGAAAAAATCATTATATATACTCCCAAAGGTTTTGACCTTTGTATCACGCAGAAATCCTCTGTTTTCATTTCAAGCTGTTTCTGTCACAGATACAGGCAACATGTCATCCCAGGATTCGGAGGGAGAAAGCTATGTGGCTGATTCCCTTGCTGACCCTAAGGTCTATGGTGACTGGGAGCATTATGGTTGGACCACAGAAGAGGAAGAAGACCATGATTCAAAGAGGAAGGATTGGACTAGCTCAAATGAAGACGAAGTCCCACTACCTCAACCTGGAGACATGCACCTGGAGTTCAAAAAGTCAAGCCTCCCCGACAGAGTAAAGAAACCTAAGATCTAATTTATCCCTTTTAACCTCTTGCAGGAAAACAAGCACGCATTATGCAAGAAGATATTAAACCTTGAGCAAGGGATCAATGATCTAAAGGAGCAAAATTCTGCCCTTAAGCACAAGCTGAGGAAGAAGTCATCATCACCGACCCTGAAGAAGGAGACATAATCATATGGGTATAGGCACTCCCCTTGGCAACTGCCAAGCTTGGGGGAGTGACCCCGGTATCGTATCACCATCACCCCTATCTTTACCGTTTTACTTAGTTCGATCCTTTTGGTAGTAGCTTGATCTATTAGAATAAAGTTAGCATGATCTAGTTGTGAGCTTTTGCTTTGTGAGCTTTATCCTTTGTAATCTAGTCCGTGAGCTATATAATAAAGATTAGTGTTGAGTCAAGGGCTTGATTTCCTCACTTGGGTCACAATAAAAAGAAAGAAAACAAAAAGAGTATCAAAGAGATCATATCGATCTTGTGGGAAGTAATGACTTCACATACAAGAGTATGATAAATAAAAGTTGTTGGGAGGTGACAAACATAGTTTTGGTCATCGTTGCAATTAATAAGAAGTAATAAAAGAAGAGAGGCTTCACATACAAATAGACTATCTTGGACATCTTATATGATTGTGAGCACTCATTAAACTATGACATGCTAAAGAGTTGATGTTGGACAAGGAAGACAACATAATGGGTTATGTCTTCTTATATCCGAAATAAAGTATATTGTCATGGATCTTCCAACATGTTGAGCTTGCCTATCTCCCTCATGCTAGCCAAAACTCCTCGCACTAAGTAGAGATACTACTTGTGCATCCATATATCCTTAAACCCAGTTTTGCCGTGAGAGTCCACCATACCTACCTATGGATTGAGAAAGATCCTTCCAAGTAAGTTGTCATGTTGCAAAGCCGCTAAATATGTATGATTTATTAGTGTAGGAGAAATTAGCTTTATACGAGCTTGTGATATGGAAGTAATAAAAGCGACCGACTGCATAATAAAGGTCCTTATCACAAGTGGCAATATAAAGCGAAGTTCTTCTATGCTAAGACTTTGTGCATCCAACCATAAAAACACATGACAACCTCTGCTTCCCTCTGCGAAGGGTCTATCTTTTATTCCTGTCTTATAAGTGTCAAGGTGAGATCCACCTTTCCTTTTTCATTTTATCCTTTGGCAAGCACATTGTGTTGGAAAAGATCCTGACATATATATCCACTTGGATGTAAGTTTTCATGATCTATTACTGTTGACATTACCTTGGGGTAAAAGGTTGGGAGGCAACACCATAAGCCCCTATCTTCCTCTGTGTCCGATTAAAGCTCCATAAACATAAGTATTGTGTGAGTGTGAGCAATTGTGAAAGACTATATGATAGTTGAGTATGTAGGCTTGCTGAAAAGCTCTTATATTGACTCTTTCTGATGTTACGATAAATTGCAATTGCTTCAATGACCGAGACCAAAGTTTGTTAGTTTCTAATGAAGTTTATGATGCATACTTGATATTGTGGATGAATTGTTACTTTAACATAATGATCATATGACTATATTTATATAAGTTGCTGTTATGAGAATGATCATGATGCAGTCATGTCCGTATTTTGTTTTTATCGACACCTCTATCTCTAAACTTGTGGACATATTTTTTGATATCGGCTTTCGCTTGAGGACAAGCGAGGTCTAAGCTTGGGGGAGTTGATACGTCCATTTTACATCATGCTTATAAGTTGATATTTATTGCATTATGGGCTGTTCATACATGTTTTGTCACAATACTTATGTCTTTTCCCTCTTATTTTGCAAGGTTTACATGAAGAAGGGGGAATGCTGGCAGCTGGAATTCTGGGCTGGAAAAGGAGCAAACTCTGGAAACCTATTCTGCACATCTCCAAAAGCCCCGAAACTCCACAGAACATTTTTTCGGAAAATATAAAATATATCTGGCGAAAGAAACCCACGAGAGGGGCCACTGGCTGGCCTCGAGGGTGGGGGGCACGCCCCCCTTCCCAAGGCGCGCCCCCTGCCTCGAGGGCCAGCCGGTGGGCCCCTAGTGCCCATCTTCTCCTATATGAAGAGTTTTGACCTGGAAAAAATCAGAGAGAGGCTTTCGAGACCAGACGGCGCCGTCTCGAGCCGGAATCGAGGCGGAAACCAATCTAGGGCTCCGGCAAAGCTGTTCTACCGGGGATACATCCCTCCGGGAGGGGGAAATTGTCACCGCCGTCATCACCAACAACTCTCCCATCTTGGGGAGAGCTATCTTCATCAACATCTTCACCAGCACTATCTCCTCTCAAACCCTAGTTCATCTCTTGTATCCAATCTTTGTATCCAAACCTCAGATTGGTACCTGTGGGTTGCTAGTAGTGTTGATTACTCCTTGTAGTTGATGTTAGTTGGTTTATTTGGTGGAAGATCATTTGTTCAGATCCATTATGCATATTAATACCCCTCTGATCATGAACAATATTATGTCTTGTGAGTAGTTACGTTTGTTCTTGAGGACATGGGAGAAGTCTTGCTATTAGTAGTCATGTGAATTTGGTCTTCGTTCGATATTTTGATGAGATGTATGTTGTCTCTCCTCTAGTGGTGTCATGTGAACGTCGACTACATGACACTTCACCATTATTTGGGCCTAGAGGAAGGCATTGGGAAGTAATAAGTAGATGATGGGTTGCTAGAGTGACAGAAGATTAAACCCTAGTTCATGCGTTGCTTCGTAAGGGGCTGATTTGGATCCATATGTTTCAGGCTATGGTTAGGTTTACCTTAATACTTCTTTTGTAGTTGTGGATGCTTGCATTAGAGGTTAATCATAAGTGGAGGCTTGTCCAAGTAAGGACAGCACCCAAGCACCGGTCCACCCACATACCAAATTATCAAAGTACCGAACGCGAATCAGATGATCGTGATGAAAACTAGCTTGACGATAATTCCCATATGTCCTCGGGAGCACTTTACCTTGCATAAGAGTTCGTCCAGGCTTGTCCTTTGCTACACAAAGTATTGGGCCACCTTGCTGCACCTTATTTACTTTTACCTTTTGTCACTTGCTACCAATTATCTTATCACAAAACTATCTGTTACCTATAATTTTAGTGCTTGTAGAGAATACCTTACTGAAAACTGCCTATCATTTCCTTCTGCTCCTCGTTGGGTTCAACACTCTTACTTATCGAAAGGACTACGATAGATCCCCTACACTTGTGGGTCATCAGGCTGCTACCAAGACCAGAAAGAAGAAAACTTCTGACACTGATGATGAGGACTTTGTGGCTGATGAGGCCACTTCAAAGAAGAAAGTGCTAAGGAAAGAGTATGGCACAGCTGCTGCAACAAAGCCAGGTCTGAACAAGAAGCCACCTGCCAAGAGGATT
The DNA here is from genome assembly GCA_902687465.1 of Secale cereale. Classification (NCBI taxonomy): domain Eukaryota; kingdom Viridiplantae; phylum Streptophyta; class Magnoliopsida; order Poales; family Poaceae; genus Secale; species Secale cereale. The sequence continues at coordinate 37,171,535 of LR738713.1, read as the reverse complement.
CCAATATCAAAGGCCAGAGCATCAACTCAAGAGACAATGGTTTTCACACTTGAAACCAGAGATGATGAGCCAGCAGGAACAAAGAAGAGGGCTAGAAAGACAAATGCCAGAGTGATTGGCAAGCCATCCATGAGAGAGGATCATGATGATGAAGCTGAAGAAGAAGAAGAGTTTGTTGCACCAGCACGTAAAGCTCAGAAGCTTATGGGAGATGTAATCAAGTCTGGGGCTGCTCCTTCAAAGTCGAAGACTGCCCCCAAAGCTGCTCAAGCCACCAAGTCTGCACCCAAGAGAAGCACTAGAAACATTCCAGCTTCAGAGAAGAACAAGGCCCCAGTGCTTGAGATTGATGAAGATGCTGAGGTCCAAGTGCTCAGAAAGCTCAAGCACAAGATCCCCGATCATGATAATACTCATATTGTTGCTGAGGACATGAAGTTGAGAAAGTATGCAGGTCTCAGAAGATGGAGACAAAGTGAGCCATATGATGTGAGGAGAAGGACTGTTGTGGACTACAGATTTCATAGAAAAGAACATCAAGACTTCTATGAGACAGTTCTGCTTAACAAGAAGCCCATAGTGTGTGATATGAGATGGGTTGATTGAGATTACATCAAGGACAATGAAGATCATTTTCCAAGTGTGCTTGAAAGGTTCAAAGCATGTGGTGTTGACAAGTTTGTGGGTCATAAGCTGACAAAATGGAATGATGAACTCATCATGCAATTCTACTCCACAGCTCACTTTTATCCTGATGGTAGAATTGTGTGGATGTCTGAAGGTACAAGGTACTAGTCAACCGAGGCGGAAACCAATACTTATGCCTTACCTCTTATTTTGCAAGCTGATAAAAGCCCCTAAAGAGCATGAGGTTGACTTAGATGTGTATGCCAAGAAGAAGCAAGACCACAACTCTATGTCCAACATGTACAAAGAGATCCTAGACAAAGCATGGGAAACACATCAATTTGGATTTGTACACTTCTTGTTGTCTAGTCTAGCTACAATTAACACTATCTTGAGGCATACATTATTGCCAAAATCTGGAGATCACAAGATGATCAGAGGACATTCAATCAACTTGCTGCACATTTTTGATGTCCCTCAGAAATTCAAAGTCATGAGCCTGATTGTTGAAACAATCAAGAGGACTGCTGCGGATCAGAAGAGATCATGTGGGTATGCTCCACACATTCAGGAGCTCATCAACTCCAAGATGGGCATAGGCATATACTTGTTGGACAAGGAATATCTACCCCTATATCCATACTATGAGGACAACACAGTTGTGATGGATGAAAATGAACCTTCATCAGTGCAAGCACAGGAGAAGAGAGCCAAAGCTAGAGGTGAGAAAGCTGCCAAGATGCCAAGTGTTGAAGAGGCATCTCAAGTGTCCCTCAAGTAAAAGCAAGATCAAATGGCATATATGATTCAAGCAACTTTGAGGATTGAGAAGGGCTTGGCCACCCTGACTCAAAATCAGGAGAGCTTGGAGAGGATCATTGAAACAAAGTTCTATGGTCTTGATCTAAAAGTGACTGAGATACAGACTGCAGTTGAGCAGCTCCAGGAGGAAGCAGAGGAGAGGAGAGGGTAGGCTACCACAGATTCCTTTCAGAGAGTGCCTAGAGGACAGAGATCTGCTGTAGTGCCAGTACCTGATACTAGAGCTACTACATCATCACCAACAGCCACAGCTTCAGTGCCACCTCCAGTTGCCACTCCACCGGCTCCAACTACATCATCTGAAGCCTTCGTCCTTGGAGTTCTCTCTACACCGCCTCCCGAAGATCAAGCCTGAGAGACACATAGCACTATGCATTTTCAAACTTTTTGGTAACTTGTCGCCAAAGGGGAGAAATATGTATAGACCATAGGCTTCGAGAGAGAGTGTTTTTCTTCTTGGTCTCTTGCTTTTGGTTGAACTTTAGTGTGTTTGCTTGATACTCTATGTACGTGTGTGAGATACTTGTTTGATCATGTGATTGATCATATGCTACCTTAATGCTTGCTTGAATGCTATTATCTCTTATATCCCTATATGATCATTCACTTTGCTTGGTGATGAGTGCATGTTTTTAGTCTATATCATTTTGAGAGCTCCACCAAGATGTATGTGACATGGAAGAGTAACCCATGATCCTAATCGATTGTGCATTTGCATTCAAACGCAAATTTTAAATAATGCACAAATTTAGGGGGAACTCTTGCTTATCACATACTTCTCAAAGCAACGATGTATTTAAATCTTATTATCATTGGTCGAAGCTTTGATCTATATGTTGCCATTAATTACCAAAAGGGGGAGATTGAAAGTGCAACTATCCCTGGGTGGTTTTGGTAATTCCTAACAACATATAGCTCATTGAAGTAATGCTCTTTCAAGATGATCATTTCAGAAATTTCAATGATTGGCATGGCATGGATTAGGAATGTGGACCCCTCAAAATGCTAAGGACACATATTGGCTCAAGCTCAAGACTCTACATTTTCTATTTTAGTGATCCAAGATCACATTGAGTACATAGGAAAGCCAATACTATTAAAAGGGGATGAGGTGTTGCTTAATGGATTTCTTGCTCAAAGTGCTTAGTGATATGCTCCAAAACCCTCAACAACTTTCTCACATCCACATATGTCCCAAACCAAAAGTCAAACTCGGCCCCACTAAAACTATCTATCCGGCGCCACCAAGTTCATTTGACATAGCCATAGCCACAAACCCTAATCATATCGATCTCACCGAAAGGGATCTCGGTCTCACCGAGATGGGATCACAAACTCTCTGGTTCCCTTCGTAACGTCTCGGTCTAACCGATATGAGCGATCGGTCCCACCGAGTTCGCAATGCAAACTCTCTGTTTCCCTTTCGTAACATTTCGGTCTAACCGAAACGAGCGAATCGGTCCCACCGAGTTTGCCTGACCAACTCTCTGGTTAGTCTATTACGAAAATCGGTCCTACCGAGTTTGTGTAATCGGTCTCACCAAGATTACGTTGTGCCCTAACCCTAATGAAATCAGTCCTACCGAGTTGATCATATCCGTCCCACCGAAATGCCTAACGGTCACATTAGGAACTAAATCGGTTTGACCGAGTTCTCTGATTCGGTCCCATCGAGTTTGGTAAATTGTGTGTAACAGTTAGTTTTTGTGTGGAGGCTATATATACCCCTCCACCCACTCTTCATTCATGGAAAGAGCCATCAGAACATACCTACACTTCCATTACTCACTGTTCTGAGAGAGAACCACCTACTCATGTGTTGAGACCAAGATATTCCATTCCTACCATGTGAATCTTGATCTCTAGCCTTCCCCAAGTTGCTTTCCACTCAAATCTTCTTTCCACCATATCCAAATCTATGAGAGAGAGTTGAGTCTTGGGAGACTATCATTTGAAGCACAAGAGCAAGGAGTTCATCATCAACACACCGTCTATTACCTTTTGGAGAGTGGTGTCTCCTAGATTGGTTAGGTGTTACTTGGGAGCCTCCAACAAGATTGTGGAGTTGAACCAAGGAGTTTGTACGGGCAAGGAGATCTCCTACTTCCTGAAGATCTACCCTAGTGAGGCAAGTCCTTCATGGGCGATGGCCATGGTGGGATAGACAAGGTTGCTTCTTTGTGGACCCTTCGTGGGTGGAGCCCTCTGTGGACTCGCACAGGCGTTACCCTTTGTGGGTTGAAGTCTCCATCAATGTGGATGTACGATAGCACCACCTATTGGAACCACACGTAAAAAATCTCCGTGTCTACATTGCGTTTGCTCCCTCAAACTCCTCCCTTTACCTTCATATGCAATTGTTTTACATTCCGATGCTATACTGTTAGAATTGCATGTGTAGGTTAATTGCTTGACTTGTGCTAAGTTGCTAAAATCTGCCAAGAACTAAAATTGGGAAAAGGCTAGATTTTTATTTGGTTAAGTAGTCTAATCACCCCCCCCCCTCTAGACATACTTTCGATCCTACACTTTGCATGATCATTTAGTTGACATAGTATTTCTGGCAAAGCCACCGCTCATATTTTTAATACATGTCACTCTTGGTCATTGCATATCCCGGTACACCACCGGAGGCATTCATATAGAGTTATATCTTTGTTCTAGTATCGAGTTGTAATATTGAGTTGTAAGTAAATAAAAGTGTGATGATCATCATTATTAGAACATTGTCCCATGTGAGGTTATAAATAAAGAGGCCAAAAGATTCTCCCAAAAAAAAGAGAAGGTCTCCAAAAAAAGGAGCAGCCTAAAAAAGAGAGTAAAAGAGAGAAGGAACAATGTTACTATCATTTTCCACACTTGTGCTTCAAAGTAGCACCGTGTTTTTCATGATAGAGAGTTTCCTATGTTGTTACTTTCATATATTACTAGTGGGAATTTTTTGTTATAGAACTTGGCTTGTATATTCCAACAACTGGCTTCCTCAAATGCCCTAGGTCTTCATGAGCAAGCAAGTTGATGCACACCCACTAGTTGTCTTTTGAGCTTTCATACACTTATAGCTCGAGTGCATCTATTACATGGCAATCCCTACTCACTCACATTAATATCGATTAATGAACATCTCCATAGTCCGTTGATTTGCCTAGTTGATGTGAGACTTTCTCCCTCCTTTTGTCTACTACCACCTTCTATTATACCCATAGTACTATATCCATGGCTCACGCTCATGTGTTGCGTGAGGGTTGAAAAAGCTAAAGCGCGTTAAAAAGTATGAACCAATTGTTTGGCTGACACCGGGGTTGTGCATGATTTATACTTTGTGTTAATAAGATGGAGCATGACAAGGCTATGTGATTTTGTAGGGATAGCGTTCTTTAGCATTGATATTTTGAAAGACATGATTGTTTGTTGGGATGCTCGAGTGTTAAATTCTTTTATGTCAAATGATATACTATTGTTTTGAATCACTCGTTTCTTAATATTCAAGCCATGATTAGATTACATGATCAAGATTATGCTAGGTAGCATTCCACATCAAAAATTATCTTTTTTATCATTTACCTACTCGAGGTCAAGCATGAATTAAGCTTGGGGATGCTGATATGTCTCCGTCGTATCTATAATTTTTTATTATTCCATGCCAATATTCTACAACTTTTACATACTATTGGCAACTTTTTATACTATTTTTTGGACTAACATATTGATCTAGTGCCCAGTGCCAGTTCCTGTTTGTTGCATGTTTTTTGTTTCACAGAAAACCCATATCAAACGGACTCCAAACGGGATAAAAACTTATGTAGAGTTTTTTAGAATATATGTGATTTTTGGGAAGAAGAATCAACGTGAGACGATGCCCGAGGGGGCCAAATGGTAGGGGGTGCGCCCCAAGGGGCGGGTGCACCCCTGACCCTTGTGGCCACCCCGTAAGGGAGTTGGTTCCCTTATTCGCCGCAAGAAAGCCAATATCCGGATACAAATCGTGTTAAAAATTTCAGCCCAATCGGAGTTACGGATCTCCGGGAATATAAGAAACGGTGAAAGGACAAAATCTGGGAGCGTAGAAACAGAGAGAGACGGATCCAATCTCAGAGGGGATCCCGCCCCTCCGCCGCCATGGAGGCCATGGACCATAGGGGAAACCCTCCTCCCATTTGGGGGGGAGGTCAAGGAAGAATAAGAATGAGGGGAGGTCTCTCCCCCTCTCTCCCGGTGGCGCCAGAACGCCGCCGGGGCCATCATCGTGTGACGGCGATCAACACCAACACCTCCGTCATCTTCACCAACATCTTCATCACCTTCCCCCATCTATCTACAGCGGTCCACTCTCTCGTAACCTGTTGTACCCTCTACTTGAACATAGTGCATTATGCTTCATATTATTATCCATTAATGTGTTGCCATCCTATGATGTCTGAGTAGATTTTCGTTGTCCTATCGGCAATTGGTGAATTGCTATGATTGGTTTAATTTGCTTTTGGTTATGTTGCTACCCTTTGGTGCCCACCATATGAGCGCGCGTGTGGATCACACCATAGGGTTAGTTGTATGTTCATAGGACTATGTATTGGAGGGCAAGAGTGACAGAAGCTTCAACCTAGCATAGAAATTGATGCATACGGGATTGAAGGGGGACCAATATATCTTAGTGCTATGGTTGAGTTTTACCTTAATGAACGTTAGTAGTTGCGGATGCTTGCTAATAGTTCCAATCATAAGTGCACAGAATTCCAAGTCAGGGATGACATGCTAGCAGTGGCCTCTCCCACATAAAACTTGCTATCGGTCTAGTAACGTAGTCAGTTGCTTAGGGACAATTTCGCAACTCCTACCACCACTTCTCCACACTCGCTATACTAACTTTATTGCTTCTTTACCTAAATAGCCCCTAGTTTTTATTACGTGATCTTTATTATCTTATAAACCTATCCCGTTACACCTACAAAGTACTTCTAGTTTCATACTTGTTCTAGGTAAAGCAAACGTTAAGCATGCGTAGAGTTGTATGGGTGGTCGATAGAACTTGAGGGAATATTTGTTCTGCCTTTATCTCCTTGTTGGGTTCGACACTCTCACTTATCGAAATAGGCTACAATTGATCCCCTATACTTCTAGGTCATCAGTACCTCCCTGCCAGACTTATGGCAAGGCATACATCAGGTTTGGTACATAGCATAGCATACATAATAGAACCTATGGCTGAGGCATAGGGAATGACTTTCATTTTTTATCTATGTAACACACGCAAGAACCCTTTCTTCGACTGATCCATTTTGAACTTCTTCAAAACTTTATTTAGGTATGCCCTTTGTGAAAATCCTATCAACTGTCTTGATCTATCTCTATAGATCTTGATGCCCAATATATAAGCATCTTCATCGAGGTCTTTCATTGAAAAATTCTTATTCAAATATCCTTTTATGCTATCCGAAAATTCTACATCATTTCCGATCAATAATATGTCATCCACATATAATATCATAAATGCTACAGAGCTGCCACTAACTTTCTTGTAAATACAGGCTTCTCTGAAAGTCTTTATAAAACCATATGCTTTGATCACTTCATCAAAGCGTATATTCCAACTCCAAGATGCTTGCACCAGTCCATAGATGGATCGCTGGAGCTTCCACACTTTGTTAATGCCTTTAGGATCGACAAAACCTTCTGGTTATATCATATACAACTCTTCTTTAAGAAATCCATTAAGGAATGCAGTTTTGACGTCCATTTGCCAGATTTCATAATCATAAAATGTGGCAATTGCTAACATGATTCAGACAGACTTAAGCGTCGCTACGGGTGAGAAAGTCTCATTGTATTCAACTCCTTGAACTTATCGAAAACCTTTTGCGACAAGTCGAGCTTTGTAGATAGTAATAATACCATCAGCGTCAGTCTTCTTCTTGAAGATCCATTTATTTTCTATGGCTCGCCGATCATCGGGCAAGTCCACCAAAGTCCACACTTTGTTCTCATACATGGATCCTATCTCAGATTTCATGGCCTCAAGACATTTATCAGAATCTGGGCTCATCATGGCTTCTTCATAGTTTGTAGGTTCGTCATGGTCTAGTAACATGACTTCTAGAATAGGATTACCGTACCACTCTGGTGCGGATCGTGCTCTGGTTGACCTACGTGGTTCGGTGGTAACTTGATTTGAAGTTTCATGATCATCATTAGCTTCCTCTCTAGTTGGTGTAGGCATCACGGGAACGATTCTCTGTGATGAGCTACTTTCCAATTCGATAGAAGGTACAATTACCTCATCAAGTTATACTTTCCTCCCACTCACTTCTTTCGAGAGAAACTCCTTCTCTAGAAATGTTTCATTCTTGGCAACAAAATCCTTGCCTTCGGATCTGTGGTAGAAGGTGTACCCAATTGTTTCTTTAGGGTATCCTATGAAGACGCACTTCTTCGATTTGGGTTCAAGCTTATCAGGCTGAAGCCTTTTGACATAAGTGTCACAAGCCCAAACTTTAAGAAATGACAGCTTAGGTTTCATGCCAAACCACAGTTCATACAATGTCATCTTGATAGATTTAGACGGTGCCCTATTTAACGTGAATGCAGCTCTCTCCAATGCATAACCCCAAAACGATAGTGGTAAATCGGTAAGAGACATCATAGATCGCACCATATCTAATAAAGTACGGTTACAACGTTTGGATAAACCATTACGTTGTGGTGTTCCAGGTGGCGTGTGAAACTATTCCACATTGTTTTAAATGAACGCCAAACTCGTAACTCAAATATTCACCTCCGCGATCAGATCGTAGGAACTTTATTTTCTTGTTACGATGATTCTCCACTTCACTCTGAAATTCTTTGAACTTTTCAAATGTTTCAGACTAGTGTTTCATTAAGTAGATATACCAATATCATCTCAAATCTTCTATGAAGGTTAGAAAATAACGATGCCCGTCGCGAGCCTCAACACTCATCGGACAACATACATCGGTATGTATTATTTCCAATAAGCCATTGGCTCGCTCCATTGTTCCGGAGAATGGAGTTTTAGTCATCTTGCCCATGAGGCATGGTTCGCAAGTATGAAATGATTCATAATCAAGTGATTCCAAAAGTCCACCTGCATGGAGTTTCTTCATGTGCTTTACACCAATATGACCAAAAAGGCAGTGCCACAAATATGTTGCACTATCATTATGAACTTTGCATCTTTTGGCATCAATATTATGAATATGTGTATCACCACAATCGAGATTCAACAAAAATAGACCACTCTTCAAAGTGGATGACCATAAAAGATATTACTAATATAAATAGAACAACCATTATTCTCTAATTAAAATGAATAACCGTCTCTCACTAAACAAGATCCAGATATAATGTTCATGCTCAACGCTAGCACCAAATAATAATTATTCAGGTCTAAAACTAATCCCAAAGGTAGATGTAGAGGTAGCGTGCTGACGGCGATCACATCAACCTTGGAACCATTCCCGACGCGCATCATCACCACGTCCTTAGCCAATCTTCGTTTAATCCGTAGCTCCTGTTTCGAGTTACAAATATGAGCAACTGAACCAGTATCAAATACCCAGGCGCTACTACGAGCATTAGTAAGGTACACGTCAATAACATGTATATCAAATATACCTTTGTTCACTTCGCCATCCTTCTTATCCGCCAAATACATGGGGCAGTTCCGCTTCCAGTGACCAGTCCCTTTGCAGTAGAAGCACTCAGTTTTAGGCTTGGGTCCAGCTTTGGGCTTCTTCCCGGGAGTGGCAACTTGCTTGCCATTCTTTTTTAAGTTCCCTTTCTTTCCCTTGCCCTTTTTATTGGAACTAGTGGTGTTGTTAACCATCAACACTTGATGCTCCTTGATTTCTACCTCCATGGCTTTCAGCATTGCGAAGAGCTCGGGAATTGTCTTCCCCATCCCTTTCATATTATAGTTCATCACGAAGCCTTTGTAGCTTGGTGGTAGTGATTGAAGAACTCTGTCAATAACACTATCATCTAGAAGATTAACTCCGAGATGAGTCAAGTGATTATGATATCCAGACATTCAGAGTATGTGTTCACTAACAGAACTGTTCTCCTCTATCTTGCAGCTATAGAAACTATTGGATACTTCATATCTCTCAACTCGGGCATTTGCTTGAAATATTAACTTCAACTCCTGGAACATCTCATATGCTCCATGACGTTCAAAACGTCTTTGAAGTCCCGATTTTAAGTCGTAAAGCATGGCACACTGGACTATAGAGTAGTCATCTGACTGTGTCTGCCAAATGTTCACAACGTCTAGATTAGTGGGAGGGGCTTGTCACCTAGCGGTGCATCAAGGACATAATTCTTCTGTGCAGCAATGAGGATAATCCTCAAGTTACGGACCCAGTCTGTGTAGTTGCTACCATCATCTTTCAACTTAGCTTTCTCTAGGAACGCATTAAAATTCAGGGGAACGGTAGCACGGGCCATTGATCTACAACATAGATATGCAAATACTATTAGGACTAAGTTCATGATAAAATTAAGTTCAATTAATCAAATTACTTATGAACTCCCACTTAGATAGACATCCGTCAAGTCATCTAAATGATATGTGATCCAAACCAACTAAACCATGTCCGATCATCACGTGAGATGGAGTAGTCATCAATGGTGAACATCTCTATGTTGATCATATCTACTATATGATTCGCATTCGACCTTTCGGTCTCCAGTGTTCCGAGGCCATGTCTGTACATGCTAGGCTCGTCAAGTTTAACCCAAGTATTGCACATGTGCAAAACTATCTTGCACCTGTTGTATGTGAACGTAGAGTCTATCACACCCGATCATCACGTGGTGTCTCAACACGACGAAATGTAGCAGCGGTGTAAACACTGGGAGAACACTTTTATCTTGAAATTTTAGTGAAGGGATCATCTTATAATGCTACCCCCGTACTAAGCAAAATAAGATGTGTAAAAGATAAACATCACATGCAATCAATATATGTGACATGATATGGCCGCCATCATCTTTTGCTTTTGATCTCCATCTCCAAAGCATCGTCATGATCTCCATCATCACCGGCTTGACACCTTGATCTACATCGTAGCGTCATGGTCGTCTCGCCAACTATTGCTTCTATGACTATTGCTAACTCATAGCGATAAAGTAAAGCAATTACATGGCACTTGCATTTCATACAATAAAGATACAACCATAAGGCTCCTGTTGGTTGCCGATAATTTACAAAACATGATCATCTCATATAATAACGTATAACTCATGACGTCTTGATCATATCACATCACAACATGCCCTGCAAAAACAAGTTAGACGTCATCTACTTTGTTGTTGCAACTTTTAGGTGGCTGCTACGGGCTTTTAGCAAGAACCGTTCTTACCTACGGCACAAAACCACAACGGGGTGTTTCGCCAAGTTTGTTGTTTTAACCTTCTCCAAGGACCGACTGCAGTCAAATTCGATTCAACTAAAGTAGGAGAAACAGACACCTGCCAGCCACCTTTATGCAAAACTAGTTGCATGTCTGGCAATGGAACCGGTCTCATGAATGCAGTCATGTAAGATTGGTCCGGGCCGCTTCATCACACAATACCGTCGAATCAAAATAAGACGTTGGTGGTAAGCAGTATGACTATCACCGCCCACAACTCTTTGTGTTCTAGTCGTGCATATCATCTACGCATAGACCTGGCTCATGATGCCACTGTTGGGAAACGTAGCATGCGATTTCAAAAAAAAATCTACACTCACGCAAGATCTATCTAGGATATGGATAGCAACAACAGGGGGAGAGTGTGTCTATGTACCCTCGTATATCGAAAGCGGAAGTGTTTCACAACGTGGTTGATGTAGTCGAACTTCTTCTAGCTCCGACCGACCAAGCACCGAACGTACGGCACCTCCGAGTTTCGCACACGTTCAGCTCGATGACGTCCCTCGTCCTCTTGATCCAGCAAGATGTCGAGGAAGTAGATGAGTTTCATCAGCACAACGGCGTGCTGACGGTGATGGTGAAGTGACCCGCGCAGGGCTTCGCCTAAACACCACGAGAATATGACCGGGGGTGTAAATTGTGGAGGGGGGCGCCGCACACGGTAAGCAATTGATGTTGTGTGTTCTAGGTGTCCCCTCCCCACATATATATAGGTTGGAGGGGAGGAGAGGCAGCCAGGGGCACCCCAAGTAGGATCTGAATCCTACTTAGGGTTTTCCCAAGTGGCGCCCCCCCCTTCCTTTTTCCGCCGGAGAAGAAATGAAGGAGGAAGAGATAAAGGAAGGGGGCGAACCCCCCTTGTTCCTTCTCCAATTTGGCCACATGCCAAGGGGGGCGCGCGCCACCCCTTGTGGGCTGGTGTGGTCCTCTATTACGGTCCATATGGCCCATATACCTCCCCCGGGGGTTCCAGTACCCCTCCGATACTCCGATAATTACCCGATACACTTCGGAACACTTCCGGTGTCCGAATAATATCTTCTTATATATAAATCTTTACCTCTCGACCATTTCGAGACTCCGAACAACATTTGGTCACCAAAGCACTTAACTCCTATAATACAATATCATCATCAAACGTTAAGCGTGCGGACCCTACTAGTTCGAGAACTATTTAGACATGACCGATACACTTCTGCGGTCAATAACCAATAGCGCAACCTTGATGCTCATATTGGCTCCTACATATTCTACGAAGATCTTTATCGGTCGAACCGTTATGACAACCTACGTTATTCATTTTGTCCATCGGTATGTTACTTGTCCGAGATTCGATCGTCGGTATCTTCATAGCTAGTTCAATCTCGTTACCGGCAAGTCTCTTTACTCGTTCCGTAATACATTATCCCGAGACTAACTCATTAGTCATTTGCTTGCAAGGCTTATTATGATGTGTATTACCGAGAGGGCCCAGAGATACCTCTACGATACTGTCAGACCTAAGATGTGATTCTATCCCGATCACGTGACACATACGTGATTGGGGCACAACCGCATTTCGGGCGCTTAGCAAGATGGATATCATTACATCGTACCATTACATGCATACTTAGGGATACAACAATACATACATGTCACATGAATACAACAACATCAATACAAGGCATCCGACTACGGATGCAAACATGAAAAACACGCGACATCCATATGCTATCCCAGGCTACCGACCCAGAACCTAACCCAAGACTGATGAAGAAGAAGAAGAAAGAACTCCACAACAAAGGACATCGCTCTCGCGTCAATTCATCGGAAACCTGCATCTGCAACTGTTGTTGTAGTATCTGTGATCCACGAGGACTCAGCAATCCCATAACCATGGGTAACAAGACTAGCAAAGCTTAATGGGTAGGAAGAGGTTAAGTGGTGAGGTTGCAGCAGCGGCTAAGCATAATATGGTGGCTAACTTACGAGTACAAGAATAAGATGAGCATCTACGCAAACGGTCGCAAACTACTAATGATCGCTAAAGATCATGAACTACCTACGAGTCAGACATAACCCCACCGTGTTCTCTTCTCAAAGTGAAAAGAGACGGTCACGGTTACTCACACGGTTCATGTATTTTATTCGGATCCTCTGTCAAGTTTTCTACAACCGGACATTAACAAATTCCAATCTGCCACATAACCGCGGGCACGGCTTTTGAAAGATCATAACCCTACAGGGGTGTCCCAACTTAGCCCATCACAAGCTCTCACGATCAGCAGAGATAATAATAATATTACCCCTTATCTTAGGGACAATCCGATCAGGCTCGGAATCCCGGTGCACAAGACATTTCGACAATGGTAAAACAAGTCCAGCAAGACCTCCCGGCGTGCCGACACCCTGATAGTAGCCGCGCGTATCTCGTCTCAGGCCACGTCCGGATAGGTGAGCCTACAGGAAAATACCAGACCTCGAGTTTCCCCGTGGTGGCCCTGCAGTCTCCCCGTGTGGGACCAACACCATCAGCACTGGCCCCCCTTGTTATGTAGAAAAGAATCCTTGGGGACGCGACCCCCTATGCAATTTAATTAATTAATTAAGTTTTATTATGAGGCAAATTAAAACCAATGTTGGGCCTTGCTAGAGGAGTTTTATTTAAAGACGAATTGTCAAGGGGTCCCCATATACCCAACCGCGTTAGGGACGCAAAATCAAGGAACATAACGCCGGTTTATCGGCTCCTAAGGCGTCATGAGTGGAATAAAACACCGAGCAAAAGGCCAAGCCTTCCACCCATTTCCAAGTATATAGGTGTGTTAATATATATAATATGTATTGTGATATTCCCAAAACATCAAGTTCCAACATGGAGCAAATCTTCATCTTCACCTGCAACTAGCAACGCTATAAGAGGGGCTGAGCAAGCGGGTAACATAGCCAAACACCGGTTTGCTGGGGAGGTGTCAAAGGTTAGAGGTTTAATGGCGACAAGGAGAGACTGACAAAAATGATGGGTAGCGCGACATATAGCGATAGCATCAAGACATCTAGCATAGCAATGATAGTAAAGGTATCCAAGGTGATGGTCATCTTGCCTGAGATCCCGTAAGGAAGAAGACGAGTCCATGAAGAAGAAGACGAAGAAGCCACGAAGACGAACCAAGTGAAGTCGAATGAATCCTCACGATCGCAACGGTATAAACACTAACGAGAAGAAACAAGCAACACGGTAAACACTCCACTCAAGAACATGACAAGATGCTCAACCAAGTATGATGCAAGACAATTCTATATGATGCAATTCATGGCAAGGGATGAAGCACACAAGAACAACACAAACCAACAAGTTTAAATGAGGCCGGAATCAACATATAAAATTCCGGTAAATCCTCATATGCACATTTCGAAATTGGTCCAGATCTGAACAAACCTTAAGTTAAAGCTGTTAAACAGAAAGTTAACATGCACCATGATGATCTACTCAAAATTCTAGTCAAGTTACATATAAAGTTTGTTTAATTCGGAGCTACGGCCTAAAAGATATGAGCAAAACAAGACAAGCATGGCAATTATGCAAGATGCATCCAAACAACAAGCAAACACACTCCAAGCATGTAAACAACATGATATTAAGCATCTACATGCAAAATCACACAAGTTTCATATAGAGCACGCTCAAAACGGAGCAACGGTTCAACACATACACACGAAACAAGATATAACAACAAGTTGTCCAAATTCAGCAACATAGCAACTTGGGAACAAGGTATATATATGCTACAACACCCAAACATGAAATGTGAAATAGACATGATACTTAACAAGCATGAACTTAGAGCACACCCAAAAACTTGCTGGAACACAATTAAACAAGCATGGCAAGTTGCAATAAATTTATCCAGACTTAGTCAAAATCTAGGAAGGCAAAAACATCATCACGATGCTGCCTTCGAAGGCACAAAACAACAAGCATATCAACTCTACTAAGTATATAAAGATCAAGGACATGTAATAGACATAGCATACATCAAACAACTCCACTGGAACAACTCCATAGGAGGCATGGATCAATAACAACAAGCTTCACCAAATTGATCATGCTGATAACATCCTGACAGGTAAATTTATAGCAACTTGAGGGCAAGAAATAAATAAGCTACAGCAGGCCATATATGCAAATAAGGGCATGGCTGCATAGATCATAACATGGACAACAAGACATGATC
Organism: Secale cereale; assembly: GCA_902687465.1. Taxonomy (NCBI): domain Eukaryota; kingdom Viridiplantae; phylum Streptophyta; class Magnoliopsida; order Poales; family Poaceae; genus Secale; species Secale cereale. The sequence goes on along the minus strand of LR738713.1, from coordinate 37,156,441 downwards.
ATTTGACATACTAAAACATGCATGGATTTGAGTGAGGCATCAAGCAAACATAGCATCAGGTTTAACAGTTTCAGACTTCACAGTTTTTCAACAAGTCTCAGGAAACAACAACAGCGAGTAGGCTACTTCAAAAACTTGTTGCAAACACCACAAGTCATATCATGAAAAGTGAATTGCACCATAGCAAAGATGGCATGATTGTACTTCTAAAACATATTGACATGTGGCATAAAAGACAAACACATCAATAGTTATGAACAAGTGAAATCAGCATCTCGAAACAAGTTTCAGCACTTAACAGCCACATGCATTTTTGCAATAGAGATTAACATGGCAACATGGCACCTAACATGAATGCTACAACAACCAACATGTAGAGCACTTCACAATGAACATTTTGACATATCATATGCTTCATTTGGATAAACATGCACAAAGTTACAAGCATCACAAGTATGCAACAAAGTTACAGTTACCAACAGTTTTAAACATGTAGCACTCTTGCAACGAGGATTAAGGCATCTAGATGATCTCAAACAAACATGCCACAATGGAACAAAATGAAGAGCATATCACAACGAACATTTTGACATATTATTCACTCAATTTGGACATACACACAAAAAGTTAGAGCCACTCAAACAAGGCAACATATTAACAGTTTTAAAAGACTTAGCCAAAACTGAAAAAGCTAACAAGCACTAAATAACTATAAAGCGCTCCGGGCGGGGAATAGGTGGGCCTCACCGAAGTGGGCTCGGCCCAGGGTGGAGGAAGAGAAGGTCGGCGCTGGAGACGGGCCGGGGCGAGGCCGGCTGTGGCTGGGCCTGGCCCACGCGAGCACTAGGCCGGCTCGGGTGCGATGCGGCCCAGGAGAGCGGCGGCACGGCTGTCGCTCGTCCTCCTCGACGAGGACAGAGCCGGCGGCAGCGGCGGAGCAAGGGGCTCCGGCGAGGCCTCTACGACGGCGGGGAGGCGAGGAGCAGGCCGGGGCGGCGGATCTGGCGGGGCCCGCCCGGATCCGGTCGGAGGGAAAGCAGACGAGGGCACGGCGGCGGTGGAGCGACGTCCGGCGGCGGGGGAAGCAGAAGAGCGGGGCGGCGGGAATCCGGTGGCCGTGGTGGCGTGCAGGCGCGGCGGCGAGGCGGAGCCGGCGACGGGGCCAGGAGCTGCGGACGGCGGCGCGCTAGGGAGCGGGAGGCGCGGGCGTGGTCGGGCCCGGAGCGGCCCGGTGCGGGCCGGCCGTGGGCCGAGCGGGCCGCGGCGGTGCAGGGATGTGGGCGCAGGGCGGTGGCCAGTGAGGAGCTGCCACGTGGCGGCGGGAGGTGGAGCGGACACGTCTGGCGGCGGGGTGGACATGTCCATCACGCGGAGGAGGAAGAAGCTAGGGTTTGCGTGCGATTTTGGACGAGGGAGACTCTTTTATAGGTAGAGGGAGCTAGAAGAGTCCAAATGAGGATCGGTTTTCGGCCACGCGATCATGATCCAACGACCGACAGCATGGAGGTGGTTGGGATGGGATAGTGGGCTGTTGCGAAGGGGTGCTGGGCCAAAAGAGAAAAAGGCTTCGACGGTTAACGCGGTTACCCGTTGGGCTATCAAACGAACTCTGAATGCGACGAAACTTGACACGCGGTCTACCTATGCTATAATAAGACCACACGCCAAGTTTCAACCCATTCTGAGAACATTTTTCCGGCCACTCATAAAATAAATACTCGGAGGTGCTGCGGGCGCGTGCAAGTGTGTCTAGGCTCAGAACGGACAACGGAAAGGACGAGGGGACTCGGATGGATGCAAGTTTTGAAAACATGATGATGCAATGCACACGATGACATGGCAAAATGCAACACGCAAGCAGATGACATGGCAACGACGACGAATAACTGGCTGACACCTGGCGCACCGGTCTCGGGGTGTCACAGTTACTCAGAGTGACAAATCCTAATCTTGATCTATGCCAACTCAACAAACGCCTTCGGAGATACCTGTAGAGCATCTTTTAATCACCCAGTTACAGTGTGACGTTTGATAGCACATAAGGCATTCCTCCGATATCCGGGAGTTGCATAATATATATTTGACATGAGGAAAGCAATAGCAATAAAACTGAACGATCATTATGCTAAGCTAATGGGTGGGTCTTGTCCATCACATCATTCTCCTAATGATGTGATTCCGTTATTAAAATGACAACTCATGTCCATGCTTGGGAAACCTTAACCATCTTTTGATCAACAAGTTAGTCTATTAGAGGCTCACTAGGGACATATTGTTTGTCTATATATTCACACATGTATTAAGGTTTCCGATCAATACAATTCTAGCATGAATAATAAAAATTTATCATGAATAAGGAAATATAAAATAACAACTTTATTATTGCCTCTAGGGCATATTTCCTTCATTAATGCCCAAAAATTATCTCAGCTATCTCTTGTCCAATTCCTGCTTTGCCACACTTGCATGCAATTAATTAGCTAGACTAGTTAATTGTGTGTGTTAATTAGGCAGACCCTTAATATGTCCATTTAATTTGGAAATTATAATCGAGTGTTGGACGGGAGGATCATACTAATATGAAGAATGTCATTCTTTGTATAGAAGGATCACATTAATTATAAAGAGTATCATTATTTGGAAAAGAGGATCACGTTAATTATGAAAAATATGATCGACAGTTTGACAATAGGATCACTTTAATTATTAAGAGTAATATTATTTGGACTAGGAGAATCACGATAATTATAAAAAGTATCATCAAGTGTTGAACAAAAGGATCATATTATTTACGGAGAGTATTATTCTTTGGACATGAGCATCACATTAATTATGAAACGTATTATCTCGCCTTAATGTGGAGGATCGCGTTTATTATGAAAGATGTCACCCGTCAATAATGCAATACAATTTGGAAACCAAGCATCGAATCAATTAGGAAATCAAGCCATTAATGCAATTAAATACACATGCAATTAATAAAGTCCGTTTAAGTATGATTTTTTTTGCTCCAAACTAACTATGAAACCAATCCATTAATGTAATCGATTAATTAGCCACACACATAATTAGGGATGCAGATAATTAATAGTCGGAAGATTTTTCAAATTTATCATTACTATTAAAACCCTAGATCCCCTTACGAAAAAACCGTCCGCTCGCACCTCCCACATGCACAAGAAAACCCACCTCCCTTGCCTCAAGCAAAAAAGAAAACAAAAAACTAAATAATAATTTGGAAACCAGTCACCAAACCGATTTGAGAATGAAGTCATAATGCAATTAATGAGCCATATAATTAATTACATGTGCAATTAATTAAGTCCGTTTAAGTAGGGATTTTGTCATGACAAACCAAGTTTAGAATTGAGCCATTAATGCAATTGGTTAATTAGTCAGACACTTAATTAGGGATGTAGATAATTAATAATAGAAAGTTTTTTCAGCCATGTCTCTACTTTTTAATGGGAGTTGGGGACTATACATGGTACGTCCAACTCAACTCCCCTTGATCCCCCTACTAAAAAACCATCCACCACCACCTCCTCATACGCATAAGAAAACCCACCCTCCTTGCCTCGCGCAAAAAAAATGTCCTCCTCCCGAACCCCTTTCCCTCAACGATGATCCGTTGCCCACCACAATGCCGGGCTCACATCCTCTGAGACAACAGATGCCTCATGGTTGACCTGGTCGCCGCCGTGCGTCCTCAGAGGAGGTGCCCAAGGAGCGCACCTCGGGGTCGGTCCGGTCGAAAGGAAATTGCAGGAAGAGTCTTCACATGATCGATGTCCCTCGTACCATCATCTTCCTATCCAGTCATTATTTATATCATGGGACGAGTGCTGCAGCGGATGACCGGACGAGCATATATTGATCAACCCAGCCGCCACCACCCTGAGAGCACAAAGCGAGCTTCCTATAGACCTTTTCTCTTTCATAATTACATGTTAACCGCATACATCATGAATTGTACAAACTCTCATTTTTTTAATATAAATATTGTTCTTTTTTTAATCGGATATGTGTGTCAGCACATGTTCCAAAAATTATTTAAGCAATCATTCTTGATACCTAGGTCATGCCTGTGTAATTAGTGAATTTTATTTTGTAGCTCAAAATTTTCTTCATGATATACCAACAACCAAAATAACAAAAGAGTAGTAGGTGTGACATACTATATAATTAGATTAGGAGTTCAGACCATCGATGCTTCTTAAAGTATATGTATTCTAGCCCGTAGCAATGCACGGGCATTCTACCAGTAATAATTAGTGTCGGGAGTATATATAATATGTATTTCCTCACCGGTGTAAAATTGCATTTCCTGCGAACCTGTGGTTGAATAGTTAGATGGGAAGTAGTATCCCAGCCCATCAGAGTTCAAGTCCTAGACTTGACATTGGTGCTCGCATTTTCCTAGATTTATTTCAGACCTTCTGCCCATTTGCGTTTAGTGGGAGGAGACATTCCTGTCGACTACGAAGACGTTTGTGACCACTTCATCAATCTCAAAATAATGTGCCGGCTCAGTCATTTAGTCACCGCAATATGCGTACTCTAAAGTGTCAGGATTGCACGTGTATATTTTTAGGATATGTCTAGGTCTTAGTCGATTCAAGTTTTAATCTAGTGATACAGTATAGAATGTCAATGCAAGATAAAAGGAATATGGTATGGACCAAAACTGAAATTTTCATCTCAAAGAAAAAACACAAGAAGAATGAAATACAAACACCACTTCTGCTAAGTCTCAGTCGACTTCGTTATGGGCCAGACTGCCGGTTGATGTTATATTTCTTTAATCTTACATGAAGATTCGTACAAAAAAATTCTTTTCAGTTGTTCTTTTTTTTATTTATATACTATATCACTTAACTAAGATTAAATCTCAGTAACCTAGACACACCCTACAAACAGGTAGTCAACAACCCCAAACCGCTACTACACGTTATGTCAGCATTGTCAGGACCTCTACCGGATTATCAGCCAGACGAGGGGCCACTGGAGCACTGGAGCACTGGAGCACTGGAGGATGGATGTAGTAAATTGATTGGAACAAGATACTCATGCATGACCTAGGTATCAAGAATACTCATGCATTCTTGATACCTACATGAATGTTTAACCACTGGAACAAGATACTCATGCATGACCTAGGTATCAAGAATAAAATTCACTAATCTGAGTAGGTATTCTTGATACCTACATGCTGCACTACGACAGAAAAGAAATAAGAACGAAAAGAAACGAACAGAACGACGCAGTAAAGTTCAGATTTTCCATAGCTTTGCCTCCCAACCACCCTCGCACCGCACTTTATACCCTCCCAACCACCCAACAGCCCAAGTTTGGTTTACAGTGATTAAACACTGTTTACATGCTGAGCATTCTCAGGTGCAAACTACACATAATCGGGAGTTCTCGAGTCTGGAGACTGAGTAAGCAATGATTTCAGGCCGTCAGCCGGTTGAGCAGCTGCCGAAAGCTATTGCATTGCATGTCGTTCCTTCTTACCCTTCCTCTGCTTTGCTATGCTTACTCTGTTCTGAACATCCTGAACTTTGAACACTTGCAGGTAGCTTCTGAAGTCTGAACACTTCTTATTTACTTGTACCTAATTTATATTTCAAATCACTGGAACAAACACTGGCATGGACCAAGACATACAAGATGCTCATATATTGCCATCACCAACGTACATGCGCGAGAATATCTCTCCCAAAGAGAACAGAAAGAGACACAAGAAAATACTAGTGGTGAGTTTCTACAAGGGAAAATATGTTCCATCACACGTTCTGCTCACATCGACAGAATACTATGATGACCAACGGCGCTCAGCAGAACAGAGCTGAGCCAAACGTACATACTACAACATCAGTGGCCGCCGCCGATCCCGCCACCACCACCTTTGCCGATCCCGAAACCGAACCCGCCTCCCTTGCCAAAGCCTCCGCCAAAACCGCCGCCGCCACCACCTCCTCCGCCGCCTCCGCCGCCAAAGCCGCCGCCTAATCCACCACCTTTGCCAAAGCCGCCACCGAGACCCCCACCCTTCCCGATGCCACCACCGAGCCCATGGCCGATGCCGCCTCCGAGGTCGCCGCCATTTCCGAGACCACCACCATTGCCATACCCGCCACCGGCACCACCACCGAGTCCTCCGCCTTTGCCGATGCCGCCGCCAAGAC
>LR738713.1:37109045-37147439 GCA_902687465.1 Secale cereale | reverse complement strand
CGCCGGGTCACCGCCCTCCCTCTCCCTCCCCTCCGTCGCCCCCCGCGCGGGCGACCGAGGGGCTCCATCCCTAGCCGCCGGGTCACCGCCCCTCCCTCTCCCTCCCATCTGTCGTCGCCAGTGATAGGCGCCGGGCTTAGCATGTGCATGGGCTGGCGGCGGTGGAGGAAATCTTCCCTCTCGCAGGTCAAAGGGTGACGCGGGGCTCCCTGGCTCGAGGTGTGATCCCGATCTGGGCTGCGGCGGCGCCGATCTGGTTCATGTCGGCCCGGATCTGGATTTTGATGGTGTGGCGGCTGGCCGGCATCCTATCGGCGGCTGCGGTGGCAGTGCTGGCGCTGCTCCTCCCGATCTAGGATGGAGGGCCTTGGATCCGGGGCGGCGACTCCGAGGTGGGCCTCCCTGTCCAGTGGTGCGGCGTGGCGGGCGGGCTGTCGGCGATCGGGTCGGATGGCCGGCGATCCACCGGTGAGTTGGTGCCGCGGCTTGTTGCCTCGACGGCCAACGACGTCGAGCTACTTCTTCCTCCAATACTTGCATCGTGCCCTCCGTCGTAACGGACATGGCTACGTTGCTTGCCGGTCACCGGATGGGGCGGAGCAGGAGGAGGGGATGCGGATTGGGATAATTCCTTGGTCGGCTCCTGCCGGCCGCGATGGCGACGACGCCCGAGGGTGCCGTTTATCTTCCTGGAGACGTCGTTCGGGTCCGCCCCACCTTTTCCCACTCCACGGTTTCTCGGGTGAAAACCCTAGGGCGGCGATGACGCTCATGGCGTCGTGTCCTTCTTGAAGGCGTTGTTGAGAGAGTTAAGTGGTCGTGGGTACAGCTCGTGTTCGTGGATAGTTGCAGTTGGCTTGCCCCTCTTTCTACAAGAGGCATATGCTTCGGGGGAAACCCTAGATCCGGGTCTTCCAGGTCGAATGATGACGGAAACTATGGTGCCGTTCTCCCTCTTGAGGGCGTCGTTTTGGAGAAGGTGCTTTTTGGAAGGGCTCAGAGGCGCAGCGTGGTTTCATCTTCCGCATCGATGATGACGGGTCTCGGCGGTGTGGCGCAGTGGAGGCTCGGCGTCCGATGCGTGTCGACGGACTCGCGCAGGAGGGCAACGCTGTCTGGCGTCGTGGTGGCATCGATGGCAGAGGGGCCTAGTAAGGTCGATGCATCAGTTCTTCTCTGAGGATGGATCGAATGAAGATGGAGGTGATGACCCTTGCAGCGTGCTGTGCTCACTGGGAGTGTGCCGGACCGGTGTGTGACCCAGTCTAGGTAATGGCTTGGATGGAGTATCCGACTTTAGATGTTAGGCTTTGATGCGATGTATGTTTGGTATTAGGCCCGGATTTTCGGCACCCCTTCATCAAGAGATAGGAGTAGCAACAGGCGTTGTCAAGATGGTGGCTTCAGAGTTATTGATGTATTACCTTGTAAGGTCTTTGGAAATAATTAATAATATGGCTGCATGCATCGTACAGATGCAGAGGCCTGGTACATCCTCCATTTCTAAAAAAAGACAGATATTTCCTTGAGTTGGGGGTGCGGCCAGGATTGTGCAGCAAGGTCGAACATAACCTGTAGATCTCTTGTGGTGTCCCGTTGTATGTTGATGGATTGCCAACAGGCCTTCCTGAATGTGCATGTGAAGAGAACAGGTGCTTGTTTGTTTTCAAAGGTTCTGATTGAACATATAAATCTTGCTACGCTACCCGCGTAGCGAGCGGCATTGCGGTTTCAGATTGATCCTCCCCACACGATGTGCATTGCTGTCCACTGACTGTGTACTTTTTTCCTCTTTGGTAAACATCTGAGCGTTCGTTTTTCTATACGTTGTGTGTCCAGGTTACAGTGGATGACGCCTGGGCCAACCTCCTGCACGGTCCCGCTGTTGCAGTCACATTGAGTATCTGTGTGCGCGTTCGGCTGGAAAAGAGGGATGCGCCACAACGATCGTGGGTTGCAGGCCGTGCGGTCAAAACCTATCCCCCAATCCCCTTCCGTCCCAATCCCCTTGCCCCACGCCCCACGCCCTGCTCCATCTCCGCCGCCGCCATGCCCCTCCTCCCCCCTTGGTTTCTCTCCTCTTCTGCTGCCTCTCCTCTTACCGCATCGTTGACCATCTCCCTACCTCTTTCTCCAATCCCCGCAAGGCAGTGCCTCCTCACGTTCTCGATCCGGTGTTGCCGTGCACGGTGGTTTCAGATCGGGCAGAGGTCGCAGCCATGGAGGTAAAGGGGCGGCGTGGTTTCTCTGATGCCTATGGAGGAGTAGGGGAGGGTGAGGATGATGGACATGGGGGAAGACGCAGCAAGGCCGGAGCTGCAGCAGCACTTGCGTGGTGGTGGTGTGGAGCCGTCCAACATTACGCACTTCATCCCTCAACCCCAGTTTAGGTTACACATCTTTGTCCCCCATCTTCTTCCTCCCATCTTTTGCCTTTTGATTTCATCGGTTATTTGATAATCTTGATTTCTTGATTTACCTTTTTTTCTTCTGAAAAATGTATGTGCAGATCAGATGAAGAATAGAAGAGGAAGGATGTTGAGGAAAGGTGAAGAACAAGGTGGACTTTCATCTTTGGCCCCATCTTCTTCCTCCCACCTTTTCCCTTTTGATTTCATTGGTTATTTGATGATAATCTTATTTTGATTTCTTGATTTTCTATTATTTTTTTCTGAAAAGGACATGTGTGCAGATCAGACGAAGAAGAGAAGAGTAAAGATGTTGATGAAGAGTGAAGAACAAGGTGAACGGACGTGGGTTTACTGGTCGCGAGCACATGTGTGCTCGATATCTAACACGTTGGTGAACTTGTGTGGATCTATGCCATTATTCTATACGAGGAAATACAGTCGCTCAGTAAATGGGGCAAGGACTGAAATATGGAAGTGGCAGACGCTGTGTGTGGGACAGGATAACCGAGGAGAGTGGACGGTCGTTTACCGGCGGGGAGCTGAGCCGCGGATCTGAATCTCAAGAAGTGTTTGATCCGTGGCTCAGGAAAATCGTTTTCCGTCCAATCGCTTCATATACGAATTGAATGCACGCTCGTGACTCGTGACTCATCTCGACGGACGCCGTGGTCATTTTCGGAGCCGATCAGTGGGGAGAGAGCGAGAAAAAGGAAAGCTGCGGCGGGCGCCGTGGACGCTGGAGTTCCTGATGCAACCAAATAGGAGGTATGATTTCACGTAATTACTTGTCGGTCTTCTTCCTTATTTGCGCCGCGGAGCTTCGGCTGGTGAAATCATGAGCTTTTGCTTTGGCAGATCTACTTTGAGCAAGGAGGTTGGGGAGAGCCTGGTGCCAGACGAACTTCCGACGAACATCACTACCCGGACGGCCGTAGAGGTCGCCGTGGGGGAGCCAACGGTTGTGAGCGCGGAAGCACGGATCTCCGCGATGCAGGAGCCGGCGGTGGCAAGGAGGGAGAGTTCACCCCCCACCTCGGAGCTGTAACTGGGAAGATGAGTACGCACACCCCTGGCTGGAATAAAAGGTGAGGAATACTTGCAGAAAAAGTTGATGGTTCAAAGAACTTGATCTTCCAAAGAAAGGAAATGGTTTATTGGTCAAACTTTGTGCAGTTCTCAAGTATTTGTGTACACTTATTGATTAGAATTGGCAAAATTGTTACTCTGTTAGCATGGTTAACTGAATTAATAGCATGGATGTCTGCAATGTAATTTTGGAGTGCAGTACGCAGTTGCTTGGATTCAGTTAAGCGGAAGACAGCATCAATTGTTTGTTTGCTAGATAAGATGTAGATGCAGGGGAAAAAATAGCCTGCAACACACATATAAAATGTGGCAAAACTAGATGATGTATTTTTATTTTTCTGATATTGGTTGTGTCATAAGTGGTCGCAGTCTTGGTTTCGCACGGAAATATTGATGAATTCTAAGGATGGCGGTCTGGATATTGTTCTTCAGAGTGCAACATGCTATTCTGTTGTTTCAGATTTTTTGACTAGAGGAGTATTACTAATGCAGGCTAAGTATTGGTGTCACTGCCCCCAGTAGGGCACCTTGCCCATCCTGAGCGCTTTTGAGAAGGCAGTGAGGGGGTTCGCTGATAACCCAACCGAAAATGTGATATTTCTATCACTAGGGACAAAGTTTTGACTTGCTTGGCGAGGCGTATGATTTCTACAACTTGTATTCTTGGGAGAAAATGATTTGGTATCAGGTCTGGGAAAAGCCGGCTGAATGTTGAACGGATGAACTGCATGCAGGAAATAGTGTGCGGATGCTCGGTTAGAGCGACATTTCGATTAGCCTACACATGTTTCACCTTCGAAACAATGCCCTATGTGAAAATGAAATACATGTGCAGGGAACAGATGGAGTAGAGAACACTACGAGGTGATCCCCTCACCGTGGTTGACTTCCGTAGTGCATGCGCCAATCGCCATTATTTTTCTGGTTTTAGATTTGGATGCAAACTGAATCAGATTTTGCGGATGCAGGACCACTGTGTTTGCAGGTGGTTAACGCCTCATATATGTTCATGGATAGGGTTTGGGTGGCCTGATGAGAGAGGCCCAGTGGCTGCACCTCTGCAGCCTCGCCAACATTGACAGTCACGGGTGCCATCTCTTTACCCCATCCAGTTCTTACCTTCCATTTGATTCAGTTTCTTTTCTGACTGAATCAAGTCTCGAGGTGGACGTGTAAGCTCTACAAGAAGATCCGTCAGGCTGATCTACAAGGCACCTAAAAAAATCCATAGTTTCTAGGTGTTCTAGGGATGAACTAATGTGAAACCGTTCATCATCTAGCAGTTTCCATGCATGTGTACCCTTTAGATTTGGTGTTCCATACTGTTATCACTTCTCTTAATGTTGAATATTTCAGTTTGAGGTAATCGTCGCCGTATTTATTGTTCCATACTGTTACGGGTAAGCACTTGGATCAACTTCTCATTTGTTGTATGCTCAGTCTGTTATTTTTCTTGCTTCACCATTTTAGTCATAGGATTATGCATGCCTCTATAGGAAACAGATAATAAATGTATTTTAGCTAGAGGTAATTACCCAGATCAACTTTGATTTATGTTCTTGCATGGCCCTTCTGTTTCAGCCTTATCATGGAAATAGGTCGGTTTCTCTTATTACCTTCTTGTGTTTGGATATAGGGTTTTGGAAACGCATGCCATTGTTTTACAAAGATTTCCTGATAATTTAATCATATAGTTGAAATTTAGTAAACTTTGTCCACTTGGTATTCAGACGACCCACGAATAGAGTTGAATTATCTATGTTTTTGAGGCGGAGTAGATTTCATCCGTTCTCTCTATTCGTGCTTTGGGAGAAGATTCCAGAAAAGTTCTTTGTTCATATATGTATTTATTATGCACTTAAAAATTCGTTCTGGCACTCACCCCTTGGTGCTTGAATTAAGGCTTTCCTTTTTATGCTCTTTAGATCCATGCATGACAATCAGTTTGTACTTCATTTACCCTGTTTGTGGTGCGTGCGCTCTTGCAGCATGGATAAATCCTTGATCTTGATTTTTTGTTGAAGGTGAGATCATACACTCTTTTCTTATATGATTTACCTGCCTTCTTCCTATATGGCTTTCGTGACAGTTTTCTTGATACAGTAGATGAATGGTATGTCTAAATATGTTGTGCTTGATAGATCTGTCTTCTTGATTTGTTTATTCACGCATTTTAGAAGAATATTTTTGTACACCTGGTTGTAAGTGATGTGTCCTTTTCTGTCCACCATGGCATGGACCATTCTGACCGTTTCCTTTTGTGCTCTAGAATATCATTACTGTTTTGCTGGCTCTAGAATATCATTACTGTTTTGCTGGTTGTAAGTGATGTGTATAGTTTTGAAAAACTAGAGCAGCCGAACATCCACTTTATCCCATTATCTTCAGGTATAACTGCTCTTATAATTGTTATGTCGCTAAATGCTATGCTTATATGATATATATGATATATCCACAATCAGGTAATTCTTCTTTTATTTTCCCTATTTTGTTGGAATCCTTTATTAGGTACTTGCCTCCCCTATTTTGTAATTCTATTTTAACCAGGACACTGACATTTTCACATAGTTGCTCGCTGGAGTGAATAAATTTGAGGTTTTGTGATATTATACGCTGATACATTTTTTGTTTGTGCTTTGTTAAAAAAATCATGTCGTGATTTAGTTTAGATCTATGCATTCACAACCATATCTTCAATTTAGGTCGCTATGAAATTTTATTTCCTCACCTAATAAGTGTGCTTAGAAATTAATTTTAGGCCAGATTAACTATACGCGTTGTACTCCGTAGTAATCTTTTATTGATCTCTTTAATTTTGTCAGAAACACATCGAGACATTAGAAGAAATAAACGTGTTGTACAAGGACTGGGCTTTACAGTCTGGTATTAAGCACCGGGTAGGAGTTCCTTCTTTTGGAGGTGAGCTCACGTTCATTTCAGATCCTGTGGATATTACCGAAATCCTGCCTTATGTTTGCACAGTTGGCAGTTTCCAACCTTACAGGCTCGGCAGGTACTAAGTACACAGGAAATGCAGATGCTATATATTCGCTCATTCATGTTTTACATCTTATTCTCATGCCAACATCCATTTTTCTTATATGCATGTGGTTTCGTCAACCTGGAGGTAAATACAGGTTGGTCACTGAATGAGCTTATATACCCCTGTGGCATTGAATGTGCTTATATCACTCAAAACATACTTGTGCAAAGGAGCTGGCTTTGTTTAAGTAGCATTAAGACCAAATGGTGAATAAGGTTGGTAGAACGTAAGATTAAAACTGTTCAGACATATGTAACCTACAGAAACATGGAACATAGTAGTGTATATAACCTCCATTATCTATGTCGTAATGCCCGTCTCCTCTCACCATGAGAATGTTAGTATTAAATAGTAAATTTGCGATCCTTGCAGATAGTCACTGATGATAGTTGGTAATGGCAGCCGGTGAAGGTATACAAAATGAGCAACTCAAGATGCCAAATTTGGTTCATTATTCAGGCCTCAGGGTCGGCGGTCGCTAAGAAATACAAAAATGTGCATCATTTCCTTCAATAGTGTCCCCATGGTGGTAGATAAATAAGATTGATAGGTTCTTTCTGTTGATATTTGTGCCTTTCCTGAGGTAGCATCCAGTGTGACAACAAGGTAGCCACTGGGCATGTTTTGTTTTGTCACTGGAAGCAACATCAAATCAAATAATTTCCCTTGGCTAGCACTGGTAATCGAATCTTAAGATGCCAGTGCTTTGTGGGATGCTTAATTAAATGTCGAGCTCGTGGATACAAAGAACAGGTCAGGCTTAGTTCAGTTCAATTCAGTAATTTAATATTATCACCCACGTCCTACGAACAACACAAAGAGGGCATGGATGTACTATGCAAGTGCATTTGGTTGGCAGTTGGCTTACCTCGGCGGCGGCTTACCTCGGCGTCTTTGCCGCCGGCCGGGAGACTACTTTGCAGTGGCCACGCCGAGAGAGCGGTGTAACTTGGCCGGCCAGGGAGTCCTCAGTGGGGCCGAGTGCTGACTTTAACAACAAATAAACATTAATTTTGCTCGGTTCATGGGCAAAATTAGCACTGAATCCCTGTCTCTGCCACTTGTTTGAACATCCCCCTTATGATAATCTGAACAAAGCGGCCAAAGTAATCCTTCGGATCGCATAGACTTCATGGTCGACACAGTACTAATTCATTGAATGAATTTGTACATAACTTAACTTCTTTCCCCAGTATTTCCCTTATTTTTTCAGTATCTTACGTACTTAATTATAGGTTGGTCCGATCTGTTGTATGAGGTAGGCTTCAGGCCAACGAAAGTTGATTTACCGGGTGACTGCCGCCACAGGTCTTTGGGGTTCCGTCTGCACCTGTGACATTTTGTATAAATTTGGAGGTATCCAACTCCATTATCTACAAACTAATTCCTTGCTTGCATCCCCTATTGAGAAGCCAGATTGTATAGTTACTTAGGTAGAGCATATACATCACTAATTTATTTACAGATGGTCTATTCATTTTCAGATTCTCTGGTTACTGAACATATACCAACTATTTATTTATCATGTATGCTTCTCGATCCTACAAAATTGCAACTTATTGCAGCTTTTCATGGTGTGGTCTGTGGTTTCACTTACTAAGCTTGACTGGAGTATGCACCTTTTAGAGTTTGCTGATGATGCATGCAACCATTTGAGATTTGGGCATAGGACTTTTATACCGATAGGTGTTCTCTGATCTGGTAGTGGCCTATAGAGATTGTGCGAGATTCAAGGTCACTGCCCACTAAGAATTCTTACATCTTTGCTTCTAGGTTATGGGACAAAATTGCCAAATGATTTTGGAATCCCCAGATTTTACTTCCCCACGGTGAGGGTAGTCCTTGGAACCCACACTTTCTTCAAGCTTAGTTTGCTCTTTACCTTTAAAGATTAGTACTGATGCATACTGCTGTATTTGTTTATTGTTGAGGCAAAAGAATACCACTTATATCAGTGCATGATTGTACCCTCCTATACCTTCTTAATTGTGTGTTTATTTGGTTAGTCAAGAAGCATCTAATTACATTTGTGGGTATGTTGAAAATATGTAAAACCTTCATACTCTGCTTTTCTTTTGCAAACACATCTATGCCTGCACATCTATGCAGGCTATTCACTACTACTATGGTGCCGCAGTTAAGAACTATATTGCCTAATGCATGTTTATGGGTTATCATCAATATTATTGATCATCTTTGGATTTGGTACATTGCTTTGGCTTTGGATACTCTGTTGATCTTTGCACTTCCTCTCTACCTCTTGATGTGCATCATGGCGTGATGTGCACTTCTCACTTATGTGTTTTTCTTTTCGTTCTTTGTTGCTGTTCTGGTCAAACCAATAGTCTTAGTATACATGTTAGAGAGTTAATTTCACGCATGGAGAAGGTCTCTCACTTTCAAATAGTCAAGTTTGTTCTTGTATTCAGATGCTATGATTTATTCTATCACCGTTTAGATTTATCTGTGTATGCTAACTTTTTTCCTTAACTTATATTACAGGGACCTCTGTTGTTTACTGAATGCATACTTTTTGCAGTGTTTGCCTGGAATTCTCATGGTGCATCTTCCTAGCTAGGATTCCTTTCCAGTTTGTACTCCAATCAGTTGGCTTTTAGTATATCTGCATGTACCTAGGTTGTAGCAGCGCCAATGCATAGTTGCGAGAAAGCCATTGTCATTAATGTATTGTTTAGTCTTATAGACACTGCATAATAGACGTGGTTGTCGCATTTAGTTCCTTCTCTAAACCCACGTTACATTTCTGATTGCCATGGGTTCCTACACGTACTCCTGAATTTAGACTAGGTGGCCTAAGCAAAATGAATATGGATTCATGTACTATATTGATCTTTTCGTGAATATCTTGTTACTATGATCTGTTGTATCTTTCCATATGTTTCTTGGTTATTCAATTGCTGGTCATGTGATTTGTAGGCTTCACACCTGCTTACTCCTTGATTGTCCATCTTGGATATTCAGGTTTCCTTTTGTTCATGAACTAGCTAGAGTCCTCTACTGCTTACTCCACCTTTCTGCCCTGGTCACTCATATATGCATCTTTGCTACTATAGCTTGCTTTATAAAACCAATGTATGCCATTATCAAGTGATATCATTACTTTTAGTCTATCATGGTATCATGTAACAATGGAATAAAACTATCTATTAAGTCAAATCAAATATGCATGGTTTGAATACTCGGCTCGCTCTCGCTTTTTGCGTCATGGGAGCAAGGTCATCTAGCATGAAGAAAGGTCAAGCATATGTTTTCGCCTTCAAATGCACTTCCAATGGGCTGCGCCTGATCGTCTACTCAATATAGATGCCTACCAAGACTTCTATGTTTATCATCCTTTTGAATCTTATGTAATCACCCAAGACCATCAAGTGTGTTTAATTGTTGGTCATTTGCTGCTGCTTAGGCTGATGGCTTTTGAAATAGCCATGTTGAAAGAAATATAGGCCTTCGCCTCTGCCTATCTACATGCCTTGCTCATAACATTGTAAATGATCATTTGTAAGCTTCTCAGAAAACATGTATCATCAGCCACCATCTATCTATCATCAAACCGTACTTATTTTCATACATTTCATTCCGTGTCTACATATTTTAATGCACACTCTTCCAATACTTGGTTCACACTCGGCCTTTGCGCCATCGGCGCAACGGGTCATCTAGTTGACATAGAAGGCAAGAGTGGTCATCCCCTATGTTGAAGTGGCGTCTGCATAGCAAATCTCTAGTGTTGACTTTATCCATCTGCATCAACCAAGCAAATACTTTGTGCTGCATGAGACATTTGGATTTCCAAATATTTGGGACGTAATGGGGAGGCTTCAGTTCTCTGAAATAGAATTTGTAGATTTTTTTTTTTTTTTTTGGTTTGAACGTTGTGTACCCCAGCAAGTGATCCACTCATCAGCTACCAAGGTTCCAGATTGGTTGACTCCACTTGAGATCGAAGCAGCTTATATTCTAGCATGGCTTCCACCGATAAAGGTAAATGGAAGCATCTCAAGGTTACAACCACTAAGGCAACCGTGTACAAAATTAATTAGATATTTTCTCGTAAAACGAGAGATTTACTTGAAGCAGCATGGCAGCCATAGCAAGAGCGTCTGCCCGGCACCTAAACCCGCCTTAAACACCAGGGCGAACATCCAGTCAGTGCCCGGCCACAAAAACCAATCAGTCGGTCGCTCCAAACCCGCCCCAAACATCCGGTTTGACCAGAACCCTTCATATCCAGCCCAAATATAAACGGATACGGGAAGGCCCGAGCTTGATCGGGTGTGTCAGTCACGTCGGATCCGGTCCACGCTGGCCCATCCGACCCCACACATATTCAACCCCTTCCGTTCCTGGACCAACCCCTAACCACTTCACTTCATTCCCCTCTGCCACCCAAACTTATGTCCGGCGATCTTCGGCATTCTCCGGCATGACGGATAGTAGATCCGAATGCTACACCTTCAGGCCCATCGACCCCGAGCTCATCTCATGCAACCCGAGGAGAAGATGACCGTCCGACTTGCGCTCCGCTGCTCCTGGCAGGAGGTCGCCCGTCGGCAGCACTCAGACTCCTTGCGTCGGGAATCCATCGCGTCCGCCCGAATTGCGCATGAGGTGTGTCGCTGCTGCTTCACCGGAGGGGTGCGGTCCGGCTGGCATCCGAACGATGTGGAGGACGCGCAACCCCTCCGTTGGCACGCCGGGCAGGAGGTGAACGCATGGACTTAGTCTGACGCTAACATGGTGCGGCGTGCACGTCGTGCAATACAGCGAGCACAACAGACGACGGCAGCCCTCGCGACGGGGACATTGGAGAGGCTGAGTTACATTCTCTGGCGCCCCGATGGATGGCCTGCATTCCCGCGCGCCGCAAATGCATCGTGGTGGATGTCGCTGGCTCCTCCCAGGACGGATCGATCATCGATCTCACGTCCACCGGCACCGTCACGGTTCCGGGCTCCGACGAGGAAGAGTGGGACATGGGAGACGGTGGCACCTTGAGTCCCGTGAGCCGTGTTGTGTCACATGTCCTACTCTACCATGTCGGCGACCGAGCCAACATTCTAAGGAGCACAGACATCCGCCGAACGAGCTCCGCTTAAGATTAGGTGTATGTTACATGTAATAGTATGGATTTGAGGTTTCTATTTGAGGTATCCGGTTGTGGAATCAATTATTTAGGATGTGATCGGTCACTGTCCACGGACGCGCCCAGGCACGTCAGCGGGTATTTGAGGGGTCGGATTCGCCAAGTCCGGCTGTAGATGCTCTAACTCAGCTGATTTACAACAAAAATAGGAGAGCAAAGAAAAACACCTTGCTTTCTTCATCATGTGTTCACATGAGAGAAACATCACCTTCTTCTTCTTCTTCTTCTTCTTCTTCACCAAACTCTTTGCTGGATTGGCCATCCTGTTCTTTCTTACATCTGCTCACATCATATTCAGCGCCTGGCTCTAGTGAGGAAGGGGTGATGACGGCGGCGCGTCCTCAGCTCGCTTCAGCGCTTGTAGTCATCGCTAACTGGTCTACGGATCTTGTTGTACTTTTATTATTTCTGATGGTGTACTCCTCCCATGATTGAAGATGAATAGATTGGTTGTTTTCCTGCAAAAATAAGAGAGGCCATATATCAGGAATCAACTCAAAGTGTCGGAGGATGCAAGAGATAGACCCCCCGCAAAAAAAGGTGGAGGAGGAGAGGCACGGCTATGTCTCGCTTTGTGGGAGACAGTAGCTCGACTAGCCTATGGGAGGCGTAAGGATGGCAATGGATAGGGTTTGGATCGGGTTGAACAATATCAAATCCATATCCATATCCATGAAGACAGTCTCTGTCCATCCATGGAAAAACCCATGGGCGAAAAATTGTGTCCATGTCCAAACCCGATGGATATCCATATCCGTTAGATATCCAGGGGGTCCTCCCAAGACATATACATATGACACAACACAACATGCACATAAGCTATTGCACCCATGCATCAATGCGCGTGTGAAAAAGCAGAGATGGATGGGTCGATGGGATACTTAGTTGCGTTGTCATGGGCCAGTGGTGCTGGCTATTGAAGTGCTCCACCATACATGGAGATAGCTGCCGACAGTGTCGACCATCTCTTGGGATGCAGGAGTAGTAAGAAGAGGAGACGAGAATGATACTTAACGATGAGCTATTTAACAACGACATAAAAGATCAGAAGTGGGCTGAAGTAATATTCAGGCGGGGATTGAATGTCGACTAATAAAAGTTACGGTGGGGATTGTGCAATTTGCTTTGAATATTTTTGATTATAATGGGTGAAATTACAGTGGGACATGTGACCGGTGGGTAGGGATAGCAGAATATTGCCATTAAGTCATACTATCGGGTCGGGTTTGGATATATCCGTGGGTACAAGATTATGTCCATGCCCTACCCACGAGTAATCGGGTCGGGTTTGGGCGCCGCCCATGGGCGCAAAAGCATATCCAAACCCTGTCCATACGGGTCAGATATCAATGGATATCCATGTCCATGGATAAAACTGCCATCCTTAGGGAGGCGGTTAGTTGGCCGGCCAAGTAGCCATTTGTAGGGCTGATGTCAGATGCACTTTTTCCTTTCGTTCATATTTATATTTTGGAAATACTAAATATATTTATTTCAAAATAATCATTTGATTAAAATATTGGTGTTCATCACGCATTCAAAAAATGTTCATGCAGTGTAAAACAAATGTTTGCTCAACTTTTATAAAATGATTATACCTTCCAAAAAAATGCATGCGACAGTTCAAAACCATTCACACATTTTCAAAAAAATGTACGTGAGAATTTTTGAAAACTGTTGTGCAATATAAAAATAAATTTCAATGCAATTCAAAAACAAATGTACCATTCAAAAAATTTACATTAAATTTGAAAAATCTTTCGGTATTTCAAAAACACATTTGTGATTATAAAAAAAGGTTTATATACTGTAAAAACTGATGTAACTTAAAAAAATGAATATCATTCAAAAATGTTTGAATATGTACAAGAAACAAATTCAACATGTATTCAATTTTTTTTTCAAAAAAATTGTTATGAAATATTATTAATCATATATTTGGAAAAACGTTAAAATGTATAAAAATATTTTAGATGTATAGAAATATGTAAAATATATACATAAAGTAGACATTAAATGATATATTTGGAAAAACATGTATTTGTAAAACATTAAATGAGTATAACAAATGTTCTTGATGTACATGAAAAATATATAATGTGTACGAAAAATGTAGACATGTGTTAAAGAAAGAAAAAAACAGGACCAAAGAACATGAGAAATCGAAGAAATAAATAAAAGAAGAAGAAAAGCGAAAAAACCTTGAGAAACAAAAAAGAACCCAGTACAAACAGTGAAAACAACTATAAATAAACCAGGGAAAGAGAAAACATGTTCGCTGCTACTCCCTCCGTTCCTAAATATAAGTCTTTGTAGAGATTTCACTATGAACCGCATACGGATGTATGTAGATGCATTTTAGAGTGTAGATTCATTCATTTTGCTCCGTATGTAGTTCATAATGGAATCTCTACAAAGACTTATATTTAGGAACGGAGGAAGTACATTACTAGCCCGGTCCAGTAGCCCTCATGCCATAGTCGGAAGTATGCCTCGCAGTAGATGATACATATCTCTAGCGGAAGAGCAACAAAATGAGTCTCTAGAGGGTTGTTTTGGAATGATTGGGCTATTCCATTTATTATTTTTCAATAAGTCTTTTTTGAGATTTTAATACGGGTTACATATGGAGCATGTAACCCGTATTAAAATCTCTAAAAAAGACTTATATTTAAGAGTGATGAGACTAAGAAAATTCCAGAGGACCATGTGGCCATTCATGCATGGCAGGGGAGTGTTAAAAGTTCAATTGTACCCGTGTGGAGGGTATGTTGACCAACATATAAGGTTGGTTCCTTCACACATCACTAAAAGTTTGAGAAGACAACACATACACGCATGCCTCCTCCTTCAACGCCCATTTCACACTTTATTGTGTTCGTGAGTGAGCTACTGCCTATGGACCCGCAGATCTATAGATAACTACTCACGCATCATCAGAGAGGCACCAATGGACATGATGAACCCCTTCGTGATAGTGTTGTTCTCCGGCGTAGTGCCGGAAAAGACTCTACATTGGATCTCGTGGTTCTGGAACTTGCGGAGGCTGGAACAATTTCTCTCCGGCTCCTCTAGAGTTTCTGTAATATCTGAGTATTTATAGAGCTGAGAGGCGGCGAAGGGGACCCCTGTGGGTCCCACTAACTGAAGGAAATATGCCCTAGAGGCAATAATAAAGTTGTTATTTATGTTTCCTTATATGTGAATTATTCATGCTAGAATTGTATTAACCGGAAACTTAGTACATATGTGAATACATAGACAAAATAGAGTGTCCCTAGTATGCCTCTACTAGACTAGCTCGTTAAGCAAAGATGATTATGTTTCCTAACCATAGAAATGTGTTGTCATTTGATGAACGGGATCACATCATTAGGAGAATGATGTGATGGATAAGACCCATCTGTTAGCTTAGCACTATGGTCGTTTAGTTTTATTGCTATTGCTTTCTTCATGACTTATACATGTTCCTTTAACTATGAGATTACGCAACTCCCGAATACCAGAGGAACACCTTGTGTGCTATCAAACGTCACAACATAACTGGGTGATTATAAAGATGCTCTACAGGTGTTCCCGAAGGTGTTTGTCGTGTTGGCATAGATCAAGAATATGATATGTCACTCCGAGTGACGGAGAGGTATCACTGGGCCCTCTCGGTAATATACATCATAATAAGCCTTGCAAGAAAACGACTAATGAGTTAGTCAAGATATGATGTATTACGGAATAATTAAAGAGACTTGCCGATAACGAGAATGAACTAGGTATGATGATATCGATGATCGAATCTCGGGCAAGTAACATACCGATGACAAAGGGAATAACATATATTGTTATGCGGTTTGACCAATAAAGATTTTCGTAGAATATGTAGGAGCCAATATGAGTATCCAGGTTCCGCTATTGGTTATTGACCGGAGATGTGTCTCGGTCATGTCTACATAGTTCTTGAACCCGTAGGGTCCGCACGCTTAACATTCGATGACAATTTGTATTATGAGTTATGTGATTTGATGACCGAAGTTTGTTTGGAGTCTCGGATGAGATCACAGACATGACGAGGAGTCTCGAAATGGTCAAGAGGTAAAAATGCATATATTGGAAGGCTATATTCAGACATCGAAAAGGTTCCGAGTGATTCGGGTGTTTTTCGTAGTACCGGGGACTTACGGGAATTCGTTCGGGGAGTCAATGAATCTTAATGAGCCTTAGTGGGAAGGAGAGGCAGCAGCCAAGAGGTGACGCGCGCCCCTCCCAATTCCAGTCCGAATTGGACAAGGGGTTTGGGGCGCGCCCCCCTCAGGAGCTCCTATAGGCTGCTCTGCGGCAAAGTGCCGGCGCTTCGCACATGAGTGGCTAGCGTGGGCCGGCCCATTTACAATGGCACACGGCGGCACGTTCCGGAGATGAAAAAACATAAAAAGGAAAATCGCGCTAGCGCTGTAACTAGAACACGCGACTTCGCACTAATTGACGTAGACCACTGTGACGTAGACCATCTCCTGTTCAATTAGCAGCGCGACAGATAAAGATGTATACAACATAGATTAATCTTAAACATTAATTCACAAAAAATTCCAAAAACCTACAGTCCATTTATTGGGTCGAATCGACGACTTCCAACAACTGAATTTTTCGAAATTATGAAAATTTTCTTCAAAATAAAAACATTTTCCGAATTTCCGTACAAATTTTGTAAAACAGGAACATTTTTATGATGTGAACAAATTTGAAAAGGGGAACATTTCTTGAATTTGTGAACAAAAATAAATAATGTTTACTTTTTAAAACTTCTAGAACAATTTTTTAATTTGTGAACAAAATTGAAAAACATGAACTGTTATTGAATTTGTGAACAAATTAAGAAAACCGGAACATTTTTTTTCATTTCCCAAACATTTTTGGGATCCCGAGAACAAATTTTGAAATAGAGAATAATTTGAAATATCCTGAACAAGTTTGGAAGCGCGAACAATTTTTTAAAGTACGGACATTTTTTGAATTCAGAGAACATATTTTGAAACGGGAACAATTTTGAGAAACCCCGAACAAATTTGGAAGCGCGGACATTTTTTGAATATGTGAACAAAAAAATTGAAATCCGGTACATTTTCTGAATTTCGAAAGTTTTGTACTGTTTTGTGTAACGAGAACATATTTTGAATTTGGAGAACATTTTTTCAAAAACTAAACATGTTTTGGAAACACGAACAAAGTTTAATTTTTTTGATTTTTTTTTAAAAGAGAAGAATAGAAAAAGAAATAAAAAAAGAAAATCGTAAACATTTTGTAAAACCGCGAATAAGTTCTGAAAAAGAAAAATAAACGTGAAAAAGAAAATGAAACAAAAAACAAAAAATGGAAAGAAAACAGAAACAAAAGAAGAGAAATAAAAAACAATAGAAAGCCAAAAAAGTACTCGAAAAAAACGAAACAGGAAAAAACCCGGTTCAGGGAACCTTCTAGAAGGTTCCCAAAACAGGTTGGACGCATTATGTATAAGTGGGCCGGCCCAAGTTTGCCGCTCGCTGCGCTACCCTGTGCGGTAGCCCGACATTTTGCCGCGGCGAGCGGCGAATAGGGATTTTCGCCCCCTCTCCCTTCCTTCCCCCCTTCTGCTAGTTGGACTAGGAAAGGAGGAAACCTACTCCTACTAGGAGTAGGAATCCTACTCCCTTGGCGCGCCCCTCCTAGGGCCGGCCTCCTCCTCCCTCCCTCCTTTATATACGTGGGGAGGGGGCACCCCATAGACACACAAGTCGATTTGCAAGCCATTTGCGGTGCCCCTCTCCACAGTTCCTCGGCCATATCGTTGTAGTGCTTAGGCGAAGCCCTGCACCGGTAACTTCATCATCACCGTCGCCACGCAGTCGTGCTGATGTAACTCTCCTGTAACGCTCAACTGGATCAAGAGTTCGTGGGACGTCATCGACCTGAACGTGTGCTAAACGCGGAGGTGTCGTATGTTCGGTGCTTAGGTCGGTTGGATCGCGACGACGTTCGACTACATCAACCTCGTCACTAGACGCTTCCGCTTTCGGTCTACGAGGGTACATAGACACACTCTCCCCGCTCGTTGCTACGCTCTCCTAGATAGATCTTGCGTGATCGTAGGAAAAATTTGAAATACTACGTTCCCCAACACTAACCACCAGGGCGTGACAGGGGCTAGGGCACGCCCTGGTGTCTCGTGGGCCCCACGGGCCCTCTCTCGTGGACTTCTTTGGGCCTCTAAATGTCTTCTGATTCAAAAAATTCTCTAAAAAGTTTCGTTGCATTTGGACTCCGTTTGATATTCATATTCTGAAAAGTAAAAAACAAGCAGAAAACAACAACTGGCATTAGGCACTATGTCAATAGGTTAGTCCCAAAAATATATAAAATTGCTAGAAATTGATTGTAAAACATCAAATAATGATAATATAACAACATGGAATAATAATAAAATTATAAATACATTGGGAGACGTATCAAGGGCAAGTCCATACCGCAAACCAATATTGTGTGCCACATAGGAATAAACCAATCTAACAGACCGACAAAGGTTACTTTACTTGGGCTGCTAGTGTATCTCTGATATTGTTCTTGTACCATATATATTCACTTATGTGCATATCTTTTTTACTTAAGAAATTGACAATAGATGTTATTGAAGGAAATATGCCCTAGAGGCAATAATAAAGTTGTTATTTGTATTTCCTTATATCATGATAAATGTTTATTATTCATGCTAGAATTGTATTAAACGGAAACTTAGTACATGTGTGAATGCATAGACAAAACAGAGTGTCCCTAGTATGCCTCTACTAGACTAGCTCATTGATCAAAGATGGTTATGTTTCGTAGCCATAGACATGAGTTGTCATTTGATCAACGGGATCACATCATTAGGGGAATGATGTGATGGACAAGACCCATCCGTTAGCTTAGCACTATGATCGTTTAGTTTTACTGCTATTGCTTTCTTCATGACTTATACATGTTCTTATGACTATGAGATTATGCAACTCCCGAATACCGGAGGAACACCTTGTGTGCTATCAAACATCACAACGTAACTGGGTTATTATAAAGATGCTCTACAGGTGTCTCCGAAGGTGTTCGTGATGTTGGCATAGATCAAGAATATGATTTGTCACTCCGAGTGTCGGAGAGGTATCTCTGGGACCTCTCGGTAATACACATCATAATAAGCCTTGCAAGCAAATGACTAATGAGTTAGTCATGAGATGATGTATTACGGAACGAGTAAAGAGACTTGCCGGTAACGAGATTGAACTAGGTATTAAGATACCGACGATTGGATCTCGGGCAAGTAACATACCAATGACAAAGGGAACAACATATGTTGTTATGCGGTTTGACCTATAAAGATCTTTGTAGAATATGTAGGAGACAATATGAGCATCCAGGTTCCGCTATTGGTTATTGACCGGAGATGAGTCTCGGTCATTTCTACATAGTTCTCGAACCCGTAGGGTCCGCACGCTTAACGTTTGATGACGACCGGTATTATGAGTTTATGTGTTTTGATGTACTGAAGGTAGTTCAGAGTCCCGGATGTGATCACGGACATGACGAGGAGTCTCGAAATGGTCGAGACATAAAGATTGATATATTGGACGGCTATATTCGAACACAGTAAGTGTTCCGGGTGATTTCGGAGAAAACCGGAGTGTCACAGGGTTACCGAAACCCCCCGAGAGAACTAATGGGCCACATGGGCCTTAGTGGAGAGAGAGAGGGCCAGCCAGGGCAGGCCGCGCATCCCCTCCCCCTCTGGTCCGAATTGGACTAGGGAAGGGGGGACGGCACCCCCCCTTTCCTTCTCCCTCTCCTCCTTCCTTTCCCCCTCCTAGTAGGAGTAGGAAAGGGGAGTCCTACTCATACTAGGAGGAGGACTCCTTCTTTCCTTGGGCGCGCCATAGGGGCCGGCCGGCCCTCCCCCTTGCTCCTTTATATACGGGGGCAGGGGGGACCCTAGGACACACAAGTTAACATCAAGTTTTAGCCGTGTGTGGTGCCCCCTCCACAAATACACACCTCGGTCATATCGTTGCAGTGCTTAGGCGAAGCCCTCCACCGGTAGCTTCATCATCACCGTCACCACGCCGTCGTGCTGACTAAACTCTCCCATGATGCTCAACTGGATCAACAGCTCGTGGTACGTCATCAAGCTGAACGTGTGCTAAACGAGGAGGTGCCGTACGTTCTGTGCTTGGATCGGTTGGATCACGAAGACGTTCGACTACATCAATCGCGTCACTAGACGCTTCCGCTTTTGGTCTACGAGGGTACGTAAACACACGCTCCCCTCTCATTGCTATGCTTCTCCTAGATAGATCTTGCGTGATCGTAGGAATTTTTATTTGAAATACTACGTTCCCCAACAGTGGCATCATGAGCCAGGTCTATGCATAGATGATATGCACGAGTAGAACACAATGAGTTGTGGGCGATAATAGTCACACTGCTTACCAGCATGTCATACTTTGATTCAGTGGTATTGTGGGATGAAGCGGCTCGGACCAACATTACGCGTACGCTTACGCGAGACTGGTTTCACCGTTACGAGTACTCATTGCTTAAAGGTGACTGGCGAGTGTATGTCTCTCTCACTTTAGTTGAATCGAGTGTGGCTACGCCCGGTCCTTCTAAAGGTTTAAACAGCACACTTGACGAAGAATCATTGTGGTTTTGTATGCGTAGGTAAGAACGGTTCTTGCCAAGCCCATAGCAGCCATGTAAAACTTGCAACAACAAAGTAGAGGACGTCTAACTTGTTTTTGCAGGGCACGTTGTGATGTGACATGGTCAAGACGTGATGAGTTATATGTTATTGTATGAGATGATCATATTTTGTAAAGTTATCGGCAACCGACAGAAGCCTTATGGTTGTCTCTTTATTGTCTGAATTGCGAAAGCCATGTAATTGCTTTACTTTATCACTATGAGTTAGTGATAGTAGTAGTAGCAATAGTTGGCGAGACGACCACGATGCTACGATGAAGATCATGGTGTCAAGACGATGACAATGGAGATCATGACGATGCTTTGGAGATGGAGATCAAAAGCACAAGATGATGATGGCCATATCATGTCACATATTCTGATTGCATGTGATGTTTATCTTATTATGCTTTTTATTTTTTAATAGTACGACGGTAGCATTATAAGATGATCCCTTACTGTAAAGCCCCGGATGTAACAATTCCATTTATGGCAATATATGCAACGTTGACTTCATCAATTCCATTCTAGGCTCTTCCTTCATTTCGGGTTTCTTCGTTTTTTTCTTGTGCGTGTGTTGCATGTCATCATGTCATATTCATTATGTGCATTGCATTGGCATAGTCTCATTTGCATCCGTGTGTAGTTGCATCATCTCCGTTGTCCATTTCGAGTTCCGACACTCACACACGTGCCCGTCGCACCTCTCAAGCATTTGTTTCGTGAGTGGGTTAAAAACATCCTTGGAATGGGTCGAGACTTGTCGAATGGTCTTGGTATATCACCGGTAGACCGCCTATCAAGATTCGTCTCATTTGAAGGTCGTTTGATATTCCAACGGATAACCACGTGGGCTGAAAACCCCCTTCTCTTTTGGCCCAACACCCCTCCACAACAGTCCACTAGCCTAGCACAACCACCTCCACCCTCTCGGTCGTTGGATCGTGATCGTGTGGCGAAAACCGCACCTCATTTGGACCCTCCTAGCTCCTTCTAGCTATAAAAACGTCCACCTCGTCCAAATCTGGAGAAAACCTAGCCATTCCTCGATTTTCGCGCCTCCCACAGCTCCTCCGGCGCCGGACGCGTCCGCCGCCACGTGGCAGCCCGCTAGTGGCTCCCCCACCGCGCCCACTTCCCCGCCGCCGGGGCCCGAGGCCGGCCCGCTCCGGGCCGCTCCCGGGCCGAAGCAGCCGACCGTGCCGCCGCCGTCTTCCGCAACTCCGGTCGCCGACGCGCCCCGTCGCCGCCGCGCCGGACGACCGGCCGACGCCCACCCCGCCACCGGGCTTACACCGCCGCCGCGCTCCGGCCTCGCCTCCTCGCATCGGCACGCCTTCTCCGTCGCCGGGTCGCGTCGCCACCGCCACCCCGTGCGCCGGCCACCGCCCTCGCCGCCGGCAGGCCGGGCCGCCGCCGCTGTGGTGGATCCTCGCCGCCGGCCGACCCTGTCGTCCTCTCAGGCCCGATCCGATCCAGATCCGGGGGTGGATCAGATCCACCACCCCCGTGATCCAAACGCGCCTGCCGTCCCGGATCTCTCCGTCCCGGGACATCTCCATCCCGCGTTGACTTTTCGCGGAGGTATAATTCCACTATGTCCCGGATCTGTTTAAATTTGTTGCCTCCTTCATCATGCATGTTACTGTTTCATCATGCATCAGTTTCATGCATGTTAAGGTTCATCTAGATGTCTTAATATTCGTGGCAAGAGTGCTTCGTGATGTTACTGTTTCAGCACTTATTGTCTTTATAAATTTGTTGGCATGTTCGTGAGGTCGTTACTATGTGCATGTTGGTCCAAATGGAGTGTATGATATGTCAAAACTTTCGTCTTGTGATGATCTTCAAGATGGATGCATTTGCATGCTTGTTAGGTTGTATTATGCCATGTTTATCTCTGTTGCAAAAGTGCATGTGGCTGATAAGTTTCTGAACTTGTTATGAGATGATGTTTTGTCTTGTTTGGGTATATTAACCCATGTGTCATATGAGCTAGGTGTCAACATGAGTTTTTTCTCATTGGAATGTGCTCTACATGTTAGATTCATTTTCATGCCATGATATGTATTGAGATGAGTGCATCAAGCTTGTTAACATGCCATCGTGATGTTAAATTTCTGCTAAGGCTGAATCTATTAATTTTTATGCCATGTTTCCATGATGCCACCGTCTTTGTTGTGCATGGTTAGAGTTGTTTAGTGGGTTTTCCTTGATGTATATGTTATGCTCTAGCTATCCATGCTCTTGTTTGCCATGATAGCTTGATGTAGCTTGTTGTTTTCATGCTCTTAAGTTTCTATAAAATATTTCTGTCAGCATGTTATCAACAAGTTCAGTTTTGCCATGTCAATAGCTAGTGTTCTATGCATCCTATGACCATGTTCTTGCCATGAGTAGCTTCACAAACATGTCTTCCTGCTGATGGTTACATTCACATGCCATGCTATGCTTTGAGTTGAGTTGCACAAGCTTGCAAACATGCCTACTTCTTGTTGTTGCTCCATGCCCAGATTTTCACTAAGTCTGGATAAATTTTGCACTTTTGCCATGTTGTTTGTGACATGTTTCAGTATGTTGTAAAAGTAGCCATGTGGTTATTCTGGAAGAGCATGTTATGTATGTTATTGCCATGCCTTTTGCTTGCTTGTTTGAGTGCTGTTACATACTTAAACTTTGTCACTTAGTGTGCAACTTGCTGTTTTTGGCAGATTGCATCGTGTAGTATTTTGCTTGTCATTTGCAAACCGTGCATCCGTTTCCCATGATCTTTATGTCCTTTTCGACCAAAATCTTCCCCTCTATCCAGTGGCTTGCTTGGTTACCCAAGATGAAGCCATTTCCATCATCTTCTCCTTTAGGCTCGAGAGCATCTTCATGCATACGCACATCATTCTTGCATCCCATGACATGTCTTGCATCATGTTGATTGTGCATTGCACCATGATTGATCTTGTACCATTGTTGTGCTCTTGTGTTGGGTAGAGCCGGGAGCTGATACCCAGTTCGAGGATCTTGTCGAGACTGAGTTTGAGGAGCCGTCTTACCATCTCACCGACGACTTACCAGGCAAGATGACCGTTCCCCGATATCACCTCTATCTTTGCCTATGCTAGTTGTCTCGCTCTTTAGCTATGCCTCGATGCCTATTCTTGTCTTGTCAGCCTCCTATTGTTGCCATGAAACACCCTAACCGCCTTCCTAGCAAACCGTTGATTGGCTAAGTACGCTTTTGCTCAGCCCCTCTTATAGCGTTATTAGTTGCAGGTGAAGTTTGAAGATTTGCTCCATGTTCGGACTTGTTTATTGGGATAACACAATATATATATTAATCAAATTTAATGCACACACACACACACACACACACACACACACACACACACACATATATATATATATATATTGGTAATAGGTGGAAGGCTCGGCCTTCTGCTTGTTGTTTTGTTCCACTCATGCCACCTTAGGACCCGATAAACCGGTGTTATGTTCCTTGATTTTGCGTTCCTAACACGGTTGGGGTTTATGGGCCCCCCTTGATAATTCGCACTACTTCAAGATTTTCCAGCAAGGCCCAACCTTGGTTTTACCATTCGCCTAATAACTAAAAACTTGCATAGGGAGTTATAAACCCGAGTTCCTAATCAACCCCCCCGGGCCAGTGCTCCTCATGAGTGTTGGTCCAAACCTGTCAACCGCTGGTGGCCGCCAGGGGCAACTCTGGTATTTTGGCCTACCAAAAGTTTGGACAATCCGATCATGGCCTGAGATGAGATACGCACGGCTCTTATCAGGGTGTCGGCACGTCGGGAGGCTTTGCTGGATTAGTTTTACCTTTGTCGAAATATCTTGAGCACGGGATTCCGAGAATACTCGGGTCTTCCCAATTTGGAGTTGCGACTCCGTAGATTGTGAGCTTGTGATGGGCTAAGTTGGGACACCCTTGCAGGATTTTGAACTTTTGAAAGCCGTGCCCGTGGTTATGTGGCAGATGGGAATTTGTTAATATCCGGTTGTAGATAACTTGACGCCTTATCATTAAGAATACACTACCTATGTGAGTAATCATGATGGTCTCTTTCTGAAGGGCTTCGGGAAGTGAACACGGTGGGGTTATGTATGATCGTGAGTAGCTAGGATCACTTCTTGATCAACTCGGCGATCGTTTGCACATATTCTCATCTCGCTCTGAACTCTTATGCTAGTTGCTTAGTGCTTGTTGCAAACACTTTATTACCCTTCCACACCTAAGGCTTTGTTAGATTTGATACCCCGGGAATGGGATTGCTGAGTCCTTTGTGGCTCACAATTTACAACACACACCAGATGTAGGTACCGCCGATAACGATGGAGGAGATGGATCAGAATTTCAGTGGGAGTTCGATGAAGAGCGTGGTCGTTACTATATATTGTATCCCGACGATTAGTAGTGGTTCCTAGTAGGGCGATCGGGCCTTGTGTTGTGGTATCTTTCTCGTTTGGATTTCGTCCGTAGACGGACCCTGTGTTACTTGGATGAATGTATGTTACTGTATTTATTATGTGACGTGGCGAGTGTAAGCCAACTATCTTTTACACTTTCATCCCTGAACTTTTACAGGAGATGTGCAAAGATACCACACTTGAGATCATTCCAGAATGCGCTTATGTCTCTAAGTCGTGCCTCGACACGTAGGAGATATAGTCGCATCCTGAGCATTACAAGTTGGTATTCAGAGCCTTCTCCGACCTAGGAGCCCCCTGATTGATCGAACCGCTGACGGTTGAGTCTAGGCACACACACAAAAATGTTTTGAGTCCTATATATATACATAGCTTGCCACAGAACTAGTTAAGGTTTTCGACGGTGTAAATGTTTCTAAAAATCCTGAAAAAAATACTGAAGCAAAAAACCTATAATATAACACGATCCAACGTAGGGATTGACAAATTATGAATGTATGTGTCCTGGACAAAAATAATCAAATAGTTCAGTATATATATATGCTGTGGTGAGCGGAAATGATTTTTTTTTGCCAAGGACACATAAATGCATATTTTCACGATCACACCGTTGGATCATCTTGTTATATTATAGTGGTGCTCCAGTATTTATTTCAATTTTTTCATAAGATTTACACCGTTAAAAGCTTAGTGAGCCTTAACTAGTTCTGTGGCAAGCTATTTTGTAGACACAATTTTACCGGGCACATAAATGCATATTTTCACGATCACACCGTTGGATCATCTTGTTACATTATAGTGGTGCTCCAGTATTTATTTCAATTTGTTTCATAAGATTTACACCGTTAAAAGCTTAGTGAGCCTTAACTAGTTCTGTGGCAAGCTATTGTAGACACAATTTTACCTATATATATATATATATCAGAGAGTAGGGTTTCTTTTTACTCCTCATCCACTTCATCTCTCTGGTGAGGACTCCTGACCTTGTTCTATCTTCACTACTCTCAAAATTTCACCAATTGTTTTTTGGATCACGCGGGTATTGTTTGGATTGTTCCGATATCTTTGTGACGAGAACATTGTTCTCGATGCCTCCTGTCATTTAGGGGTTGTGGCAGTGTCCCGGGGAGTTGAGCTCTGAGGTGTTGTCGTCACAAATGTATCGTAGCGGTTCTAGAATACCAGATGTGGCCGACATCGAAAACTCTTCTATGCATGTCTGGTGGTGAGATAACCCCGACGTCACCCAGTACTGGGGAGATAGTTCGGGAGTATTTCCACAGCTAGTATAGCGGATGCGTTTCGAAGGTCCGAGGTAAACAGTTTCCGAAGATGACTGGTTATGTGTTGACGGATGGATACAGCTGGATGTAGGTTTAGAGTTGAGTGCGCGGTGCTTCCCCTATATCCCCAACACCAGATTGCATAACCGGAAAGCTTCGGGAATTAATAGGTGGGTTTCAAGTAGCTCGTAGGAAATCTTCCAACGGGTGCATGGTATGAGGTTTGAGGTTCAACATCTAGTGAAGAGGTTTCATGGGCGTTGTTCCAATTGGGAGTTGCATCTTAAAGGATCCTTGGCTATGCTGATCCGGGGATTGCAAGGCCCTTTGTAACACGTGCCATGGGGCATTCAGCACAAACATGTGGGACGAAACCTCTATTATGTATTTGTTCCATCTGCACCTTGTTATTTTATTTTATCTTTTTGTTCTCCCAAGTGGCTTCTCGACAAGTTGTTGTACCATTAAGCTATGGAATTCATTCGTTCACTTTTGTTCGAATGTTCATTGTGAACACTATATGTTGCAAATATCTAGCCGTTGATTCAGCTTATCTATTATTTGCTTCAATGGCTAACAGTTGTCATCATCTTCAGGATGGCACCTAAGAAAGTTCCCAACCAGAACCCAGAGGGTGAAGAAGAGCGTTCTCCTTCCCCTCCTCCTCCGTCTGAGGCATGGAGAGCGATTATGCAGGCAACCAACCAGAACTCTCAGATGCTCATGCAAATGATGCAGAGTTTCCAAGCAAATCAAGCAAATCAAGGCAATCAAGGGAACCAAGGCCAAGGAAATATGTTCAATCAACCTCACTTTGCGACACTGAACCAATTCCTAGCAAATCAGCCCAAGTCTTTCAGTTACTGTGTGGACCCGCTAGATGCAGAAGATTGGATCACAGACATCAAAAAACATTTCAAGTGCAGTAACGTCAGACCTGAGGATTATGTCAAGTTTGCCGCTTTCCAACTCAAAGATCAAGCTGTAGATTGGTGGCAACGGTACAAAGACTCCAGAGCGGTTCGTGAGATCTCGAGGACTGACTTCTGCCGCGATTTCCGTTCTCATCATGTTCCTACCAGTGTCATTGAAGGTATGTGTGAGCAATTCCGCAACCTGAAGCAAGACACCATGTAAGTCTATCAATACAATGTCAAGTTCCAGAATCTTGCCCGTTATGCGAAGCAAGACATCCCCGATGCCAAGAGCAAAATATACTAGTTCCGAGGTGGTCTGAAAGATGAACTCCAACTTGCACTAACTTTGTTCGAGCCAGATGAATTTGATCAATTCTACAACATGGCTCTCAAGCAAGAGGCAGCTCAGCTCAAGTGTGAAGCTTCCAAGAAGAGGATAAGAGATGATGTTCACTCCTCCACTTCCACTCAAGTGGTTGCCAAGCAGCAAGAGGTCTAGATACCGCCTCCTCCAGTGCTCCGTCCTCCAAGCAACAACAAGCACTCAGGTGGTCGTGGATTCTCCCACCCACCCAACCCAAGCAACCAGTCCAAGTCTCAGTTTCAAGCTCCAAGACCAAGCAGTCCTTATCATCGGCCACTTTCAGAGGTTACGCGCAACAAGTGTGGTCAGAAGGGTCACTATGCAAACAAGTGTACTCAAAGGCGCCTTCCGCCTCCTCCACCTGTCAGCAATTCTATTGTCAAGCACAATCCAAGTATGCAAGAGTGAACCTGATGAATGCAGCTCAAGCAGAGAATTCTTCTGATGTGATAATTGGTAATCTTCTAGTTAACTCAATTCCTACAAAAGTTTTGTTTGATTCTGGTGCATCGCTGTCCTTCATTTCAAAACCTTTTGCATCAAAGCATGAAGTTCCACTCCAAGAGCTGCCAACGTCTCTAACTGTGGTCTCAGCGGGAATACAAATGAATTCTCGCTACATGGCTCCGGACATATCTATTCATATGGGTGATTATAGTTTTTTGGTTTCTCCGATTGTTCTTGGTAACTCCGACATTGATCTCATTCTTGGGATGGATTGTCTCTCTAAGCATGATGCAAATATTGATTGTGCAAACAAGGAGGTCAAGCTAACTCATCCTGACGAAGACGTGATTATCTTCGCAGCTCGAGATAACACAATTAGGCTATTATCTATCAATGACAAGGGCGAGAATAATGCCATATCCCAGATTCCGATGGTTTGTGAATATGAGGATGTATTCCCTGAAGAGCCTCCAGGCATGCCTCCCAACCATCCATTTGAATTCGTCATTGAACTTGAACCTGGTACGGAGCCAGCCTGTCGGCGTCCGTACAAGCTTTCTGCTGATGAGTTGAAGGAATTAAAGAAGCAACTCGATGAGCAAGAACGAATGGATCTAATCAGACCAAGTACTTCTCCTTGGGACTGCGGTGTTTTTTTTGTCAAGAAGAAGGATGGTATGGAACGATTGTGCGTTGATTACCGGCCATTGAACAAGAAGACAATAAAGAATAAGTGCCCACTCCCCAATATCAATGAATTGTTCGAGCAGCTCAAAGGAGCCAAAGTTTTCTCGAAGCTTGATCTCCGGATGGGCTACCATCAGATTCATATCCCTGAAGAGGATATTCCCAAGACCGCATTCAGGACAAGCTATGGCTCCTATGAATACACAGTCATGTCTTTCGGGCTTGCAAATGCTCCACCCACTTTCTCTCGGATGATGCACTTCATATTCAACCCCTACACCAATGAATTCATTCTCGTCTATCTGGATGATATCTTGGTATTCTCCAAGAATGAAGAAGACCACACCAAGCACCTTCGTTTGGTCCTCGACAGGATCCGTGAGCACCGTTTCTATGCGAAGTTCTCCAAATGTGAATTATGGCTTGATAAAGTCCTCTATCTTGGACATATTATCTCTGCCGAGGGCATTTCTGTTAACCCCGAGAAGGTTGAAGCTATTGTCAACTGCGAACCTCGTCAGAATGTCAAGCAACTCCGAAGTTTCCTCGGTCTCACAAGCTATTGCAGAAGGTTCGTTGAGAACTTCTCCAAGATTGGCAAGCCTCTTTCCAACCTGCTGCAGAAGAATGTCAAGTACTCATGGACTCCTGATTGTGATGTGGCATTCAATACACTAAAAGATAAGCTCATTTCTGCTCCAGTTCTTACTCCTCCGGATGAGTCCAAGCCTTATGAAGTCTTTTGTGATGCTTCATTGCAAGGTCTTGGCGGTGTTCTCATGCAAGACAAGAAGATCGTTGCATACACTTCACGTCAGCTTAAACCAAATGAGAAGAATTACCCCACACATGATCTTGAGCTAGCGGCAGTTGTTCATGCCTTGATCACGTGGAGACACCTTCTGTTGGGCAGAAAAGTGGACATCTTCACCGATCACAAGAGCCTGAAGTACATCTTCACCCAGCCAAACCTTAACCTCCGCCAGACTTGTTGGGTTGAAATTATTCAAGAGTACGATCCAAGCATTGAGTATACTCCTGGCAAGGCCAATGTCATTGCAGATGCCTTGAGCAGAAAGGCGTATTGCAATAGTCTCCTTCTCAAACCGTTCCAACCTGAACTTTGTGAATCATTCAGGAAGCTCAACCTCCAAGTCGTTCCACAAGGATTTCTTGCCAACCTTCAAGTTGCTCCTACCTTGGAAGATCAAATCCGTGAAGCCCAACTCAGTGATGCTATGGTGCAGAAAGTAAAACATGGTATTGCTAAGGGTACTCCCAAGTACAAGTGTTATCGCATCGATGACACAGACACTTTGTTCTTTGAGGATAGAATTGTGGTTCCCAAAGGTGATCTCAGGAAGCTCATAATGAACGAAGCACATGAACCACTCCTCTCGATACATCCAGGAAGCTCCAAGATGTACCATGACCTCAAGCAATCATGGATTGGTGGAATCACATGAAAAGAGAAATTGCTCAATTCGTGAACGAGTGTGATGATTGCAGAAGAGTGAAGGCACAACATCAACGTCCAGCCGGACTCCTTCAACGTCTACATATTCCTGAGTGGAAATTCGATCACATTGAGATGGATTTCATCACCGGTTTTCCCAAGTCCAAGCGAGGGAATGATGCTATCTTTGTGGTGATTGACAAGCTCACTAAAGTGGCTGATT
The DNA here is from genome assembly GCA_902687465.1 of Secale cereale. Taxonomy (NCBI): domain Eukaryota; kingdom Viridiplantae; phylum Streptophyta; class Magnoliopsida; order Poales; family Poaceae; genus Secale; species Secale cereale. The sequence goes on along the minus strand of LR738713.1, from coordinate 37,117,185 downwards.
TTCTTCCAGTCAAAGAATCCATCAACGCAGCTCAACTGGCAGAGTTGTACACTTCCAGAGTTGTCTCTTTGCATGGCATCCCTCAAGTGATCTCCTCAGATCGTGGAAGCTTGTTCACTTCCAAGTTCTGGGATTCCTTTCAGTCAACCATGGGCTCCAAGATTCGCTTCAACACAACTTTTCACCCTCAGACTAGTGGTCAAGTCGAAAGAGTGAACCAAATTCTCGAAGATATGCTCAGAACTTGTGTAATATCCTTCGGGTATGAAATGGGAAGATTGCCTTCCATTTGCCAAATTCTCCTACAATAACAGCTTCCAAGCAAGTGCAGGCAAAGCATCATTTGACATTCTCTATGGCAGAAAGTGACGTACCCCTCTCAACTGGTCCGAGACTGTTGAACGTCAACTCCTTGGAAATGATTTGATCTCAGAGGTCGAAGAGATGTGGAAAGTCATACATGAGAATATCAAGGCCGCGCAATCGCGTCAAAAGAGCTACTATGGCGGCAAGCATCGTGACTTGGCTTTCGACATGGGAACACTTTGTTTTTGCCACTCTAGTTTTTGCCCACTTTGCTTATGCCACTCTAGAATTTGACATCTCAATTTTGCCATTCTTAGCTTTTGACAATACATCACAAATGCCATTTCGTGGCAAAAATGATAATTTTTAATATCACTTTTGCTACTCATAGCTTTTGCAATGTATCACAATTGCCACTCTGAAAATTTAGTTTTTGCCACAGAATGGCAAAAGTGATATATTGTTAAAAGCTAAGAGAGGCAAAAGTGAAATGTCAAATTCTAGAGTGGCATAAGCAAAGTGGGCAAAAGCTAGAGTGGCAAAAACAAAGTTTTCCCTTTCGACATTGGTGATCATGTGTATCTCCGTGTTTCTGAAGGGCACTCAGAGGTTCGGTATCAAGGGCAAGCTTGCTCCAAGATACGTGGGCCCTTTCAAGATTCTGGGCAAGAGAGGCGATCTAGCGTACCAACTCGAGCTTCCCTCCAACTTTGCAAATGTGCACGATGTGTTTCACATGTCACAAATCCGCAAGTGCTTCAAGACGCCTGAACGCACCATTCCTTTCGAAGAGATTGATCTTCAGCAAGACTTGTCTTATCGTGAGGACCCTGTTGCTATCCTTGAAGAAACGGAGTGCAAGACCCGCAACAAGTGAATCAAATCCTTGAAAGTCAAGTGGTCACACCATACCGACCGAGAAGCTACATGGGAACGAGAAGATCATCTCCGTTCTGAGTATCCCACTTTCTTCAATCCTAGATCTCGGGACGAGATCTTTTTGTAGTGGAGGAGAGTTTGTAACGCCCAGGATGTAACAATTCCATTTATGGCAATATATGCAACGTTGACTTCATCAATTCCATTCTGGGATCTTCCTTCATTTCGGGTTTCTTCGTTTTTGTCTTGTGCGTGTTTTGCATGTCATCATGTCATTTTCATTACGTGCATTGCATTGGCATAGTCTCATTTGCATCCGTGTGTAGTTGCATCGTCTCCGTTGTCCGTTTCGAGTTTCGACACTCACACACGTGCCCGTCGCACCTCTCAAGCCTTTGTTTCGTGAGTGGGTAAAAACCATCCTCGGAATGGGCTGGGACTTGTTGAGTAGTCTTGGTATTATCACCAGTAGACCGTCTGTCAAGTTTCGTCTCGTTTGGAGGTCGTTTGATACCCCAAAGGATAACCACGTGGGCTGAAAATCCCCTTCTCTTTTGGCGCAACACCCCTCCACAATAGCCCACTAGCCCAGCACAACCACCTCCATCCTCTCGGTCATTGGATCGTGATCGTGTGGGCGAAAACTGCACCTCATTTGGACCCTCCTACCTCCTTCTAGCTATAAAAATCTCCACCTCATCCAAATCTGGAGAAAACCTAGCCGTTCCTCGATTTCTGCGCCTCCACAGCTCCTCCGTGCACCGGACATGTCCGCCGGCGCCGGACGCGTCCGCCGCCATGTGGCAGCCCGCTAGTGACTCCCCCACCGCGCCCACTTTCCCGCCGCCAGGGCCCGCCGGGGCTCGAGGCCGACCCGCCCCGGGCCGCTTCTGGCCCGAAGCAGCAGACTGCGCCGCCTCCGTCTTACGCAGCTCCGGGCGCTGGCGCACCCCACCGCCGCCGCGCCGGACGACCGGCCGACACCCGCCCTGCCGTCGGGAGTACACCGCCACCGCCCTCTGGCCTTGCCTCCTCGAGTCGGCACGCCTTCTCTGCCGTCGGGTGGCGTCGCCCGCCTCCTCGCGTGCCGGCCACCGCCCTCACCATCGGCAGGCCGGGCCGCCGCTGCCGCCGCGGATCCTCGCCATCGGTCGGCCCCGTCGTCCTCTTCGGCCCGATCCGATCCAGATCCGGGGGTGGATCAGATCCACTACCCCCGCGATCCAAACACCCCCGCCGTCCAGATCTCTCCATCCCGGGACATCTCCATCCCGCGTTGACTTTTCGCGGAGGCATAATTCCACTAAGTCCCGGATCTGTTTAAATTTGTTGCCTCCTTCATCATGTGGCAACTTTGTGCTCGGTGCTCCGTTTTGCGCATATGATATATCGTAATGTTCGTCTCGAAGTGCTCTACATGTTAGCATCAATTTCATGCATGTGAGGGTTCATCTAGATGTCTTAATCTTCGTGGCAAGAGTGCTTCGTGATGTTACTGTTTTAGCACTTATTGTCTGTATAAATTTGTTGGCATGTTCGTGAGGTCGTTACTATGTGCATGTTGGTCCAAATGGAGTGTATGATATGTCAAAATTTTCGTCTTGTGATGATCTTCAAGATGGATGCATTTTCATGCTTATTAGGTTGCATTATGCCATGTTTATCTCTATTGCAAAAGTGCATGTGGCTGATAAGTTTCTAAACTTGTTATGAGATGATGTTTTGTCTTGTTTGGGTATATTAATCCATGTGTCATATGAGCTAGGTGTCAACATGAGTTTTGCTCATTGGAATGTGCTCTACATGATAGATTCATTTTCATGCCATGATATGTCTTGAGATGAGTGCATCAAGATTGTTAACATGCCATCGGGATGTTAAATTTCTGCCATGTTTCCATGATGCCACCGTCTTTGTTGTGCATGGTTAGAGTTGCTCAGTGGGTGTTCCTTGATGTATATGTTATCCTCTAGCTATCCGTGCTCTTGTTTGCCATGATAGCTTTCTGTAGCTTGTTGTTTTCATGCTCTCAAGTTGCTATAACATGTTTCTGTCAGCATGTTATCAACAAGTTCAGTTTTGCCATGTCAATAGCTAGTGTTCTATGCATCCTATGACCATGTTCTTGCCATGAGTAGCTTCAAAAACATGTATTCTTGCTGATGGTTACATTCACATGCCATGCTATGCCTTGAGTTGAGTTGCACAAGCTTGCAAACATGCCTACTTCTTGTTGTTGCTGCCATGCCCAGATTTTCACTAAGTCTGGATAAACTTTTACACTTTTGCCATGCTGTTTGTGACATGTTTCAGTATGTTGTAGAAGTAGCCATGTGGTTATTCTGGAAGAGCATGTTATGTATGTTATTGCCATGCCTTTTGCTTGCTTATTTGAGTGCTGTAGCATACTTAAACTTGGTCACTCAGTGTGCAACTTGCTGTTTTTGGCAGATTGCATCGTGTAGTATTTTGCTTGTCATTTGCAAACCGTGCATCCGTTTCCCATGATCTTTATATCATTTTTGACCGAAATCTTCCCCTCTATCCAGTGGTTTGCTTGGTTACCCAAGATGAAGCCATTTCCATCATCTTATCCTTTAGGCTCGAGAGCATCTTCATGCATACGCACATCATACTTGCAGCCCATGACATGTCTTGCATCATGTTGATTGTGCATTGCACCGTGATTTATCTTGTACCGTTGTTGTGCTCTTGTGTTGGGTAGAGCAGGGAGACGATACCGAGTTCGAGGATCTTGTCGAGATTGAGTTTGAGGAGCCGTCTTACCATCTCACCGACGACTTACCAGGCAAGATGACCGTTCCCCGATATCACCTCTATCTTTGCCTATGCTAGTTGTCTCGCTCTTTAGCTATGCCTCGATGCCTATTCTTGTCTTGTTAGCCTCCTATTGTTGCCATGAAACACCCTAACCGCCTTCCTAGCAAACCGTTGATTGGCTAAGTGCGCTTTTGCTCAGCCCCTCTTATAGTGTTATTAGTTGCAGGTGAAGTTTGAAGATTTGCTCCACGTTCGGACTTGTTTATTGGGATAACACAATATATATCTTAATAAAATTTAATGCACATATATATTGGTAATTGGTGGAAGGCTCAGCCTTCTGCTTGGTGTTTTGTTCCACTCATGCCACCTTAGGACCCGATAAACCGGTGTTATGTTCCTTGATTTTGCGTTCCTAACACGGTTGGGGTTTATGGGCCCCCCTTGATAATTTGCACTGCTTAAAGCTTTTCCAGCAAGGCCCAACCTTGGTTTTACCATTCGCCTAATAACTAAAAACTTGCATAGGGAGTTATAAACTCGAGTTCTTAATCAACCCCCCGGGCCAGTGCTCCTCATGAGTGTTGGTCCAAACCTATCAACCGCCGGTGGCCGCCAGGGGCAACTATGGTATTTTGGCCTACCGGAAGTTTGGACAATCTGATCGTGGCCTGAGATGAGATGTGTGCGGCTCTTATCAGGGTGTCGGCACGTCGGGAGGCTTTGCTAGATTAGTTTTACCTTTTTCCAAATATATTGAGCACGGGATTCCGAGAATACTCTGGTCTTCCCAATTTGGAGTTGCGACTCTACATATCGTGAGCTTGTTATGGGCTAAGTTGGGACACCCCTGCAGGGTTTTGAACTTTCGAAAGCCATGCCCGCGGTTATGTAGCAGATGGGAATTTGTTAATATCCAGTTGTAGATAACTTGACGCCTTATCATTAAGAATACACTACCTGTGTGAGTAACCATGATGGTCTCTTTACGAAGGGCTTCGGGAAGTGAACACGGTGGGGTTATGTATGATCATGAGTAGCTAGGATCACTTCTTGATCAACTTGGCGACCGTTGGCACATATTCTCATCTCGCTCTGAACTCGTATGCTAGTTGCTTAGTGCTTGTTGCAAACACTTTATTACCCTTCCACACCTAAGGCTTTGTTAGATTTGATACCCCGGGAATGGGATTGCTGAGTCCTTTGTGGCTCACAGTTTACAACACACATCAGATGCAGGTACCGCCGAGAACGATGCAAGAGATGGATCAGAACTTCAGTGGGAGTTCGATGAAGAGCGTGGTCGTTATTATGTATCGTATCCCGACGATCAGTAGTGGTTCCTACTAGGGGCGATCAGGCCTTGTGTTGTGGTATCTTTCTTGTTTGGATATCGTCCGTAGATGGACCCTGTGTTATTTGGATGAATGTATGTTACTGTATTCATTGTGTGACGTGGCGAGTGTAAGCCAACTATCTTTTACACTTTCATCCCTGAACTTTTACATGAGATGTGCAAAGATACCACGCTTGAGATCATTCCAGAATGCGCTTATGTCTCTAAGTCGTGCCTCGACACGTAGGAGATATAGTCGCATCCTGGGCATTACACTTACAAAATTTTAAGGTATAAGTGTTCCCCCTGAGTATGCACCGTTGCGAAAGTTCGTCGTGCCGAGACACCACGTTATGATCGGGTGTGATAAGATCTACGTTCAAATACAACAAGTGTAAGACAGTTTTGCACATGCAGAATACTCGGGTTAAACTTGACGAGTCTAGCATGTACAAACATGGCCTCGGAACACTGGAGACCGAAAGGTCGAGCATGAATCATATAGTAGATATGATGAACATAGGATGTTCAACATTGAAAACTACTCCATCTCACGTGATGATCGGACATGGTTTAGTTGATTTGGATCACGTGATCATTTAGATGACTAGAGCGGTGTCTATCTATGTGGGAGTTATTTAGTAATATGATTAATTGAACTTTAATTTATCATGAACTTAGTCCTAATTGTTTTTGCATATCTATGTTGTTGTAGATCAGTGGCCTGTGCTATCGTTCCTTTGAATTATAATGCATTCCTAGAGAAAGCTAAGTTGAAAGGTGATGGTAGCAACTACACGGACTGGGTCCGTAACTTGAGGATTATCCTCATTGCTGCACATACGAATTATGTCCTAGAAGCACCGCCGGGTGACAGGCCTGCTGCAGGAGCAACTCCAGACGTTATGAACGTCCGGCAAGCTCGTTCTGACGACTACTCGATAGTTTAGTGTGCCATGTTTTGCGGCTTAGAATCGGGACATCAAAGACGTTTTGAACGTCATGGAGCATATGAGATGTTCCAAGAGTCGAAGTTAATATTTCAAGCAAATGCCCAAATTGAGAGACATGAAGTATCCAATAAGTTCTATAGCTGTAAGATGGAGGAGAATAATTCTATCATTGAAAACTTGCTCAGAATGTCTGGGTACTACAATCATATGACTCAACTTGGTTGCAAATTTGACGAAGATAGTGTTATTGATAGAGTTCTTCAATCACTGCCACCAAGCTATAAAGGCTTCGTGATGAACTATAATATGCAAGGGATGCAAAAGACAATTCCCGAGCTCTTCGCAATGCTCAAGGCTGCGGAGGTAGAAATAAAAAAGGAGCATCAAGTGTTCATGGTTAACAAGACCACTAGTTTCAAGAAAAAGCGCAAGGGAAAGAAGGGGAACTTCAAGAAGAATAGCAAGACAGTTGCTACTCCCGCGAAGGAACCCAATTCTGGAGCCAAGCCTGAAACTGAGTGCTTCTACTGCAAAGGGACTGGACACTCGAAGCGGAACTGCCCCAAGTATTTGGCGGATAAGAAGAATGGCAAAGTAAACAAAGGTATATTTGATATACATGTTATTGATGTGTACCTTACTAATGCTCGTAGTAGCACCTGGGTATTTGATACTGGTTCGGTTTCTAATATTTGTAACTCGAAACAGGGGCTACGGATTAAATGAAGATTAGCTAAGGACAAGGTGACGATGCGCGTGGGAAATGGTTCCAAAGTCGATGTGATCGCCGTCGACACGCTACCTCTACATCTGCCGTCGGGATTAGTTTTAGACCTAAATAATTGTTATTTGGTGCCAACGTTGAGCATGAACATTATATCTAGATCTTGTTTGTTGCGAGATGGTTATTCATTTAAATCAGAGAATAATCGTTGTTCTATTTATATGAGTAATATCTTTTATGGTCATGCACCCTTAAAGAGTGGTATATTCTTGTTGGATCTCGATCGTAGTGATACACATATTCATAATATTGAAGCCAAAAGATGCAAGGTTAATAATGATAGCGCAACTTATTTGTGGCACTGCCGTTTAGGTCATATTGGTGTAAAGCGCATGAAGAAACTCCATACTGATGGACTTTTGGAATCACTTGATTATGAATCACTTGGTGCTTGCGAACCATGCCTCATGGGCAAGATGACTAAAACTCCATTCTTCGGAACAATGGAGCGAGCAACTGATTTGTTGGAAATCATACATACTGATGTATGTGGACCGATGAGTGTTGAGGCTCACGGCGGGTATCGTTATTTTCTAACCTTCACTCATGATTTGAGGAGATATGGGTATATCTACTTAATGAAACACAAGTCTGAAACATTTGAAAAGCTCAAAGAATTTCAGAGTGAAGTAGAGAATCATCGTAACAAGAAAATAAAGTTTCTACGATCTGATCGTGGAGGTGAATATTTGAGTTACGAGTTTGGTCTTCATTTGAAACAATGTGGAATAGTTTCACAACTCACGCCACCCGGAACACCACAGCGTAATGGTGTGTCCGAACGTCGTAACCGTACTTTATTAGATATGGTGTGATCTATGATGTCTCTTACCGATTTACCACTATTGTTTTGGGGTTATGCTTTAGAGACAGCTGCATTTACGTTAAATAGGGCACCATCTAAATCCGTTGATACATGTCACTTTTGATTCATTGCACATCCCGGTAGACCGCCGGAGGCATTCATATAGAGTCATATTTTGTTCTAGTATCGAGTTGTAATATCGAGTTGTAAATCAATATAAGAGTGGTGATCATCATTATTAGAGCATTGTCCCAAAGAAAGAAAAAAAAAAGAAAAAAAGAAAAAAAAAAGAAGGA
>LR738713.1:37047657-37108908 GCA_902687465.1 Secale cereale | reverse complement strand
AAAAGAAGGAAAGGCCAAGAAAAAGAAAGGCCAAAGAAAAGAAGAAAAAAAAAAGAAAAAAAAAAAGAAAAGAAAAGGGACAGTGCTATTATCTTTTTCCACACTTGTGCTTCAAAGTAGCACCATGTTCTTCATGATAGAGAGTCTCTTGTTTAGTCACTTTCATATACTAGTGGGAATTTTTCATTATAGAACTTGGCTTGTATATTCCAACAATGGGCTTCCTCAAATGCCCTAGATCTTCGTGAGCAAGCAAGTTGGATGCACACCCACCTAGTTTCTTTGGTTGAGCTTTCATACATTTATAGCTCTAAGTGCATCCGTTGCTTGGCAATCCCTACTCACTCACATTCATATCTATTGATGGGCATCTCCATAGCCCGTTGATACGCCTAGTCGATGTGAGACTATCTTCCTCCTTTTTGTCTTCTCCACAACCACCACTCTATTCCACCTATAGTGCTATATCTATGGCTCACGCTCATGTATTGCGTGAAAGTTGAAAGGTTTGGAAAAATTGAGTATGAAAACAAGTGCTTGGCTGAAACCGGGGTTGTGCATGATATGAATATTTTGTGTGATGAAGATGGAGCATAGCCACACTATATGATTTTGTTGGGATAACTTTCTTTGGCCATGTTATTTTGAGAAGACATGATTGCTTTGTTAGTATGCTTGAAGTATTATTATTTCTTATGTCAATACAGACTTTTGTCTTGAATCTTTCGGATCTGAACATTCATGCGACAATAAATAAATTACATTGAAAATTATGTTGGCTAGCATTCCACATCAAAAATTCTGTTTTTATCATTTACCTACTCGAGGACGAGCAGGAATTAAGCTTGGGGATGCTTGATACGTCTCCAACGTATCTATAATTTTTTATAGTTCCATGCTATTATATATGATGTTTTGGATGTTTAATGGGCTTTATCATACACTTTTATATTATTTTTGGGACTAACCTATTAACCCAAAGGCCCAGTGCAGATTGTTGTTTTTTGCCTATTTCAGGGTTTCTCATAATAGGGATATCAAACGGAGTCCAAACGGAATGAAACCTTCGCGAGAGTTATTTTTGGAACGATATCAACACAGAAGACTTGGAGTACACGTGAGGGAACGAAGGAGGCGGCCATGAGGCTCCAGGGCGCGCCCCCTCCTACAGGGCACGCCCCCACCCTCGTGGGTCCCCTTTGGCTCCCTCGATGCCCTCCTTCCTCCTATATATACCCATATACCCTAAAAACATCGAGGCAACAGAGAAAACCCTAATTCCACCGCCGCAACCTTCTGTTCCCGCGAGATCCCATCTTGGGGCCTGTTTCGGAGCTCCGCCGGTGGGGGATCTTCCCCGGAGTACTTCGACATCGACACCATTACCTCACCATGAGTTGTGAGTAGTTTACCACAGACCTTCGGGTCCATAGTTATTAGCTAGATAGCTTCTTTTCTCTTTTTGGATCTCAATACCAAGTTCTCCTCGGTCTTCGAGGAGATCTATTCGATGTAATCTTTTTGTGGTGTGTTTGTCGAGATCCGATGAATTGTGGGTTTTTGATCAAGATTATCTACGAGAAATATTTGGTTCTTTTCTGAATTTGTTTATGTATGATTATAATATCCTTGCAAGTCTCTTCGAATTATCGGTTTGGTTTGGCCTACTAGATCTATAGTTCTTGCAATGGGAGAAGTGCTTGGCTTTGGGTCCAATCTTGCGGCGTCCTTTCCCAGTGACAACAGGGGCAACAAGGCACGTATTGTATTGTAACGCCCCGGACACACCCGCCGGTGGTCGTTACTCCTGGCGGGATCTAGACTGGCCCCACATATCAATACTAGTCTTTTCTGCGCACTTTGTCCTCACTCGTGCGCACCCGGGAGCAACTTCCCGGTCGGTCACCCATCCTGAAACTACTCCAAGCTGAGCATGCTTAACTTTGGAGTTCTATCCGAATGGGCTCCCGGAAAAGAAGGAATTCCTTATTGATATGAGTAGTCTATTATCCATAATAAGCCAGGCCATCACATACACCCTCACTCAGAGGAACAGACGTCCTCGTCGGGCCACAGGAACGTTCCCTCTTGGCACAACCGTCTGTGCTTCCAGGACAGCACATGTGCCATGCCGTGTGCCACGACGGGTCACAAACGTCATGCACAACATGACTGCAAACTGTCCGCAAACATCCGTGTAACCGCGAGGGTCGGCTCTGATACCAACTTGTAACGCCCCGGACACACCCGCCGATGGTCGTTACTCCTGGCGGGATCTAGAATGGCCCCACATATCAGTACTAGTCTTTTCTGCGCACTTTGTCCTCACTTGTGCGCACCCGGGAGCAACTTCCCGGTCGGTCACCCATCCTGAAACTACTCCAAGCCGAGCATGCTTATCTTTGGAGTTCTATCCGAATGGGCTCCCGGGAAAGAAGGAATTCCTTATTGATATGTGTAGTCTATTATCCCTAATAAGCCAGGCCATCACATGTATTGTTGCCATCAAGGATAAAATGATGGGGTTCATATCATATTGCTTGAGTTTATCCCTCTACATCATGTCATCTTGCTTAAAGCATTACTCTGTTCTTATGAACTTAATACTCTAGATGCATGCTGGATAGCGGTCGATGTGTGGAGTAATAGTAGTAGATGCAGAATCGTTTTGGTCTACTTTTCACGGACGTGATGCCTATATAGAATGATCATGCATAGATATTCTCATAATTATTCGCTTTTCTATCAATTGCTCGACAGTAATTTGTTCACCCACCGTAGAATTCTGCTATCATGAGAGAAGCCACTAGTGAAACCTATGGCCCCCGGGTCTATTCTCAACATATTAATCTACAATCTATTTTACTTTGTTGTTTTTAATTTTTGTTCTTATATCCAAAAATACCAAAAATATCAAACTATCCTATCTATCAGATCTCACTTTCGTAAGTGACCGTAAAGGGATTGACAACTCCTTATTGCGTTGGCCGCGAAGTTCTTATTTGTTTGTGCAGGTACGAGGGACTTGCACGTGGTCTCCTACTGGATTGATACCTTGGTTCTCAAAAACTGAGGGAAATACTTACGAACTGTGCTGCATCACCCTTTCCTCTTCGAGGGAATACAACGCAAGCTCGACAAGTAGCAAGATGAATTTCTGGCGCCATTGCCGGGGAGGCTTACGCAAAATTCATATACCAAGTACCTATCGCAAACCCTTATCCTTCGCATTACATTTATTTGTCTCTCGTTTTCCTCTCCCCCACTTCACCCTTGCCGTTTTATTTGCCCTTCTTTTTGCCGTGTGTTTACCATTCACTTGCTTCTTGTTTGCTTGTGTGTTGGATTGCTTGCTTGTCACTATGGCTCGGAACAATACCAAATTGTGTGACTTCTCCAATACCAACAATAATGATTTTATTAGCACTTTAATTGCTCCTATTAACGATGCTGAATCTTGGGAGATCAATGCTGCTCTGTTGACTCTTGTCATGAAAGATCAATTTTCCGGCCTTCCTAGTGAAGATGCCGCTACCCATCTGAACACCTTTGTTGATTTGTGTGATGTGCAAAAGAAGAGGGATATGGACAATGATATTGTTAAATTGAAGCTATTTCCGTTTTCACTTAGAGATCATGCTAAAACTTGGTTTTCCTCTTTGCCTAGAAATAGTATTGATTCGTGGAATAAGTGCAAAGATGCTTTTATCTCTAAGTATTTCCCCCCTTCTAAGATTATCTCTCTTAGAAACGACATTATGAATTTTAAGCAACTAGATCATGAGCATGTTGCACAAGGTTGGGAGAGAATGAAATTAATGATACGTAATTGCCCTACACATGGTTTGAACTTATAGATGATTATTCAAAACTTTTATGCTGGCTTGAATTTTGCTTCTAGAAATCTTTTAGATTCGGCCGCAGGAGGCACTTTCATGGAAACTACCTTAGGAGAAGCTACCAAACTCCTAGATAATATTATGGTTAATTATTCTCAATGGCACACCGAAAGATCTACTAGTAAAAAAGTGAATGCCATTGAAGAGATTAGTTTTTTGAGTGGCAAGATGGATGAATATTGGCTACTAAGAGTGCTTCTTATGATCCTAATGATATGCCTTTATCCACGTTGATTGAAAATAATAATGAATCTTTGGATGTGAATTTTGTTGGTAGGAATAATTTTGGTAATAATGTAGGCATCTTACAGAGGAAACTTTAATCATAGGCCTTTTCCTAGTAATTCCTCTAATAATTATGGTAATTCCTACAATAAATCTTATGGAAATTTTGGTAAGATGCCTTCTGAATTCGAAACTAGTGTTAAAGAGTTTATGAATTCGCAAAAAAAATTCAATGCTTTGCTTGAAGAAAAATTGCTTAAGATTGACGAGTTGGCTAGAAGCGTGGATAGAATTACTCTTGATGTTGATTCTTCGAAACTTAGATCTATTCCACCTAAGCATGGTATCAATGAGTCTCTCAAAGCCATGAGAATTTCCATTGATGAATGCAAAGAAAGAACCGCTAGGATGTGTGCTAAAAAAGAGAGCTTTATAAGAGCGTGTTCTTCTAGTTATCATGAAAATAAAGATGAAGATCTGAAAGTTATTGATGTGTCTTGTGACACCCCGAGACCGGTGCGCCAGGTGTCAGCTAGATATTAGTTGCCGTTGCCATGTCATCTGCTTGTGTGTTGCATCTTGCCATGTCTTCACGTGTGTTGCATCAGCATGTTTTCAAAACTTGCATCCGCCCGAGTCCCCTCGTCCTTTCTGTTGTTCGTTCTAAGCCCAGACACACTCACACGCGCCCGCGGTGCCTCCGAATATTTATTTTATAAGTGGCCAAAAAACGTTCTCGGAATGGGTTGAAACTTGGAGTGTGGTCTTATTATAGTGTAGACAGGCCGCCTGCCAAATTTCATCGCATTCGGAGTCCGTTTGATAGCCCAACGGATATATATAGCGGCGCTAGTCACCGGTTTAATCGTCGGACGTTTTCGGTCTCCGAAACCCCCCGCGGGCCTCTCTCCCTCTCCTCTCACCTCAGCCCAACTACTCTACACAGCCCACCTAGGCCTTTCTAACTTCCCCTTCGCTCCGTTGCCGTTGGATCGCGATCCGATGGCTCCGGAACGGTCTAAAACCCCCCAAACCCTAGTCTTTTCCCTATATAAACACCCCCATGTCCATTTTGGGCATCCCCTAGCCTCTTCCCTAACCTCCAACCACTTCTCCCTCGAAATCCGCGCCACCAGCCCCCTCCTCCTTCGATTTCGTGCCCGGCCACCTCAGAACTGCCACTTGGCAGCGTTCCATTGGCCAGCCGCTGCGACCTCAGCCTCCCTCCACCACTCCCACGGCGCCATCTCAGCCTTCCCGCGCCACTTGGCCTCTCCCAGCGCCAGCCACGCGCCTGGCCCGCGAAGCCCGCAACAGGCCCGCCGCGGGCCGATCTGGGCCCGTGCGCCCCGCGCCCCGCTTCCCCGTGCCCTAGCGCCGAGCCACCGCCTGCCTGCGCCTGCGCCACCGCTGGATCCCGCACCTCCCCACGCCTCCGCCGCCGGGCCTCTCCGTTGCCGGCAGCCAGCTCGCCAGAGCCGGGCGCCGCCCCGCCTACGAGGTCCTCCAGCCCGCAGCTCCCCGTGCTGCTTCGTCCTTTCGCCGCCGCCGCAGGGGACAGCCCCGGCCCGATCCGGCGAGGAGCTGCCGGATCCGGTTGGCCTCGTCCTCCCCGACCCTCCTCGTCGTCGGTGACGGCCATGGCCACCGGCCTGCCCGTCGCTCGGGACGACGCCCGCAGCCGTTCCTCCGCAAGGCCGACCCACTCCTCCCGACCGCGAGGCCCAGCCACCAGGCCGAGGCCCAGGCCCAGATCCACCGTCGCGGGTCTAGCTGCCCCAGCCACTCGGGCCTGCCTCCTCCACTTGGGCTCGGCCCACCATGGTGAGCCCACCAATATCCTTCGCCCAGTGCGCTGTTTAGTTAACAGACGCTCAGTTGTTTTTTCCCTTGGTCTAAAATCTGCTAAGTCCTTTTTTCTGTCAGTTTAATGTTGCATCTTTGACTGCTTGTAATTAATTGTGTGCTTGTCCAAATTGAGTGTATGATATGTCAAAATGATCGTGGTGTTATGCTCTACACTTTGTTCCATTGTGCCATGCTTGTTTGACTTCATTTAGATGCTCTAATCTCTGCTGCAAGAGTGCTACTTGTTATGAACTGCTGCTACTTGTTATTTTGTTGCCATGTTTGAGATATGATAACTTGGTGCATGTTTATCCAAATGATGCAAATGATATGTCAAAATGTTCATCATGAGATGCTCTACATGTCGGTTGCTATAGAATGCATGTTAGAGTTCATATTGCCATGTTAATCTCTGTTGCAAAAGTGCATTTGGATGTTGAGTGCTGAAACTTGTTACGAGATGCCTATTTGAGGAGCTCGTTGCTATTGATGTGTTTGTCCCCATGTCACATGCCTAGATGTTTTAGAATCTCCATGATGTGGTCTTTGAGGTGGTGCATTTAACTTTCCATGATATGCCTTGTGTTGACTTAAACATTCTTGTAAACATGCCATGTTGTTGTTACTGTTTTAACACTTAGTGAAATTTCACTAAGTCTGGAATCTGTAATATCCTGATGCTATGTTTGCTTGATGCCCTAGTCAAATCCATGTTAGTTTTGGGGTGGCCATTGATCATTACTTGTTGTATATGTTGTTGTCTATCCATTCATGCCCTTACTTGCTCATATGACCAGCTGTAGCTTATTTATTTCTTGCTCTCAAGTTGCTATAAAATATTACTGTCAGGTTTTTATTGTCATGATCAAAATGTTGTAGCTTGTTGCTATTGATCAATGCCTCCTATGGAGATGCTCCAATGGAGTTGTTTGCTGTAGGATATGTCTACTTCATGTCCATGCTTCTTATCACCATATTTGAGTGCTGTGAGTATATATTTCTTGATCCAAAGTTGCTATGTGGTTGTTAACTTCAGCTTGTTGTTATATCTTGTTTCATGTGTATCTTTTAGCCCGTTGCTCCGTTTTGGGTGTGATTTATATAAAACTTGTGTGATTTTGCATGTAGAATCATAATATCATATTGTTTTCATGTTTGGAATGAGTTTTCTTGATGTTTGGGTGCATCTTGCACCGTTGCCATTTTTGTCTAGTTTTGCTCATATCTTCTAGGCCGTAGCTCCGAATTAAACAAACTTTATATGAAACTTGACTAGAATTTCGTGTAGATCATGATGGTGCATGTTAACTTGCTGTTTAACAACTTTAACTTAAGGTTTGTTCAGATCTGGACTAATTTCAAACTATGCACGTGAGGGCTTACCGGATTTGTAATAGGTAGTTTCCGGCCACATTTAAACTTGTTGACTTGTTGTTTTTCTGTGCTTCCTACCTTGCCATGTTTTGCTTCCTGTACATACTTGTTGTGCATCATATGTAGACTTGTCTTGCATCCTACTTGCTTGAGCATATTGTCATGTTCTTGTGTTGTTTCTCTGTGCTTCCTACCTTGCCATGTATTGCTTCCTGTATAGATTTTTCATGCATCATACCTTGCCATATATTGCATCATATATAGACTTGTGTTGTTTTTCTGTGCTTCCTACCTTGCCATGTTTTGCTTCCTGTACATACTTCCTGTGCATCATATGTAGACTTGTCTTGCATCCAACTTGCTTGAGCATATTGTCATGTTCTTGTGTTGTTTTTCTGTGCTTCCTACCTTGCCATATATTGCTACATGCATAGATTTGTCATGCATCATACCTTGCCATGTATTGCATCATATATAGACTGTGTTGTTTTTCTGTGCTTCCTACCTTGCCATGTTTTGCTTCCTGTATAGACTTGTAGTGCATCATATATAGAACTGTCTTGCATCATAATTGGTTGAGCATATTGTCATGTCTCGTGTGGTGTGTTTACCGTGTTGCTTGCTTCTTCTCGTTAGTGCTTGTTCCATTGCATTCGTGAGGATTCGTTCGTCTACCCGTGGTTCTTCTTCAAGGCTTCTTCTTCGTCTTCTTCATGGATCCGTTCTTCTTCCTTGAGGGATTTCAGGCAAGATGACCATACCCTTGGATACCTTTAGTATCATTGCATTTGCTTAGTGTCTCGATGCTATCGTTATATGTCGCGCTACCCATCTTTATTGTCAGCCGCTCTCCTTGTTGCCATGAAACCTCTAACCTTTAGAACCTTCCTAGCAAAACCATTGTTTGGCTATGTTACCCGCTTGCTTAGCCCCTCTTATAGCATTGTTAGTTGCAGGTGAAGATGAAGATCGTTCCATGTTGGAACTTGTTGTTGGAATATCACAATATCTAGTATTATTATTAACACACCTATATACTGGGCATGGGTGGAAGGCTTGGCCTTTTGCTCGGTGTTTTGTTCCACTCATGCCACCTTAGGCGCCGATAAACCGGCATTATGTTCCTTGATTTTGCGTTCCTTACACGGTTGGGTATATGGGGACCCCTTGACACTTCGTCTTTGAATAAAACTCCTCCAGCAAGGCCCAACATTGGTTTTATTGCAACATAATAAAAACTTAATTAATTAATTAATTGCATAGGGAGTTAGCGCTACCCGAGGATTCTTCTACATACAGGGGGCCAATGCTGACGGTGTTGGTCCCAAACTAGAGCCACTTGCGGCGCCACCCAGTTATCTGGGGTCTTCGATTGTTGTACGTATTGCTCATCCGGACGTGGCCTGAGACGAGATACGTGCGGCTACTATCAGGGTGTCAGCACGCCGGGAGGTCTTGCTGGACTTGTTTTACCATTATTGAAATGTCTTGTGCACCGGGATGCCGAGCCTGATCGGATTTCCCTAAGATAACGGGTGATGATATTATATTTATCACTTCAACTGATCGTGAGAGCTTGTGATGGGCCAAGTTGGGACACCCCTACAGGGTTATGATCTTTCGAAAGCCGTGCCCGCGGTTATGTGGCAGATTGGAATTTGTTAATGTCCGGTTGTAGAAAACTTGACAGAGGATCCAAAGTAAAACACACAACTGTGTGAGTAACCGTGACTGTCTATTTTCACTTTGAGAAGAGAACACGGTGGGGTTATATTTGACTCGTAGGTAGTTCAGGATCTTTAGCGATCACTACTAGTTTGCGACCGTTTGCATAGATGCTCATCTTATTCTTGTACTCGTAAGTTAGCCACCATATTTGGCTTAGCCACTGCTGCAACCTCACCACTTAACCTCTTCCTACCTATTAAGCTTTGATAGTCTTGTTACCCATGGTTATGGGATTGCTGAGTCCTCGTGGCTCACAGATACTACAACAACAGTTGCAGGTGCAGGTTTCCGATGACTTGACGTGAGAGCGGTGTTCTTTTGTTGGAGTTCTTTCTTCTTCTTCTTCTTCAGTCTTGGGTTAGGTTTCGGGTTGGCAGCCTGGGATAGCAGATGGATGTCATTGTGCTTTTCATGTTTGTATCCATAGTCGGATACTTTGTATTGATGTTGTTCTATTCATGTGACTTGTATGTATTGTTGTATCCCCTATGTATGTATGTAATGGTACGATGTAATGATATCCATCTTGCTAAGCGCTCGAAATGCGGTTGTGCCCCAATCACGTAAGTGTCACGTGATCGGGATAGAATCGCATCTTGGGCCTGACAAGTTGGCATCAGAGCTGACTCTCGCAGTTACACGGATGTTTGCGGACAGTTTGCAGTCATGTTGTGCATGACGTTTGTGACCCGTCGTGGCACACGGCATGGCACATGTGCTGTCCTGGAAGCACAGACGGTTGTGCCAAGAGGGAACATTCCCGTGGCCCGACCAGGACGTCGGTTCCTCCGAGTGAGGGTGTATGTAATAGCCTGGCTTATTAGGGATGATAGACTACTCATATCAATAAGGAATTCCTTCTTTTCCAGGAGCCCATTCGGATAGAACTCCAAAGTTAAGCGTGCTCAGCTTAGAGTAGTTTCAGGATGGGTGACCGACCGGGAAGTTGCTCCCGGGTGCGCACGAGTGAGGACAAAGTGCGCAGAAAAGACTAGTATTGATATGTGAGGCCAGTCTAGATCCCGCCAGGAGTAACGACCACCGGCGGGTGTGTCCGGGGCGTTACAAGTTGGTATCAGAGCCTCCTTGATTGATCGTAGCTTGGCCGTTGTTGAGTCTAGCGGTAAACTTTTTCGGAGTCTAGTTATATCGGAGAGTAGGAATTCTTTTTACTTCCCTGCCCCTTCGTCGCTCTGGTGAGGAATCTTGACGTAGGTGTTTTGAATTACTCCTCTTCCCCTTCAAATTTTTTTTAGGATCACGTGGTTAGTTTTCGTTCGTTGCGTTGTTAGTTCTTTCATCTGGTGCACCTCTCGTCAAGTGGATTCAACCCTCTTCTTCTTTGCAAGTTCAACCTCAGTTCTTTTCAACCGACGGTCTTTCCCCGTCTGATGTGGTCTTTTCTTTTCCTACCCGCCCACCCTTTTACTTCTCGGACCGGAGTCCTTAATCGAGTGTCCATTCTACTCATGTGAATCCTTTGCATTCTTTCATCAATTATTTCAACCGGTGAATTCTCGTCTAGTTCGTGATCATTCATCTCCTTTATTCTCCGACAAATTCTCCTATTGTTTGATGTTCTTCATCTCTTTTCTTCTGCGGTGGTTCCAATTCTATTAGTATCCGGTGTTCTTCATATTCTTTTCCCTCTCCTCAAAGGTTTCCAATTGCTCGTTCACCTCTTGCCATTTAATTATTCCGGAGTTCCGAAGGCATCTCAAGAGAGTTGTTTGTATTCCAATTAATTCGAGGTTTTCACCTCCTTTGAGTCTTTTAATCATTCCGGTGCATCATCACCTTTGCATTCCATTTCAACGGAGTTTTCTCTTTGGTGGGCTCATAACCCACAGGTCTTTTCCCATGATCTTACCTGACTCTTTTATTTTTCTGGAGTATTCCTAAATTCTTCTCAAGTGTGACGTAAGTATGGATTCCATCAGTCATATGTTTTCTCCAAGATCGCTTTTAATTATTTTTCATCGTTGGTTCAACCTTTCTTCTTTTCATTTTTCCGGAGTATTTCATGAAGTCTTTTCCTTGTGTTCCTCCGAAGGCCATCATGTCAGAAGATTTCTTCGTTCTCAGTTTTCAACTTTGTCCTCCAAATATTCTTCTTGATGCCTCTTCGTTCGTCTCACATTCTTCCGGTGCTTGTTCAAGTATTCTTTAATCAGTTCACAATCTCTTCATTCTCGTCATTCTAAATTTTCTCAAGTACTTATCCTTTTCCCGGCGATTCATTCTCTTGTGTTCACTCAATTTCAATTCTTCACGGTGGCTTGTCCTCTTGCATCGTTCAATTTCATTCCTTACGGTGGTCATTCTCGTTCTTCATTCGATTAATTCTTCCCAGTGGTTCTTTCATTTTCTTCACGTGGTTTCAATCCTTACGGTGATTCGCTCAAGAATTCTTTTTCGGTGTGATCATATCAATTCATTTGTTCATTCCAATCCTATCGGTGTTGCATGAAGATTTTCGCAAGTTCGCGAGATACCTCTCGTTAATCTTTTCAATGGGAATAAGTGATATGCAAATCCATTGCTTCTCATCAATTTAAATTGATGGAGGATAAGCATAACATAATTCTTATTCATTCTCGTCAAGTTAATTTATTCCTTCATTCGGAGTTTATTCTTGATGAATAAATTCTAGTTCCAAGTGTTTTATTCTTTCTTCCCGGAGTTCATAGTTTCTCGGCCTTTTCATTGGAACCCCGCCTAATCATCGCAAGGCCTTATTCTTATTCTTCTAATCCTTCATCATCCTTTGGTTACCGGAGTTCTTCATGGTGGTTCTTCATGAAATAATTCATTCTTCAATGTTCTTCTAATTCTTCTGGAGCAGCTCAAGCATTATTTCTTGTGACGCCCCCGATTTGACCGTACACTAATCATGCACGCAAATGTGTACGACCAAGATCAGGGACTCACGGGAAGATATCACAACATAACTCTAGACACAAATTAAAATAATACAAGCTTCATATTACAAGCCAGGGGCCTCAAGGGCTCGAATACAGAAGTTCGAAAGCAACAGAGTTAGCGGAAGCAACAATATCTGAGTACAAACATAAGTTAAACAAGTTTTGCCTTAAGAAGTCTAGCACAAACATCAATGATCGAAGAGGCAAGGCCTCCTGCCTGGGACCTCCTAACTACTCCTGGTCGTCAGCTGTCTCCACGTAGTAGTAGGCTCCGTCGGGGTAGTAGTAGTAGTCGACCGGGGTGGCATCTGGCTCCTGGGATCCGCCATCAGGTTGCAACAACCAGAAAGAAGAAAGAAGGGGAAAAGGGGGAGTAAAGCAACCATGAGTACTCATCCAAAGTACTCGCAAGCATCAGATCTATACTAAGTATGCATCAGTATCAAAGGAATAAGTTGTATATGTGGATTGAACTACAGAATGCCAGAATAGAGGGAAAGGCCTAGCCTATCGAAGACTAGCATCTTCTGGAAAGCACCATCTTGCAGCAGTAGAAGGAAATACAGAATAGCAGTTTACAATTAACAAGCATGTTGTAGTATTAACGGCCTAGAGATCCTTCCTCGACTCCCTGCGAGAAAGTAATCTCGCAGCCACATATCCATCACATATCTCAAGTATCCCTTTCTAGTTATAATAGATCAGGATATAAGACTGAACGTCTGTTACCGTGGACACGACTATTCGAAGAGATAACTTCCCTGCAGGGGTGCACCACGTTAACCTCACGCTCGATCACCTCTGGTCGGACACACCTTTCTAGGTCAATGTCCGGCCTCGGAAGATCAACACGTCGCAGCCCTACCTAGGCTCAGCAGAGAGGTCCTCGCCGGTCTACATCCTAAGCACTCCGGGGTCATGGGCCATCGCCCGTTGCGCTCCAGATCGTTGCGCGCAGGGCGATCCAGACCACCTCCACTGGGGCGCCGACTAGGCCGTGCCGCAATGCTGAACTGGACGTCGGACAAAGCTTCGGTTGATACCACGACGCGTGGCGGTTAGTGCGTAAAGGCCAGAGGCCAACTCAGAACAAATACCCAAATTTGTTAGTGCATTATTGACAGAAGTGACGGCTGTCGGGACAAGTCCGGAGCTATCACCCCTCCTGGGTGATACCGCTAAACAGCCAGCCGCCACCGTAAGAACTCCCGCGGGTGCTCACCGGGCCCGCCCACCTTTCTCAAAGGTCTCAAGTAAAGTCCATGTAACTGTGTGTCCAAAACATCAAGGTGGAAAACCCGAGGAATCACCCCCGACAAATTCCACTCGATGTGACCGTCAAGGCGAACTACGAGGAATCACCCCTGAGGTTCACACTTGAGGGGTTGCACGACAGAGTCGTATCGGGAATGGAGAAAGAGGAATCACCCTTGATGACCACGAACGAATATCTACACTACAGAGTTATCATCATGAGTGCGTTACGAGGTTTCACCCTCGGCACCCGATAGTACCTCTGCAGAGTCGAGCAACAAGGGGGGTGTGATGTGATGTGAAGTGTCGGGCTCCGGTCTTCGATCACGTTGCTTGAGTCGTCGATGATGAAGCAGGGGCAACAAGGATAGTCGGGCTCTGGTCTTTAATCACGTTGCTCGAGTCGTCGATGATGAAGCAGGGGCAACAAGGACTAGGTGGGGTCACCGATGGATCACTATCCAACCTATACTAAGCAGTTTAGCATAGTATGTAGGTAACAAAAGCACGCTATGCATTAGAATAGGATCAAACAATAACAGTAGCAAAATTTAATGCAAGCATAAGGAAGAATGGAATGGGCGATATCGGGATGATCAAAGGGGGGGGGGGCTTGCCTGGAAGCTCTGTTGAAACAGAAGTAGGGTCGTCGTCGACGTAGATGATCACAGGTGCATCAGCAGCGGTCTCGGGGTCTACCGGAGAGAAGAGGAGGGAAGAACCAATAAATACCTAGCACACAGTTGCATGACATGACAATAAGCGGTACTAGGCGTGTTCTAACGCAGTACTACACGATACCAGCGAAGGGGGAAAACACCCGGGAAAGCATTCTCGGTGATAGGCATTTTCGGACAGGCGAACCGGAGGTGGATTTTTTCATGTTTGGTAGGCTAGGGATGTGTGGTGAACGAACAGACCACGTATTCGGATTCGTCTCGAAATTCTGAGCGACTTTCATACATAAATCTATTTCATCCGAGTTACGGATTATTTTATATGATTTTTCAAAGTTTTATTAATATTCTGAAATTATTATTAATTCGAAATTAAATAATAAATTGCTACGGGTACCCAGCTCTGTGTACACAAAAGTGTACCAAAGGCTGACAGGTGGGCCAGGGGGTCCTAGTTGACCAGTCAACGTTTGACTGGTCAACAGGGGGTGGGGGCCCCCTGTCACAGAGACATCTAACTAAATCTAGATTAGTTAGTTTAACCAGTAAATTAGTTTAACTAAAACATTTTATTTAAGTTAATTAAGTTAATTAAATAATTAAATAATTATTTTAAAATTATATTATTTTTTTATCTTTTTTTATTCTTTTTTTAAAAGGGGCATGGGCCCCACTGCTCAGTAGCCCATTAGGCCACTGGAGCGGTGGCTTAACGGGCGAAGCAACGGGGCGGGCATAGCGGCCGCTGGGTACGCCCAGCGCCAAACACCGAGGGGCGAGGCCGGCTGGGCACGGCGGTGGAGCCCCAGGGCGCCGCCGGCTGGGCACGGCGGCGGAGCTCCAGGGCGCCGCCGGCCGGGGCTGTGGCTGGACGCGACGGTAGGCGGAGGCGGCAGGCAGAGGTGAGCAGCAGTGGGCGGGGCAGCTGCTGGAGCCGGTGGCGCGGCGACGGGCCGGGCACGGGCGCGGCGGCGGAGTGGCTGCGGGAGGTGGTCGGGTTTCATACTCCGGCCACCAAATCGAGCACGGAAGGGCGGGATCGAGTGAGCATGGAGCGGTGCATCGCGTGATGGCACTGGTCCGGCCGGGAGCACACTAAAACAACGTCAGCGCGGTGGTCGCCGGAGTTCTGTCAGACGCGGGATTGGCGCTAGAGGCTACGGGGAAGGAACCTAGCGGCATGGGCGGACACGGCGAGGTAACCTGAGCACGCTCGAGTGCTCGGGCGAGCATGTCAATGAACATTACGTCGACGGCGAGCCTCGCGGCGGAGCTACTTTCGGGCGGCGATGGCAACAACGACTACAGCGATGTACATGGCGCGAGGAGAGGAATGGAGGGAGGGAGGAGCTCACCGAGCGGCTAAGAAAAGCCCTCGAAGGCTTTGGAGCAGCAGTGCATGAAAGAGACGACGGCGGTCACCGACGACAGTGAAGACAGGGACGAGCTCGATCTCCACGGTGCGGTTGTCCTCGAGCTCGATGGGGCGACGTAGTCGAGGTAGTTGAGCGAGGCGGAGCGGATGGAATCGTAGGAGAGAGGCGATGGCCACGCTAAATCACGGCCATGACGACAGCGGCGCTCGGATGCGTACAGAGGAAGAGCGCGACACGAGGAGAGGGAGGTGGGGGCGCGATGGGGAGGGAAAGTGGAGGGGGCTAGGGTTTGGGGCGCCCCGGGTTACTAGTAGGACGCCAGGGGGTGGATGGCCGCCACGACCGGCCATCGCCGGTGGATGGGCGCTACGATCCCCCCTGCCTCCCTGTTGCAGAGGAAGGAGACGATGGGGAGGAGCTGGGGCGGCCTGGCTTGGCCAGTGAGGCCAGTTGGGCCAAAAGGCCCAGGGGAGGGGGGGGGGTTTCTTTTGTTTCAAAGTTTTGTTTGGGTATTGTTTTCTTTTATTTTAACTTTTCTGTTTATTTTACTTTACTTAATTCCCACATGATTTTAGTTTAATAAAAATATGAGACCAACACCTAATTTTGTGTTTTAGTTTAACCCTATGTCTCATAAAGTTTCACACATATATAAAAATAGTTTAACATTTTTAGAAAATATATAGGGCATTTAAATGATCATTTAAGCCACCGATATATTCACAAAGAGGGATTTAAACACTTTACAAAAGTGTTGGGCCACCACCAATATTACCAACTGAATATTTGGCATACTTTGCACATTTTAGTTTTGTCCTTTGAAAACTTTATTTGTTTGGCTTTATTTTAAATTTTGAATTCGAACCGGTTTGAACCAAAGTGATTTCCAGCAACGGTAAAAACGATGACGTGGCATCATTAGCAGAGTATTACTGTAGCTTAATTATCCGGGCGTTACAAATCTCCTCCACTACAAGAAATCTCGTCCCGAGATTTTAGGAGGAGAAGGAAACAAAATGGGATATTCATCACGAAGACGATCCTCGGGTTCCCAAGTGGCTTCATCTTCATAAGGATTTGGCCACAAATTTTTTGAAATATGATAGTTCTGTGTCGATGTGACGTTCTGCTTGATCAAAAACGCTGACCGGACAGATTCTTCGGACTTTGAGGTAGCGTTTTCAATTCTTACAAAAGGAGAAGCGTTGCACGTCTTCAAGGATTAAATCCGTGCTTCGGCATTTTGAACAAGATGAGCATGGTAGCTTACTATCTCATTTGAAGGATGCAGCAGATGGACGGTCTTAGTGGCGCAAATGATAGAAGCAGTATGTGTTTTCAACCATTCCATTCCCAGAATGAGGTCAATATTGGATGACTTCAAGACAATGGGGGAAACATGGAATTCCAACCCTTCAATTACAACGATGACGTTGTGACTAACCATGGTGGTTCGACATTGGCCCGCAGGGGTGTGTACCACTAGAGGATTGTCCATCTCTTCGAACTTAATGCCATGCATGAATGCAAAATCTTCTGATATGAAAGAATGCGATGCTCCTGAATCGAATAAAACAGAAGCTGGTATTGAGTGAACAAGAAGAGTACCCAACACGGTAGCAGGCTGGCCTTGAGCTTCATTCAGATCAATGTGGTTAGCCTGACCACGACCATAAGGCATAGCATTGTTGTTGCGGGGCTGATTGTCACCACAGCCAGTTGGAGGAAGTGCAAGCTGGTTCTGATTCTGGTAGCAATCTCTAGCACGGTGTCCTGGTTGGCCACACTTGAAGCATAGCCCATCATTTGGATGAGGAGCAGGAGCTTGGGGTGGTGCAGCTTGAAGTCTCGGCTGCCCAGGTGGTGGAGGTGGCAGGTGAGGTGCAGCATGGGACTGCCTTGGTGCATGTGCGGTTGGGTGGTACATGCTGTTGGGGATCCAGATCCTACGCTTCTGTGATGAAGGTCCTGAAGATGAACCAGTGTCACGGTTGCGCCTGAGAGATCCCTGGTGTTCCTTCAGACCAGTTTCGACATGAATGGCCTTGTTCACCAAGGTGGCGAAGTCGGCAAAGTCATGTGCAAGGAGTGCGAGCTTGATATCGGCTTGAAGTCCATCACGGAACTTTTCCTGTCTACGTGCATCAGTGGCAATGTCTTCTTCAGCATAGCGGGACAAGTCAAGGAACTCCCGCTGATAATCATCTACAGTCTTGTTGCCTTGGGTGAGGTTACGGAACTCGCGCTTCTTCCTGTCCATAATTCCCTGAGGAAAGAAGCGGGCACGAAAGGTAGCTTGGAAATCCGACCAAGTGATGATTGTCCCAGCAGGTAGTGAACGCCTGTGGCTGTCCCACCATTGAGCAGTGGGACCTTTCAGGTAATATGCCGCGAATGTGACATAGCTGGCAGGGGCTACACCAGCAGACTCTAGCTCGAAAGTGATATCACAAAGCCAGTCATCAGCATCAAGTGGCTGAGTTGAGCTGCGGTAGATGCTTGGGTTGAGATGTGCAAAGTCGTTCAGGGTCACAGTTGTTGGCTGCTGGTTCAAGTTGGGGCGAAGAAACTGAGCCATCATTCCTTCCATGAACTGGCGGTTCAGCTCGAACTGTTGGATCATACCAGCCATGTACTCAGGCGGTGGCGGGGCATTGCCACCACGACCACGACCAGCGGGTCTAACCATCCTGCTAACATACAACAGGGGTAGTTCAGCATTTGAGAAATTTGCAAAGACAAGAATTATTCACAATCTATCTTGTAGAATGAACGAGGTATGACGGGTACCACATAGTAGTCAGCAGGATATAGTTTGCACTATTCAAAATTGTTGTACTAAGGAAAACTATGGCTATATCCATCTTTGGGGTGAATGTGGTCACGGGATCCTAATGTTTGAGTTAGTAAATTCGTTTAACCCGAATAGAAGAGAGTTCAGAGTCCCGGAGTAAAGATCAAGGAGTAAAAGATCCTAATACCACCCAATTGGCGACGTGGGCCCGTAAGCCACACAGCCATGTTAGTAAAACAGTTTTTCAAAGACTAGACTCAACTTCGGCCAAGGAGTTGGAAAGGGGGATCCTACAGGTAGTCGGCTCTGATACCTACTTGTGACGCCCCCGATTTGACCGTACACTAATCATGCACACAAATGTGCACGACCAAGATCAGGGACTCACAGGAAGATATCACAACACAACTCTAGACACAAATTAAAATAATACAAGCTTCATATTACAAGCCAGGGGCCTCGAGGGCTCGAATACAGAAGCTCGAAAGCAATAGAGTTAGCCGAAGCAACAATATCTGAGTACATACATAAGTTAAACAAGTTTTGCCTTAAGAAGTCTAGCACAAACATCAACGATCGAAGAGGCAAGGCCTCCTGCCTGGGACCTCCTAACTACTCCTGGTCGTCAGCTGTCTCCACGTAGTAGTAGGCTCCGTCGGGGTAGTAGTAGTAGTCGACCGGGGTGGCATCTGGCTCCTGGGATCCGCCATCTGGTTGCAACAACCAGAAAGAAGAAAGAAGGGGGAAAAGGGGGAGCAAAGCAACCGTGAGTACTCATCCAAAGTACTCGCAAGCATCAGAAATATACTAAGTATGCATCAGTATCAAAGGAATAAGCTGTATATGTGGACTGAACTGCAGAATGCCAGAATAGAGGGAAAGGCATAGCCTATCGAAGACTAGCATCTTCTGGAAAGCACCATCTTGCAGCAGTAGAAGGAAATACAGAATAGCAGTTTATAATTAACAAGCATGTTGTAGTATTAACGGCCTAGAGATCCTTCCTCGACTCCCTGCGAGAAAGTAATCTCGCAGCCACATATCCATCACATATCTCAAGTATCCATTTCTAGTTATAATAGATAAGGATATAAGACTGAACGTCTGTTACCATGGACATGGCTATTCGAATAGATAACTTCCCTGCAGGGGTGCACCAAGTTACCCTCACGCTCGATCACCTCTAGCCGGACACACCTTTCTAGGTCAATGTCCGGCCTCGGAAGATCAACACGTCGCAGCCCTACCTAGGCTCAGCAGAGAGGTCCCCGCCGGTCTACACCCTAAGCACTCCGGGGTCATGGGCCATCGCCCGTTGCACTCCGGATCGTTGCGCGGAGGGCGATCCAGGCCACCTCCACTGGGGCGCCGACCAGGCCGTGCCGCAATGCTGAACTGGACGTCTGACAAAGCTTCGGCTGATACCACGATGCCGAGGCCCATAACTATTCTCGCGTGGTGGTTAGTGCGTAAAGGCCAGAGGCCAACTCAGAACAAATACCCAAATATGTTAGTGCATTATTGACAGAAGTGACGACTGTCGGGACAAGTCCGGAGCTATCACCCCTCCTGGGTGATACCGCTAAACAGCCAGCCGCCACCATAAGAACTCCCGCGGGTGCTCACCGGGCCCGCCCGCCTTTCTCAAAGGTCTCAAGTAAAGTCCATGTAACTGTGTGTCCAAAACATCAAGGTGGAAAACCCGAGGAATCACCCCCGACGAATTCCACTCGATGTGACCGTCAAGGCGAACTACGAGGAATCACCCCCGAGGTTCACACTTGAGGGGTTGCACGACAGAGTCGTATCGGGAATGGAGGAATAGGAATCACCCTCGATGACCACGACCGAATAGCTACACTACAGAGTTATCATCATGAGTGTGTTACGAGGTTTCATCCTCGGCACCCGATAGTACCTCTGCAGAGTCGAGCAACAAGGGGGGTGTGATGTGATGTGAAGTGTCGGGCTCCAGTCTTCAATCACGTTGCTTGAGTCGTCGATGATGAAGCAGGGGCAACAAGGATAGTCGGGCTCCGGTCTTCGATCACGTTGCTCGAGTCGTCGATGATGAAGCAGGGGCAACAAGGACTAGGTGGGGTCACCGATGGATCACTATCCAACCTATACTAAGCAGTTTAGCATAGTATGTAGGTAACAAAAGCACGCTATGCATCAGAATAGGATCAAACAATAACAGTAGCAAAATCTAATGCAAACATAAGGAAGAATGGAATGGGCGATATCGGGATGATCAAAGGGGGGGGCTTGCCTGGAAGCTCTGTTGAAACGGAAGTAGGGTCGTCGTCGACGTAGACGATCACAGGTGCATCAGCAGCGGTCTCGGGGTCTACCGGAGAGAATAGGGGGGAAGAAACAATAAATACATAGCACACAGTTGCATGACATGACAATAAGAGGTACTAGGCGTGTTCTAACGCAGTACTACACGATACCGACGAAGGGGGAAAACACCCGGGAAAGCATTCCCGGTGTTAGGCATTTTTGGACAGGCGAAACGAAGGGGGATTGTTCCTTGTTCGGTATGCTAGGGATGTGTGGTGAACGGACAGACCATGTATTCGGATTCGTCTCGAAATTCTGAGCGACTTTCATATATAAATCTTTTTCATCCGAGTTACGGATTATTTTATATGATTTTTCAAAGTTTTATTAATATTTTGAAATTATTATTAATTCCAAATTAAATAATAAATTGCTACGGGTACCCAGCTCTGTGTACACAGAAGTGTGCCAGAGGCTGATAGGTGGGCCAGGGGGTCCCAGTTGACCAGTCAACGTTTGACTGGTCAACAGGGGGTGGGGCCCCCCTGTCACAGAGACATCTAACTAAATCTAGATTAGTTAGTTTAACCAGTAAATTAGTTTAACTAAAACATTTTAATTAAGTTAATTAATTAATTAAGTAATTAAGTAATTATTATAAAATTATATTATTTTTTAATCTTTTTTTATTCTTTCTTTTTTTAAAGGGGCATGGGCCCCACTGCTCAGTGGCCCATTAGGCCACCGGAGCGATGGCTTAACGGGCGAAGCAACGAGGCGGGCATAGCGGCCGCTGGGTACGCCCAGCGCCCAACACCGGGGGGCGAGGCCGGCTGGGCACGGCGGCGGAGCCATAGGGCGCAGCCAGCCGAGGCTGCGGCTGGACGCGACGGTAGGCGGAGGCGGCAGGCAGAGGTGAGCAGCAGTGGGCGGGGTAGCTGCTGGTGTCGGTGGCGCGGCGACGGGCCAGGCGCGGGCGCGGCGGCGGAGTGGCTGTGGGAGGTGGTCGGGTTTCATACTCCGGCCACCAAATCTAGCGCGGAAGGGCGGGATCGAGTGAGCGTGGAGCGGCGCATCGCGTGATGGCACTGGCCCGGCAGGGAGCACACTAAAACAACGGCAGCACGCACCGCGGTGGTCGTCGGAGTTCTGTCAGACGCGGGATTGGCGCTAGAGGCTACGGGGAAGGAACCTAGCGGCATGGGCGGACGCGGCGAGGTAGCCTGTGCACGCTCGAGTGCTCGGGCGAGCATGTTAATGAACATTACGTCGACGGCGAGCCTCGCGGCGGAGCTACTTTCAGGCGGCGATGGCAACAGCGACTACAGCGATGTACACGGCGCGAGGAGAGGAATGGAGGGAGGGAGGAGCTCACCGAGCGGCTAAGAAAAGCCCTCGAAGGCTTTGGAGCAGCAGTGGACGAAGGAGACGACGGCGGTCACCGACGACAGTGAAGACAGGGACGAGCTCGTTCTCCACGGTGCGGTCGTCCTTGAGTTCGATGGCGAGGCGTAGTCGAGGTAGTTGAGCGAGGCGGAGCGGATGGGATCGTAGGAGAGAGGCGATGGCCACGCTAAATCACGACCATGGCGACGGCGGCGCTCGGATGCGTACAGAGGAAGAGCGCGACACGAGGAGAGGGAGGTGGGGGCGCGATGGGGAGGGAAAGTGGAGGGGGCTACGGTTTGGGGCGCCCCGGGTTACTAGTAGGACGCCAGGGGGTGGATGGCCGCCACGACGGGCCATCGCCGGCGGATGGGCCCCACGATCCCCCTGCCTCCCTGTAGGAGAGGAAGGGGACGATGGGGAGGAACTGGGGCGGCCTGGCTTGGCCAGTGAGGCCAGTTGGGCCAAAAGGCCCAGGGGAGGGGGGGGTTTCTTTTGTTTCAAAGTTTTGTTTGGATTTTGCTTTCTTTTTTTTTAACTTTTCTGTTTATTTTACTTTACTTAATTCCCACATGATTTTAGTTTAATAAAAATATGAGACCAACACCTAATTTTGTGTTTTAGTTTAACCCAATGTCACATAAAGTTTCACACATATATAAAATAGTTTAACATTTTTAGAAAATATATAGGGCATTTAAATGATCATTGAAGCCACCGATATATTCACAAAGAGGGATTTAAACACTTTACAAAAGTGTTGGGACACCACCAATATTACCAACTGAATATTTGGCCTACTTTGCACATTTTCGTTTTGTCCTTTGAAAACTTTATTTGTTTGGCTTTATTTTAAATTTTGAATTCGAACCGGTTTGAACCAAAGTGATTTCCAGCAACGGTAAAAACGATGATGTGGCATCATTAGCAGAGTATTACTGTATCTTAATTATCCGGGCGTTACATTTCTTTTGCCTCTCGAGTGCAAATAATTCTCCCTATTCTTTTGAAGTGGAGTTTTGCAATTCTTCATTCTCAGCTAATCCATCTTTTGGTTGCGGCATAATTCACCTCAAGTTTGAGATGTTTAAATAAGTCCACAACAACCTTATTCATTTGTTGTTGATTTTCTCAACAACTCCATTCAAGTCTTTCTCTTATAAATTCTTGTTCATATCACTCGTGCTCAAAGTTGTCATCTTAGTCTCCGTTCTCTCAATTCTTCCGGAGGCATTTTTCTTGTTCATCTCGTCATGGATCGTTCCATATTCTAAAGTTCTTGTTTCATTCCATTCATGCTCAACCGGTGTGCTATTTCTTTCAGTTTTAGCCGGAGTGCTGCCCGAATTCTTTTGTTCGAATTCCTTTTTGTCTCTTTTAACCGGAGTGGTTTCGAATTCATTCTTGTTCCTTCAGCTCTTGTTTCGTGCCTCTCAACCTCTTTGTTTCTCGTCGTATTCCTTGTTCCTCTTGTTTATCGAAGTCTTGCAACTTCGTTCATCTTTGTTCTATCCTTTCTTTCGAGTGGCTCATCCTCTGAACATTCTTTGATTTCACTCTTTTGTCCTCGAAGAACCTTGTTGTTCCTTTTCACTTCCGTCTCGTTCCTAAGATCTCGGGACGAGATCTCTTGTTAGTAGGGGAGTGTTGTGACACCCCGAGACCGGTGCGCCAGGTGTCAGCTAGATATTCGTTGCCGTTGCCATGTCATCTGCTTGTGTGTTGCATCTTGCCATGTCTTCGCGTGTGTTGCATCAGCATGTTTTCAAAACTTGCATCTGCCCGAGTCCCCTCGTCCTTTCCATTGTTCGTTCTGAGCCCAGACACACTCACACGCGCCCGCGGTGCCTCCGAATATTTATTTTATAAGTGGCCAAAAAACATTCTCGGAATGGGTTGAAACTTGGCGTGTGGTCTTATTATAGTATAGACAGGCCGCCTGCCAAATTTCATCGCATTCAGAGTCCGTTTGATAGTCCAACGGATATATATAGCGGCGCTAGTCGCCGGTTTAATCGTCGGACGTTTTCGGTCTTTGAAAACCCCCGCAGGCCTCTCTTCCTCTCCTCTCACCTCAGCCCAACTACTCTACACAGCCCACCAAGGCCTTTCTAACTCCCCCTTCGCTCCGTTGCCGTTGGATCGCGATCCGATGGCTCCGGAACGGTCTAAAACCCCCCAAACCCTAGTCTTTTCCATATATAAACACTCCCCATGTCCATTTTGGGCATCACCTAGCCTCTTCCCTAACCTCCAGCCACTTCTCCCTCGAAATCCACGCCACCAGCCCCCTCCTCCTTCGATTTCGTGCCCGGCCACCTCAGAACTGCCACTTGGCAGCGTTCCATTGGCCAGCCGCTGCCACCTCAGCCTCCCTCCACCACTCCCACGGCGCCATCTCAGCCTCCCCGCGCCACGTGGCCTCTCCCAGCGCCAGCCACGCGCCTGGCCCGCGAAGCCCGCAACAGGCCCGCCGCGGGCCGATCTGGGCCCGTGCGCCCCGTGCCTCGCTTCCCCGTGCCCTAGCACCGAGCCGCCGCCTGCCTGCGCCCGCGCCACCACTGGATCCCGTACCTCCCCGCGCCTCCACCGCCGGCAGCCAGCTCGCCGGAGCCGGGCGCGGCCCCGCCTACGAGGTCCTCCAGCCCGCAGCTCCCCGTGCTGCTTCGTCCTTTCGCCGCCGCCGCAGGGGACCGCCCCGGCCCGATCCGGCGAGGAGCCGCCGGATCCGGTCGGCCCCGTCCTCCCCGACCCTCCTCGTCGCCGGTGACGGCCATGGCCGCCGGCCTGCCCGTCGCTCGGGACGACGCCCGCAGCCGTTCCTCCGTAAGGACGACCCACTCCTCCCGACCGCGAGGCCCAGCCACCAGGCCGAGGCCCAGGCCCAGATCCATCGCCGCGGGTCCAGCTGCCCCAGCCACTCGGGCCTGCCTCCTCCACTTGGGCTCGGCCCACCATGGTGAGCCCACCAATATCCTTCGCCCAGTGCGCTGTTTAGTTAACAGACGCTCAGTTGTTTTTTTCCCTTAGTCTAAAATCTGCTAAGTCCTTTTCTTTGTCAGTTTAATGTTGCATCTTTGACTGCTTGTAATTAATTGTGTGCTTGTTCAAATTGAGTGTATGATATGTCAAAATGATCGTGGTGTTATGCTCTACACTTTGTTCCATTGTGCCATGCTTGTTTGACTTCATTTAGATGCTCTAATCTCTGTTGCAAGAGTGCTACTTGTTATAAACTGCTGCTACTTGTTATTTTGTTGCCATGTTTGAGATATGATAACTTCGTGCATGTTTATCCAAATGATGCAAATGATATGTCAAAATGTTCATCATGAGATGCTCTACATGCTGGTTGCTATAGCATGCATGTTAGAGTTCATATTGCCATGTTAATCTCTGTTGCAAAAGTACATTTGGATGTTGAGTGATGAAACTTGTTACGAGATGCCTAGTTGAGGAGCTCGTTGCTATTGATGTGTTTGTCCCCATGTCACATGCCTAGATGTTTTAGAATCTCCATGATGTGGTCTTTCAGGTGGTGCATTTAACTTTCCATGATATGCCTTGTGTTGACTTAAACATGCTTGTAAACATGCCATGTTGTTGTTACTGTTTTAACACTTAGTGAAATTTCACTAAGTCTGGAATCTGTAATATCCTGATGCTATGTTTGCTTGATGCCCTAGGAAAATCCATGTTAGTTTTGGGGTGGCCATTGATCATTCCTTGTTGTATATGTTGTTGTCTATCCATTCATGCCCTTACTTGCTCATATGACCTGATGTAGCTTATTTATTTCTTGCTCTCAAGTTGCTATAAAATATTACTGTCAGGTTTTTATTGTCATGATCAAAATGTTGTAGCTTGTTGCTATTGATCCATGCCTCCTATGGAGATGCTCCAATGGAGTTGTTTGCTGTAGGATATGTCTACTTCATGTCCGTGCTTCGTATCACCATGTTTGAGTGTTGTAGAGTATATATTTCTTGCTCCAAAGTTGCTATGTGGCTGTTAACTTCAGCTTGTTGTTATATCTTGTTTCATGTGTATCTTTTAGCCCGTTGCTCCGTCTTGGGTGTGCTTTATATGAAACTTGTGTGATTTTGCATGTAGAATCATAATATCATATTGTTTTCATGTTTGGAGTGAGTTTTCTTGATGTTTGGGTGCATCTTGCACCGTTGCCATTTTTGTCTTGTTTTGCTCATATCTTCTAGGTCGTAGCTCCGAATTAAACAAACTTTATGTGAAACTTGACTAGAATTTCGTGTAGATCATGATGGTGCATGTTAACTTGCTGTTTAACAACTTTAACTTAAGGTTTGTTCAGATCTGGACTAATTTCAAACTATGCACATGAGGGCTTGCCGGATTTGTAATAGGTAGTCTCCGGCCTCATTTAAACTTGTTGACTTGTGTTGTTTTTCTGTGCTTCCTACCTTGCCATGTTTTGCTTCCTGTACATACTTGCTGTGCATCATATGTAGACTTGTCTTGCATCCTACTTGCTTAAGCATATTTTCATGTTCTTATGTTGTTTTTCTGTGCTTCCTACCTTGCCATGTACAGCTTCCTGTATAGATTTGTCATGCATCATACCTTGCCAGGTATTGCATTATATAGACTTGTGTTGTTTTTCTGTGTTTCCTACCTTGCCATGTTTTGCTTCCTGTACATACTTGATGTGCATCATATGTAGACTTGTCTTGCATCCTACTTGCTTGAGCATATTGTCATGTTCTTGTGTTGTTTTTCTGTGCTTCCTACCTTGCCATGTGTTGCTTCCTGTATAGATTTGTCATGCATCATACCTTGCTATGTATTGCATCATATATAGACTTGTGTTGTTTTTCTGTGCTTCCTACCTTGCCATGTATTGCTTCTTGTATAGACTTGTTTTGCATCATACTTTGCCATGTATTGCATCATATATAGACTGTGTTGTTTTTCTGTGCTTCGTACCTGGCCATGTTTTGCTTCCTGTATAGACTTGTAGTGCATCCTATATAGAACTGTCTTGCATCATACTTGGTTGAGCATATTGTCATGTCTCGTGTGGTGTGTTTACCGTGTTGCTTGCTTCTTCTCGTTAGTCCTTGTTCCGTTGCGTTCGTGAGGATTCGTTCGTCTACCCGTAGTTCTTCTTCAAGGCTTCTTCTTCGTCTTCTTCATGGATTCGTTCTTCTTCCTTGCGGGATCTCAGGCAAGATGACCATACCCTTGGATACCTTTACTATCATTGCCTTTGCTTAGTGTCTCGATGCTATCGTTATATGTCGCGCTACCCATCTTTATTGTCAGCCCCTCTCCTTGTTGCCATGAAACCTCTAACCTTTGGAACCTTCCTAGCAAAACCATTGTTTGGCTATGTTACCCGCTTTCTTAGCCCCTCTTATAGCGTTGTTAGTTGCAGGTGAAGATGAAGATCGTTCCATGTTGGAACTTGTTGTTGGAATATCACAATATCTATTATTATTATTAACACACCTATATATTGGGCATGGGTGGAAGGCTTGGCCTTTTGCTCGGTGTTTTGTTCCACTCATGCCACCTTAGGCGTCGATAAACCGGCATTATGTTCCTTGATTTTGCGTTCCTTACACGGATGGGTATATGGGGACCCCTTGACACTTCATCTTTGAATAAAACTCCTCCAGCAAGGCCCAACATTGGTTTTATTGCAACATAATAAAAACTTAATTAATTAATTAATTGCATAGGGAGTTAGCGCTTCCCGAGGATTCTTCTACATACGGGGGGGCCAGTGCTGATGGTGTTGGTCCCAAACTAGAGCCACTTGCGGCACCACCCAGTTATCTGGGGTCTTCGATTGTTGTACGTATTGCTCATCAGGACGTGGCCTGAGACGAGATACGCGCGGCTACTATCAGGGTGTCGGCACGCCGGGAGGTCTTGCTGGACTTGTTTTACCATTGTCGAAATGTCTTGTGCACCGGGATGCCGAGCCTGGTCGGATTTCCCTAAGATAAGGGGTGATGGTATTATATTTATCACTTCAGCTGATCATGAGAGCTTGTGATGGGCTAAGCTGGGACACCCCTGCAGGGTTATGATCTTTCGAAAGCCATGCCCGCGGTTATGTGGCAGATTGGAATTTTTTAATGTCCGATTGTAGAAAACTTGACAGAGGATCCGAAGTAAAACACACAACTGTGTGAGTAACCGTGACTGTCTCTTTTCACTTTGAGAAGAGAACACAGTGGGGTTATGTTTGACTCGTAGGTAGTTCAAGATCTTTAGCGATCACTACTAGTTTGCGACCGTTTGCGTAGATGCTCATCTTATTATTGTACTCGTAAGTTAGCCACCATATTTGGCTTAGCCACTGCTGCAACCTCACCACTTAACCTCTTCCTACCTATTAAGCTTTGATAGGCTTGTTACCCATGGTTATGGGATTGCTGAGTCCTCGTGGCTCACAGATACTACAACAACAATTGCATGTGCAGGTTTCCGATGACTTGACGTGAGAGCGATGTTCTTTTGTTGGAGTTCTTTCTTCTTCTTCTTCAGTCTTGGGTTAGGTTCCGGGTCGGCAGCCTGGGATAGTAGATGGATGCCATTGTGCTTTTCATGTTTGTATCCGTAGTCGGATACTTTGTATTGATGTTCTTGTATTCATGTGACTTGTATGTATTGTTGTATCCCCTATGTATGTATGTAATGGTACGATGTAATGATATCCATCTTGCTAAGCGCCCGAAATGCGGTTGTGCCGCAATAACGTAAGTGTCACGTGATCGAGATAGAATCGCATCTTGGGCCTGACATGTCTCCTATTAGATCCTTGTTTTCTAGTATGAATCTTGATAAAAAAGGCGTCCTAATGATTCGGAGTTTTTAGGTCTTGATGCTAAAATTGTTAAAAGTGGGATTGAAGAGATCAAAACTTTGCATAGTGATGAACCCACTACCTTGGATTTCAAGGGATTCAATTATGATAATTGCTCTTTGATTGATTGTATTTCCTTGTTGCAGTCCTTACTAAATTCTCCGCATGCTTATAGTCAAAATAAAGCTTTTACCAAACACATAGTTGATGCTTTGATGCAATCTTATGAAGAAAAACTTGAACTAGAAGTTTCTATACCTAGAAAGCTTTATGATGAATGGGAACCTACTATTAAAATTAAAATTAAGGATCATGAATGCTTTGCTTTGTGTGATTTGGGTGCAAGTGTTTCCACTATCCCAAAAACTTTGTGTGATTTGTTAGGTTTGCATGAGCTTGATGATTGTTCTTTAAATTTGCATCTTGTGGATTCTACTATTAAGAAACCTATGGGAAGGATTAAGGATGTTCTTATTGTTGCCAATAGGAATTATGTGCCCGTATAGTTCATTGTTCTTGATATAGATTGCTATCCTTCATGTCCTATTATTCTTGGTAGACCTTTCCTTGGAACGATTGGTGCAATTATTGATATGAAGGAAGGAAATATTAGATTCTAATTTCCATTAAGGAAAGGCATGGAACACTTTCCTAGAAAGAAAATCAAATTACCTTATGAATCCATTATGAGAGCCACTTGTGGATTGCCTTCCAAAGATGGCAATACCTAGATCTATCCTTGTATCGTGCCTAGCTAGGGGCCTTAAACGATAGCTCTTGTTGGGAGGCAACCCAATTTTATTTTATTTGTTTTGCTTCTATTTAGGAATAAATATTGCATCTAGCTTATGTTTAGATGTGGTTTTGTGTTTTAATTAGTGTTTGTGCCAAGTAGAACCTTTGGGAAGACTTGTGTGAAGTTTATATGATCTTGCTGTAAAAAATAGAAACATTGGCGCTCACGAGAATAGTCACCAGATTTTACTGGAGAGTGCTATTTAGTTGATTCTTTTTGCAGATTAATAATAGACAAATTCATCACATTTATCAATTTATTTCAATTTTTTGGAGTTACAGAAGTATTCGAAAGTTACAGATTACTACAGATTGTTTTGTTTTTGACAGATTCTGTTTTTCGTGTGTTGTTTGCTAATTTTGATGAATCTATGAGTAGTATTGGGGAGTATGAATCATAGAGAAGTTGGAATATAGTAGGTTTAACACCAATATAAACAAAGAATGAGTTCATTACAGTACCTTTGAGTGGTGGTTTGTTTTCGTATAATAAAAGAGCTCACGAGATTTTTGGCTAAGTTTTGTATTGTGAAGTTTTCAAGTTTTGAGTATGGCTTTGATGGACTATGGAACAAAGAGTGGCAAGATCCTATGCTTGGGGATGCCCAAGTCACCCCAAGGTAAAATTCAAGGACAACTAAAAGCCTAAGCTCTTTTGTCTTCATTTATCGGTAACTATACTCGGGACTATATTTTTATTCACCACATGATATGTGTTTTGCTTGGAGCGTCATGTATGTTTTGAGTCTTTGCTTGTTAGTTTGCCACAATCAGCCTTGCTGGACACACCTTTTTGAGAGAGATAAATATGGTCTAGAATTTGTTAGAACACTCTATGTGCTTCACTTATATCTTTTGAGCTAAATAGGTTTGCTCTAGTGCTTCACTTATATCTTTTAAAGCACGGTGGTGATTTTATTTTGTAAAAATTGTTGATCTCTCATGCTTCATTTATATCCTTTTGAGAGTATTTTAGAACAGCATGGTAATGTGCTTTGGTTATAAAACTAGTCCTAATATGATAGGCATCCAAGATGAATGTAGTAAAAGCTTTCATACAAAGTGCATTGAATATGATGAGAAGTTTGATACTTGATGATTGTTTTGAGATACGAGGATGGTGACATTAAAGTCATGCTAGTGGAGTAATTATGAATTTCAGAAATACTTGTGTTAAAGTTTGTGATTCCCGTAGCATGCACGTATGGTGAACCGCTATGTGACGAAGTTAGAGAATGAGGTATTTGTTGAGTGTCATCCTTTGTGTGGAGGTCGGGGGCGCGCGATGGTTAACTCCTACCAACCTCCCCGAGCATGCATTGATTGCTTTGTTTTGATGACTCGTAATTTTTTGGAATAAGTATATGAGTTCTTTATGATTAATGTTGAGTCCATGGATTATACGCACTCTCACCCTTTCACCGTTGCTAGCCTCTATTGTACCATGCAACTTTCGCCGGTACCATACACCCACCATATACCTTCCTCAAAACAGCCACCATACCTACCTATCATGGCATTTCCATAGCCATTCCGAGATATATTGCCATGCAACTTTCCACCGTTCTGTTCATATGACACGCTTCATATTGTCATATTTCCATGCATGATCATGCAGTTGACATCATATTTGTGGCTAGGCCACCATGCATATTTTTTCATACATGTCACTCTTGATTCATTGCACATCCCGGTACACCGCCGGAGGCATTCATATAGAGTCATATTTTATTCTAGTATCGAATTGTAATATCGAGTTGTAAATCAATATAAGTGTGATGATCATCATTATTATAGCAGTTCCCATAGAAAAAAGAAGAAAAAAAAGAAGGAAAGGCCAAGAAAAAGAAAAGAAAAGGGACAATGCTACTATCTTTTTCCACACTTGTGCTTCAAAGTAGCACCATTTTCTTCATGATAGAGAGTCTATTGTTTAGTCACTTTCATATACTAGTGGGAATTTTCATTATAGAACTTGGCTTGTATATTCCAACAATGGGCTTCCTCAAATGCCCTAGGTCTTCGTGAGCAAGCAAGTTGGATGCACTCCCACCTAGTTTCTTTGTTTGAGCTTTCATACATTTATATCTCTAAGTTCATCTGTTGCATCGAAATCCCTACTCACTCATATTGATATCTATTGACGGGCATCTCCATAGCCCGTTGATACGCCTTGTCGATGCGAGACTATCTTCCTTCTTTTTGTCTTCTCCACAACCACCACTCTATTCCACCTATAGAGCTATATCCATGGCTCACGCTCATGTATTGTGTGAAAGTTGAAAGGTTTGGAAAAAATGAGTATGAAAACAAGTGATTGGCTGAAATCGGGGTTGTGCATGATATGAATATTTTGTGTGTTGAAGAGGGAGCATAGCCAGACTATATGATTTTGTAGGGATAACTTTCTTTGGCCAAGTTATTTGGAGCAGACATGATTGCTTTGTTAGTATGCTTGAAGTATTATTATTTCTTATGTCAATATAGACTTTTGTATTGAATCTTTCGGATCTGAACATTCATGCCACAATAAACAAATTACATTGAAAATTATGTTGGTTAGCATTCCACATCAAAAAAATCTGTTTTTATCATTTACCTACTCGAGGACGAGCAGGAATTAAGCTTGGGGGTGCTTGATACGTCTCCAACGTATCTATAATTTTTAATTGTTCCATGCTATTATATATGATGTTTTGAATGTTTGATGGGCTTTATCATACACTTTTATATTATTTTTGGGACTAACCTATTAACCCATAGGCCCAGTGCAGATTGTTGTTTTTTTGCCTATTTCAGGGTTTCGCAGAAAAGGAATATCAAACGGAGTCCAAACGGAATGAAACCTTCGCGAGAGTTATTTTTGGAACGATATCAACACAGAAGACTTGGAGTACACGCGAGGGAACGAAGGAGGCGGCCACGAGGCTCCAGGGTGCGCCCCCTCCTACAGAGCGTGCCCCCCACCCTCGTGGGCCCCCTTTGGCTCCCCCAATGCCCTCCTTCCTCCTATATATACCCATATACACTGAAAACATCGAGGCAACAGAGAAAACCCTAATTCCACCGCCTCAACCTTCTGTTCCCGTGAGATCCCATCTTGGGGCCTGTTTCGGAGCTCCGCCGGAGGGGGGATCTTCCACGGAGTGCTTCTACATCAACACCATTGCCTCACCATGAGTTGTGAGTAGTTTACCACAGACCTTCGGGTCCATAGTTATTAGCTAGATGGCTTCTTCTCTCTTTTTGGATCTCAATACCAAGTTTTCCTCGGTCTTCGAGGAGATCTATTTGATGTAATCTTTTTGCGGTGTGTTTGTCGACATCCGATGAATTGTGGGTTTATGATCAAGATTATCTATGAGAAATATTTGGTTCTTTTCTGAATTCTTTTATGTATGATTATAATATCCTTTCAAGTCTCTTTGAATTATCATTTTGGTTTGGCCTACTAGATCTATAGTTCTTGCAATGGGAGAAGTGCTTGGATTTGGGTTCAATCTTGCGGTGTCCTTTCCCAGTGACAGCAGGGGCAGCAAGGCACGTATTGTATTGTTGCCATCGAGGATAAAAAGATGGGGTTTATATCATATTGCTTGAGTTTATCCCTCTACATCATGTCATCTTGCTTAAAGCATTACTCTGTTCTTATAAACTTAATACTCTAGATGCATGCTGGATAGAGGTCGATGTGTGGAGTAATAGTAGTAGATGCAGAATCATTTCGGTCTACTTGTCACGGACGTGATGCCTATATATAATGATCATGCCTAGATATTCTCATAATTATTCATTTTTCTATCAATTGCTCGACAGTAATTTGTTCACCCATCGTAGAATTATGCTATCGTGAGAGAAGCCACTAGTGAAACCTATGGCCCCCGGGTCTATTCTCAACATATTAATCTACAATCTACTTTACTTTGATGTTTTTACTTTCTGTTCTTATATCCAAAAATACTAAAAATATCAAACTATCCTATCTATCAGATCTCACTTTCGTAAGTGACCATAAAGTGATTGACAACCCCTTATCGTGTTGGCTGCGAAGTTCTTATTTGTTTGTGCAGGTGCGAGTGACTTGCGCGTGGTCTCCTATTGGATTGATACCTTGGTTCTCAAAAACTGAGGGAAATATTTACGCTAATGTGCTGCATCACCCTTTCCTCTTCGAGGGAATACAACGCAAGCTCGAGAAGTAGCAACTACGATGAGACTTTCTCACCCGTAGCGATGCTTAAATCTGTCCAAATCATGTTAGCTATTGCCGCATTTTATGATTATGAAATCTCGCAAATGGATGTCAAAACTGCATTCCTTAATGGATACCTCAAAGAGGAGTTGTATATGATGCAACCAGAAGGTTTTGTCGATCCTAAAGGTGCTAACAAAGTGTGCAAGCTCCAACGATCCATCTATGGACTGGAGCAAGCATCTCGGAGTTGGAATATACGCTTTGATGAGGTGATCAAAGAATATGGTTTTATACAGACTTTTGGAGAAGCCTGTATTTACAAGAAAGTGAGTGGGAGCTCTGTAGCATTTCTGATATTATATGTGGATGACATATTGTTGATTGGAACTGATATAGAATTTCTGGATGGCATAAAAGGATACTTGAATAAGAATTTTTCAATGAAAGATCTCGGTGAAGCTGCTTATATATTAGGCATCAATATCTATAGAGATAGATCAAGATGCTTAATTGGACTTTCACAAAGCACAAACCTTGATAAAGTTTTGAAGAAGTTCAAAATGGATCAGTCAAAGAAAGGGTTCTTGCCTGTGTTACAAAGTGCGAAGTTGAGTAAGACTCAAGACCCGACCACTCCAGAAGATAGAGAGAAATTGAAAGTCATTCCCTATGCCTCAGCCATAGGATCTATCATGTATGCAATGTTGTGTACCAGACCTGATGTGTGCCTTGCTATAAGTTTAGCAGAGAGGTACCAAAGTAATCCAGGAGTGGATCACTCGACAGAGGTCAAGAACATCCTGAAGTACCTGAAAAGGACAAAGGATATGTTTCTCGTTTATGGAGGTGACAAAGAGCTCGTCGTAAATGGTTACGTCGATTCTAGCTTTGACACTGATCCGGATGACTCTAAGTCACAAACCGTATATGAATTTTTATTGAACGATGGAGCTGTCAGTTGGTGCAGTTCCAAGCAGAGCGTCGTGGCA
Source organism: Secale cereale (assembly GCA_902687465.1). Taxonomy (NCBI): domain Eukaryota; kingdom Viridiplantae; phylum Streptophyta; class Magnoliopsida; order Poales; family Poaceae; genus Secale; species Secale cereale. The sequence continues at coordinate 37,074,305 of LR738713.1, read as the reverse complement.
GGATCTACGTGTGAATCGGAGTACATAGCTGCTTCGGAAGCAGCAAATGAAGAAGTCTGGATGAAGGAGTTCATATACGATCTAGGTGTAATACCTAGTGCATCGGGTCCAATGAAAATCTTTTGTGACAACACTGGAGCAATAGCCTTGGCGAAGGAATCCAAGTTTCACAAGAGAACCAAGCATATCAAGAGACGCTTCAATTCCATCTGCGATCAAGTCAAGGAGGGAGACATAGAAATTTGCAAGATACATACGGATCTGAACATCGCAGGCCCGTTGACTAAGCCTCTTCCACGAGCAAAACATGATCAGCACCAAGACTCCATGGGTGTCAGAATCATTACTATGTAATCTAGATTATTGACTCTAGTTCAAGTGGGAGACTGAAGGAAATATGCCCTAGAGGCAATAATAAAGTTGTTATTTGTATTTCCTTATATCATGATAAATGTTTATTATTCATGCTAGAATTGTATTAACCGAAAACTTAGTACATGTGTGAATACATAGACAAAACAGAGTGTCTCTAGTATGCCTCTACTAGACTAGCTCATTGATCAAAGATGGTTATGTTTCCTAGCCATAGAGATGAGTTGTCATTTGATCAATGGGATCACATCATTAGGATAATGATGTGATGGACAAGACCCATCCGTTAGCTTAGGACCTTGATCGTTTAGTTTTACTGTTATTGCTTTCTTCATGACTTATACATGTTCCTATGACTATGAGATTATGCAACTCCCGAATACCGGAGGAACACCTTGTGTGCTATCAAATGTCACAACGTAACTAGGTGATTATAAAGATGCTCTACATGTGTCTCCGTAGGTGTTTGTGGTGTTGGCATAGATCGTGAATAGGATTTGTCACTCCAAGTGTCGGACAGGTATCTCTGGGCCCTCTCGGTAATACACATCATAATAAGCCTTGCAATCAAATGAATAATGAGTTATTCACGAGATGATGTATTACGGAACAAGTAAAGAGACTTGACGGTGACGAGATTGAACTAGGTATGATGATACCGACGATCGAATCTCGGGCAAGTAACATACCGATGACAAAGGGAACAACGTATGTTGTTATGCGGTTTGACCGATAAAGATCTTCGTAGAATATGTAGGAACCAATATGATCATCTAGGTTCCGCTATTGGTTATTGACCGGAGATGAGTCTCGGTCATGTCTACATAGTTCTCGAACCCGTAGGGTCCGCACGCTTAACGTTTGATGACGATCGGTATTATGAGTTTATGTGTTTTGATGTATCGAAGTTAGTTCGGAGTCCCGGATGTGATCACGGACATGACAAGGAGTCTCGAAATGGTCGAGACATAAAGATTGATATATTGGACGGCTATATTCGGATACCGGAAGTGTTACGGGTGATTTCGGAGAAAACCGGAGTGCCGGAGGGTTACCGGAACCCCCCCGAGAGAACTAATGGGCCACATGGACCTTTGTGGAGGGAGAGAGAGAGGGCTGGCCAGGGCAGGCCACGCGCCCCTCCCCATCTGGTTCGAATTGGACTAGGGAAGGGGGGGCAGCGCCCCCCTTTCCTTCTCCCTCTCCTCCTTCCTTTCCCCCTCCTAGTAGGAGTAGGAAAGGGGAGTCCTACTCCTACTAGGAGGAAGACTCCTCCTCTCCTTGGGTGCGCCATAGGGGCCGGCCGGCCCTCCCCCTTGCTCCTTTATATACGTGGGCAGGGGCACACTAGGACACACAAGTTAACATCAAGTTTTAGCCGTGTGCGGTGCCCCCCTCCACAGATACACACCTTGGTCATATCGTTGCAGTGCTTAGGCGAAGCCCTGCGCCGGTAGCTTCATCATCACCGTCACCATGCCGTCGGTTTGACGAAACACTCTCGTGATGCTCAACTGGATCAAGAGCTCGTGGGACGTCATCAAGCTGAACGTGTGCTGAACGCGGAGGTGTCGTACGTTCGGTGCTTGGGTCGGTTGGATCGCGAAGACGTTCGACTACATCAACCTCGTCACTAGACGCTTCCGCTTTCGATCTACCAGGGTACGTAGACACACTCTCCCCTCTCGTTTCTATGCTTCTCCTATATAAATCTTGCGTGATCGTAGGATTTTTTTTGAAATACTACGTTCCCCAACAGTTATATGCACGAGATCAACCTTATTGCATTACAAATATTCATACCAAATGCTCAAATCATATGCAGACAAGATAATAATCGTGGTATTTTCTATGTTCATACTAACGACTATAAGAAACACTTTCAATACCATGTATAGATTATGACCCACAAGTATAGGGGATGAATCGTAGTCCTTTCGATAAGTAAGAGTGTAGAACCCAATGAGGAGCAGAAAGTAAATGACAAGCGCTTTTCAGCAAGCTTAAGGTATTGCCTGCAAGTACTGAAATTATAGGTAACAGGTAGTTTGATAGCAAGATAATTTCTAACAAGCAATACATAGTAACGGTAACAAAAGTGCAGCAAGGTAGCACAATCCTTTTTGTGGCAAAGGCAGGCCGGAACAGTCTCTTATAATAAGTAAAGCGCTCTTGAGGACACATGGGAATTTCATCTAATCAATTTCATCATGTTTGTTTGATTCACGTTTGTTACTTCGATAATTTGATATGTGGGTGGGCCAGTGCTTGGGTGTTGTTCTTACTTGAACAAGCCTACCACCTATGAGTACCCCTCTCGCAAGCATCTGCAACTACGAAAGAAGAATTAAGATAAATCTAACCATAGCATTGAACATATGGATCCAAATCAGCCCCTTACAGAATAGCACATAAACAAGGGTTTAAGTTTTTGTCACTCTAGCAACCCATTATCTAATTACTACTTCACAATGGCTTCCCTTAGGCCCAAACATGGTGAAGTGTCATGTAGTCAACGTTCACATGACATCACTAAAGGAAGCAACAACATACATATCATGAAAATATCAAACGAATACCAAATTCACATGATTACTTATGACAAGACTTATCTCATGTCCTCAAGAACAAAAGTAACTACTCACAAATCATATTCATGTTCAAGATCTTAGGGGTATTGAATAACATTAAGGATCTGAACATTTATTATTCCACCAAATAAACCAACTAGCATCAACTACAAGATGCTACTAGCAACCCACATGTACCAATGTGAGGTTTTGAGACAAAGATTGAATACAAGATATGAACTAGGGTTTAAGATTAGATGGTGTTGATGAAGATGTTGATGAAGATTGGTCCTCCCACGATGAGAGGGTTGTTGGTGATGACGATGGTTTCAATTTTCCCCTCCCGGAGGGAAGTGTCCCCTGCGGAACCGCTCCGCCGAAGAGCAAATGTGCTCCTGCCCAGGTTCCGCCTCGAGACGGCGGCGCTTCGTGCCGAAAGTCCTCCCCTTATTTTTTTTTCAAGGGCAAATGGCCTTATATACCAGAAGATGGGTACCGAAGGCTGGCCAGGGGCCCCACGAGCCACCAGGGCGTGCCTTGGTGCCTCATGGGCACCTGGGTGGCCCCCTATGGTATTTTTCCTCCAATAATTTTATTTATTCCAAAACAAATCTCCGTGAAATTTCAGCTAATTTGAATATGTGTAGAATAGGTATCTCCGACATAGCTTTTTCAGGTCTAGAATTCCAGCTATCGGCAATCTCCCTCTTCATGTAAATCTTGCAAATTAAGAGAGAAAAGGCATTAGAATTGCTCCACAAAGTATTATATTGGTAAAAACATCATAAATAACATTAGGAAAACATGATACAAAATGGACGTATCAATAGAGCATGCATATGGTGACAACTTATGTTGTCCCAACTTGTAAAGACACACTTGCCAATGGTTCATGTTATCCTCTAGAAGTTTCTATAAATATAATTATCTAATAATACACTAGAAGCCATTACCAATATATTTCTTAGACTGTAATTTTAGAGATCTCTAGTGTGATATTTAACGATACTAATTGTATACACACACACACATACATACATACAAGTCCATATATGTACTATATAATTTATGTAGTTATCAAATTTTAATTTAAAGATAAAAATATATAATATATTTTAAAATTTAGCAGATACAAAAATATCGGCGAGTGTTCTATAACAAGGAACACTATAATTAAATTTTCACAACAATGTTTTGTTGTTAAACATGGCATGTAAGTACTAAAAATTACACTCATTGACATTATATTATGATTAAAATAAGTTATATATAAAAAAGTTTATTATAAAAATGAATTCTTGGTAGACCTTGGTTATCCGATTTGGGAAAACTCATTGTCAAGAATGACCCTTGTCTTAGGTTGCTCCAACTTGCTTTCAAGTGTCAACTTTGTTGCATCAAGTCGGATGTTGATTTTGCCACATTATTCTTATTAAACATGATATAATTAATGACTTTTGAGGTTGATCATGTGGATACAAAGAGAAGTTATTAAACAATAACGCACGAAGCTTCGGTTGGATAGTCTCAAGAGGTGCTCGAATTCATGTTATACGAAGTTATATTCATTGCTATGATTTATATTTTGGTGTCAATGATTTGGATCTAACTGACCCCTTTAGATGTGGATGTCCTTACAAATTGTCTGCTTTGTTTCTAAATTTTATTAGTTCTCACATTTGTATTTTGTCTAGTTCGCATTATCTTGGAACCTTATAATTTTGTAAAAGCTATTCATGGAGTTGGTTATGTTGAAATCAACTTGTGTTGATGTGCAATTATTTGATGAGAAAGTACAAGCATAGTTATGTCTAATCCTGAAGATCAAATGTGGTGTTATCCATTAAGCTGTTTCTGTAAAGCCACCAAGATTGATTGTTCTGAGTATTGGTATAGCTTCTTTTGTGTTCCATACACCTTCTGAGTTCAAGGTGTTACTATGGTGATATCCTTTTGTTAACTTGTTTTTCCCTTTCCGAGTGCCATGATTTTTACAGAACGTAGTTAGTTGTGCATTCCGAATATTAGTTTGTATCAACAATTATTTATAGTGTGGTGCGGATCTGTCACTCGAGCTTGGCGCTTCATCTTGGAAGCAAAGGAATTTCATTTCTTCTTGGTGTATAAATGATCGTGGCGTTGAGCTGCTCTGATCAAGCCCCAACATTGGTCTTTGTGCAGTTTACATGCCGTTGACAGATTGTCCCAAGCGATCAATGTAAATATAGTATGATCTTTCTTTGCTAAAGAAATAATTAAATAATACTCCCTCCGTTCCTAAATATAAGTCTTTCTAGTGATTCTAACAAATGACTACATATGGAGCAAAATGAGTGAATCTACACTCTAAAATATGTCTACATACATCCATATGTTGTTGCCATTTAAAATGTCTAAAAAGACTTACATTTAGGAACGGAGGGAGTAGTATAGTGTGTGTCTGTTGTATCTGCTAGCTAGCCAGCAGGCGTCGATGGTGCGTGAACATAACAATTTTTGTGTTGTCAAGATTGCACTTTTTGTGAAAAGGGGGGAGCCATGGCATCTGCATCATGTTGATGCATATAGCCACCTTTATTAAGCGGAAAAAATCATAGTTCAAGTAGTTCATAGTACCAACTAAAAGGAAGAAGAAAAGAGACCAATTGACCGGTAAGAAGGATTACATGATTTAACCACATAATTTATTAGCAACATGCCACACAAATCAGTTGAATATTGCCTGACAGTTCATTGCTCTTTATCACATAATGAAGCAAGCGACCTAAAGTTTTTCCTCTTTATTTTTGACGGTCTTGAAGCAAAGAATCAAAGCTAAGAGCATCTCCAGCCGTTGGCCCCCCTAGGGGGCTTCAAAATCGCCACCTGGGGGCGAGCCGGCGCTAAAATCGGTGCTGGGGGCGACTTGGTTCCCAGCCGCCGCCCCCAGGCGTCGATATCGGCCCATTTTGGGCGCAAATATCACCGGTTTTCAGCTCAGTTTCGGCAAAAAATTGTCCCTTTATCGGCACAAATCGGCCCGTATTCGCCGTGGTTCCGCGAAAATTCAACTAAATAATTTTTATCGCATAGTTCATCATAGAAAATCAATAGAAATCAAATAGTTCAAAACCAAAATAGTTCAATACAAATTATATAGTTCAACAAATAAAATTTCATATTTCATCACACGTCGAGCTAGGCGTTGCCCTTGAGCCCCATAGGTGCTTCACCAGATCCTACTACAGTTCTTGATGCACCTGTGGGTCTCGGAACGCATATTGAGGAAGGCAGTCCAGGTTGCCGGTAGCTGGCGATCAACTTGCACAAGAGGACCCTGCCTGTAATATGGTTCAGTGTCGAACACTAGCTCTTCCTGCTCGCTCTCAATGATCATGTTGTGCAAGAGGACACAGCAAGTCATGATCTCCCACATTTGATCTTTCGACCAGGTTTGAGCAGGGTACTGGACAACAGCAAATCGAGATTGGAGCACACCAAATGCCCGCTCGACATCCTTCCTGCAAGCCTCCTGAACCTTCGCAAAGTGGGAGTTCTTGCCTCCTGGCACAAAATTTGAGATAGTCTTCACAAATGTGGATCATCTCAGAAAGATGCCATCTGCTAGGTAGTAACCCTTGTTGTAGTGCCGGCCAATGACCTCGAAGTTCATCGGGTTAGCATGACCTTCAACAAGCTTGGAAAAGACAGGGGAGCACTGCAACACATTGATGGCATTGTGAGTTTCTGGCATACCAAAGAAGGAGTGCCAAATCCAGAGGTCCTGTGTGACCACTGCCTCAAGTACCACACTTCAACCACCTTTGGCGCCTTTGTACATCCCCTGCCTAACAAATGGACAATTCTTCCATTTCCAATGCATGCAGTCGATGCTTCCAAGCATCCTAGGAAATCCTCTTGTTGCATTCTATGCTATGATCCGAGCAGTGTCTTCAGCATTGGGTGATTGCAAGTATTGTGGTACAAACACTACCACCACTGACCTGCAGAACTTGTAGAAACACACAATGGTTGTGGACTCGGCCATGCGCCCGTAGTTGTCGAGTGAATCACCGGGAGCTCTGTGATACGTCCATTTTGCATCATGCTTATAAGTTGATATTTATTGCATTATGGGTTGTTCATACATGTTTTGTCACAATACTTATGCCTTTTCTCTCTTATTTTACAAGGTTTACATGAAGAGGGAGAATGCCGACAGCTGGAATTCTGGGCAGGAAAAGGAGCAAACTCTGGAATCCTATTATGCACAACTCCAAAAGCCCTGAAACTCCACGGAACATCGTTTCGGAAAATATAAAAAACATATGGTGGGGCCATCGGCTGGCCTCGACGGTGGGGGGCGCGCCCCCCTTCCCATGGCACACCCTCCTGCCTCGAGGGCCAGCCGGCAGGCCCCCTAAGCCCATCTTCTCCTATATGAGGTGTTTTGACCTGGAAAAAATCATAAGGAAGCTTTCGAGACCAGACGCCACCGTCTCGAGGCGGAACCGAGGCGGAAACCAATCTAGGGCTCCGGCAGAGCTGTTCTGCCGGGGATACTTCCCTCCGGGAGGGGGAAATCGTCACCGCCTGCATCACCAACAACTCTCCCATCTTGGGGAGGGCTATCTTCATCAACATCTTCACTAGCACCATCTCCTCTCAAACCCTAGTTCATCTCTTGTATCCAATTTTTGTACCCAAACCTCAGATTGGTACCTGTGGGTTGCTAGTAGTGCTGATTACTCCTTGTAGTTGATGCTAGTGGGTTTATTTGGTGGAAGATCATATGTTCAGATCCATTATGCATATTAATACCCCTCTGATCATGAACAATATTATGTCTTGTGAGTAGTTACTTTTGTTCCTGAGGACATGGGAGAAGTCTTGCTATTAGTAGTCATGTGAGTTTGGTCTTCGTTCGATATTTTGATGAGATGTATGTTGCCTTTCCTCTAGTGGTGTCATGTGAACTTCGACTACATGACACTTCACCATTATTTTGTTGGGGAACGTAGCAGAATTCAAAAATTTCTACGCTTCACCAAGATCAATCTAAGGAGTCATCTAGCAACGAGGGATAAAGGAGTGCATCTACATACCCTTGTAGATCGCGAGCGGAAGCGTTCAAGAGAACATGGATGATGTAGTCGTACTCGTCGTGATCCAAATCACCGATGATCCCAGCACCGAACGGACGGCACCACCGCGTTCAACACACGTACGGTGCAGTAACGTCTCCTCCTTCTTGATCCAGCAAGGGGGGAGGAGAGGTTGATGGAGATCCAGCAGCACGACGGCGTGGTGGTGGATGCAACAAAAATTCTGCAGGGCTTCGCCAAGCACCGCGGGAGGAGGGAGAGGTGTAACGGGGAAGAGGGAGGCGCTAGGATCAAGGGTGCAGCTGCCCTCCCTTCCCCCACTATATATAGGGGCCAGGGGGCCGCCGGCCCTAGGAGATGCAATCTCCTAGGGGGCGGCCAGGGGGGAGGCTTGCCCCACAAGGTATGTGGTGTGCCCCCCATCCCTAGGGTTTCCGACCCTAGGCGCAGGGGGGAGGCCCAAGGGGGTGCGCCAGCCCACTATGGGCTAGTTCCCCTCCCCCTACAGCCCATGGGGCCCTCCGGAAAAGGTGGCCCCACCCGATGGACCCCCGGGACCCTTCCGATGGTCCCGGTACACTACCGGTGACCCCCGAAACTCTCCCGATGGCCGAAATTGGACTTCCTATATATAATTCTTTACCTCCAGACCATTCCGGAACTCCTCGTGACGTCCGGGATCTCATCCGGGACTCCGAACAACATTCGGGTTACCGTGTGCATATATCTCTACAACCCTAGGGTCACCGAACCTTAAGTGTGTAGACCCTACGGGTTCGGGAGACACGTAGACATGACCGAGATGACTCTCCGGTCAATAACCAATAGAGGGATCTGGATACCCATGTTGGTTCCTACATGTTCCTCGATGATCTCATCGGATGAACCACGATGTCAAGGATTCACTCAATCCCGTATGCAATTCCCTTTGTTTATCGGTACAGTACTTGCTCGAGATTGGATCGTCGGTATACCGATACCTTGTTCAATCTCGTCATGGCAAGTTTCTTTACTCGTTCCGTAATACATCATCCCGTGACCAACTCCTTAGTCACATTGAGCTCATTATGATGATGTCTTACCGAGTGGGCCCAGAGATACCTCTCCGTCATACGGAGTGACAAATCCCAGTCTCGGTTCGTGCCAACTCAACAGATACTTTCGGAGATACCCGTTGTGTACCTTTATAGCCATCCAGTTACGTTGTGACGTTTGGCACACCCAAAGTATCCCTACAGTATCCGGGAGTTGCACAACCTCATGGTCCAAGGAAAAGATACTTGACATTGGAAAATCTTTAGCATTACGAACTACACGATCTTGTGCTAGGCTTAGGATTGGGTCTTGTCCATCACATCATTCTCCTAATGATGTGATCCCGTTATCAATGACATCCAATGTCCATGGTCAGGAAACCGTGACCATCTGTTGATCAACGAGCTAGTAACTAGAGGCTTTACCAGGGACACGTTGTGGTCTATGTATTCACACATGTATCATTGTTTCCGGATAATACAATTCAAGCATGAATAATAGACAATTAGCATGAACAAGGAAATATAATAATAACCATTTTATTATTGCCTCTAGGGCATATTTCCAACAGTCTCCCATTTGCACTAGAGTCAATATTCTAGTTAGATTGTGATGAATCGAACACCCATAGAGTTCTGGTGTTGATCATGTTTTGCTCGTGGAAGAGGTTTAGTCAATGGATCTGCGACATTCAGATCCGTATGCACTTTACAAATATCTATGTATCCATCTTGAACATAATTCCAGATGGAGTTGAAATGGCGCTTGATGTGCTTGGTCTTCTTGTGAAACCTGGGCTCCTTGGCAATGGCAATAGCTCCAGTGTTGTCACAAAAGAGAGTCGTCGGGCCCGACGCCCTTGGAATGACTCCTAGGTCGGTGATGAACTCCTTCGTCCAGACTCCTTCCTGCGCTGCTTCGCAAGCAGCTATGTACTCCGCTTCACATGTAGAATGCGCCATGATGCTCTGCTTACAACTGCACCAGCTGACTGCCCCACCATTCAAAAAATACACGTATCCGGTTTGTGACTTGGAGTCATCCAGATCTGTGTCAAAGCTAGCATCGACGTAACCCTTTACGACGAGCTCTTCGTCACCTCCATAAACGAGAAACATATCCTTAGTCCTTTTCAGGTACTTCAGGATGTTCTTGACCGCTGTCCAGTGTTCCATACCGGGATCACTTAGGTACCTCCCTACCAAACTAATGGCAAGGTTCACATCAGGTCTGGTACACAGCATGGCATACATAATAGAGCCTATGGTTGAGGCATAGGGGATGACACTCATCTTTTCTCTATCTTCTGCCGTGGTCGGGGATTGAGTCGTGCTCAATCTCATACCTTGCAATACAGGCAAGAACCCTTTCTTGGACTGATCCATATTGAACTTCTTCAATATCTTATCAAGGTATGTGCTTTGTGAAAGACCAATGAGGTGTCTTGATCTATCTCTATAGATCTTGATGCCTAATATGTAAGCAGCTTCTCCAAGATCCTTCATTGAAAAACTCTTATTCAAGTAGACCTTTATGCTTTCCAAGAATTCCACATCATTTCCCATCAGCAATATATCACCCACATATAATATGAGAAATGCTACAGAGCTCCCACTCACTTTCTTGTAAATACAGGCTTCTCCCCAAGTCTGTATAAAACCAAACGCTTTGATCACATCATTAAAGCGAATATTCCAACTCCGAGATGCTTGCACCAGCCCATAAATTGAGCGCTGGAGCTTGCATACCTTGTTAGCATTCTCAGGATCGACAAAACCTTCCGGCTGCATCAAATACAGCTCTTCCTTGAGGAAGCCATTAAGGAATACCGTTTTGACATCCATTTGCCATATCTCATAATCATAGAATGCGCCAATTGCTAACATGATTCAGACGGACTTCAACATCGCTACGGGAGAGAAACTCTCGTCGTAGTCAATCCCTTGAACTTGTCGATAACCTTTAGCGACAAGTCGAGCCTTATAGATGGTCACATTACCATCCGCGTCAGTCTTCTTCTTAAATATCCATTTATTTTCTATGGCGTGCCGATCATCGGGCAAGTCCACCAAAGTCCATACTTTGTTTTCATACATGGATCCTATCTCGGAATTCATGGCTTCAAGCCATTTGTTGGAATCCGGGCCCGTCATCGCTTCTTCATAGTTTGAAGGTTCACCGTTGTCTAACAACATGATTTCCATGACAGGGTTGACGTACCACTCTGGTGCGGAACATGTCCTTGTGGACCTTTGAAGCTCAGTGGTAACTTGATCTGAAGCTTCATGATCATCATCATTAACATCCTCCCTAGTCGGTGCACCTCAGGAACAATTTCCTGCGCTGCGCTGCTTTCTGGTTTGGAAGGGGTGACTGTCACCTCATCAAGTTCCACTTTCCTCCCACTCACTTCTTTCGAGAGAAACTCTTTCTCCAGAAAGGATCCATTCTTGGCAACGAAGACCTTGCCTTCGGAAATGAGGTAGAAGGTGTACCCAATTGTTTCCTTTGGGTATCCTATGAAGACACATTTTTCCGATTTGGGTTCGAGCTTTTCAGGTATAAGTTTCTTGACATAAGCATCGCAACCCCAAACTTTCAAAACCGACATCTTAGGTTTCTTGCCAAACCAAAGTTCATACAGTGTCACCTCAATGAATTTTGACGGAGCCCTATTTAAAGTGAATGCGACAGTCTCTAAAGCATATCCCCAAAAAGATAGCGGTAAGTCGGTAAGAGACATCATAGATCGCACCATGTCCAACAGAGTACGATTACGACGTTTGGACACACCATTATGCTGAGGTGTTCTGGGCGGTGTCAATTGTTAAACAATTCCATAGTTCCTTAGGTGCGTGCCAAATTCGTGACTTAAATATTCACCCCCACGATCCGATCGTAAGAACTTTATTTTTCTGTCATGTTGATTCTCAACCTCATTCTGAAATTCCTTGAACATTTCAAAGGTCTCAGACTTGTGTTTCATCAAGTAGACATACCCATATCTACTTAAGTCATCTGTGAGGGTGAGAACATAACGATAGCCTCCGCGAGCTTCAACACTCATTGGACCACACACATCGGTATGTATGATTTCCAATAAGTTGGTCGCTCGCTCCATTGTTCTGAAGAACGGAGTCTTGGTCATCTTGCCCAAGAGGCATGCTTCACACGTGTCAAATGATTCATAATCAAGAGACTCCAAAAGTCCATCTGCATGGAGGTTCTTCATGCGTTTGACACCAATATGACCAAGGCAGCAATGCCACAAGTATGTGGGACTATCATTATCAACTTTACATCTTTTGGCATTCACACTATGAACATGTGTAACATCACGTTCGAGATTCATCAAGAATAAACCATTGACCAGCGGGGCATGACCATAAAACATATCTCTCTATAAATAGAACAACCATTATTCTCGGATTTAAATGAGTAGCCATCTCGCATTAAACGAGATCCAGATACAATGTTCATGCTCAAAGCTGGTACTAAATAACAATTATTAAGGTTTAAAACTAATCCCGAGGGTAGATGTAGAGGTAGCGTGCCGACGGCGATCACATTAACCTTGGAACCATTCCCGTCGCGCATCGTCACCTCGTCCTTCGCCAGTCTCCGCTTATTCCGCAGCTCCTGCTTTGAGTTACAAATGTGAGCAACTGCACCGGTATCAAATACCCAGGAGCTACTACGAGCGCTGGTAAGGTACACAATAATTACATGTATATCATATATACCTTTGACATTGTCGGCCTTCTTATCTGCTAAGTATTTGGGGCAGTTCCGCTTCCAGTGACCCGTTCCCTTGCAATAAAAGCACTCAGTCTCAGGCATGGGTCCGTTCTTTGGCTTCTTCCCGGCAACTGGCTTACCGGGCGCAGCAACTCCTTTGTCGTCCTTCTTGAAGTTCTTTTTACCCTTGCCTTTCTTCAACTTCGTGGTTTTATTCACCATCAACACTTGATGCTCTTTCTTGATCTCCACCTCCGCAGATTTCAGTATTGAATACACCTCGGGAATGGACTTCTCCATCCCTTGTATATTGAAGTTCATCACGAAGCTCTTGTAGCTAGGTGGGAGCGGTAGGAGGATTCTGTCAATGACCGCTTCGTCTGGGAGATTAATTCCCAACTGAGACAATTTGAGTATGTGCTCGCTGACAGAACTATTCTCCTCCATCTTACAACTGTAGAATGCGTCGGAGACGTCATATCTCCCGACTCGGGCATGAGCTTGGAAAACCATTTTTAGCTCTTGGAACATCTCATATGCCCCGTGATGCTCAAAACGCTTTTGGAGCCCCAATTCTAAGCTGTAGAGCATGCCGCACTGAACCAGGGAGTAATCATCACAACGCGACTGCCAAGCGTTCATAACATCTTGGTTTGCTGGGGTGGGAGCGTCACCTAGCGGTGCTTCTAGGACATATGTTTTCTTGGCAGCTATGAGGATGATCCTCACGTTACGGACCCAATCCGTATAGTTGCTACCGTCATCTTTCAGCTTGGTTTTCTCTAGGAACGCGTGAAGTTGAGGGTAACATGAGCGTGGGCCATTTGATCTACAAGACATATTGTAAAGAATTTAGACTAAGTTCATGACAATTAAGTTCATCTAATCAAATTTAATGAAGTCTCACTCAGATAGACATCTCTCTAGTCATCTAAGTGAAACATGATCCGAATCGACTAGGCCGTGTCCGATCATCACGTGAGACGGACTAGTCATCAACGGTGAACATCTTCATGTTGATCGTATCTTCTATACGACTCATGTTCGACCTTTCGGTCTTCCGTGTTCTGAGGCCATGTCTGTACATGCTAGGCTCGTCAAGTGAACCCTAAGTGTATTGCGTGTGTAAATCTGGCTTACACCCGTTGTATGCGAACGTTAGAGCCTATCACACCCGATCATCGCGTGGTGCTTCGGAACAACGATCCTTAGCAACGGTGCACAGTTAGGGGGAACACAATTCTTGAAATTTTAGTGAGAGATCATCTTATTTACTACCGTCGTTCTAATTAAATAAGATGCATAAACATGATAAACATCACATGCAATCAAATAAAGTGACATGATATGGCCAATATCATTTTGCTCCTTTGATCTTCATCTTCGGGGCTCCATAATCATCATCGTCACCGGCATGACACCATGATCTCCATCATCATGATCTCCATCATCGTGTCTTCATGAAGTCGTCTCGCCAAATATTACTTCTACTACTATGGCTAACGTTTAGCTAAAAAGTAAAGTAATTACATGGCGTTATTCAGTGACACGCAGGTCATCCAATAAATAAGACAACTTCTATGGCTCCTGCCGGTTGTCATTCTCATCGACATGCAAGTCTTGATTCCTATTACAAGAACATGATCAATCTCATACATCACATATATCATTCATCACATCTTTTGGCCATATCACATCACATAGCACATGCTGCAAAAACAAGTTAGACGTCCTCTAATTGTTGTTGCAAGTTTTTACGTGGCTGCTATAGGTTTCTAGCAAGAACGATTCTTACCTACGCCAAAACCACAACGTGATATGTCAATTTCTATTCACCCTTCATAAGGACCCTTTTTCATCGAATCCGATCCGACTAAAGTGGGAGAGACAAACACCCGCTAGCCACCTTATGCAACTAGTGCATGTCAGTCGATGGAACCTGTCTCACGTAAGCGTACGTGTAAGGTCAGTCCGGGCTGATTCATCTCACGATGCCGCCGAATCAAGATTGGACTAGTAGCGGCAAGAGAATTGAACAAAACTACGCCCACAACTGCTTTGTGTTCTACTCGTGCAAGATGCTACGCAAAAATCTGGCTCTGATACCACTGTTGGGGAACGTAGCAGAATTCAAAATTTTCTACACTTCACCAAGATCAATCTAAGGAGTCATCTAGCAACAAGGGATAAAGGAGTTCATCTACATACCCTTGTAGATCGCGAGCGGAAGTGTTCAACAGATCGTGGATGATGGAGTCGTACTCGTCGTGATCCAAATCACCGATGATCCCAGCGCTGAACAGACGGCACCTCCGTGTTCAACACACGTACGGTGCAGCGATGTCTCCTCCTTCTTGATCGAGCAAGGGGGGAGGAGAGGTTGATGGAGATCCAGCAGCACGACGGCGTGGTGGTGGATGCAATGAAAATGCTGCAGGGCTTCGCCAAGCACCGCGGGAGGAGGGAGAGGTGTAACGGGGAAGGGGGCGGCACCAGGAGCAAGGGTGCGGCTGCCCTCCCTCCCCCCACTATATATAGGGGCCAGGGAGGCGCCGGCCCTAGGAGATGCAATCTCCTAGGGGGGGCGGCGGCCAGGGGGAGGCTTGCCCCCCAAGGCATGTGGTGCGCCCCCCATCCCTCGGGTTTCCAACCCTAGGCGCAGGGGGGAGGCCCAAGGGGGTGCACCAGCCCACTATGGGCTGGTTCCCCTCCCCCTACGGCCCATGGGGCCCTCCGGGAAAGGTGGCCCCGCCCGGTGGACCCCTGGGACCCTTCCGGTGGTCCCGGTACACTACCGGTGACCCCCGAAACTCTCCCGATGGCCGAAACTGGACTTCCTATATATAATTCTTTACCTCCGGACCATTCCGAAGCTCCTCGTGACATCCGGGATCTCATCCGGGACTCCGAACAACATTCGGGTTACCGTGTGCATATATCTCTACAACCCTAGCGTCACCGAACCTTAAGTGTGTAAACCCTACGGGTTCGGGAGACACGTAGACATGACCGAGACGACTCTCCGGTCAATAACCAACAGCGGGATCTAGATACCCATGTTGGTTCCTACATGTTCCTCGATGATCTCATCGGATGAACCACGATGTCAAGGATTCACTCAATCCCGTATGCAATTCCCTTTGTCTATCGGTACAGTACTTGCCCGAGATTCGATCGTCGGTATACCGATACCTTGTTCAATCTCGTCATGGCAAGTCTCTTTACTCGTTCCGTAATACATCATCACGTGACCAACTCCTTAATCACATTCATCTCATTATGATGATGTCTTACCGAGTGGGCCCAGAGATACCTCTCCGTCATACGGAGTGACAAATCCCAGTCTCGGTTCGTGCCAACTGAACAGATACTTTCGGAGATACCCGTTGCGTACCTTTATAAACACCCAGTTACGTTGTGATGTTTGGCACACCCAAAGTATCCCTACGGTATCCGGGAGTTGCACAACCTCATGGTCTAAGGAAAAGATACTTGACATTGGAAAAGCTTTAGCATTACGAACTACAAGATCTTGTGCTAGGCTTAGGATTGGGTCTTGTCCATCACATCATTCTCCTAATGTTGTGATCCCGTTATCAATGACATCCAATGTCCATGGTCAGGAAATCGTGACCATCTGTTGATCAACGAGCTAGTAACTAGAGGCTTTACCAGGGACACATTGTGGTCTATGTATTCACACATGTATCATTGTTTCCGGATAATACAATTCAAGCATGAATAACATAATATTATCATGAAAAAGGAAATATAATAATAACCATTTTATTATTGCCTCTAGGGCATATTTCCAACATATTTGGGCCTAGAGGAAGGCATTGGGAAGTAATAAGTAGATGATGGGTTGCTAGAGTGATAGAAGCGTAAACCCTAGTTTATGCGTTGCTTCGTAAGGGGCAGATTTGGATCCATATGTTTCAGGCTATGGTTAGGTTTACCTTAATACTTCTTTTGTAGTTGCGGATGCTTGCATTAGAGGTTAATCATAAGTGGGAGGCTTTTCCAAGTAAGGGCAGCACCCAAGCACCGGTCCACCCACATACCAAATTATCAAAGTACCGAACGCGAATCAGACGATCGTGATGAAAACTAGCTTGACGATAATTCCCATGTGTCCCCGGGAGCGCTTTCCTTTATATAAGGGTTTGTCCAGGCTTGTCCTTTGCTACAAAAAGGATTGGGCCATCTTGCTGCACCTTATTTACTTTTACCTTTTGTCACTTGCTACCAATTATCTTATAACAAAACTATCTCTTACCTATAATTTCAGTGCTTGCAGAAAATACCTTACTGAACACTGCCTATCATTTCCTTCTGCTCCTCGTTGGGTTCGACACTCTTACTTATCGAAAGGACTACGATAGATCCCCTACACTTGTGGGTCATCAAGACTCTTTTCTGGCGCCGTTGCTGGGGAGTGAAGCGCCTTTGGTAAGGAAAAATTTATATAGTGTGCTGAAATTTATTGTCACTTGTTACTATGGCTCAAAATCCTTTGAGGGGCTTGTTCGGGGTATCTTCACCCCGAGCAGAAGAGCAAAGAGTTGCTCCTCAACCTACCGCACCTATTGAAAATGTTTGCTTTGAGATTCTTTCGGGTATGATAGAGAAACTGCTTGAAAATCCCTATACAGGAGACAGAACACTTCACCCCGACTTACACCTAATCTATGTGGATGAAGTTTGTGGATTGTTTAAGCTTGCAGGTATGCACGAGGATGTTATCAAGAAGAAGGTATTCCTTTATCTTTGAAGGGAGATGCATTGACATGGTTTAGGCTATGCGATGATATGGCATCATGGAACTATAATCGTCTGAAGTTGGAATTTCATCATAAGTTCTACCCTATGCACCAGGTTCATCGTGATCGTAACTATATTTATAATTTCTGGCATCGCGAAGGAGAAAGCATCGCTCAAGCTTAGGGGAGGCTTAAGTGAATGTTATATTCATGCCCCAATCATGATCTTTCAAGAAAAATGATTATTCAAAAATTTTATGCTCGGCTTTCTCATAATAATCGCTCCATGCTCGATACTTCTTGCTCTGGCTCTTATATGATGATGACTATTGACTTCAAATGGGATTTATTGGAAGAATTAAACGCACCTCTAAAGATTGGGATCTCGACGAGGGTAAGGAGTCAGGTAGACCCCTAAGTTTGATTGTTTTAAAGCTTTTATGGATACCGATGTTTTCCGTGAATTTAGCACTAAATATGGACTTGACTCTGAGATAGTAGCTTCTTTCTGTGAATCTTTTGCTACTCATGTTGATCTCCCCAAGGGGAAGTGGTTTAAATACCACCCCTCTATTGAAGTAAAAGTAGTTGAACCTATTAAAGTTGAAGAAAAGACTATCACTTATAATTTTGATCCTGTTATACCTACTGCTTATATTGAGAAACCACCTTTCCCTGTTAGGATAAAGGATCATGCTCAAGCTTCAACTATAGTTCGTAAGAGTAACACTAGAACACCTACACCCTGTGAGCAAATTAAATTTGAACCTAGTGTTGCTAGGGTTAAAGATCTCTTGGTAGAAGATTTAGATGGACATGTTATTTATCTCCAAGAAGAGTCTGCTAGAATAGCCAAACCCAATGCTAGGAATAGACATAAACCCGTTGTAGGCTTGCATGTTATCTCTGTCAAGATAGGAGATCATTGCTATCATGGTTTATGTGACGTAGGTGCTAGTGCGAGTATTATCCCTCATGATTTGTATAACGAAATTATGCATGATATTGCACCTGTTGAGTTAGAAGGGATTGATGTTACTATTAAGCTCGCTAATAGAGATACTATTTCACCAGTTGGGATTGTTAGAGATATTGAAGTCTTGTGTGGGAAGGTTAAATACCCTGCTGATTTTCTTGTTCTTAGTTCCCCACAAGATGCATTCTGCCCCATTATATTTGGTAGACCCTTCTTGAATACCGTTAATGCCAAGATAGACTGCGTGAAAGACATTGTCACTGTTGGATTAGGGGATATGTCTCATGATTTTAACTTTGCTAAATTCCGTAGACAACCCCTTTGTCAGGGATATGGTTAGTAGGTATAAACCGGATATTGTAAACCGGCTTAGTTATATTGTACTTGGTTTTACTATTTTAGTAGAGACTACGGCCCATGAGATTTCAAGGCCCATGTATAGAAGTACGGTTTGTAAACCGCCAGGAGATGTAACTTGAGAGATAGGAAAGAAAAGGCAGAGACCGAGGCGGACACGATTATGAGCCAGCCTCGGGACTCTGTAAACCGGACCAGGCGTCACCTCTATATAAAGGGACGACCCGACGACGGTTCAAGGACAAGCAACAATCAACCCGTCGAGACACAGGCAAAGCGAATCCGCTCCCTGTAAACCGACGCCCAAGCAATACCAAACCAACTAGACGTAGGCTTTTACCTTCTCGAAGGGGCCGAACTAGTATAAATCCTTTGTGTCCTTTGTGTGCCATGAATCCTTTCAAGCTAACCCGTGCGATGGTTCCATCATCAAGTCCGCTAAACCGGACATCTGCCGTGTTAATTCCACGACAGTTGGCGCCCACCTTGGGGCCTGCGCACGATGGTTTCGAGTTCTTGAAAGGCGGCTTCGAAGGGTTAAAGGGTTACGCAGTCGGCCGGATGACCAAGAGTCGCCGCGGCCGGATCTACATCGACGACGCGGGTTGGGGACCGGAGGCCGATTCGATCGAATACGGGTACCGGGTCCCCTTCGGCAGCATCCAAGTCTTCATTGGAAAAATTGGTGAACCGGGACCTGAGCCGGACACCCTCCCCAACATCGTCGAGCCGGCTCAGCGTGCGAGATCGGCCCGGATTCACCCTGCCATGAAGCATGTGTTCGTTGGAGCGATTCACGGAGGCCAAGCCGAGGACGGATCGGAATCTGATGGTGCAACCGTCGTCTACTCAGATGACGAGTCTTCCTCCGGGGAAACTGCATCTCTGTATCAGTTGCGGGACGGCCGGTCTGAGGGTGAGTCCGATGGAAACAGTATTCCGGACCCCTTCGGCCCGCCAAACCGGGTGGCGGTCTTCATGGCCGGTTCACAACCCCCGACGAACGGAACAACAGCAGAGGCTGGTGCGGGGGGAAGCGGTTCAAATCCCTCCCTTACTGAAGCTCTATCCACCTTGATCGAGGAATTCACAGCTAAGGCAGTGGAGGTCGTAGCTCCGGTAGATAAGGAGCAACATGATGCAGCGCTTCTTCAGTTGAAAGCCCGGATCGATCAGTTAAAGGAGGATTTAAAGGCAGAAGGAGAGATGTTAGCCATAAGACAAGCAGAGTTGGATGATCAAGCCTTTCATTTGAGGATGGAGCAGGCCTCTGTGGAATGAGTAAGGGGGCGAAAGTATCGATCCCATTTACCGCCGGGTTACGAATCTGCGAATTTGTTCAAAACACCTGGGTTTGGGGCCAGTAATAATCCGGCCTTAAACCGGAGAAGCCCACCGGCTCGGGATGAGCCGGTTCAGCAACCCGCTGCAGAACGGGAGCGTCGGATTGCATCGGCACCTTATGTTCCTGTCCCTCCGGGACACTATTCAAACCCTTTGGATAATATTGCGGCAGCGGCAGCACGGTTGGCCGCTTTACCCGTGGAAGAAACATCTCCGGTGGCGATAGAGGCGCGCAGGGCCCAGAAGCTGCTTAATATGGCGTTAATACAGCAGCAAGCGTACTCTCATAGCAGGGAAAGGTTACATTCAACACCACGTCCCAACCGAAGTTACTCTAGACATTGGGAGGAGCCAGAAGTGTCTAGCAGTGAGCGCAGGAGACATCAGCACAGGCAGGATAATCCGGCAAGGGCAGAGATGCCAGCCCCGGACCTAAACCGGCCTAGATCGGAGGCCAGGGAAGAAATTCGTCAGTCGATGCCGGTTCACACAGCCACTACAGGGACAGGAGCTACAGCGAGCGGTTTTGGAATACAATGTCTCATCCCCACCCTACGGAGTGTTAAATTGCCCAAAGATTTCAAAGGACCTCGCAAGGTGCCTAATTACACGGCCGATTTACCACCCGAAGCTTGGGTGGAGAGTTACGAGATGGCCATGGAGATGCTGGACGTGGATGAATCGGCTTGTGCCAAATATTTCACTATGATGCTCGAAGGCACGGCCCGGACTTGGCTGAAGGCGCTACCTCCGAATTCTATCGGGTCATGGGGGGAGCTGCGCAGTCAGTTCATCAAAAATTTCAAGGATACATGCAAGCAACCAATGTCAGTGATAGATTTAGCAGCCTGTGTGCAAGGCGAGCAGGAGTCTACAGCAACTTGGGTGTGCAGAGTGGCAGAGATCTTACATTCCTCAAATGGTATCAACCCTAGCACAGCAATTGTAACTTTGGAGAACAATTGCCGGTTTGAGTCGTTAAAATTAAAACTCGGACGGCTTAAAAGGGAATGCAATGACATGGGGACTCTGATGAGTGCCCTGGTAAAATACGGAGACTCGGATAATACAAAGTATCCAGAAGCAGAAGGAGATAAAGCGGGGAAGGCCAGCAAGACTGGTAGACCGGCGCCGGTTAATCCGGTTACTTCAAGCTTTTTGGGTAAACGGAAGGCAGAAAATAGCTCCGATTTTGTTGCTAATACGCAGGCTCAAGGCGGTCTTCAGGTTAATCAGCAGGGTTCCACTCTCCAAACCGGCGGAGGAAACCCGGGTTGGGAGCAGGATTTGGATCAACCCTGTCTAAAGCATAGTGGAAGAGGGAGGATTGCAAGGCATTCTATAAGAGAATGCCTGTCCTTTATGAAAGCAGGGAACGGCCGTTTTAATCCTCCTAACCGCCCCCCGAACGGCGGTTCAGGGCCCGGGTTTTATGGTCCGGGTTATCAAGGAAACAACTCCGGATCAGGATATAGAGGCAACGGCGGTTATCAAGGGAACAACGGTGGCTATCAATCTCGGCCAGGCGGCCAAAGTAGTCAAGGAAACTACAATGGTCAGGGAAGTCAATCGCATCATCAAGGTGGTTATCATGGTCAGGGAAATCAATCGCATCATCAAGGTGGTTACAACAATCAGAATAATCAGCAGCAGGGCCAAGGGAGTTACAATAACCAAGGAAACCAGCAGCAACAGCGTCCGCAGCAACAGCAGCAATCCGGATACCAGAGTAATCCGAAGGAGTTGAGCAGCGGTCAATATCATGTTTTCACCACGAGTTTATGTAAGAGAGACCAGAAGGTTTTAAAGCGGGCTGTTAATGCAGTAGAACCGGCGACGCCACAGTTTCTACGATGGTCAGAGCAGCCCATTGTATGGAGCAGAGAGGACCACCCGTTACGGGTAGATAATCCGGGACATTTAGCCTTGGTGGTAGCACCTCAGGTGGGAGGATACAAGTTTACTAAAGTCCTCATGGATGGAGGTAGCAGTATCAATATATTATATTACGAGACCTTTCGTCGTATGGGTCTGACAGATAAAAAGTTAAGGACATCAAACACAGTGTTTCACGGGGTGGTCCCGGGTAAGTCAGCTTATCCAGTTGGTAAGGTTGACTTGGAAGTTACCTTTGGAGATGAGTATGATTCCAGATCGGAGATGATCACCTTTGAAGTTGTCAAAATTAAAAGTCCATATCATGCTTTGTTTGGAAGGACGGTTTATGCTAAATTTATGGCTAGGCCATGTTATGTTTATTTGCAGCTTAAGATGCCGGGTCATAAAGGCACGATTACGGTGCATGGCAGTCGTAAGATAGCGGTGGAATGTGAGGAAGGTGATGCAGCTTATGCAGAAGCGGTATGTGCCACGGAAGAGTTAAAATTTTATAAGGATAATGTTGATCCGGCAGATATGACTCCGCTGAAGAAACCAACGACCGAGCACGATCCGGCTTTGAAGTTCAAGTCAGCGGAAGAGACTAAGCAGGTCGATTTTGTGCCTGGAGACTCGTCTAAGCAATTCACCATCAGTGCTAACCTGGATCCTAAATAGGAAAGCGCGCTCATCGAGTTCATCTGTGAGAACCGGGATATCTTTGCATGGAAACCTTCTGACATGCCAGGTATACCGAGGGAACTCGCTGAGCACAAGTTGAATATCGATCCGAAGTTTAAACCAGTAAAACAGTATCTGCGCCGCTTTAATGAAGAGAGACGCAAAGCTATAGGAGAAGAAGTGGCCAGGCTTTTGGCGGCAGGGTTCATAGTGGAAGTTTTTCATCCGGAATGGTTGGCTAATCCGGTGCTGGTTCTAAAGAAGAATGGGAAGTGGAGGATGTGTGTGGACTACACAGACCTCAATAAAGCTTGCCCGACTGATCCTTTTGCTCTACCTCGCATTGATCAGATTATTGATGCCACAGCAGGGTGTGAGCGGCTGAGTTTTCTGGATGCGTATTCAGGTTATCACCAGATCAAGATGGCAGTTGAAGATCAAGAGAAGACAGCTTTCATAACTCCTTTTGGTGCTTTTTGCTATGTATCTATGCCCTTTGGGCTCAAGTGTGCACAGGCAACTTATCAGCGTTGTGTTCAGAATTGTTTGAAGGGGCAGATAGGAAGAAACGTGCATGCTTATGTGGATGACATCGTGGTTAAATCAAAGGAGGAAAGAACAATGATAGAAGACCTCAGAGAAACCTTTGACAATCTTCGGGCTTACAGGATGATGCTTAATCCGGAGAAATGTGCCTTTGGTGTTCCGGCTGGTAAGCTTCTGGGATTCCTGGTCTCGAACAGGGGAATAGAAGCCAACCCGGAGAAGATCAAGGCCATCACATCTTTGACAAAACCGGTTTGCATCAATGATGTTCAGCGCATAGCTGGCCGGATCACGGCGCTGAGCCGGTTTATCAGTCGCTTAGGAGAAAAGGCGATCCCGCTTTATCAAATGTTGAAGAAATCGGACCGGTTCATTTGGAGTGAGGAGGCAAATACAGCGTTTGAGAATATGAAACAGCAACTAGCGAAACCACCGGTTTTAGCTGCTCCTATCGATAAGGAGCCTTTGCTGTTATATGTTGCTGCAAACACACGGGCTGTCAGCGTTGCGATTGTGGTTGAGCGCAAGGAAGCAGGGAAGGAACATCCGGTTCAGCGCCCGGTTTACTATGTGAGTGAAGTACTCATCGAGTCTAAGCAAAGATACCCTCATTGGCAGAAATTGGTATATGGGGTGTTCATGGCAAACCGAAAACTGAAGCATTATTTCCAAGGGCACCCAATAACTGTGGTTAGTTCAGCTCCGTTGGGAGACATAATCCAGAATAGAGAAGCTACAGGCAGAATAGCCAAGTGGGCCATTGAGCTCAGTCCGCATGAGTTGAAGTATGTACCACATACTGCTATAAAATCTCAGGCATTGGTCGACTTCATCAATGACTGGACAGAATTGCAGACTCCTGAGGAGAAGCCGGATCTTACTTATTGGACGATTCACTTCGACGGTTCGAAGCAGTTGGAGGGCTCGAGGGCTGGAGTTGTCTTAACTTCCCCCAGAGGTGATAAATTTTGTTATGTACTCCGGTTATTATTTCCTTGTACTAATAATGCAGCGGGATATGAGGCGCTGCTTCATGGTTTGCGATTGGCAAAAGAAATGAATTTGAGCCGGGTTAAGTGCCTGGGCGATTCAGACCTAGTGGCACAGCAAGTTTCGGGCAAGTGGGATTCAAGGGATCCCCTCATGGCGGCTTATCGACGAGAGGTTGAAGCGGTCGCAGGACATTTCAAAGGATATCAGGTGGAGCATATAGACCGGCGGAAGAACGAAGCAGCTGACGCTTTAAGCCGGCTAGGGTCGCAACGTAAACCGGTACCACCAAACACCTTTTTGGATGAATTGCACAATCCTTCGGTTCTAGTACCTTCAGAGGACGACCTAGCTGTTCCGGACCCAGAGGCACAGTTGGTTGCAGCAACCCATGTTATTCCGGATTGGACGTTACCCTATTTGGCATATTTAAGCCGAGGAGAGTTACCAGAGGACGAAGATGAAGCACGGCAGATAATCCGGCGTTCCAAATCTATGACAATTGCCAACGGGGAGCTGCACCATCGTAGCACTTCTGGAGTATTTCAACGGTGTGTTTCAGCTGAGGAAGGTTGTGAGATTCTAAGGGAGATTCATGAAGGGGATTGTGGTCATCATGCCGGATCAAAATCTTTAGTGGCTAAAGCTTTCCGACATGGCTTTTATTGGTTAACCGCACATGCAGATGCGGCAGACCTGGTCCGCAAGTGTGACGCTTGTCAGAAGTTCTCAAGACGTGCTCTTGTTCCGGCACAGGAACTCCGGATGATACCAATAACTTGGCCTTTTGCAACTTGGGGGCTTGACATGGTTGGTCCTTTCAAGAGATCCCAAGATCAGAAAACTCATCTACTAGTAGCAGTAGACAAGTTTACGAAGTGGGTTGAAGCGGAGCCTATAAGCAAGTGTGATGCAGCAACAGCAGTTAAGTTCATCAAAAAAGTAATATTCCGGTTTGGTTTTCCACATAGCATCATCACAGATAATGGCACCAACTTATCTCAGGGTGAGATGGAAGAATTCTGTCAACGAGAGCATATTCGTTTGGACGTGTCTTCTGTGGCTCACCCCCAATCCAATGGTCAGGCAGAAAGGGCAAATCAGGAGATTTTGCGGGGAATCAAACCCCGGCTTATGACACCTTTGCAGAGAACCCCAGGGTGTTGGGTTGAAGAATTACCGTCTGTCCTTTGGAGTATTAACACTACACCCAACCGGTCTACAGGTTATACACCTTTCTTCATGGTTTACGGCGCAGAAGCAGTTCTTCCAAGTGACATACGCCATGATTCACCGAGGGTAGCGGCCTATGTGGAAGCCATTAATGAGGGGTCAAGACAAGACGGTTTGGATCGGTTGGATGAAGAGCGTGATATAGCTGCAGCACGGTCGGCGATTTATCAGCAAGATCTGCGCAGATATCACAGCCGCCGGATTAGAACCAGGACATTCCAGGAGGGTGACTTGGTACTTCGGCTTATCCAAGATCAAACAGATATGCACAAGCTATCCCCGCCATGGGAAGGGCCCTTTGTGATCAGTAAAAATTTACACAACGGGTCATATTATTTGGTGGACATTCGAGAACACAAGGATTCACGGACATCAGAAGAGGAGACGAAAAGGCCGTGGAACATTGCTCATCTACGGCCATACTACACTTGAGCCATGGGCTCCAATGTATCCTATGTATATATTATGAATAATGAATAAATCGGCACCCTCGGTAAACCGGGGGCTCAGCCTTTTCTCCATATACATAAATTTTGCGGCAAATAACCATATCAGTTTGTTATCAAGGATCATATTTCAATGTTGGCTGGTCTTAGAAACTAATCTTTGCAGGGTATGTGAAGGAGCGGTAGAACTCTCGGGAACAAGAGATTATGTCCGGTTCAAGAAGAGAAAAACCCCATAAAAAGAAAACCTGCAGAGTCAGAAGGAACGTCAGAGGCCCCTTGGGACAGTCCGGTTTGCCCACGTCCCATTGATTGGCTATGTTATGATTCTTTGGGCTCCCTGAACAGTCGATACGCTCACGTTCAGGGATGACCCGGCCCCTTGGGACAGTCCGGTTTGCCCACGTCCCATTGATTGGCTATGTTGTGATTCTTTGGGCTCCCTGAACAGTCGATACGCTCACGTTCAGGGATGACCCGGCCCCTGGGGACAGTCCGGTTTGCCCACGTCCCCATGATTGGCTATGTTACGATTATCGGCCCCTTGAACAGTTGATACGCTCACGTTCAATGATTGGCTAGGCCCCTTGGGACAGTCCGGTTTGCCCACGTCCCAATGATTGGCTATGTTTATA
>LR738713.1:36994063-37047647 GCA_902687465.1 Secale cereale | reverse complement strand
ATACGCTCACGTTCAGGGATGACCCGGCCCCTGGGGACAGTCCGGTTTGCCCACGTCCCCATGATTGGCTATGTTACGATTATAGGCCCCTTGAACAGTTGATACGCTCATGTTCAATGATTGGCTAGGCCCCTTGGGACAGTCCGGTTTGCCCACGTCCCAATGATTGGCTATGTTACGATTATCGGCCCCTTGAACAGTTGATACGCTCACGTTCAATGATTGGCTAGGCCCCTTGGGACAGTCCGGTTTGCCCACATCCCAATGATTGGCTATATTTACAGTTTTATCGGTCCTCTGAACAGTCGATACGCTCACGTTCAGTGGTTGGCTAGGCTCCTTGGGACAGTAGGTTTGCCCACGTCCCATTGATTGGCCGAACCTTGTTTTGAGCCTGGCAGCTCTTTGAAAAAGCCTCGACTACATGGTTTGATTTACAAGAATTGTGTGTTTCTTGATGTTTTTTGTGTTCCATGACCTTTTAAACCGAGTGGAACAGCTCCAGAAGTTGACCACCTATCTATAATGTTATAAGTCTGGGTCATGAACACCAGCGAGAATTAAATCGGCGTTCATCATAACCCGGATCGGCTTCATGATGAACCGACAAGTTGGCAGTACACGATCAGGTACAAGTTACAAATTTCTGAACCAAGATGAGAAAGATTTATAGACAAGATAAACCGAAGAGTTTCAGGGGTTTATTAGAATTGATGAAGACCGATCAAAGTGATTTTACCATCCTGACCGGTTTAAGGTATTTTGGTTACATACAATTCAGGTATCACAGTTATTTTTTAAAAGATATGCTTATTCGATGTATAAAGAGAACAAGTTAATCCGTCCAGTGGTAAGCCACTAGGACATGTTTTTTGATATTTTTTATGAACAGAGCAAGGCATCCGCATCAATCAACAAGTCAACGAACGAATACTTCATAAAGACCAAATGTCGGATCACAGCGCATTAAGTTTCAGCTAAACCTATTACAAGGCATAAAAGCCAAATAGGTGGAAGCATTGTTTGACGGAATAATGATCATGATTACAACAATAGCATTCCAGATTGTGCTTCTCCTTGATGAGATGGTTGGCCACCGTCCTGTTCCGGAATGTCTTCCTCCTCGTGAAGCGGCGGGAAATCTGGTGCACGCCAATCAATCTTGGCCAAGGTACGGAAATATACTTCATCGTTGATAAGCTGAGCAGGATCAATATCAGGAGCAAAGGTGTGAGGACGAACCGGCAGGATTAAATTTACAATATCGTAAACCGGTCTCTCCACCCGCTCATTCTGCAGGTTATATGATGGATGGTGCCGAGACAAGTCAGACTCCACTGCAATCTTGCTAGCGAGGGGACGCATCTCCTTTGTCAGAGCATAAAGGTCCTTTTCATTAAATGTTGAACCATCTTCCTTGGTATCAGGAAATCCGGTTAACACCTCTTCCGGATCAATGTCCGGGACCCAAGCTTTAGCCCTCGTAAGAGCCAGAAGAGCACCTCCTCGAGCAGCCGATTTCTTAACCTCTTCAAGACGAGCCGGCAGAATGGACAAACTATTCAAAGTATCTTTGATAGTTGAAGGAGCCGGTTTACCGAAGGAAGTGGCACTGATAATCCTTTGCGTTCCAGAGTACAACTGCTCGACCAAGGTATAGCAGGCCTTGAGTTTCTTCCGTAAGTCATCCCCAAGATGGGAGACACGGCGTCCTACATATAAACAATGAAAGTTAAACCGGTGCAAGTCACAGGTTACAAGGATAGAGACAGGAGTTCAGATTGTGCTTACCAAAAATAGCAGAAGTCATCAAGTCAATTTGGCGCTTTAACCCGGTTAATTCTTCAGTAACCGGGTTAAGTGCTCCTTCGGCATCCTGAACACGTTTCTCAAGATCTTTTTTCTGGACTTCAAAAGTAGTCCGCTCCTCGTCAAAGAACCTCTTCAAGTCTTCAGCAGTCTTTAAACTCACTTGGAGTTCTTTCTTAGCCTTTGAAGCGGCTGACTCGGTCTCTGTAAGCCGGCTTCGAAGTTCACTGATTTCCAGAGCATTCCGGTTCAGCTCAGCCTGTAGACAAAAGTTCAAAAGCAAGGTTAGAAATTACAAGCCTCAAGCACACAACCAAGTTGTCTACTTGACACTTGGGGGCTAATGGCAGTTGAAGTAATACAGCAAAGACAATTTGAAAGTACAAGTCTCAAGCACACAACCAAGTTGTATACTTGACACTTGGGGGCTAATGGCAGTTGAAGCAATGCACCAGAGACAATTTTGAAATTACAAGTATCAACTACATAACCAAGTTATCTACTTGATACTTGGGGGCTAATGTATGGATCAGCAGTTTAAACTACAAAGTTCCGGATTACCTTCAATAAAGCAGATAAACTGGAACTTGGGGGCTGCTATGAGATAAAGATGCGTCAAAGAAAGCAAAGTCAGAAGAGGAAAACTTACTTCATATTTTTCTCTCATCAGGTTTACTAGGCTGGCTTCGTAATCCCGGCTGCTGTGGAGCCGGTTCAAATATCCGGAATAGATATCTTGAGCACTCATACTTGAAAGACTGGATATATCAGTACTCCACTTCCCTTTTTCCTGAGTTATTTTTTCCGCTTTAGCTGTATGTTTTGCTAAAATGGTGGGTTCAGCTGGCGCAACATAAGCAGTGCCAGTAACCACAACATCAGGGGAAGTGGGTGCATTGGGAGGAGTAACTTCAACTTGAGCCGGATCAGGAGACGCCGGGTTAACTTGAGGAGAATTAACCCGGGCCGGACTTGGTGGGTCTTGGACATTTTCAGTGACAGGAGTTTCAAGAGCAGGTTCTTCAACCGGAGCTGCAGGGGTACCTTCTGGAGGAACGGCTGTAGACGGATCAATCACCGGTTCATCAGCAGAAGGATCAGCAACAGGCTTATTCGCCTTGGCCTTTTTGCTAGGTTTCGGTTTGCTGAAAAACAAGAAAGACAAGTTAGCGTTATAAAAAGAAAGGGGTGTTATAAACCGGAAGAGCTGAAGAGAGTTACCCCGGGACGGTCTTCAAAGGAGGAAGCTGTGTAGCGGTCGACTCGCCGGAAGAAGACAGCGGAGTTTCCTGATAGTCAGGATCAGACGGTTTAAGTGGTTTTCGGATAAGTCCGGCCTTGGGATGAAGAGGGGTCGGAGAGAGTATCACCTCAGCACGGCGCCTTCGAACCGGAGTTAATGAGATTCCAGAGGACTCCACCGCCAGGCCACTATGGCGAGTAGTCCGGCGAAAAGCTTCGTGTTGTTGCTTCTTCAAAGTAAAGTTAGGATCTAACTTAGCATATGGATGAGAAAATTGATATTTCCTGACGGTCCGACGGATTTTTTGAGGAGGAGGTTCTGAATCAGAAGAAATAAGGGTTACCTCAATCTCAGCCGGGTTATCACCTTCAAGTGGTTCCTGTGAAAAGGTATCATTAGATATGAGTACAAGTACATGAAAGCAAAACTTAAACCGGAGTAAGGCATACCTCGGAGTCCGGATCATCATCCTCAGAAGGAGAACCGGCATCAACGGCTGCTTTCCTTTTCTTGTTTGCAGGGGTTTTCCGGCGAGCCTGCTTTACAGTTTTTTCCTGAGGTTTTCTCCTCCAGAAGGGGTCATCAGCCTAAATGAAAAAAGCAAAGGCAAGTGAAAGACGGTTCAAAGAGGACGGTTTATAAAGTACAAGTTAAAGACAAACTTACTTCAGGCAGCTTATTCTTCTTAAAGTATGGGGCCAAGCCAACTTTAGAGCAATCTGTTAAAGCAGGATTGACAATCTTCTTGGCTGACTCCACTACTTCCGATTCAGAAAGCTTCTCCTTAGTAAACCTCTGAGGATCATCCGGTTTACCGGAGTATTTGCACATCAGCTTAGGGCGCCGGCTTAAAGGAAGGATGCTCCACGATAGCCAACAGCGAAGGAAATCAGTGCCAATCAGACCATTTGCCATAAAAGCTCTCGGCTTGGAGAGCTGTGGTGAGAACCGGGTCCGTTCAGCAGCACTTAGCCGTTGTGGCAAGGGGTGATTCGCCGGGATACGAGTTTCGTGATAACCCGGCAAACGATTTTCACCTTCAGGAGAGGTGTCTACACAATAAAACCAAGACTTGTTCCAGTCCTTAGGGTGAGTGTGTAAGGAGGCGTGAGGAAAAACTGCATCCCTCCTTTTCTGAATGCTAATCCCACCAAGCTCTTGGTGAGGTCCGCTGGTGAATTCAGTGCGCCGGTTTGCATGAAAGAAATCCCGGAATAAATCAACTGAAGGCTCCTCTTGCAGATACACTCCAGAAAATACTTGGAAATCGCAAATGTTGGAAACAGAGTTTGGTCCGATGTCCTGTGGATGCAGCTGGAAGGTGGCAAGAACATCCCGGAAAAATCTTGAACCGGGGGGAGAGAAGCCTCTAGAGATGTGGTCCAGAAATACGATGACTTCCCCGGATCTAGGAGTAGGAGGGCACTCATTACCCGGAGCACGCCATTTTAGCTCAGCCTGAGGGCCTAATGTGCCGATGCTCGACAGCTTGACTAAGTCATCCTCAGTCACGACAGAACGGACCCAATCGCACGAAACATACTGCTTAGCCATTTGAACAAAGTGCTGAAGAAGAGAAAGTACAGAAACGGATTATGAACGTACAATGATCCGGGATCTATTCATGTTATACAATGGTTGAAACGGAGAACTAGCTGGCAAGGTTAAACCGGCAATCATAAAACAAGTTATATCATTTCCGGTTTAAATGGCAGTTGAAGAGGAACAGTTTAAATCGTTGCATCAGTTTATATCATTTCCGGTTTATGGCATGACAATTTAAACCGGAACATACTTAGCGAATCTACCGAGGAGAAAAATAGGTTTCTAAATAATTGCTGAGGGGGGAAGATCTGAGTATGCTGAGGAAAAGAAACTAATCTACAGCGGAGTAATGATTGCTAAGGGGGAAAGCTACGCAGACTTCATACCAAAAGGACGAATTTACATGTCAGACAGGTGCAATAAAGATTCGACGCATCTACAGCGGAGTAAAAATGGAAGAAGATCGAAAAGTAAGGCTACTACGAGTCACAGATTCAAAGAACGAACAATACAAAGCTTGCTGAGAGCTCTAATGGTGGAACGGATAAATCTACAGCATTATGACGGTAAGATCTAATATAATATTAAGCGGAAGATCTACAGACTAGGGCCTAAAGGTCACAAGACTTCTATGAGAAATGTATCTACGAAGAGATGAAGCTTCATTGGAAACCCTAATGGCGGAAGAACAAGGCGAAGCAATGGCGGACGCAGATCAACTGCAAGGAGGATAAAATGTACCAGGGACAGCGAGAATCGGCGGCGGAGATAATCTGGTCAAGGCTCAGGTTGATGCAGCGGCCGGTCGAGGACTGGAGATCCGGCGGTCGTCGGCGGCGGTTTGAGCTCGGGCAGCAATGGAGGAAGAAGACGCAGGAAGAGGATGAAGGGAGAAGAAGATAATGAATGGAGTGTGGCAGTATTTATAGCCAGAGGTCAGATCTGAAACGACAGGAGCGAGAATCGAGGAGACAGAAATCGGATAAAGATCCCGTGATGCCTCGATCTTCGGGATAACCCTTAAAATACGCTACAGTACAGCTCACAGCGTTAAATGCGGAGATGATGTCATTGTCAGACTTTAATGATTTCGGAGGATGACGTCAGAGCCGGTTTACAAAAAAGATGAAGACAGAAGAAAATTATATGAGACGAAGAAGACTGATATGAACAAGTTCAAATCATTCTGGGGCCTAATGTCAGGGATATGGTTAGTAGGTATAAACCGGATATTGTAAACCGGCTTAGTTATATTGTACTTGGTTTTACTATTTTAGTAGAGACTACGGCCCATGAGATTTCAAGGCCCATGTATAGAAGTACGGTTTGTAAACCGCCAGGAGATGTAACTTGAGAGATAGGAAAGAAAAGGCAGAGACCGAGGCGGACACGATTATGAGCCAGCCTCGGGACTCTGTAAACCGGACCAGGCGTCACCTCTATATAAAGGGACGACCCGGCGACGGTTCAAGGACAAGCAACAATCAACCCGTCGAGACACAGGCAAAGCGAATCCGCTCCCTGTAAACCAACGCCCAAGCAATACCAAACCAACTAGACGTAGGCTTTTACCTTCTCGAAGGGGCCGAACTAGTATAAATCCTTTGTGTCCTTTGTGTGCCATGAATCCTTTCAAGCTAACCCGTGCGATGGTTCCATCATCAAGTCCGCTAAACCGGACATCTGCCGTGTTAATTCCACGACACCCTTGAAAAGGCACCGGCCAGTAAAGATGAAATTAGTGGTCTTGCTTCTATTCCCGTGCCACCTAATGATCCTTTAGAACAATACTTGCTAGACCATGAAAATGATATGCATATGAATGAGAGAAGGGAAATAGATGAAATATTCTTTAAACAGGGGCCCGTATTGAAAAACAACTTGCCTGTTGAAATCCTAGGGGATACTCCTCCACCCAAGGGTGATCCCGTGTTTGAACTTAAACCTTTGCCTGATAATCTTAAGTATGTTTATCTTGATGAAAAGAAGATATATCCTGTTATTATTAGTGCTAACCTTTCAGAACAGGAAGAAGAAAAATTATTGAAAACTCGGAAGAAGCACCGAGCTGCTATTGGATATACTCTAGATGATCTTAAGGGCATTAGTCCCACTATATGCCAGCACAAGATAAAACTGGAAGAAAATGCTAAACCAGTTATTGATCATCAGCGACGGTTAAATCCTAAGATGAAAGAAGTGGTAAGGAAGGAAATACTAAAGCTTCTACAGGCAGGTATTATCTATCCAGTTGCTGATAGCCAGTGGGTAAGTCATGTCCATTGTGTTCCTAAGAAAGGAGGTATGACTGTCGTCCCTAATGATAAAGATGAATTGATTCCGCAAAGAATAGTTACAGGTTATAGGATGGTAATTGATTTCCGTAAGTTAAATAAAGATACTAAGAAAGATCATTACCCCTTGCCATTTATTGATCAAATTCTAGAAAGGTTATCCAAACATACTCATTTCTGCTTTCTAGATGGTTATTCGGGTTTCTCTCAAATACCTGTGTCAAAAGGGGATCAAGAAAAGACCACCTTTACTTGTCCTTTCTGTACCTTTGCTTATAGACGTATGCCTTTTGGTTTATGTAATGCACCTGCTACCTTTCAAAGATGCATGATGGCTATATTCTCTGATTTTTGTGAAAAGATTATTGAGGTGTTCATGGATGATTTCTCCGTTTACGGAACTTCTTTTGATGATTGCTTAAGCAACCTTGATCGAGTTTTGCATAGATGTGAAGACACTAACCTTGTCTTGAATTGGGAGAAGTGCCACTTTATGGTTAATGAAGGCATTGTCTTGGGACATAAAATTTCTGAAAGAGGTATTGAAGTTGGAACATAAGGTGCTCAACTAGGATTTCAAACTTGCCGGTGGAAAGAGGTTATTTGACATTAGCTGTCTCGATGAGTGGAGAACCCAGGCCTATCAGAATGCCAAACTGTTTAAAGAAAAAGTTAAAAGATGGCATGACAAGAGGATACAAAAGCGTGAGTTTAACGTAGGTGATTATGTCTTGTTATTCAACTCTCGTTTAAGATTTTTTGCAGGAAAACTTCTCTCCAAGTGGGAAGGACCTTACATTATCGAGGAAGTCTATTGTTCTGGTGCCATAAAAATCAACAACTTCGAAGGCACAAATCTGAAGGTGGTGAATGGTCAAAGAATCAAACACTATATCTCACGTAATCCTATAAATGTTGAAACTAATATTATTGAAACCATAACCCCGGAGGAATACATAAGGGACACTTTCCAGAATGATTCAGCCTCCGAAAAGGAAGAGGTATGTGATACGGTAAGTAAACCGACTCCAAAACAGTTCTAAAGGCAATTTTTCTCCGTTTTGGAATATTTAGAAAAAAAGAAAAATAAACCGCAGTCCGGAAGAGACACGAGGCGTCCTCGAGGGTGGAGGGCGCGCCCCCCTTCCCAAGGCGCGCCCCCTGCCTCGAGGACACCCCGTGTGTCCCCTAGACTCCGTTTTCTTATGGGTTACTCCTTTTGTTTGGGAAAAATTCATTATATATACTCCCGAAGGTTTTGACCTCTGTATCACGCAAAAATCCTCTGTTCTCATTTCGAGCTGTTTTCTGTTAAGGTTTGTGAAGCCAGGCATCATGTCGTCTCCCTCCTCCAACAACGAAGGCAACAATGCTTGGCTAATGAAGATAGATCTGAAGAGGGAAGGACCCGAGGCGATCCACAAGGAGAAGAAGATCAAGATGGAGGTGGAAGATCTGGCTCCAGCAGTGGGAGAAGAAGACACCTCTAAATCCCTTCCTAATCTCTTTACCTCAACTGAGCTAGAAGCTTTCAGGATGATTGAGTTAGCTCAGATCCGCAACAAGCATCTCACAAGTTAAAATCATTTGTTAAAGGATTACATAGCTGCTCTCAAAGGTATTATCCGCAAGCTGGAAGATCTCCTACGCTCGATATATGAGGATCCCCTGTCACTACTTGCAACTCCATCATCACCAACCCCGAAGAAAGAGACACAATCACATGGGTATGGGCACTCCCCTTGGCAACTACCAAGCTTGGGGGAGTGACCCCGGTATCGTATCACCATCACTCCTATATTTACCGTTTTACTTAGTTCGATCCTTTTGGTAGTATCTTGATCTATTAGAATAAAGTTAGCATGATCTAGTTGTGAGCTTTTGCTTTGTGAGCTTTATCCTTTGTAATCGAGTCCGTGAGCTATATAATAAATATTAGTGTTGAGTCAAGGGCTTGATTTCCTCACTTGGGTCATGATAAAAAGAAAGAAAACATAAAGAGTATCAAAGAGATCATATCGATCTTATGGGAAGTAATGACTTCACATACAAGAGTATGATAACTAAAAGTTGTTGGGAGGTGACAAATGTAGTTTTGGTCATCGTTGCAATTAATAGGAAGTAATAAAAGAAGAGAGGCTTCACATACAAATATACTATCTTGGACATCTTTTATGATTGTGAGCACTCATTAAAGTATGACATGCTAAAGAGTTGATGTTGGACAAGGAAGACAACATAATGGGATATGTCTTCTTATATCCGA
The DNA here is from genome assembly GCA_902687465.1 of Secale cereale. Lineage (NCBI taxonomy): Eukaryota > Viridiplantae > Streptophyta > Magnoliopsida > Poales > Poaceae > Secale > Secale cereale. Next base: position 37,038,490 of record LR738713.1, on the reverse strand, counting down.
AATAAAGTATATTGTCATGGATCATCCAACATATTGAGCTTGCCTTTCTCCCTCATGCTAGCCAAAACTCCTCGCACTAAGTAGAGATACTACTTGTGCTTCCATATATCCTTAAACCCAGTTTTGCCATGAGAGTCCACCATACCTACCTATGTATTGAGAAAGATCCTTCCAAGTAAGTTGTCATGTTGCAAATCCGCTAAAATATGTATGATTTATTAGTGTGGGAGAAATTAGCTTCATACGGTCTTGTGATATGGAAGTAATAAAAGCGACGGACTGCATAATAAGGTCCTAATCACAAGTAGAAATATAAAGCGAAGTTCTTCTATGCTAAGACTTTGTGCATCCAACCATAAAAACACATGACAACCTCTGCTTCCCTCTGCGAAGGGCCTATCTTTTATTCTTGTCTTATAAGTGTCAAGGTGAAACCCACCTTTCCCTACATTTTATCCTTTGGCAAGCACATTGTGTTGGAAAGATCCTGGCATATATACCCACTTGGATGTAAGTTTTCATGATCTATTACTGTTGACATTACCCTTGAGGTAAAAGGTTGGGAGGCAACACCATAAGCCCCTATCTTTCTCTGTGTCCGATTAAAACTCCATAAACATAAGTATTGCGTGAGTGTGAGCAATTGTGAAAGACTATATGATAGTTGAGTATGTAGGCTTGCTGAAAAGCTCTTATATTGACTCTTTCCGACGTTACGATAAATTGCAATTGCTTCAATGACCGAGACCAAAGTTTGTTAGTTTCCAATGAAGTTTATGATGTGTACTTGATATTGTGGATGAATTGTTACTTTAGCATAAGAATCATATGACTATATTTATTTAAGTTGCTGTTATGAGAATGATCATGATGCCCTCATGTCCGTATTTTGTTTTTATCGACACCTCTATCTCTAAACATGTGGACATATTTTTCGATATCGGCTTTCACATGACGACAAGCGAGGTCTAAGCTTGGGGGAGTTGATACGTCCATTTTGCATCATGCTTATAAGTTGATATTTATTGCATTATGGGCTGTTCATACATGTTTTGTCATAATACTTATGCCTTTTCTCTCTTATTTTACAAGGTTTACATGAAGAGGGATAATGCCGGCAGCTGGAATTCTGGGCTGGAAAAGGAGCAAACTCTGGAAACCTATTCTGCACAACTCCAAAAGCCTTGAAACTCCACGGAACATCGTTTCGGAAAATATAAATAATATCTGGCGGAAGAAACCCACGAGAGGGGCCACCGGCTAGCCTCGAGGGTGGGGGGCGCGCCCCCCTGCCTCGAGGGCTAGCCGGCAGGCCCCCTAAGCCCATCTTCTCCTATATGAGGTGTTTTGACCTGGAAAAAATCATAAGGAAGCTTTTGGGACCAGACGTCGTCGTCTCGAGGCGGAAACCAATCTAGGGCTCCGGCAGAGCTATTCTGCCGGGGATACTTCCCTCCGGGAGGGGGAAATCGTCACCACCGTCATCACCAACAACTCTCCCATCTTGGGGAGGGCTATCTTCATCAACATCTTCACCAGCACCATCTTCTCTCAAACCCTAGTTCATCTCTTGTATCCAATTTTTGTACCCAAACCTCAGATTGGTACCTATGGGTTGCTAGTAGTGTTGATTACTCCTTGTAGTTGATGCTAGTGGGTTTATTTGGTGGAAGATCATATGTTCAGATCCATTATGCATATTAATACCCCTCTGATCATGAACAATATTATATCTTGCGAGTAGTTACTTTTGTTCCTGAGGACATGGGAGAAGTCTTGCTATTAGTAGTCATGTGAGTTTGGTCTTCGTTCGATATTTTGATGAGATGTATGTTGTCTTTCCTCTAGTGGTGTCATGTGAACGTCGACTACATGACACTTCACCATTATTTGGGCCTAGAGGAAGGCATTGGGAAGTAATAAGTAGATGATGGGTTGCTAGAGTGACAGAAGCTTAAACCCTAGTTTATGCGTTGCTTCGTAAGGGGCTGATTTGGATCCATATGTTTCAAGCTATGGTTAGGTTTACCTTAATACTTCTTTTGTAGTTGCGGATGCTTGCATTAGAGGTTAATCATAAGTGGGAGGCTTGTCCAAGTAAGGGCAGCACCCAAGCACTGGTCCGCCCACATACCAAATTATCAAAGTACCGAACGTGAATCAGATGATCGTGATGAAAACTAGCTTGACGATAATTCCCATGTGTCCTCGGGAGCGCTTTCCTTTATATAAGGGTTTGTCCAGGCTTGTTCTTTGCTACAAAAAGGATTGGGCCATCTTGCTGCACCTTATTTACTTTTACCTTTTGTCACTTGCTACCAATTATCTTATAACAAAACTATCTCTTACCTATAATTTCAGTGCTTGCAGAAAATACCTTACTGAAAACTGCCTATCATTTCCTTCTGCTCCTCGTTGGGTTCGACACTCTTACTTATCGAAAGGACTATGATAGATCTCCTGCACTTGTGGGTCATCAAGACTCTTTTCTGGCGCCGTTGCTGGGGAGTGAAGCGCCTTTGGTAAGTGGAATTTGGTAAGGAAAAATTTATATAGTGTGCTGAAATTTATTGTCACTTGTTACTATGGCTCAAAATCCTTTGAGGGGCTTGTTCGGGGTATCTTCACCCCGAGCAAAAGAGCAAAGAGTTGCTCCTCAACCTACCGCACCTATTGAAAATGTTTGCTTTGAGATTCTTTCGGGTATGATAGAGAAACTGCTTGAAAATCCCTATACAGGAGACGGAACACTTCACCCCGACTTACACCTAATCTATGTGGATGAAGTTTGAGGATTGTTTAAGCTTGCAGGTATGCCCGAGGATGTTATCAAGAAGAAGGCATTCCTTTATCTTTGAAGGGAGATGCATTGACATGGTTTAGGCTATGCGATGATATGGCATCATGGAACTATAATCGTCTGAAGTTGGAATTTCATCATAAGTTCTACCCTATGCACCAGGTTCATCGTGATCGTAATTATATTTATAATTTCTAGCCTCGCGAAGGAGAAAGCATCGCTCAAGCTTCGGGAAGGCTTAAGTCAATGTTATATTCATGCCCCAATCATGAGCTTTCAAGGAAAATGATTATTCGAAAATTTTATGCTCGGCTTTCTCATAATAATCGCTCCATGCTCGATACTTCTTGCTCTGGCTCTTATATGATGACGACTATTGAATTCAAATGGGATTTATTGGAAATAATTAAACGCAACTCTGAAGATTTGGATCTCGACGAGGGTAAGGAGTCAGGTAGACCCCTAAGTTTGATTGTGTTAAAGCTTTTATGGATACCGATGTTTTCCGTGAGTTTAGCACTAAATATGGACTTGACTCTGAGATAGTAGCTTCTTTCTGTGAATCTTTTGCTACTAATGTTGATCTCCCTAAGGGGAAGTTGTTTAAATACCACCCCCCTATTGAAGTAAAAGTAGTTGAACATCTTCATGTTGATCGTATCTTCTATACGACTCATGTTCGACCTTTCGGTCTTCCGTGTTCTGAGGCCATGTTTGTACAAGCTAGGCTCGTCAAGTGAACCCTAAGTGTATTGCATGTGTAAATCTGGCTTACACCCGTTGTATGCGAACGTTAGAGCCTATCACACCCGATCATCGCGTGGTGCTTCGGAACTATGATCCTTAGCAACGGTGCACAGTTAGGGGGAACACAATTCTTGAAATTTTAGTGAGAGATCATCTTATTTACTACCGTCGTTCTAAGCAAATAAGATGCATAAACATGATAAACATCACATGCAATCAAATAAAGTGACATGATATGGCCAATATCATTTTGCTCCTTTGATCTTCATCTTCGGGGCTCCATGATCATCATCGTCACCGGCATGACACCATGATCTCCATCATCATGATCTACATCATCGTGTCTCCATGAAGTCGTCTCGCCAAATATTACTTCTACTACTATGGCTAACGTTTAGCAATAAAGTAAAGTAATTACATAGCGTTATTCAGTGACACGCAGGTCATACAATAAATAAGACAACTCCTATGGCTCATGCCGGTTGTCATTCTCATCGACATGCAAGTCTTGATTCCTATTACAAGAACCTGATCAATCTCATACATCATATATATCATTTATCACATCTTTTGGCCATATCACATCACATAGCACATGCTGCAAAAACAAGTTAGACGTCCTCTAATTGTTGTTGCAAGTTTTTACGTGGCTGCTATAGGTTTCTAGCAAGAACGATTCTTACCTACGCCAAAACCACAACGTGATATGTCAATTTCTATTTACCCTTCATAAGGACCCTTTTTCATCGAATCTGATCCGACTAAAGTGGGAGAGACAAACACCCGCTAGCCACCTTATGCAACTAGTGCATGTCAGTCCGTGGAACCTGTCTCACGTAAGCGTACGTGTAAGGTCGGTTCGGGCCGCTTCATCACACGATGCCGCCGAATCAAGATTGGACTAGTAGCGGCAAGAGAATTGAACAAATCTACGCCCACAACTGCTTTGTGTTCTACAAGTGCAAGATGCTACGCAGAAACCTGGCTCTGATACCACTGTTGGGGAACGTAGCAGAATTCAAAATTTTCTACGCTTCACCAAGATCAATCTAAGGAGTCATCTAGCAACGAGGGATAAAGGAGTGCATCTACATACCCTTGTAGATCGCGAGCGGAAGCGTTCAAGAGAACGTGGATGATGGAGTCGTACTCGTCGTGATCCAAATCACTGATGATCCCAGCGCCGAACAGATGACACCTCCGTGTTCAACACACGTACGGTGCAGCGATGTCTCCTCCTTCTTGATCCAGCAAGGGGGGAGGATTGGTTGATGGAGATCCAGCAGCACGACGGCGTGGTGGTGGATGCAATGGAAATTCTGCACGGCTTCGCCAAGCACCGCGGGAGGAGGGAGAGGTGTAACGGGGAAGGGGGAGGCACCAGGAGCAAGGGTGCGGCTGCCCTCCCTCCCCCCCACTATATATAGGGGCCAGGGGGGCGCCAGCCCTAGGAGATGCAATCTCCTAGAGGGGGCAGCTGCCAGGGGGGAGGCTTGCCCCCCAAGGCATGTGGTGCGCCCCCCACCCCTAGGGTTTCCAACCCTAGGCGCAGGGGGGACCAAGGGGGTGCACCAGCCCACTATGGGCTGGTTCCCCTCCCCCTACGGCCCATGGGGCCCTCCGGGAAAGGTGGCCCCAGCCGATGGACCCCCGGGACCCTTCCGGTGGTTTTGGTACACTACCGGTGACCCCCGAAACTCTCCCGATGGCCGAAACTGGACTTCCTATATATAATTCTTTACCTCCTGACCATTCCGGAACTCCTCTTGACATCCGGGATCTCATCCGGGACTCCGAACAACATTCTGGTTATCGTGTGTATATATCTCTACAACCCTAGCGTCACCGAACCTTAAGTGTGTAGACCCTACGGGTTCGGGAGACACGTAGACATGATCGAGACGACTCTCCGGTCAATAACCAACAGAGGGATTTGGATACCCATGTTGGTTCCTACATGTTCCTCGATGATCTCATCGGATGAACCACGATGTCAAGGATTCACTCAATCCCGTATGCAATTCCCTTTGTCTATCGCTACAGTACTTGCCCGAGATTTGATCGTCGGTATACCGATACCTTGTTCAATCTCGTCATGGCAAGTCTCTTTACTCGTTGCGCAATACATCATCCCGTGACCAACTCCTTAGTCACATTTAGCTCATTATGATGATGTCTTACCGAGTGGGCCCAGAGATACCTCTCCGTCATACGGAGTGACAAAACCCAGTCTCGGTTCGTGCCAACTCAACAGATACTTTTGGAGATACCCGTTGCGTACCTTTATAGCCACCCAGTAACGTTGTGACGTTTGGCACACCCAAAGTATCCCTACGGTATCCGGGAGTTGCACAACCTCATGGTCTAAGGAAAATATACTTGACGTTGGAAAAGCTTTAGCATTACGAACTACACGATCTTGTGCTAGGCATAGGATTGGGTCTTGTCCATCACATCATTCTCCTAATGATGTGATCCCGTTATCAATGACATCCAATGTCCATGGTTAGGAAACCGTGACCATCTGTTGATCAACGAGCTAGTAACTAGAGGCTTTACCAGGGACACATTGTGGTCTATGTATTCACACATGTATCATTGTTTGCGGATAATACAATTCAAGCATGAATAACATAATATTATCATGAAAAAGGAAATATAATCATAACCATTTTATTATTGACTCTAGGGCATATTTCCAACATATTTGGGCCTAGAGGAAGGCATTGGGTAGTAATAAGTAGATGATGGGTTGCTAGAGTGACAGAAGCTTAAACCCTAGTTTATGTGTTGCTTCGTAAGGGGCTGATTTGGATCCATATGTTTCAGGCTATGGTTAGGTTTACCTTAATACTTCTTTTGTAGTTGTGGATGCTTGCATTAGAGGTTAATCATAAGTGGGAGGCTTTTCCAAGTAAGGGCAGCACCCAAGCACCGGTCCACCCACATACCAAATTATCAAAGTACCGAACGCGAATCAGACGATCGTGATGAAAACTAGCTTGACGATAATTCCCATGTGTCCTCGGGAGCACTTTCCTTTATATAAGGGTTTGTCCCGGCTTGTCCTTTGCTACAAAAAGGATTGGGCCATCTTGCTGCACCTTATTTACTTTTACCTTTTGTCACTTGCTACCAATTATCTTATAACAAAACTATCTCTTACCTATAATTTCAGTGCTTGCAGAAAATACCTTACTGAAAACTGCCTGTGATTTCCTTCTGCTTCTCGTTGGGTTCGACACTCTTAATTATAGAAAGGACTACGATAGATCCCCTACACTTGTGCATCATCACTCCGTATGGAAGCATCATCATAGCTGTCGTGCACTTCTGGATTAAGGTGAATCCAAGTTTGCCGATGCAATCCTTCTTGCACTTGAAGTAGTTGTCGAACTCCCGGATGGAAGTCACAATCCTGAGGAAAAGCTTTCGTCTCATCCGATAACAGCACCGAAATACTTTTTCGCCGTGGAACGGAGCGTAGGCGAAATAGTCGGAGTAGAGCATGCAATAGCCTTCCAGACGATGCCGGGTCTTTGCTTTCAGCCGCCCTGGCACCGAGCCTCCTCGCCGTGGCTTTTCATTGCTCGCGAGCAGGCCGAAGAGGGCGGAGAGGACCATGAGATGCATCGGCTTCCTCCTCCATCAATGCCGCGAGGGCCGCCTCGTCGGCCGAGTCCATCGGCCGAGCAGGCAAATCGTCGAATACCTGGCGGGCGCGGTGGGCGCGGAGCTGTTGGTACGCCGCCCTGCGTGGCCGGAGCGCCAGAAAACTCACCCGGAAGGTAGTGGAGAGGTTGCCGCGGCGAGACCTTCTCTCTTTTCCGGCGGTGTTGGGCGGTGGGCGGCGCCGGGATCTGCGGGGTGGTGGCCGAGCGCGCGGAGGGTAGGGTGCAAATCTGGTCGATTGCCTTTACTTTTTGCCTGACAGTTGTGCCAAGGCGTGTTTTTCCTGACGCCGGAGCCCCCGAATGCCCCCCTCCCCCAGTGCGATGGGTTCGGTCTGGGATCGCCTGGCCCAAAAATAGGCCGAGCCGGCGGATTTCGGCTTCTTGGGGGCGCGATTGGAGGGTTTTTTCGGTGCCGCCGTGGAAAAAGTCGCCCTGGGGGGGCTGTTGGGGGCGCGGCTAGAGATGATCTAAGAACCTACACGCGAGGAAACTCACTGACTGGGCAGAGCACTATATTGATCGACGATTTTTGACATAGCCGCCTCCCTCTCCAAAAAAAACCTAGATAGTTGTGAATGCTCCACCCGCTTCTCGCCAGCAAGGCCAGGTGTCCCCTTGTCCTCCCTGATAGGCCTGGAAGGCCGCATTGATGAGCTTCCTCCTCGGTACCTGCTGAGGTGGATCTAGACCCCTCAAGGACATACAGTTCAACCTAGGCTTCAACAAGCCCGACGAGGCCAGACGTCGTTCCTTTTAACCACAACGTTGTTTATCTATCCTTTCTACGTGTTGGCAACATTGGTTAGTCCTCCTGCACATCGGTGGAGTCGACTAGGCCCTAACAGGGTTCACCAGTATGCTGGTGTGCTCCGCCCAGATGAGGCGACCGGGGGTTGCGTGCTCCACCCAGATGAGGCGACCGGGGGCTCCTTGGTCCTTTCCACTCTGCTGGGCACCCCACAGACAACGCCGTGGGCTCGATGGACCTCGCCGACGATAGGCTGGAGTTGATCATTGTGGGGGATCCCTCTTTGCTCCGCTCGCATCCAAACAAGGTCTTGATGCCGAGCTCCCATGCCACAAAACACACCACACGGTTAGTGTTGGTAATAGCGGGGCTATTTTCGACCATAGGTGTGCTGAATAAATTTCCCGTTGATGTAACCCATGCAATCTTGAGGTGCCGATAGTTTGATGGAATGCAATGGTGTTCCTAAAAAAGAAAAGAAAAACCTCCATTTGGCGGTGTCAATTTTAGCGCCGTTTTGTATCGACAAGCAAGGATATCTAAATCAAAAAACAAGTAAACCTCCATTTGTCTGAATTTAATTTTTATATTGTATAAGTTTAGTATTGTAGATGTTGATATTTTCATATAAATATGAACAAACTTCACGAAGTTTGACTTACAAATCTTATATGCAGAATAAAAAGAATCATATGGAGTATGCACATTCCTATCTCAATATCGGTGACTACACAACAATAGCTACAAGGGCACCATTAACTACTACCTCCATTCTGTATTATAAGATGTTTTGGATATTTCAATGTGTATGCTACATACACACTATCAATTAATGGACGAACACACTAAAACCGGCTATATACATCCAATTCAGAAAAAGGTTACTAGACCATCTTATAATTCAGAACAGGGTACTACAGTTAACCACAGCAAGCAACTCTTGGACTTGTTTCCACATAACTACATCCATCTCTAGAGTTAATGACCAATGCAGAACCTACATATCTCGAATCACTCCATTCGACAGCAGAACTTACACACGCAAATTTTGGTTTTACTCATAATTAAATACTAACAGCACAGACTGGAATACCATAACAAATAGATGTAATGTAAGATAATATGTCCTTTGGATCCGCTGTTCCTCCATCTTCAGATAATATGTCAGTTTCCGTGCAGTCTTCCGTTCACGCCTTCTTGAAGATACCAACTGACTGACCTTCTCCTCCCTCTCTTTCGTCAGGCTAAAAAACTCGGCTTCTCGGCATTGGACAACTCTTTCCTGGAAAGCATTCTTATGCTCCAACAATCAAGAGAGTCTCTTCTTCTCCAGCAAGTCACCCGCGTGGCGCTGCTCGCTGATCTCAATCTCTCTCAGATGCTCCTGCTCGTGGAGGACCTTCTCTTCCTCAATGCGTTTTCGGAAGGCCTCCTCGATCAGTGGCGCTTCCTCCTGCCGTCTTGCCCTCTCCAAGTGATCCGTTCTCTTTGCTAGCTTCTCCAGCCTCTTGTCCATCCCCTCACGCGACATTGTATGACCTAGGTAACACGATGCAATATCCATGGCGACTTGTCTTGTTAAGTTTTGTCTTGATTTTCCTATTTCCGTCTGCTTTCTGTCCTCTATCTCCCACTGATCCGCTGCTGCTCCCGAAGCCTCCGTTCCTTCAAAAACCTCTCCCTTTCTTCGTTTGTGGATTTCTTCTGAATGCTCAATCTCCTTGCCTTCTCTGCCTTTTCCTTTCCCAATATCTGACGCTCATCATCTTCTTTACGTTTTTCAATGGATGATTTCCTTGCGAGAAGCCTTTGATGTTCTTTCTCCACCACCCCAGCGAGACTAATTGGGTCTTTGCTGAGTTTGGATAGCTTATGCACAGCTGGATGAAGAAGACTGCTTGCTTTGTTTATGGAATCAGCCAGGACACCAATAAGGTGACTAGTAGTACTATGCACATCAGATTCTATTTTCGTGTTGCCGAAACGAACAGCTCCAGACAAATGGTCAACTTTCATGGCAAGAAAATTGTGCTTGACGGCATCAACAGCGATCTTCTACACGACATCGAAGTCAAAGAAGGGGATCATTCTAGAGAGTGTATCAATTCTCATGGACTGGAAAACACGAGACGCCTGAAAATGATTAAAAAGAGAGTTGAGAAATACTATGTTTTATGATAAAGTGAATACATATTCGCAACAAAAAGAAGTGGATATATTATCGCTAGTGAGTCATAGTATAGGACCTGCTGCAGCACCCACAGTGCAGTAAGCTTCTCCAATGCTGGCTGGTATCGCGATAACTAAATCTTTGGAACTGAAGGTGCAGCTGAAAGCTTTCCTCCGATCGTAGAAATCTTGGAAAGCAGAGGCTGCACTTTTGATGCTAGATCCAGAGGAAGGAACTCATGCTCCACAAGGTTGTATAGATCTTGTACTTCTTGGGAAGAAAAGCAAATCACACCTCTGGCATCCAACTCGGAAAGAAGAGATGCTCTTGAAACCTGAAAAGTAAACACGTACAAAGATTTAGCCAAAAAAAGCAAATAATTATACTATTATGCAAAATTATCTTAAATTGAGAACAGTTGGAAGGAAAACCTTTTCTCTGTTCTCACGCTTGGAGTCAAAGGAGAAATTGAGAAGGTTGTCCATACGCGAGCTGCGCTCCTTTTCATTTTCAAGCTCCAGATGGGATACACCAGACTTATGGTCATCATATGGCGTAACAGAAAGTGCGGCGAGCAAAGTAGAAGATGCTAGTAACTGCAGATCCTTCCGAGTTAAATTTTTATTGTGACACTTGTGCAAATTGAAAAGCTCCAACCATGCATATGCATGATGCAAGTAGTGACTCTCAGACGTCTAGAATATCTCAGTCAGCTTGGCGTAATACACGGACAGGACGGATGGTTTTGGATTCTCTGAACCATGCTCATCAAGACATGGATGTCCTACACCGATCGGATGGCTTCCTGGGATAGGGAAAGCTCTGTAGCAATCTTCAGCTGCTCAACCTTGGTATCAAGGTACAACTGGCAACTCTCAAGGGAAGTCAGATCAGGACGATCTCGATATGATCTGTTCATATTTGCAAGATGGTTTCTGATCATCTCACACAGCCTACGGAACTCGGTGTATCTTTTGTACTGCTTGCAAAACTGAAAGGCCTTGTGCGCAGCCATGGAATACAGTGCCTCGAGCTTGGAGTTGTTCCTCAGCACCTCCAGCACCGTCCTGTACGTCTCCCACAGGAACTTGAGCCACGGGGTGTCGGACCGGTCCTTCCCACCGATGTAGCTGAGCATCAGGTCCTCTGGTGCTTCCAGATCATGGACATCAAGAGCGTGCGCCTGGTGATCCATGGCCGCCTCCTCGGCCTTCTTGTTGGACAGATGCATGAAGTGTCTGACGACCTCCTCTAGAGAGGACACGTTGTTGAGCTGCTGCTGGCAGGCGATTCTCGAGTACTGAATGAGCCCGTCCTTGGCGAAGCTGCCTTTCCTCAGATCCACGCACAGCTCCACGTACATCATCATGACCTTCTCGAGAGGCGTCTGCCATGACCGGCATCTCTTGGATGTGATGAGGTCATGCAGCGCCGCCTGCTTTTGCCCGATGTGGATGTAAGGGCATATTTCTCCCTAAGTAGTTTTAGTGATTGATGACAATGCATTTGTGGACTAATCGTGTGCCCTAAGCTCTTTCAGATATATCTCACCTAGGCACAAGACGATTATGTGCCCCTCGGAACCTATGGAAGACGTTGTTTCCTTTTGCTTCTTTTTCGGTGGATTTGAGTAATAGGAAAGCCGTACTATTAAGAGGGGGTCCGCTTCGGAAAGGTTTGGGTGGAATCAACACGTACACGTCTACACTCTCGCACCACCTTTCCTTTGCTTCTCTGGAGCTCCGGCTGTTTTCCTCGTCAGTACAAAACCATGGCTTCCTACTAATACAACTGCCTGGTATGCGGTAGTACCGCTCATAGTGAGCGGTAGTACCGCACAGCCACATTGTAGTACCGCCTCAGGACAGCGGTAGTACCGCACGGAGCGGTAGTACCGTATCATGAGCACGGTAGTACCGTGTAGCTGGCCCGGCATCGTAACTAGTACGGTAGTAGGTGCGGAAGTAATTTTTTACTTCCGCATCCTACACGGTAATACTGCTTGGGTCAAGCGGTAGTACCGTGTCATGTTTTTGCTACTACCGTATTTCTGCGGATGTAGTTTATTTCGTCCGCACTAGTCCTCGGCTTGTCTTTCTCTGCCTTGCGGTAGTACCACAGGGACGTGCGGTAGTACCGCTCAGGCAGTACTACCGCCCGTATTGTCAACGCAACAGAGTTAAGTCTGGGCTAGTACTACACCAGCGGCAGTACCGCAACCAGAGTGGTAGTACCGCTGGCCAAGCCGTAGTATCGTAACTTACGTGCGGTAGTACCGTGCTCTGCGGGCAGAAATGTGGGATAACGGTTGGATTTGTTCTCCCACTATATATAGGGAGTCTTCTTCTCCAAGAAGACTTACCTCTTCCTTCCCAAAGCTCCATTGTTGCTCAAAGCTCTATTTCCGCCCGATCTCTCTCCCTAGCCAATCAAACTTGTTGATTTCCTCGGGATTGCTTGAGAAGGCACCGATCTACACTTCCACCAAGAGATATTTGATCCCCCCACTAATCCCTTGCGGATCTTGTTACTCTTGGGTGTTTGAGCACCCTAGACGGTTGAGGTCACCTCGGAGCCATATTCCATTGTGGTGAAGCTTCGTGGTGTCGTTGGGAGCCTCCAATTCGGTTGTGGAGATAGCCCCAACCTTGTTTGTAAAGGTTCGGTTGCCGCCTTCAAGGGCACCACTAGTGGAATCACGGCACCTTGCATTGTGTGAAGGCGTGAGGAGAATACGGTGGCCCTAGTGGCTTCTTGGGGAGCATTGTGCCTCCACACCGCTCCAACGGAGACGTACTTCCCCTCAAAGGGAAGGAACTTCGGTAACACATCCTCGTCTTCACCGGCTCCACTTGTGGTTAACTCTTTCCTTTATTTGTGCAAGCTTTCCTCGTTTATCTTATATATCTTGCTTGTGAGGTTGTTATCTTTGCTTCCTATAAGTTGTCATCATAGTAGCATATCTAGACAACTTACTTTGTTGCTTAATTTAAATTGGTTAAGAAAAGCTAAAAATTGTTAGTTGCCTATTCACCCCCCCCCTCTAGTCAACCATATCGATCCTTTCATGGAATCAGCTCCTCCGCTCTCTTTAGGGCGCTCTCGGGCCTCACGGAGATCGTCAACATGGTTGGATCGCCGCCGGAGACGAAGGGCGGCGGAAGCTGGGGCGTGGGAGGAGGCGGCGGCGGCGGCGAGGACGTAGGGTTGCGTGGGGTGCGAACCGAGATGGGGTGGAGAGACAAATAAGTAAGGCGCGCGGGGGTGCGAACCGAGATGGGGTGGAGAGACAAATAAGTAAGACAAATAAGTAATTTGTCGCTGCAACATCTCTTCTTGGCGTCCGTTTGGCGGGTGATCCGGCCCCTGTGGACCGTATGATGGGAGAACGAACGGCTGGTGTCACGTCGTGTCTCTCCTAGTCGTTCCAGAGGCGGTGCTGTCGCCAACTGGACGGTGTACTTTGGCTGGAAACAGGAGGTGGTTTGAGCAAAACCCACGACCAAGTTAAGCTTAAAAATAAAAATAAAAACACGGCCAAGTTTGGATGCATCGTTTTATTTTCTTGAAACACCCTCACTCGATTGTTACTCCACAGCCATCGGATCCGAGCTTGATCCGGCGACACACAACTCTCTCCCACGTGGCCACGGCCTCAAGCAGACTAACCCAATGATCTTGCAACATGAGTCATGTTGCAAATTCTGGAGGGCAACATGGCTCATGTTGCGGACTATCCCAACCGGTTTGCAACATGAGTGTCGAGCGCAATATAACTCATGTTGCGAACTGACCCAACCGGTTTGCAAACATGATTCATGTTGCAAACTCTCAAGCACAAATTGCTACCACTAGACTACACCCAACGAAGGGAGATGTAAGAGGTGTGGAAGTATTTGTTTTTTTGAGGACATCGATGTGCTTGATATCATATCACAAAAACCTTTCAATCTTGTACGAGGAGAGATGGCAGTAGGGTTTAATTAGGGTTTTTGTTTTCATAGATGTTTTTTAAAAGAAAAAAAATGAAGAAAATGTTGTAGGAGTGCTGCTAGTAGTATATAGTGATACTAGTATATGTTAATTAGGTTAGGGCAGTAGTGGTACTAGTAGATGTTAATTAGATGTTTCTTAGTTAAGGCAGTAGGGTTTTGCTAGGTTAATTAGGTTAGTAGTGCTGCTAGTAGTAGTGGTACATTAGATTAATCAGGTGAAGTTAAATGAATAACCTAAATGAATGAAATTAGTAGTTAACTGAATTTTTTTCCTTTCATCATTATAGAGCACTAAAGTTAACTGAATTTTGTTCTATTAGTAGTTAAATGAATTTTCTTCTACACTTAGTTTTTGATTTAGCTTGTGAAATTTGGACATGTGGTTGCTCGTGTATATTTGGACATGTGTTGCGATGTCGAAGATTGATATTTGAACACTGTTTTCAGGGAATGAAGCCGAGTGGCCTATGTTTTGCCGGAATGTTCATTCATTTCTGTTCCGGCAAATTTCAGGTGCTCGATTTGTCCACTTTTTAGCAAAGGTCATACCGAAATTTTCCGTGAATTTTTGCATGACTTGTGTGTTGGGGAACGTACTATTTCAAAATTTTCCTATGATCACACAAGATCTATCTACTAGATGCATAGCAACGAGAGGGGAGAGTGTGTCTACGTACCCTCGTAGACCGAAAGCGGAAGCGTCTAGTGACGCGGTTGATGTAGTCGAACTTCTTCGCGATCCAACCGATCAAGCACCGAACGTACGGCACCTCCGTGTTCAGCACACGTTCAGCTTGATGACGTCCCACGAGCTCTTGATCCATTTGAGCTTCATGGGAGAGTTTCGTCTGCACGACGGCGTGGTGACGGATATGATGAAGTTACCGGCGCAGGGCTTCGCCTAAGCACTGCAACGGTATGACCGAGGTGTGTTTCTGTGGAGGGGGGCACCGCACACGGTTGGGAGAGATCAACTGATCAACTTGTGTGTTCTAGGGTGCCCCCTGCCCCCGTATATAAAGGAGCAAGGGGAGGGGCCGGCCAGCCCTTCTATGGTGTGCCAGGGAGGCAATCCTACTAGGAATAGGATTGCAATCCTATTCCTAGTAGGAGTCCACCAAGAAGGAGAAAGGGGAAGGAAGGAGAGGGAGAGGTGGCGCCCCCCAATCCTAGTCCAACTAGGATTCCCTAGTGGGGTGCCGGCCAGCCTCTATGGGCTGCCTCTCTTCTTTCCTCAAAGCCCACTATGGACCATACTCCCTCGTGGGGGGTTCCGGTAACCCCCTCCGGCAATCCGGTTAAATCCAAAACTTTTCCGGAACACTTCTGGTGTCCGAATATAGTCGTCCAATATATAAATCTTTATGTCTCGGACATTCCGAGACTCCTCGTCATGTCCGTGATCTCATACGGGACTCCGAACTACCTTCGGTACATCAAAACTCATAAACTCATAATACCGATCGTCATCAAACATTAAGCGTGCGGACCCTACGGGTTCGAGAACTATGTAGACATGACTGAGACTCATCTTCGGTCAATAACCAATAGCGGAACCGGGATGCTCATATTGGTTCCTACATATTCTACGAAGATCTTTATCGGTCAAACCGCATAACAACATACGTTGTTCCTTTTGTCATCGGTATGTTACTTGCCCGAGATTCGATCGTCGGTATCTCCATACCTAGTTCAATCTCGTTACCGGCAAGTCTCTTTACTCCTTCCGTAATACATCCTCTCGTGACTAACTCATTAGTCATTTGCTTGCAAGGCTTATTATGATGTGTATTACCGAGAGGGCCCAGAGATACCTCTCCGACACTCGGAGTGACAAATCCTATTCTTGATCTATGCCAACACCACGAATACTTTCGGAGACACCTGTAGAGCATCTTTATGATCACCTAGTTACGTTGTGACGTTTGATAGCACACAAGGTGTTCCTACGATATTCGGGAGTTGCATAATCTCATAGTCATAGGAACATGTATAAGTCATGAAGAAAGCAATAGCAGTAAAACTAAATGTTCATAGTGCTTAGCTAATGGATGGGTCTTGTACATCACGTCATTCTCCTAATGATGTGAACCCGTTGATCAAATGACAACTCATGTCTATGGCTAGGAAACATAGCCATCTTTGATCAATGAGCTAGTCTAGTAGAGGCATACTAGGGACATACTGTTTTGTCTATGTATTCACACATGTACTAAGTTTCCGGTTAATACAATTCTAGCATGAATAATAAACATTTATCATGAGATAAGGAAATAAATAATAAATTTATTATTGCCTCTAGGGCATATTTCCTTCAGTCTCCCACTTGCACTAGAGTCAATAATCTAGTTCACATCACCATGTGATTAACACCAATAGTTCACATCACCATGTGACTTAACACTTTATAGTTCACATCGCCATGTGACCAATACCCAAAAAGGTTTACTAGAGTCAGTAATCTAGTTCACATCGCCATGTGATTAACACCCAAAGAGTAATAACGTGTGATCATGTTTTGCTTCGTGAGAGAGGTTTAGTCAACGGGTCTGTTACATACAGATCCGTATGTATTTTGCAAATTTCTATGTCTACAATGCTCTGCATGGAGCTACTCTAGCTAATTGCTCCCACTTTCAATATCTATCCAGATCGATTCTCAAAGTCATCCAGATTGGTGTTTAAAGCTTGCATCGACGTAACTCTTTACGATGAATTCTTTATCACCTCCATAACCGAGAAATATTTCCTTAGTCCTCTAAGAATAATTTTGACCGTTGTTCAGTGATCTACTCCTTGATCACTATTTTATCTCATTGTCAATCTCATGGCAAGGTACACAACAGGTTTGGTACACAGCATGGCATACTTTATAGAACCTATGATTGAGGCATAGGGAATGACTTTCATTCTTTCTCTATCTTCTGCCGTGGTCGGGTTTTGAGTCTCACTCAACTTCATACCTTGCAACACAGGCAAGAACACTTTCTTTGACTGTTCCATTTTGAACTACTTCAAAATCTTGTCAAGGTATGTACTCATTGAAAAAAAAACTTATCAAGTGTCTCGATCTATCTCTATAGATCTTGAGGCTCAATATGTAAGCAGCTTTACCGAGGTTTTCTTTGAAAAAAACTCCTTTCAAACACTCCTTTCTGCTTTCCAAAAAAATTCTACATCATTTTTTATCGACAATATGTCATTCACATATACTTATCAGAAAGGCTGTAGTGCTCCCACTCACTTTCTTGTAAATACAGGCTTCTCTAAAAGTCTGTATAAAACCATATGCTTTGATCACCTCATCAAAGCGTATATTCCAACTCCGAGATGCTTGCACCAGTCCATAGATGGATCGCTGGAGCTTGCATACTTTGTTAGCTCCTTTTGGGTCGACAAAACCTTCTGGTTGCATCATATACAACTCTTCTTTGAGATATCCATTCAGGAATGCAGTTTTGACATCCATTTGCCAGATTTCATAATCATTAATTTGCAGCAATTGCTAACATGATTCGGACAGACTTAAGCATCGCTACAGGTGAGAAAGTCTCATCGTAGTCAACTCCTTGAACTTGTCGAAACCCTTTCGTAACAAGTCGATCTTTTTAAACAGTAACATTACCGTCTGCGTCGGTCTTCCTCTTGAAGATCCATTTATTTTCGATGGCTTGTTGATCATCGGGCAAGTCAACCAAAGTCCATACTTTGTTCTCATACATGGATCCCATCTCAGATTTCATGGCTTCAAGCCATTTTGCAGAATCTGGGCTCATCATCGCTTCCTCATAGTTTGTAGGTTCATCATGGTCTAGTAACATGACTTCCATAACCGGGTTGCCGTACCACTCTGGCGCGGAACGTACTCTGGTTGATCTACGAAGTTCAGTAGTAACTTGATCCAAAGTTTCATGATCATCATCATTAGCTTCCTCACTAATTGGTGTAGGAATCACTGGAACTAGTTTCTGTGATGGTCCACTTTCCAATTCGGGAGAAGGTACAATTACCTCATCAAGTTCCACTTTCCTCCCACTCACTTCCTTCGAGAGAAACTCCTTCTCTAGAAAGGATCCATTCTTAGCAACAAATATCTTGCCTTCGGATTTGTGATAGAAGGTGTACCCAACAGTCTCTTTTGGGTATCCTATGAAGACACATTTCTCCGACTTGGGTTCGAGCTTATCAAATTGAAGTTTTTTCACATAAGCATCGCAGCCCCAAACTTTAAGAAACGACAACTTTGGTTTCTTGCCAAACCACAGTTCATAAGGCGTCGTTTCAACGGATTTAGATGGTGCCCTATTTAACGTGAATGCAGTTGTCTTTAATGCATAACCCAAAACGATAGTGTTAAATCGGTAAGAGACATCATAGATCGCACCATATCTAATAAAGTGCGGTTACGATGTTCTGACACACCATTATGATGTGGTGTTCCGGGTGGCGTGAGTTGTGAAACTATTCCACATTGTTTCAAATGAAGACCAAACTCGTAACTCAAATATTCACCTCCACGATCAGATCGTAGAAACTTTATTTTCTTGTTACGATGATTCTCTACTTCACTCTGAAATTCTTTGAACTTTTCAAATGTTTCAGACTTGTGTTTCATTAAGTAGATATACCCATATCTGCTCAAATCATCAGTGAAGGTCGGAAAATAACGATACTCGCCGCGAGCCTTAACACTTCATCGGTCCACATACATCAGTATGTATGATTTCCAATAAATCAGTTGCTCGCTCCATTGTTCCGGAGAACGGAGTTTTAGTCATCTTGCCCATGAGGCATGGTTCACAAGCACCAAGTGATTCATAATCAAGTGATTCCAAAATTCCATCAATATGGAGTTTCTTCATGTGCTTTACACCAATATGACCTAAACGGCAGTGCCAAAATAAGTTGCACTATCATTATTAACTTTGCATCTTTTGGCTTCAATATTATGAATATGTGTATCACTACGATCGAGATCCAATAAACTATTTTCATCGGGTGTATGACCATCGAAGGCTTTATTCATGTAAACAGAATAACAATTATTCTATGACTTTAAATGGATAACCGTGTTGCAACAAACATGATCAAATCATACTCATGCTCAACGCAAATGCCAAATAACATTTATTTAGGTTCTACACTAATCCCGAAAGTATAGGGAGTGTGCGATGATGATCGTATCAATCTTGGAACCACTTCCAACACACATCGTCACTTCACCTTTAACTAGTCTATGTTCATTCTGCAACTCTCGTTTGGAGTTACTAATTTTAGAAACTGAACCGATATCAAATACCTAGGGGTTGCTATGAACACTAGTAAAGTACATATCAGTAATCTGTATATCAAATATACCTTTGTTCACTTTGCCATCCTTCTTATCCGCCAAGTATCTAGGGCAGTTCCACTTCCAGTGACCATTTCCTTTGCAGTAGAAGCACTTAGTTTCAGGCTTGAGTTTAGCTTTGGGTTTCCTCACGGGAGTGACAACTTGCTTGTCATTCTTTTTGAAGTTCCCTTTCTATCCCTTTGAACTTTACTTGAAACAAGTGGTCTTGTTTAACCATCAACACTTGATGCTCTTTCTTGATTTCTACCTTCGCCGATTTCAGCATCGCGAAGAGCTCGTGAATTACTTTCGTCATCCCTTGCATATTATAGTTCATCACGAAGTTCTACTAACTTGGTGATAGTGACTAGAGAACTTTGTCAATTACTATCTTATCTGGAAGATTAACTCCCACTTGTTTCAAGCAATTGTAGTACCCAGACAATCTGAGCACATGCTCACTGGTTGAGCTATTCTCCTCCATCTTGTAGGCAATGTACCGTCAGAGGTCTTATACCTCTCGACACGGGCATGAGTATGAAATACTAATTTCAACAATTGGAACATCTCATATGCTCCGTGGCGTTCAAAAATGTTTTTGAAGTCCCGGTTATAAGCCGTAAAGCATGGCGCACTAAACTATCAAGTAGTCATCATACCGAGCTTATCAAACGTTCATAACGTCTGCATCTGCTCCTGCAATAGGTTCGTCACCTAGCGGTGCATCAAGGACATAATACTTCTGTGCAGCAATGAGGATAATCCTCAGATCACGGACCTTGTCCGCATCATTGCTACTAACATCTTTCAACTTATATTTCTCTAGGAACATATAAAATAAACGGGGAGCTATATCGCGAGCTATTGATCTACAACACAGATATGCTAATACTACCAGGACTAAGTTCATGATAAATTAAAGTTCAATTTAATCATATTACTTAAAGAACTCCCACTTAGACAGACATCCCTCCGGTCATCTAAATGATTACATGATCCAAATTAACTAAACCATGTCCGATCATCACGTGAGATGGAGTAGTTTCAATGGTGAACATCTTATGTTGATCATATCTACTATATGATTCATGCTCGACCTTTCGGTCTCCAGTGTTCCGAGGCCATATCTTCATATGCTAGGCTCGTCAAGTTTAACCCGAGTATTCTGCGTGTGCAAAACTGGCTTACACCCGTTGTATTTGAACGTAGAGCTTATCACACCCAATCATCACGTGGTGTCTCGGCATGACGAACTTTCGCAACGGTGCATACTCAGGGAGAACACTTATACCTTGAAATTTTTGTAAGGGATCATCTTATAATGCTACCGCCGTACTAAGCAAAATAAGAAGCATAATAAGATAAACATCTCATGCAATCAAAATATGTGACATGATATGGCCATCATCATCTTGTGCTTTTGATCTCCATCTCCAAAGCACAGTCATGATCACCTTTGTCACCGGCGCGACACCTTGATCTCCATCGTAGCATTGTTGTCGTCTCGCCAACTATTGCTTCTACAACTATCGCTACCGCTCAGTGATAAAGTAAAGCAATTACATGGCGATTGCATTTCATACAATAAAGCGACAACCATATGGCTCCTGTCAGTTGCCGATAACATTACAAAACATGATCATCTCATACAAAACCGTATCACTCATCATGTCTTGACCATATCACATCACAACATGCCCTGCAAAAACAAGTTAGACGTCCTCTACTTTGTTGTTGCAAGTTTTACGTGGCTGCTACGGGCTTAGCAAGAACCGTTCTTACCTACGCATACAAAACCACAACGATGTTTCATTAAGTATGTGATGTTTTAACCTTCACAAGGACCGGGCGTAGCCACACTTGATTCAGCTAGAGTGAGAGAGACAGACACCCGCCAGTCACCTTTAAGCAACGAGTGCTTATAACGGTGAAACCAGTCTCATATAAGCGTACGCGTAATGTCGGTCTGGGCCGCTTCATCTCACAATACCGCCGAAGCAAAGTATGACATGCTGGTAAGCAGTATGACTAGTATCGCCCACAACTCATTGTGTTCTACTCGTGCATATCATCTACGCATAGACCTGGCTCATGATGCCACTGTTGGGGAACGTAGTATTTCAAAATTTTCCTACGATCACGCAAGATCTATCTACTAGATGCATAGCAACGAGAGGGGAGAGTGTGTCTACGTACCCTCGTAGACCGAAAGCGGAAGCGTCTAGTGACGCGGTTGATGTAGTCGAACTTCTTCGCGATCCAACCGATCAAGCGCCGAACGTACGGCACCTCCGCGTTCAGCACACGTTCAGCTTGATGACATCCCACGAGCTCTTGATCCAGTTGAGCTTCACGGGAGAGTTTCGTCAGCACGATGGCGTGGTGACGGATATGATGAAGTTACCGACGCAGGGCTTCGCCTAAGCACTGCAACGGTATGACCGAGGTGTGTTTCTGTGGAGGGGGGCACCGCACACGGTTGGGAGAGATCAACTGATCAACTTGTGTGTTCTAGGGTGCCCCCCTGCCCCCGTATATAAAGGAGCAAGGGGAGGGGCCGGCCAGCCCTTCTATGACGCGCCAGGGAGGCAATCCTACTAGGAATAGGATTGCAATCCTATTCCTAGTAGGAGTCCACCAAGAAGGGGAAGGTGGAAGGAAGAGGAGGGAGAGGTGGCGCCCCCCAATCCTAGTCCAACTAGGATTCCCTAGTGGGGCGCCGGCCAGCCTCTATGGGCTGCCTCTCTTCTTTCCTCAAAGCCCACTATGGACCATACTCCCTAGCGGGGGGTTCCGGTAACCCCCTCCGGCAGTCCGGTTAAATCTGAAACTTTTTCGGAACACTTCCGGTGTCCGAATATAGTCGTCCAATATATAAATCTTTATGTCTCGGACATTCCAAGACTCCTTGTCATGTCCGTGATCTCATCCGGGACTCCGAACTACCTTCGGTACATCAAAACTCATAATCTCATAATACCGATCGTCATCAAACGTTAAGCGTGCGGGCCCTACGGGTTTGAGAACTATGTAGACATGACCGAGACTCATCTCCGATCAATAACCAATAGCGGAACCTGGATGCTCATATTGGTTCCTACATATTCTACGAAGATCTTTATCGGTCAAACCGCATAACAACATACGTTGTTCCTTTTGTCATCGGTATGTTACTTGCCCAAGATTCGATCGTCGGTATCTCCATACCTAGTTCAATCTCATTACCTGCAAGTCTCTTTACTCGTTCCGTAATACATCATCTCATGACTAACTCATTAGTCATTTGCTTGCAAGGCTTATTATGATGTGTATTACCGAGAGGGCCCAGAGATACATCTCCGACACTCTGAGTGACAAATCCTATTCTTGATCTATGCCAACACCACAAATACTTTCGGAGACACCTGTAGAGCATATTTATGATCACCCAGTTATGTTGTGACGTTTGATAGCACACAAGGTGTTCCTACGGTATTCGGGAGTTGCATAATCTCATAGTCATAGGAACATGTATAAGTCATGAAGAAAGCAATAGCGGTAAAACTAAACGATCATAGTGCTAAGCTAACGGATGGGTCTTGTCCATCACATCATTCTCCTAATGATGTGATCCCGTTGATCAAATGACAACTCATGTCTATGGCTAGGAAACATAGCCATCTTTGATCAACGAGCTAGTCTAGTAGAGGCATACTAGGGACATACTGTTTTGTCTATGTATTCACTCATGTACTAAGTTTCCGGTTAATACAATTCTAGCATGAATAATAAACATTTATCATGATATAAGGAAATAAATAATAACTTTATTATTGCCTCTAGGGCATATTTCCTTCATTGTGCTACAAACTAGGACATATCGAGTGCCCAGGATTTGCCGCACCGGGAAGGAGTCAATGTTCCTGCAAAACATAGGCCTTTTTTATGTCATTATTCATTTTATTAGGTCTAGAATTAATTGACTAGATTTAATCATAGGAAACATGGCTAGCAACGATGAAGGACAGGGTTCTGGTGATTGCGACAACGTCTACCTGGCGGCAGACGAATTTTTGAGGGAAGCCGATGATCAACGGTTGATGTTGCTGGGGCCACCTGTCACATCGGAGACTGAGACCGACATCTAGACCGGCGTTGAGACTGAGACCGGCGCTGAGACTGAGACCGTCATCGAGACCGGCGCTGAGACTGAGACCGGCGCCGAGACTAGCGGAGACGGTATAGAATCGAAAGCAAAGAGGCAACGGTGCATAAACGAGCTCAGGACTACTAGACTGGTGGTCACGGAGGTGGAGGACGCCATTTTTGAGCCAATAGCGCCCGCGGAAGCACGCGCGTGCTACATCAATCAAATAGGCTGCATCGTACGGAGAACTGTCACCATCAACGATGAGAAACTACAGAAGATACATAATATGAGGCTCTCCCTCCTAAACAAGCTGCACCAGATATTCTTATTCCCGTGTCGGAATGAAAAGGATTATAAAAATCCAAATAAAGACCCGGCAATGAAGAAGATAAACAAACATGCCATGACCAAGTTTAGCGACGCGTTGGCCGCCTGGAAAGCAAGGGTGAAACATCGGATCGTCAAGAAAAAGGAACCCTACTCCGAGATTGTAAAGGATAATCCGACAATCACGGAAGAGCAGTTTCAAATATTCAAGGCGGCTTGCGAGGCCGAAGCTGCCAAAAAGAAGTCGAGGTACATGAAGGGGCTTCAAGAGAGGAACATGGGGTCCCACCGCATCGGAAGCCGTGGTTACGGTGGGAAGAGGTCCATATGGGCCAAGGAGGACGCGGAACGCGAAAGTCTAGGCATCCGAGACCCCTTAGCGGACTTCACCGTCCCGCAGGAGCGTGACGTCCTCAGGGCTCGGCACCATTGGGACCCAGTCAAGAAGGTTTTCGAGACGGACCTGGTCATGACAAAGTTCATAAGACTACTGGTAATTTTAGTTTCTGATCAATTCGACGACACGTTTAGTCATATTTGTGAACGATCCTTGTTCCTTTTGTAGAGAGAGCAGCATAGGATTGCGGCCGAAAGCGACTCACCGTCTGAGGCGTTGGCGAGGCCCAAGTGGGACACCCCATTCAACTGGGCGTTGAACATATTGAAAGGACTCCCGGTGGAGACTCGACCGTCGTATGGACGCGTGCACCGTGTCGGAGACGACGCCACGTGGAAGAAGTACTACCATGAGACCACGGAGGATAGAAAGGAAAGATGGAGGTTAACTGAAGAAAACATCGACAAGAAGGTTGAGATTGCAGTTGAGAAGAAATCAGCTGAGACAGTCGCAACAGCGGTAGCTGCCGCTAAACAGACGATTGCAGATTTGTCTAGTGGCTTGGTTCCGGCCATTGTCAGTTGGAGCAGGCAAAATCCAGAAAAAATATAGTGGACTTTCCCCTTGCCGACTTCTTCGGGAGCAGCTCGTCTAGCGTTGCACCAGCACCTGCACCTGCTCCTACACCGGCTCCTGCACCTGCTCATGTCAGTATGTCCTCCGTCTCGGACGTGCTCGTCGGTGCTTCGTCTTTGGGTGAGCTCAACGTCCTCACGGTATCTGTTGCACCGACCCTCTTCAATAAATGTATAATCTCCCGTTTCCGTTGCCTTTTCGGATGTGTATGTATATGCTATGATTACATTTGCATGTGTATGATATGCTAAAGATTAATGTATAAAGCCTGTTCAAATACAAAACAAATATGCAGAAAAAACAGAAACGAATAAAACTAGCAATAGCGAGGGGAATAAAGTTAGCAGTAGCACTCCCTTACTGATGCGGAGCATCCTAAGGACATCACCATGTCAAGAGTCCGTTTGGCAAGTGACACATGCGACCTCTACTTCTCATACATAAAGGTGAATCATCTCCTTTACACGTGTTCACTTGACCCTTTCGAGGATGGTATACTACTTGACACTTCTCCCGTGTGCATGCATAGGTATTGTCGGAGCTTCACGGACGAGGAGGAGGAGTGCAAGCACCGAGGAACACCTATACCATCCGCGAGGGAAGCTTGGAAGAGAAGACGGAAGAAGACGGAGCTGCTGATACTACAGCAGCCGGACATCCGGCGCTTCAGCAACGGCCGGACATCCGGCACTCCTCCCGGAAATCCGGACCCTCCTATCCAGAGAGCATCAGGACCGAGCCCCTTCAGCCCGGACATCCGGCCGTGACCCCGGACATCCGGCTCGCCCCGAAGCCCCGGACATCCGGCCGCCAGCCCGGACATCCGGCCTTGCCTGCGTGCATGTATCCGGGCCAATGCCCATGTACCCGTTTCGCCCCTCACTTACCCCTTCATGACCCTAGACTATATATACTCCTCCACCTCCACCATTTTAGGGTTAGCAAATGTGATAGCTCATTTTAGACTAGAGCTTTGCTCATCTATGTGGTTCTACTCCTACGAGTGACCGCGGCCCCTCTACGGAGAAGACCCACACCGGATTCAAGACCCTTAAACGGGAAGATCCTTCACGGATTCAAGACCTCCTCTTGGAGATGAACTTTATCTTGTATCTTTCCCTTTGTTGTTCATGTACCTTGTGATCTTGTGTGTTTGATTGTCTAGTGGATGTGTGATTGGACTTGTTCTTGAGTGTTTTCCCTTGTGATTTCTCCTTGTGCGTCCCCGTGTTCATCGTGTTCCTCGCGGGATCCCTCCTTTTCGTGAAAGATCGGCCTAGAATCGGATTGACCCCGCATCATATGGTATCAAGAGCATAGGTTGATCACGAATTTGGAGCCCCACACCTTGTTTTCTAGCTTGTTTTGTTGTGTTCTTCCCCAAATTCGAAAATTCCCCATCAAAAATAGCCCCAAATTTTTTTGTGATCTGTTGGTTTGATGAGATTTTGTTGATTCTGATCCATGGATTCGTTGTGTTTCGAGTGGATCTAGCATTTCCTCAAGTTTCCCCATCTTTCCTCCACAAAATCTGTCAAATTTTGCCCCCAAAATCATCAAATTCCGCCCCCAAACGAGTTTGGAAGTCCCAATCCCGATCTGGAATCGTCGGGCTGGACATCCGGGCCATCGGGCCGGACATCCGGGTCCCCGGCCGGACATCTGGCTCCTGGAGGGCAAAATCGCGCAAGTTTCTGGACATCAGGTCCCGGAAATCCGGACCCGGCCCCGGATGTCCGACCCCTGGGAATTCAGCCACCCATGTTTCACCGTTTTGTCCATAACTAATTCATCTGAACTCCGATTTCGACGTTCTTGAGCTCGTTTTGAAGCTCTTGACATCCCCCGTAACACAAAAATACCACCATAATCTTTTGACTCCATCATATTTTGTGGATTTTGGCATCTTTGCCTAGGGCTTCCACCATATCATCCGCATAACCACCATAGCCTTCCGCAACCTAACCATTTTGATCCCCATAGCATTTGTGGTTGCTTGAGTAGTCATTTGAGTCTCCTAAGGTGTTTAGATACTTAGGGACCATTGCTCCTTCATCAACCACCACCACCACTTCCGCATAACCTTGTCCACTATACATAGCCAATACAACTTAACCCAATTTTGTGTGAGCTTGTTTGAGTTGTTGCTCGTGTCTCCTAAGGTGCTTCGGCTACATAGGGACCGTGACTTCAACTCCGACACCGTGTATAGCCCATCTTACACTTCCACCACCATAACCCATTTTGACCGGGTTTCCACCAACAATTCCGCAACCACCACCGCTTGTCCGCTACCACCATTTGACATTTGTCCTTGAAATTTTGAGTTGTGGTTTTTCCGTTTCCTAAGGTGTTTTGGCTAATTAGGAACGTGTCTACATCAAGAGCACCACCTCTCATCATCGACACGGACGGTAACCTCGACGACATCATTGTATATTCCCCATGCAATTGCATTGTTAGCCCCTAGCCCATTTTGCGTCACTTGCCTATCGAGACTAGCCTTTGAGTATTGCCGGCAACGTTACTTGTGCACATTAGTGATCATCGATCCGCCCTTCCATTGTATACATACCATATCATCTTGGTATCATCATATCATCCCTTGTGTCACAAGATTGTTCCCGCATATACACAATTGCTATCTTGGTTTGTGCATTTCGCATCGTGGCCATACAAAAAAAAGAGAAAGAGAATAAGCTTTTAAGCAAAAGGGAAAGACAAAGAAGCTTGTAAGCAAGAGCCATAGCATCACATCATATCATATCATACTTGATCATCTTGGATCATCTTGTGCTAAAAGCACCGAAACATCATACACATAGCATACTTGGGATAGAAAGTTCATACATTTGCATCTTATAGGTTGTGCACAAGTGTCGTATCCGCCTATAGAGCAATCGTGCTAGCGTCTCTCTAGAGTTGTGCAACACGAGCGTTTTCCGTGGACTCCACATTCGGTGCTCATTCCTTGGTTGCACGACCCCATCTATCTATCCGTGTGTGTGTTTCCGTGTGCCACCCATATTGCTATTGGTCTACTTGTTTCACTTGCGAATTTGTGAATCTCTTTCAACATTATTGACTCTTGCTAAAATTTTGCATCAAATTTATGTGCCACTATCCTCACCGAGCTACTCAATAAGCTTTACTTGATAGGTGTGAGTGAACAAGTCCGGTATCAATTCCACTATTCTTTCATCTCACATTGAGTGAAACGGGATACATCCTCAACGTTGGGAAAAGGTAACTTGGTATTGTTTATCTCCTCTCCTACTCACCTTTTCTCGAGTCTTGTGATGGATAGGCAAAGCATTTCATCTACTTCGGTCTACAACAACAACGACAAGTTCGATGCCATGACGAACAACTTGTGCGCCAACATGAATGCTCAAATGGAGGAGCTCAAAGCCCTCATCAAGAACCGCAAGAGGTCTCCCTCATCTTCGAGAAGACGCTCAAGTGCACATCCTTCCGAGCTACCATCTCCGGCAAGATCTCATCGGCATCGACACCATCAACGACAAGAATGTGAAGGTCTGGAGCTCAACTCCAACAATCGCTCAATGACTTCACCAAGTACCTTGGCATCTTCGCCAAGCGACTTCAAGGCATCTTCACCTTTGGATATGCGGCATCTTCGCCCACAAGCACCTCAAGCTTATGATCAAGAGAAGCTCCCCAAGCTCAAGTCCGCTACTTCCACGAGCTACTACGACCTCGACAATGACTACAAGATTCCTTTCTTTGGGACTCAAGACCCCGAGGAGTATCTCGAGTGGGAGCGCAAGATGGATGACTACCTCAAGCTACACCAAGTCCCCTACGAAGATCAAGTGAAGTGCGCCACAAGAAACTTCCACGACAACGCGTCAACATGGTGGCTTCACACACCTTTGACGAGCTTTAACGTGAATTGGCCCAAGACGAAGAAAGCTATGCGACGAGAGTTCGTGCCTCCCACTTACACGGAACATCTTCTACGCCAATTGGAGAACACCATACAAGGATCCAAGTCCATCGACAAGTACTTCAACGAGATGAAGAATGCCTTGCGACGAGCCGGCGTGGACGACCCCATTTCGATGAAGCTCCACTTCATGATGGGATTGCACAACGACATCTACAAGACTATCTTCCTCGAGAACTACAAGTCCCTCGACGACAACTACATTGGTGCTCTCAAGGCGGAACAAGAACTCATGAAGGCCAAGGCTTCTCCACCGCAAGCACACTTCTCGAAGACCAAGCTCCAAGACGGCGAGCATGAGGCTAGTACCACCATGATGTCCAAGACCGACGAGCTCCAAGACGACGTTCCCAAGTTCGACTTCATCGCCATCCCTCTTTGTGGCATTGATGATGCCGAGTCTACTTTGACTCTTTTTCAAGAAGGCGCGGCGACGACTACGACTACGGAGCCATTCGAGGACCAAGCTTTGGAGGCGAGCGACAAGGTGGCGAGCGAGGATGATGCTTCCATCTTTGGAGGCGAGAGTGATGATGTGCCATCTTCGGCCTTCATCCAAGGTGACAATGACGAGATGGTTGAGCATGGGATTTTCCCTTCGACCACGGCGACATATGATGACTTGAGTGACTTTTGCCACCATATCGAGAGTGAGAGTGACTTCACCACTAGCCCCATATATGATGAGTTGCCACAATTCCCATGTGAGGAGAGTTACCATCACCACCACTTGAGTGATTTGAGTGACTCCACCATATGTGACATTGAGTGCACCTTCCTTGAGGGAGTGAGTGAGCCACCACCACATAGAAAGAGTGAGGAAGTTCATAGGGCATGTGAGGCGATTTTGATTTCTAACAACTTAACCTCCACCTCTATTGTGTCTTCTCATTTGGTGCTAGGTCCCATTTATGACGATGCGCCGATTCGCGACCACTTCGTCTTTCCTATGGACAAGACGATGGCCATGGTGGAATATGATGTGCCCCCCACATGGTTCCATCAAGATGATGATGATGACCACCATTTGGTCTTTTCCACCTCACCTACACCACATGAGTGGAAAGAGAAAGGTAACAAAGGTGAAGGTGATGCTCTCGTCCCACTAGTGGACTATGTTGACATTGATTGCTTGCATGATGTTGATCCACCTATTGCCATGCTTTGTGCTAGTATGATTTCCCCATGCGATGATTTACCCATTTATGATGAGTTTGATGATTGCCATGTGGAGTCTATTAGTTGTGATGCCATGTTGCATAGGATTTCTTGTGATAATTATATTGGTCACATCATGTTTGACATCCCGCTTGACTTGTCATATGCTATGAATGAGATCAACCATATGTCATATTTGCAGTCTCTTCGTAGTAACTATGCATATGCCATTAAGATAAACCCAATTTGCACATATGGCATAGATGACAAGCCCATGGTTATTGGCATTTGTTTTTCTTGTGATGATATTGGCATGCTTCCTTTGCATCATATCCATCATATGCCATGCCATGAACACCTAGCTTTTGATATGCATTGTTTTGGATGTTGTCCTTTTTCTCCAAATGATGTTTTCGATATTACTCATGAGGAGACCCCCATAGTTTCCTCATACATTTTAGGAGATTTTGATCCATCCCATCCATTGCATGATCCCCATACTTGTGTGCACAATATGCTCCCCATGAATGCCAATGCTATTGTTGTGCCACATACTTGCTCTAATTTGTGTCCCCATCATGCTATACACAAAAACTATTCTTTCATGATGGATGACATGTTCTTATACCATGCATCAAATTTCTTTGAGCGATGCTTATCTTGTGCTAACTCACACATGCACATACACATCATGATGGATGATGTGTACATTTACCACGCACACACTTTCTTTGGCTTGTGTCTCTTTTGTGTAGGTACACATGCATACTTGTCAACCTCGCAAGAGCACGAGTTGACAAAACGAGCCCTAGAGAGCAACGACGACTTGGGAGTCCATGGATTATCCTTCCAACCGCTCCCTTCGCGCAAAGACTTCGCGCATTTCTTCTACATGGCCCTCACATGGTTATGGGTTATTGTCCATTATATCTTTGATGCCCCTCTTGCCATGTTCACTTTGCATGATATGCTCATTTATATGCCTTTGCCATGCATCTGTGACCCATGCTTCGCATTACACATGATGATTGATTCTCATACTTGTATGTGTATTTGCAAGCTTGGTGGAGATATCACTTGTTATTGCCATGATTCCTTTGCACACCATGCCTATTATGATGCTTTGATCTTGATTTGTGATCATGCTTGCGATATGTCATGTGCATTGCCTATATCCACTATTTGCTCACATGACATGATTGCCATGCCTTCTCCTAGTGAGTTGCATCTTCGCTCCACTAGTTTACACAATTTGATCACCATGCTTGCTTCATGTAGTGCATCACCCATGATACATACATGCTCTTTTCATGCGGTTGATAGCCACCATTGCCATGCTTTGCACATGATTGATATTGCTTGTTGTCATATGTCTCCACATGTTGCCTCTCTCATGCTATATGATTGTCCATGCATTGAGCGCAACCATGATTTTAGTATTGCCAAAGAGATTGCCCCCATAGCATTCTCGCATTTATTTGGAGATTTTGACATAATTCTTGTGAAGCATGCTTGTCTTACCTCTTTGCACCATATGCCTAGTGCCATGAATATAGCCATTGTTGCATCATATTATTCATGCACTTTTGCTCCTAATGGTTATGTGCAAGAGAAGAGAACCATCATGATGGATGATGTGTTTATCTACCATGCACATACGTTTTTTGTTTTGTTGTGTGCATGTGTAGGATACTTGGACTATGTGTCGACTTCCACTTCACGTGAGTTGACCATTCGAGCTCTTGAGAGCGAACCACTTTCTACCACGACGCTTCTACATCGCACTTGCTTGTGCTTCGGCATTGTGAAGGATGCACAAGGACACACTTTCGAGGTGATATCCTTCTCTTTCGAGAAACCACAATCCATGAGCATGAACATTGTGGATCATACTAGTTGTGTTGCTTGCACCATGACTCTTTGCACACATGCTAGAGATCTTTCTTCGACTTGCCATTGCCACATTGCCATGCTTCATGATATATATGCCTTGTGTGTTGCATCCGACTTGTGGATTACTTGCTCCTATCATGTGCTTGGTTGCAACAATCTCATCTCTTCACATATGCCATGTCTCATTGCTTGTCACTGTTGGGGAACGTAGTATTTTAAAATTTTCCTACGATCACGCAAGATCTATCTACCAGATGCATAGCAACGAGAGGGAAGAGTGTGTCTACGTACCCTCGTAGACCGGAAGCGGAAGCGTCAAGTGACGCGGTTGATGTAGTCGAACTTCTTCGCGATTCAACCGATCAAGCACCGAACGTACGTCACCTCCGCGTTCAGCACACGTTCAGCTTGATGACGTCCCACGAGCTCTTGATCCAGTTGAGCTTCACGGGAGAGTTTCGTCAGCATGACGGCATGGTGACGGATATGATGTATTTACCGGCGCAGGGCTTCGCCTAAGCACTGCAACGGTATGACCGAGGTGTGTTTCTGTGGAGAGGGGCACCGCACACGGCTGGAACAATTCAACTTGTGTGTCTTTGGGTGCCCCCCTGCCCCCGTATATAAAGGAGCAAGAGGGGAGGGTCGGCCGGCCTCCTATGGTGCGGCTAGGGCAATCCTACTAGGAATAGGATTGCAATCCTATTCCTAGTAGGAGTCCACCAAGAAGGAAGAGAGGAAAAGGAAAAGAGGGAGAGGTGGCGCCTCCCCAATCCTAGTCCAACTAGGATCCCTAGGTGGGGCGCCGGCCAGCCTCTATGGGCTGCCTCTCTCCTTTCCTCAAGGCCCACTATGGACCATCCCCCTCGTAGGGGGTTCCGGTAACCCCCTCCGGCAATCCAGTTAAATCCGAAACTTTTCCGGAACACTTCCGGTGTCCGAATATAGTCGTCCAATATATCAATCTTTATGTCTCGGACATTGCGAGACTCCTCGTCATGTCCGTGATCTCATCCGGGATTCCGAACTACATTCGGTACATCAAAACTCATAAACTCATAATACCGATCGTCATCAAACGTTAAGCGTGCGGACCCTACGGGTTCGAGAACTATGTAGACATGACCGAGACTCATCTCCGGTCAATAACCAATAGCGGAACCTGGATGCTCATATTGGCTCCTACATATTCTACGAACATCTTTATCGGTCAAACCGCATAACAACATACGTTGTTCCTTTTGTCATCGATATGTTACTTGCCCGAGATTCGATCGTCGGTATCTCTATACCTAGTTCAATCTCGTTACCGGCAAGTCTCTTTACTCGTTCCGTAACACATCATCTCGTGACTAACTCATTAGTCTTTTGCTTGCAAGGCTTATTATGATGTGTGTTACCGAGAGGGCCCAGAGATACCTCTCCGACACTCGGAGTGACAAATCCTAATCTTGATCTATGCCAACACCACGAATACTTTCGGAGACACCTGTAGAGCATCTTTATGATCACCCAGTTACGTTGTGACGTTTGATAGCACACAAGGTGTTCTTACGGTATTCGGGAGTTGCATAATCTCATAGTCATAGGAACATGTATAAGTCATGAAGAAAGCAATAGCAGTAAAACTAAACGATCATAGTGCTATGCTAACGGATGGGTCTAGTCCATCACATCATTCTCCTAATTATGTGATCCCGTTGATCAAATGACAACTCATGTCTATGGCTAGGAAACATAACCATCTTTGATCAATGAGCTAGTCTAGTAGAGGCATACTAGGGACATACTATTTTGTCTATGTATTCACACATGTATCAAGTTTCCGGTTAATACAATTCTAGCATGAATAAAAGACATTTATCATGATATAAGGAAATACAAATAACATCTTTATTATTGCCTCTAGGGCATATTTCCTTCAGTCTCCCACTTGCACTAGAGTCAATAATCTAGCTCACATCGCCATGTGATTTAATACCGATAGTTCACATCGTTATGTGAATAACACCCATAGTTCACATCGCCATGTGACCAACACCCAAAGGGTTTACTAGAGTCAATAATCTAGTTCACATCGTTATGTGATTAATACCCAAGAGTAACAAGGTGTGATCATGTTTTGCTTGTGAGAGAAGTTTAGTCAACGGGTCTGTCACATTCAGATCCATATGTATTTCGCAAATTTCTATGTCTACAATGCTCTGCATAGAGCTACTCTAGCTAATTGCTCCCACTTTCAATACGCATCCAGATTGATACTTAGAGTCATCTGGATTTAGTGTCAAAGCTTGCATTGGCGTAACCCTTTACGACGAACTCTTTATCACCTCCATAATCAAGAAACATTTCCTTAGTCATCCAGTTACTAAGGATAATTTGACTGCTGTACAGTGATCTACTCATGGATCACTATTGTACCCCCTTGACAAACTCATGGCAAGGTACACAACATGTTTGGTACACAGCATGGCATACTTTATAGAACCTATGGCTGCGGCATAGGGAATGACTTTCATTCTCTCTATATTTTTCTGCCGTGGTCTGGTTTTGAGTCTTACTCAACTTCACACCTTACAAGTCAGGCAAGAACTCCTTCTTTGACTGATCTATTTTGAACTACTTCAAAATCTTATCAAGGTATGTACTTATCGAAAGTCTTATCAAGCATCTTGATCTATCTCCATAGATCTTGATGCCCAATATGTAAGCAGCTTCACCAAGGTCTTTCTTTGAAAAACTCCTTTCAAACACTCCTTTATGCTTTCCAGAAATTTCTACATCATTTCCGATCGACAATATGTCATTCACATATACTTATCAGAAAGGTTGTAGTGCTCCCACTCACTTCTGGTAAATACAGGCTTCACCGTAAGTCTGTATAAATCTATATGCTTTGATCAACTTATCAAAGCGTATATTCCAACTCTGAGATGCTTGCACCAGTCCATAGATGGATCGCTGGAGCTTGCATATTTTGTTAGCACCTTTAGGATTGACAAAACCTTCGGGTTGCATCATATACAATTTTTCTTTAATAAATCCATTAAAGAATGCAGTTTTGTTATCCATTTGCCAGATTTCATAAAATGCGGCAATTGCTAACATGATTCGGACAGACTTAAGCATCGCTACGGGTGAGAAAGTCTCATCGTAGTCAACTCCTTGAACTTGTCGAAAACCTTTCGCAACAAGTCGAGCTTTGTAAACAGTAACATTACCGTCAGCGTCGGTCTTCCTCTTGAAGATCCATTTATTTTCGATGGCTTGCCGATCATGGGGCAAGTCAACCAAAGTCCACACTTTGTTCTCATACATGGATCCCATCTCAGATTTCATGGCCTCAAGCCATTTTGTGGAATCTGGGCTCATCATCGCTTCCTCATAGTTCGTAGGTTCATCATGGTCTAGTAACATGACTTCCAGAACTGGGTTGCCATACCACTCTGGTGCGGAACGTACTCTGGTTGATCTACGACGTTCAGCAGAAACTTGATCTGAAGTTTCATGATCATCATCATTAGCTTCCTCACTAATTGGTGTAGGAATCACTGGAAGTAGTTTCTGTGATGTTCCACTTTCCAATTCGGGAGAAGGTACAATTACCTCATCAAGTTCTACTTTCCTCCCACTCACTTCTTTCGAGAGAAACTCCTTCTCTAGAAAGGATCCATTCTTAGCAACGAATATCTTGCCTTCGGATCTGTGATAGAAGGTATACCCAACAGTCTCTTTTGGGTATCCTATGAAGACACATTTCTCTGACTTGGGTTCGAGCTTATCAGGTTGAAGCTTTTTCACATAAGCATCGCAGCCCCAAACTTTAAGAAACGACAACTTTGGTTTCTTGCCAAACCATAGTTCATAAGGTGTCGTATCAACGGATTTAGATGGTGCCCTATTTAACGTGAATGTAGCTGTCTCTAATGCATAACCCCAAAAGAAATAGTGGTAGATCGGTAAGAGACATCATCGATCGCACTATATCTAATAAAGTACGGTTATGACGTTCGGACACACCATTACATTGTGGTGTTCCAGGTGGCGTGAGTAGTGAAACTATTTCACATTGTTTTTACTGAAGGCCAAACTCGCTAACTCAAATATTTTACCTCTACGATCATATCGTAGAAACTCTTATTTTCTTGTTACGATGATTCTCCACTTCACTCTGAAATTCTTTGAACTTTTCAAATGTTTCAGACTTGTGCTTCATTAAGTAGATATACCCATATCTGCTCAAATCATCAGTGAAGGTCAGAAAATAACGATTCCCGCCGTGAGATTCAACACTCATTGGTCTGCATACATCAGTATGTATGATTTCCAACAACTCTGTTGCTCGCTCCACAGTTCCGGAGAACGGAGTTTTAGTCATCTTGCCCATGAGGCATGGTTCGCAAGCACCAAGTGATTCATAATCAAGTGATTCCAAAAAGTCCATCACTATGGAGTTTCTTCATGCGCTTTACACCAATATGACCTAAACGGCAGTGCCACAAATAAGTTGCACTATCATTATTAACCTTGCATCTTTTGGCTTCAGTATTATGAATATGTGTATCACACGATCGAGATCCAACAAACTATTTTCATTGGGTGTATGACCATAGAAGGTTTTTTATTCATGTAAACAGAACAACAATTATTCTCTAACTTACATGAATAACCGTATTGCAACAAATATGATCAAATCATATTCATGCTCAACGCAAATGCCAAATAACATTTATTTAGGTTTTACACTAATCCCGAAAGTATAGGGAGTGTGCGATGATGATCATATCAATCTTGGAACCACTTCCAACACACATCGTCACTTCACCTTTAACTAGTTTCTGTTCATTATGCAACTCCCATTTCGAGTTACTACTCTTTAGCAACTGAACCAGTATCAAATACCGTGGGGTTGCTATGAACACTAGTAAAGTACACATCAATAATCTGTATATCAAAATATACCTTTGTTCACTTTGCCATCCTTCTTATCCGCCAAGTATCTACGGCAGTTCCACTTCCAGCGACCATTTCCTTTGCAGTAGAAGCACTTAGTTTCAGGCTTGAGTTTTAGCTTTGGGTTTCTTCACGGGAGTGACAACTTGCTTGTCATTCTTCTTGAAGTTCCCCTTCTATCCCTTTGCCCTTTACTTGAAACAAGTGGTCTTGTTAACCATCAACAGTTGATGCTTTTTCATGATTTCTACCTTCGCCGACTTCAGCATTGCGAAGAGCTCGGGAATTCCTTTCGTCATCCCTTGCATATTATAGTTCATCACGAAGTTCTACTAACTTGGTGATAGTGACTAGAGAACTTTGTCAATTACTATCTTATCTGGAAGATTAACTCCCACTTGATTCAAGTAATTGTAGTACCCAGACAATCTGAGCACATGCTCACTGGTTGAGCTATTCTCCTCCATCTTGTAGGCAAAGTACTGTCAGAAGTATTATACCTCTCGACACGGGCATGAGTATGAAATACTAATTTCAACTCTTGTAACATCTTATATGCTCCGTGGCGTTCAAAACGTTTTTGAAGTCCCGGTTATAAGCCGTAAAGCATGGAGCACTAAACTATCAAGTAGTCATCATGCCGAGCTTTTGTCAAAACGTTCATAACGTCTACATCTGCTCCTGCAATAGTTCTGTCACCTAGCGGTGCATCAAGGACATAATTCTTCTGTGCAGCAATGAGGATAATCCTCAGATCACGGAACAATTCCGCATCATTGCTACTAACATCTTTCAACTTGGTTTTCTCTAGGAACATATGAAAAATAAACGTGGAGCAACATCGCAAGCTATTGATCTACAACATAGATATGCTAATACTACTAGGACTAAGTTCATGATAAATTAAAGTTCAATTAATCATATTACTTAAGAACTCCCACTTAGATAGACATCCCTCCGGTCATCTAAATGATCACGTGATCCAAATCAACTAAACCATGTCCGATCATCACGTGAGATGGAGTAGTTTCAATGGTGAACATCTTATGTTGATCATATCTACTATATGATTCACGCTCGACCTTTCGGTCTCCAGTGTTCCGAGGCCATATCTGCATATGCTAGGCTCGTCAAGTTTAACCCGAGTATTCTGCGTGTGCAAAACTGGCTTACACCCGTTGTATTTGAACGTAGAGCTTATCACACCCGATCATCACGTGGTGTCTCGGCACGACGAACTTTCGCAACGGTGCATACTCAGGGAGAACACTTGTACCTTGAAATTTAGTAAGGGATCATCTTATAATGCTACCGTCGTTCTAAGCAAAATAAGAAGCATAATAAGATAAACATCACATGCAATCAAAATATGTGACATGATATGGCCATCATCATCTTGTGCTTTTGATCTCCATCTCCAAAGCATCGTCATGATCACCTTCGTCACCGGCGCGACACCTTGATCTCCATCGTAGCATCGTTGTCGTCTTGCCAACTATTGCTTCTACGACTATCGCTACCGCTTAGTGATAAAGTAAAGCAATTACATGGCGATCATTTCATACAATAAAGTGACAACCATATGGCTCCTGCCAGTTGCCGATAACATTACAAAACATGATCATCTCATACAAAGCCGTATAACTCATCATGTCTTGACCATATCACATCACAACATGCCCTGCAAAAACAAGTTAGACGTCCTCTACTTTGTTGTTGCAAGTTTTACGTGGCTGCTACGGGCTTAGCAAGAACCATTCTTACCTACGCATACAAAACCACAACGATATTTCGTCAAGTATGTGCTGTTTTAACCTTCACAAGGACCGGGCGTAGCCACACTTGATTCAACTAAAGTTGGAGAAACTGACACCCGCCAGCCACCTGTGTGCGAAGCACGTCGGTAGAACCAGTCTCGCGTAAGCGTACGCGTAATGTCGGTCCGGGCCGCTTCATCCAACAATACCGCCGAATCAAAGTATGACATGCTGGTAAGCAGTATGACTAGTATCGTCCACAACTCACTTGTGTTCTACTCGTGCATATCATCTACGCATAGACCTGGCTCATGATGCCACTGTTGGGGAACGTAGTATTTTAAAATTTTCCTACGATCACGCAAGATCTATCTACCAGATGCATAGCAACGAGAGGGAAGAGTGTGTCTACGTACCCTCGTAGACCGGAAGCGGAAGCGTCAAGTGACGCGGTTGATGTAGTCGAACTTCTTCGCGATTCAACCGATCAAGCACCGAACGTACGTCACCTCCGCGTTCAGCACATGTTCAGCTTGATGACGTCCCACGAGCTCTTGATCCAGTTGAGCTTCACGGGAGAGTTTCGTCAGCACGACGGCATGGTGACGGATATGATGTATTTACCGGCGCAGGGCTTCGCCTAAGCACTGCAACGGTATGACCGAGGTGTGTTTCTGTGGAGGGGGGCACCGCACACGGCTGGAACAATTCAACTTGTGTGTCTTTGGGTGCCCCCTGCCCCCGTATATAAAGGAGCAAGAGGGGAGGGCCGGCCGGCCTCCTATGGTGCGGCTAGGGCAATCCTACTAGGAATAGGATTGCAATCCAATTCCTAGTAGGAGTCCACCAAGAAGGAAGAGAGGAAAAGGAAAAGAGGGAGAGGTGGCGCCCCCCCCCCCAATCCTAGTCCAACTAGGATCCCTAGGTGGGGCGCCGGCCAGCCTCTATGGACTGCCTCTCTCCTTTCCTCAAGGCCCACTATGGACCATCCCCCCTCGTAGGGGGTTCCGGTAACCCCCTCCGGCAATCCAGTTAAATCCGAAACTTTTCCGGAACACTTCCGGTGTCCGAATATAGTCGCCCAATATATCAATCTTTATGTCTCGGACATTGCGAGACTCCTCGTCATGTCCGTGATCTCATCCGGGATTCCGAACTACCTTCGGTACATCAAAACTCATAAACTCATAATACCGATCGTCATCAAACGTTAAGCGTGCGGACCCTACGGGTTCGAGAACTATGTAGACATGACCGAGACTCATCTCCGGTCAATAACCAATAGCGGAACCTGGATGCTCATATTGTCTCCTACATATTCTACGAAGATCTTTATCGGTCAAACCGCATAACAACATACGTTGTTCCTTTTGTCATCGGTATGTTACTTGCCCGAGATTCGATCGTCGGTATCTCTATACCTAGTTCAATCTCGTTACCGGCAAGTCTCTTTACTCGTTCCGTAACACATCATCTCGTGACTAACTCATTAGTCTTTTGCTTGCAAGGCTTATTATGATGTGTGTTACCGAGAGGGCCCAGAGATACCTCTCCGACACTCGGAGTGACAAATCCTAATCTTGATCTATGCCAACACCACGAATACTTTCGGAGACACCTGTAGAGCATCTTTATGATCACCCAGTTACGTTGTGACGTTTGATAGCACACAAGGTGTTCTTACGGTATTCGGGAGTTGCATAATCTCATAGTCATAGGAACATGTATAAGTCATGAAGAAAGCAATAGCAGTAAAACTAAACGATCATAGTGCTATGCTAACGGATGGGTCTAGTCCATCACATCATTCTCCTAGTTATGTGACCCCGTTAATCAAATGACAACTCATGTCTATGGCTAGGAAACATAACCATCTTTGATCAATGAGCTAGTCTAGTAGAGGCATACTAGGGACATACTATTTTGTCTATGTATTCACACATGTATCAAGTTTCCGGTTAATACAATTCTAGCATGAATAAAAGACATTTATCATGATATAAGGAAATACAAATAACATCTTTATTATTGCCTCTAGGGCATATTTCCTTCAGTCACATGATTGACTTGTTTGCCTCACACATGATGAACAATTGCTATTTCTATTGTGTTGAGTGCCACTCGATTTTCACTACACCCTATGCGCATTATGCTTGGATTGTCTTGCACTTGACCCTTGTGTTTAGACACTTCATTTTCTTTGGTGTTGTGAATGATTTGTATGCCTACCATAGACCTTTCATTGAGCGCTTTATGCATGACCTTGCTTGTGCTCAATTGATGTGCTTAAATGCCATGCCACAACCCTTTGTCACACCCTATGCTATGCTTGATGACAACACTTGTTGGGTGAATCACCTATTGAATGCTTGGTTTTGCACTAACGCTAACCACATTTGTTTTTCCAAGTGTTTGTTTTCCTTGCTCCTCTTGAAGGAATCACTAGACGGTGCGACATTGGAGAGTGCACATGTAAAGCTTCAAGATGATGAGTACTTCGTGATCGTCCACATCTACACGACGACGCCATCTCTTTCCCATGGTGATTTGGTTTTCGATCCGAGGTCGGATCTTTTCCAAGGGGGGGGGGATGATGCGGAGCATCCTAAGGACATCACCATGTCAAGAGTCCGTTTGGCAAGTGACACATGCGACCTCTACTTCTCATACATAAAGGTGAATCATCTCCTTTACACGTGTTCACTTGGCCCTTTCGAGGATGGTATACTACTTGACACTTCTCCCGTGTGCATGCATAGGTATTGTCGGAGCTTCACGGACGAGGAGGAGGAGTGCAAGCGCCGAGGAACACCTATACCATCCGCGAGGGAAGCTTGGAAGAGAATACGGAAGAAGATGGAGCTGCTGATACTACAGCGGCCGAACATCCGGCGCTTCAGCAACGGCCGGACATCCGGCACTCCTCCCGGAAATCCAGACCCTCCTATCCAGAGAGCATCAGGACCGAGCCCCTTCAGCCCGGACATCCGGCCGTGACCCCGGACATCCGGCTCGCCCCGAAGCCCCGGACATCCGGCCGCCAGCCCGGACATCCGGCCTTGCCTGTGTGCATGTATCCGGGCCGATGCCCATGTACCCGTTTCGCCCCTCACTTACCCCTTCATGACCCTAGACTATATATACTCCTCCACCTCCACCATTTTAGGGTTAGCAAATGTGATAGCTCATTTTAGACTAGAGCTTTGCTCATCTATGTGGTTCTACTCCTACGAGTGACCGCGGCCCCTCTACGGAGAAGATCCACACCGGATCAAGACCCCTAAACGGGAAGATCCTTCACGGATTCAAGACCTCCTCTTGGAGATGAACTTTACCTTGTATCTTTCCCTTTGTTGTTCATGTACCTTGTGATCTTGTGTGTTTGATTGTCTAGTGGATGTGTGATTGGACTTGTTCTTGAGTGTTTTCCCTTGTGATTTCTCCTTGTTCGTCCCCGTGTTCATCGTGTTCCTCGCGGGATCCCTCCTTTTCATGAAAGATCGGCCTAGAATCGGGTTGACCCCGCATCACTTACCAGTAGCGCGTCCTGGTAAAAAGCGTTGCAGATATTAGCAGCAGCGCGTTTCAAAAAAGCATGCTACTGCTAGCCATGTATATCAGTAGTGTGGGATGACACGTGCTACTACTACATGTTAGCTATAGCGCCTTATCAGTAGCGCGACTGTCCGCACTACTGATAGGCAAAATACCCGCGCTACTGCTAGGCTTTTCCCTAGTTGTGGAAGATTCCTTAGTGACGGGTAGGGATAATTTTACTCCTTGGTTTCTCAACACCATTTTTTTGGGGGGGGGGGGTTATTTTGATTGGCATTGTCTTCCTCCAAGGGGGCGATCTGGATGGATCCTACTTGGCGTGAAGTGCGAAACTTTAGAAGTGCTAAATGTGGTTCACGATGAATTTGCTGTCAAATTTCGAGTGAGATCGAAAATTGATGGCTTCAGGTGGGCTTTGGTGGCCGTATATGATGCGACACAGCCATAACTTAAGCATGACTTTCTTGAAAATTTAGTGAGGGTTAGTGGGGATGGAAGGCTGCCCATTATGTTGAAAGGGATTTCAATAGCATTAGAAGACAAGAGGAGAAAAATATGATCATTGAGAGTCTCGACTTGAGAGAGATTGAACTCTCTGGTAGACAATTCACGTGGGCTAATTCCTTACCAATTCCTACCTATGATAAATTGGACAGGGTCCTTACTAGTGTTGAGTGGGAACAAAAATTTCCACCCGTAACAGTTCGAGCTCTATAGAGGGCCATTTAGGACCATGCCCCGTTGTTGGTTGTTTCCGGGGAATCGACCCATGTGGGCAACAGAAATACATTCGAGAGGGAGGGCTTCCTAAATCATATTGCCACAGAATGGGCCAGGGAGTCTGATGGGACTTCTCATGTGGAAATACGGCAGAACAAAATTATGCATTTGCGCCAATTCTTGACGGGATGGGCCAAAAACCAAAGTGATATTTACAAAGTTGAAAAGGAGAGGCTAACACAAATTATTAATGAACTTGATGTGAAAGCGGAATCCACCCTTCTTAATATGTCGGAGCGAGATATTAAGAAGGAGGCCGAGAAGACGTTACAAACCCTTATGAGAGAGGAGGAAATGAAATGGGCGCTTCAAGCAAAAATTCCTCACTGAGGAAACCCTTAAGAACTTGATGTGCAAGCAAATTAGCAGAACAAGTGCCTCAGAAGTCTGAACCCTTTCCCGCCACCCAACGGTGCCATATTGCCATCCACCTCGTATCCTCGTCATCACATGCATGTGCGACCCGCGACTCCTTCACCTTGTCGGTCGTGTCAAAGTACACGAGCGAGTAGAAGAAGATTGTCGAGGGACGTTACGCTCCCACGTCAATGTTGCACAAGAAGTTGACGATCCTATCGAGTTGCGGTGATGCCATCGAGCTACGGGGCGGGAGATAGATAATGAAATAGAAGGGGCGAGTTGTGAAAAAACATGGGCACCAGATGGAGTTTTGGGTGGGTCCAGAATGTCAGGGTTCTACGCGACGGACGTCTGCCTTCCTGGACACTTCGGATTTATAACTGGACTAGAGGATTTGGACCTTTGGACTAGTCGAGCCCAATATTGGCCTAAAAATGTTCGAACCGACGTTAGAGATGCCTTAAGTATAGATACTGTAGATGTATTTTTACTCACATGATACAAACAATAATACTCTTGGGAAAGTACCAAACTGCTTTGGATTCAAATTTACACGCCGACGCCTGGTCAAAAAAGAAAAGGACAATGATATTTGGCACATGTGTGGTGGATAGCAAAACTACCACACTCCTCCTTCCTTCCATATAAATACATGCATGCATGCATTAGGATATAGATTAGGGTGTGACTAACTCTCTTTCCACGTTCATCCTCTTTCTAATTACATACATGCACTAGAGGACAAAAAAGCTGATGTCAGCCTAGATTCTCTCCTATTTCAAAAATCTAAAATGTTTTGTAGCTTAAACCGTTGGTCCGATGCAAAAACCGTTTTCACATAAAAGATTCGTCGCGATGAGATCTTCGAAACTAGATCCCATGTTGGTATATTCCGACGAATCTTTTTTCCGGGTCAAAAGTTACCACGCCCCGGCTATATAAGTTACCAAGCCTGTGGTATGCAACTTACCGTACTATTTCCACATAAGTTACCGGGGTTATATTTTTCAGCAACCCCCCCCCCCTCGGGTCAAAAGTTACCTTAGGTGTTTGTACTTAATTTAGTAGGTATGTGGTTCATATATTACCGTGCTATTTTCACATAA
>LR738713.1:36909407-36994031 GCA_902687465.1 Secale cereale | reverse complement strand
TGGGCCACCCGGACCCCCCCCCCCACTGGGGGCGGGCCCCTCCCGATTCTGCACACACACGCTTGCAGTTTGAAAAAAAGTGAACAAAAGCAATGGGAGGGGACTTGAACCCACTACCGTGCTATTTTCACATAAGTTACCGGGGGTATGTTTTCAACAACTTTTTATTTCGATCGAAAAAGTTACCGTAGTGTTTCTACGTAAGTTATCGGGTATGTGGTTCGTATACTATCATGCTATTTTCACATAATTTATCGATGGTTTACGGTGATATTTGTCAACTGTTTGCTCCGCTCCTCCCTTCTCCTGATTTTTTGGGCCACACGGACCCCCCCCCCCCACTGGGGGCGGGCCCCTCCCGATTCTGCACACACACGCTTGCAGTTTGAAAAAAAGTGAAAAAATGCAATGGGAGGGGACTTGAACCCAC
The DNA here is from genome assembly GCA_902687465.1 of Secale cereale. Taxonomy (NCBI): domain Eukaryota; kingdom Viridiplantae; phylum Streptophyta; class Magnoliopsida; order Poales; family Poaceae; genus Secale; species Secale cereale. Next base: position 36,993,601 of record LR738713.1, on the reverse strand, counting down.
TACCTCCAACAATTAATTCAGCAACAAAAACCGTCTGGGCTACACCACATTATTGATTTCTTTCAACTTGCACACTACTTGTACATTTCTGAGATGAGATCGAATGAAACTGAAAATTCAAACCGACAAACTCACTTGTCCGAGATTTAGAACTTTTTTCTGGATGTTTTACACCGGTTCAGATGGTTCACAAACTCGGGCATCCCCTTCCTTCCTTTTCTAGATGCAAATCACCACAATGTTTGTACTTAAGTTGTCTGATATGAGGTTCGTATATTACCATATTATTTACATAGTAGTTGTCGAGTATGTATTTCAACACCCCCCATGTGGTATATAAGTTACCACGTATGTGGTATGCAAGTTATCGTGGTATTTCCACATAAGTTACCGGGGTTATGTTTTTCAATAACTTTTTCTCCTCTTGATCAAAAGTTATCACGGCGTTTGTACATAAGTTTTCAGATATGCAGTTCGTATATTACCGTGTTATTTTCACATAAGTTATCAAGGTTATGTATTTCAACAGCATTTCTCTATCGATCAAACTTATCGTGATGTTTGTACATAAGTTATCGGGTATGCAGTTCATATATCATCGTGCTATTTTCACATAAGTTAACGGTGGTATGTTTTTGACACCTTTTTCCCTACTTAGTAAAAGTTATCGCGATGTCTGTATGTAAGTTATCGGGTATGCGTTCGTATATTATCATGCTATTTTCACATAAGTCACCGAGGGTTATGTATTTCAACAACCTATTCCCGTTTGGTCGTAGTCGACGCGGTGTTTGTATGTAAGTTATGGATATGCGGTTTGTAAATTGCCGTATTATTTTCACATAATATAAGTTGTTGGGGGTATGATTTTCAACAAGTTTTTTTTCCACTCACAAAAAAAAATTATTTTTTTCCTTTGGTCAAACTCACCGTGGTGTTTGTACGTAAGTTATTGAGTAAGGTTTGTATATTAATTATAGTGCTATTTTCACATAATTTATCGGGGTATATTTTTCAACAACTTTTTTCCTTTGATCAAAGTTGTCACGGTGTTTGTACGCAAGTTATCGGGTATGTGGTTCATATATTACCGTATTATTTTCACATAAATTATTGGGGGTATATTTTTCAATTTTTTTTACTTTGCTCAAAGTAACCGCGGTGTTTGTATGCAAGTTATCGGATATGTGATTTGTATATTAGCGTGTTATTTTCATATGAGTTACCAGGTGGGGTTTTCAACTACTTTTCCTCCTTTGTCAAAATTATCGCGATTTTTATACGTAAGTTATCGAGTAGTTTTGATGAACCACGTATTACGCTCATGTCTGTATTTCCATCCTAGCTCTAAACTAGTCTTCAGGACACTTAGCATCTGAATCAAGGTAAAAGTGCAGAAGACACGGCTCTTGGTTTATATGCTGTAGATACTGAACTTTGCACCGCCCAACACACAGAGTTGCTTCCTTTCCTAAACAAAAAAAAGCACAAAGTTTTTCCAATCCCAAATTCCATGGCACCATCCAACAGTTCTTGCAACAAACAACAATCTCGTGTTGTAGTACTATCAGAGCAGAGCAAACAGCAAACTCAAAAAAGAGGGCTGAAATCACATGATTATCAAAAAAAGTGGCAACAAATGTACAGAGACTAGCACAACAAGATTGCCATCAGTAGTAAAGAACATCGAAGTTGTACAACTACCCTGCAATTTATTACCAGACAACCAGTAAGAGACACTGTCAGGCTCATGCACATCTGCTCGTAGGAGGCACAGCGAGCTCCGTCCATGGATGGGAATGGAGCCCAAGACGGGGACGTTACCTCGTCCGATCTGGCAACCAGCAACGTAAGTGGAGGAGATGTAGACAGGAGGGATGGAGCTCATCTGCTGAGCGGCCAGAAGTGTGGCTCACGCGTGGTGGCGTCGTCTGGCACGACATCTCCGTGGTGGACGGCCGGTGAGAGGAACTGCAGCCGGATCCATCTACGGCGAGGAGCAAGGCCGAGGCCATCCACAACAAGCAGCGGGGCTTGCGGATCTCGTCACCCTTCTCCGTTTGACCGGGAAGCAAGGCAATGACTGACGACTTCAGGTGGCTGCGGATCTCGTCGGAATCCGGAACCTGGAGGCCCTTGCGGCTGGGAAAGGAGGTGGAGGTGCCAGGGGCTAGCCGGCTAGGTGAGGAGGGAAGCCGTGCGGCGCCGGAGAGGGGGGTGTGAGGCGAGCGGCGGGGACGAGGTTGGAGGCGTGTGGCGGGGAGGCGCGTGGGCCACTGGGGAAGAAGGTGGGGAAGGGAACGCCTCGTTGGATTTGGATCGAAGCAATCTGAGATGGTGTGGCAGTTTTGCTATCGGGCACAGGGTTGCCAGATACAAATTTCGAAAAGAAAAAGACCACCTGCAGCCTAGAGTGCGCACGCAACCTCTACAGTCTACAGACGACAGGCGCTACCGTCCAACCAACCACACCAACCCACCGCCATGTCACTCCGGCGCCTGCTAGGCTTCTCCGCCACCGTCTCCGGCCTCCTCCCCCTCCGCCGCTGCCTCTCCACCGCCTCCGCCTCGCACCCACCATGGCCCTGCTCCCCCTTTCCCTCCACCTTCGCCTCCTCGAACCCGTCGCGCCGCCACCCCCTTCCCACCGCCGCCGCTTCGCACCCGCCATGGCGCCGACCCCTCTCCACCGCCGCCCCCAAGCACCCGCCATGGGCCATGATTGACTACAACTCCCTCGTCGACGAATCTTCGGCGGCGCCGGGCGCGTGCTTCGGCCCCGTCGAGCCTCCGCTCGTCTCCCGCATCACCGCCCCGGCGCACCTCCTCAACCCCAGGGAGCGCCCCGCCGCCGACAGCAGCGTCGTCCAACTCGTCAGCGGCCACATCAACGCCACCAGCGCCGACGGCCACCTCCTCCTCACCTACTACGACATCCTAGGGGAAGGTGCCCGCGAATCCCGGAACGGCAACGCCGCCGACGTCGAGGCCGAGCGCTGCATCTGCAACCCTATCAGCGGCGAGGTGCTCCGCCTCCCGTACCCCGGCGGCTCCAGGAAGAACCTGGGCCACCGCCACATGGGCCTCCTCACCCAAGCCGGCGGCGGTTGCGGGCACGGCCCCCCTGACAGGTTCGCCGTCGCCGACATCGTCAGCCAGCGTGACCGCATCGTCGATCGGTTTCTCCCGGAAGTAGGCAGGTGGGATCTGCTTCTTGGCGTGCCATGCCAGCCGCCGCTCGCGTGGGAGATGGAGATGGACCAAGAGACGGTGGCCTTCGCCGGCCGCCTCTGGTGGGTCGACCTGACGTGCGGCGCCGTCTCCATGGACCCGTTCAGCAACCAGCCGGAGCTCCGCTTCGTCCCGCTGCCGAACGGCACCTCGCTCACCTTCATTCTTATGGAACACAAAGACTCGAGCGCCGAGCATCTTGCCGAGTTCAGGCGGGAGGTGGCTAAGTACCGGCGCATCGGCGTCAGCGAGGGGAGGCTGCGCTTCGTTGACGCGTCCATTCACGACCCGTTCCTGCTCAGCTCGTACGTGCTGGACGACGAGGGCAGGAGCTGGACGCTGGAGCACCAGGTGGAGCTCAGCAAGGTCTTGGAGGATGGAGGCCACCCGTGCGAAGAGGGGAAGAGGCCGCCGCAGATCGCCGTCATCGACCCACTCAACGCCGACATCATCTACATCACCGTCGGCGAGCAGAAGCACATCGTCGCCGTGGACATTTACCAGGAGAAGGTGATTGCGAGCTCTCCGCTTCAAAACCAATACCATTCGCTTGTACCATGCGTTCTTCCACCCTGGCTTGGATCAAGCCAGATTCCTACCGCAGGTAATCGCTCACCTTCATGTTACGTTTCAGTTTTGCAACATGTTCTTGGAGACTTTGTGCTGTTGCAGATAGAATTTATTTGCAACTGTCACAATAGTTGTCTACCTGTGCTGAATTCTTGATTTTCTGTTCTATGTTTCTGCTTGTTGTCACAATAGTTATCAGCAAACTCATACTCTACCTGAACTGTGAAGATGTGATGTTTGGTTGACTGGCTCTTTTCTCTAGTAAGGAAGGAGATCTGAACTAAAATATTTAATCCCACTTCGATAAAAAAATGTAAATCATGTTAATGTTATGGTAGTGGTAGCAACATATTTAGTTCCAAGTCAACTGATCCCTACGGCACATAATCGATCACCTTCTTGTTGTAACTGGTACTAAAAGTTTCTGTTTTGCAACTTGCTGTTGTGGATAGAATTTCTTTGCACTTCCATTTTTGTTGGTAGGATTGGTGCTACTTAGACTGTCTTACTGTATATTGACGCTTCTCTTTTTGGTAGTTTGTTCATAGAACAACATATATATGTTTTATCTCAATCATGCTGTGACTGGAGCCTTCCATATTCGGGCAAGTGGCAGTTTACTATCGATACCATCTAGTGTAAAAGCAGTTTACTATGGTTATTTGTTGTTTGTGAATTTCAAATCTACAGTGTTCTACATTATATATTCATTAATCCATCTCTCGTAATTGATCTGAAATTATTGATTGACAATGTTCATTGTATTTAAAGACATACATTCTCTAGAGAAATTGAGCTTCTTGAATATTTTGATGTTGCTGTAAGTGTGTGGTCTAGACATATGCTATCGATACCATTTCTGCAGTTTGTTAGTAAAGAAATAATCAGTCTAAGGCAGCACCTTCTTGTTACGTTTCAGTTTTACAATATCTAAGCCGGATTCCTACCGCAGGTAATCGGTCACCTTCTTGTTACTTTTCAATTTTGCAATATCTTCTTGGAGACTTTGTGCTGTCTGCTGTTGCTTGGTAGGACTCGTGCTATTGATCTGCTTACACTGTCTTGCTGTAGATTGACAGTTCTCTGTTTGGTAGTCCCGTCCACTTAAGCAAGTGCACATCATCTTTCCTTCCGTCATTTCTACTGGCTCCTGTTATTATTTTCACACATTATTTTGATTCTCTTCTTTTAAAAAAATGTCCGTGAGCACATGAACTAATTTGTACTATGAATTATGTATCAGTTCTTTCAATTCTGATTGGTCACAAGTTATGTGTACCGGTGCAGAATTCTAGATATTCTGTTTTATGTATCAGTTCTGTATTCTGTCACAATTGTTGTTCTTACCGTACATAACCTATGAAGGCTGGAAGGAGATCTCGACTTCAATATTTAATCCCACTCCCATAAAAATGTAAATCATATTAATGTCGTGGTAGTGGTAGCACAATACTTAGTTTCAAGTCATCTGATCTGAAATTAATGATTGACACTGTTCATAGTATTTAACGGCAGATATTGTGTAGAGAAATTGAGCTTCTCGAATATTTCGATGTCACATTATCGGGTATGGTCTCTGGTCTGTACATATACCGCAGATATTGTTTCTGTGGTTTGTTTCTGCAGTTTGTTTGTAAAGGAATAGTCAGTCTAAAGCAGCACCCATGCTTCTTCTTGGCAAGTAGTATGTTGATATATCTAATTGCCCAAACAGAACAGAGTTGCAACTTAGGCATTGGTAATTTGGTATGCATGTTAATTACCCCTTTGCCCACTTGAAGTCAGATTGATCTTTTTTCTCAATGTAGGAACTGCCTCCATGCCTTCAGAATGGCCGCAGGGCTATCATCAGCGTCGTTCTAGCAACGATTCTTCTGAGAAAGTACTTAAGGTATTTCTTATCAGAGTGGATCTATATTTTATGAAGAAGAATCAGTGACCCAATTCCTACTATTTTGACATGTTTAAGTAATTAGAAAGTTGCCAGGTGGCATGGTAACCATAGTGCAGCTAAAGCGATTGTTAAGACTGATCTTTTTTCGTAAAAAATTGCCAGTAATTAGAAAGTTGCCAGGTGGCATGATATCACTTTTAAGAATGCTTAATATAATTGTACTTCTGCTATAACAAGTGGCTAACATTGAACCATTGTGCAGGTGGCAGACGGAAGGTTGGTGCTTGCTTGAAGGATGCGGAAGAATCATCTAAAGGTTTGCTAATTTTACCTGTTTTAGGTTTAGTTCAAGTATGCTCATTGTTTTAGTTGTGTACGTCTGCAAAGTCAAGTGAGTTCCCAGACCATGTTCACACTAGAAGCTGAGAAACTCTTATAAAAACAGAGCAGAGATGGGTTCCTATTAATCCTTTTGGTGAACGCAAATTAGAATGCTTTTACTTTAGGCATGTTCTTTTTGAGTTTGCTTTACGCATATATATTGAATACTCGTTACCGTCTTTAAAATCATAGTTGTTATTTTTAAGTTGAAAACTGGAAGGTACTCCCAGAAACCTTACCTCTGCTTTTCTTTGGTCGAAAGTGTTTGATTATTGTTGTGGACTGTGATTTTGGTTCGTTGTGAACTGCAACCCTCATATTTACGTCTCTGTTGTTTTACAATTGATTGGTGTTACTTGCAAATGTTTTGAAATGGATGCAATTTAGTCTATTAGGCGTAGACACGTCGGGTAGGCAGCAGGTCTGGTTCGAACCATTGTTACACTCAGAATACCACCAGTGTCTAGTTGGCTACTCAAATAGGGCTGTTTTTTGTCAACTTAACCTCCATGTCGCAGACGGCTTTATCAAGGGGTGCAAGGCCTGATATGACGTGTTTCATCTCGGTGAATGTCACCATCTCCATGTCAAATTTGCGCCATCTAAGGCAGCAGGGAGCTGGCGGTGTCCGACATCAGCTGCGTGAGCGAGGCCTCTCCTGCCCATACGGGATCTGCACGCCGTGCTCGATATCCCGAACAATGATGTGTGTTCCTGGATCTCAATCCAGCCACTCATTGAGGGCGAGATCCTCCTGGGTGGCGTCCAGCGTGCCATGACGATCCCACTCCTCCTTGGCGATGAAGGTGGTCGTGTCATACTGCCCGAGGTGATAAAGGCAAATGACGTGCATTGTTGTTCTTACTACCAGAAGAAATGAAGTTGCTCATTTACCTACGGGCGTCCAATATTTCTCTGACTGAATACACGTTCAGTGAGAAACATGTGCCAAAACTGCAACCTCAACTTGAGAAGATTGTTGCTGAGAATTACTTCCTAAAGCAGTCAGCGAAGGAAGCCTACAGGTCCTACCTTTTAGCATACAACTGACACTCTTATGAAGGACATTTTTGGTGTCCATCAACTTGATCTCAAGAAAGTTGCGGCATCTTTCTGTTATAATAACCCTCCTAAAGTGAATCTGAACCTGGAGAGTAGTGCATCGTAACACCGAAAGATGAGGAAAGTGGACGGCGGGAAGAGGCATGGAATTAGCCCTTCAAACCCCTATGGAAGGAGAGGCTGTGGTGATCGAAGGCAGTTTGCAAGATTCTAGGAAGGATATATCAGGGGTTTTTAAGATCAGATGCTGGAAGTCACCATCTTTAATTCTTCTGTTTTTGGTAGATCTCTAGATATTACGTTTGGATGTGATTTATGTTAAGTAGTTTCAGAAAAATCGAGAATGGTTTATGCTGTTTGGATTGTTAAAACAAGCGTGGATATTACATTCGTTTTGCGGGTACATTGATGTCTATCTTATGACTTGTGTTGCAACAGGCTCTGCTCGATGGATGAAATCACGACTCTAATCTAATCTGCACAATGACAATGATTCCGATTCTTGATTTTAGGCACATGCACCAAAAAAAATATAAAATGTTCCAAGAGGTTGTATAGTTCTTGGGTAGCTGAACTGATTTGCCACTAGCTTTACATAACTGTCTCTAGATTGATTCAACATATTCTCACCAAATGCACCGTGTGAGGTTTAATATTTTTTTTATCGATGATGTTTTCTTGCTGATTCTTCAAAGTATCTACAGTTTTGTCAGGCTGGGGACTGAAGACAGGAAGAAGAGGCAACATTCAGCTATGTAAGGGTGGAGCCCCGCTGCGGTTTTCGACAGCAGACTGCGCACAAGTCATCATTATCTTGCTAATGCAACTCGGTTATATGATATTCTCATACTCTATTTGCAACCTGGTGATGCAACTGGCTGTGTATATAAGCTGAAGTGTTGGTGATGAAGCTGAAGGGGTAAGAAAAGAATCGACCGACTAATTTCCCTAGACCCTAGAGCAGTTAACTACAGTAGTTCAGTTGTAGCGGTGCTGTCTTCTTCAGTTATCCCTGTACACTTTTCCCTAGTAGTTAGCTTTGAACGTGCGTTCTTTATTGGTCATCAGAGAATGAATCTAGAAGACGTGGCTGGGCTCTAGAAGCAAAACTTTTCGGTGGTAAACTTTCTCGTTGCTGACATAATTGTTGAACACATTTGGCCTGGCTATTTAACCAGTAGCCGAGCTCTAGAGCCATACAGCTCCGTTGAGCATCCATGAGACCAAATAGACACAACATTCATGAACCGAGGCGCACACATTGAAGAACAAATGAACACTACATCATACATTTGATTCATTGCACATGGTCATTCTATATTTTATTGATTAGTATATTTTCTCATAAACCCCTTCCAGGATTGAGGTAAACGAGTACAACCTCAGCAACTCATGTGTAGAATTTGATAAAACATTGGAGCACTACAAATGACAAGCTACTTCTGTCCAAGAAGGTTAGTTTAGGCACCCCGTCCTGACAACTGAGGATTGCATCAGCCATCTCTCCCTGTTCCAGATTGTAAGGTTTTCGTGATATGATATCAAGCACATACTCCCTCCGTCCTTTGAAAAGTGTACTTCCAACTTTGTTGGAAAGTCAAACATTTCTATGTTTGACCGCATTTATACAAGAATACACCAACATTTATGCCATTAAATTAGTAGCATTAGATTCATGATAAAATATATTTTCATCATATATGTATTTGGTTTCACAAACATTGATATATTTTTGCACAAACTCGGTCAAACATTGAGATAGTTTGACCCTCCAACAAAGTTGGAAGTACACTTTTTAAAGGACGGAGGGAGTAGATGTCTTCGACAAAGACATACCTCAACACCTCTTGCATCTACCTTAGGTGTAGTTCCAGTGGTAGCAATTTGTCATACTTCAACATCTCTTACATCTCCCTTACTTAGTTGTAGTCTAGTGATAGTGGTGTGGTATTCTAGGATATCTCTGGACTGGATATTTTTTTTTTAGAAAAGGAGGATGTCCCCCGGCCTCTGCATCTAGGAGATGCATACGGCCACTTTATTGATTATTCTCGAGGACCTTACAAAGTATTACAACAATATGTTTGAATCCGCCATCTTGGCAACATATGCCACTACTCTTATCTAAATGATGAAGGCGTGCTAGCTGGGCCACTACCCAGACCACTCATCTAAGCCTAACATCAAAATGATGAAGGTGGTGCTAGCTGGGCCACTACCCAAACCACTCACCTAAGCCTAACATCAAACGCCGGAAGCCCCAGCCGAGCCACATACCGGGTCTGGAGCATAATCCGGTGAGACGCACTCGTGTGTCGTCGCCGCCATCTTCCACAAGTTCGTCTTCAGATCATATTGAGGCTTCTACCTTGTCTGGCCACTCTGCCATCGACGTCACCATGACGTCATACAACAACCTCCTCCTGCGCGAGTCCATCTTCGCGCATTGGACGCCGAGCCTCCACAGCGCCATGCCGCCGATCTCCGCCGCCATCAATGTGTGAGATGAAGTACCGCTCCACCACAGCAGGTACAAGGTAAGGAAGGGCGAGGTCCCCATCGGAGACACGGCCGGAACGGGCCGCCACCAGGAACCAGACAAGCTCGCCATGCACGCCCAGCATCCCCATGCCCAAGTCGGCGCCTTCAAGAAGGTGACGACGCTGTGGCGCCGCCGCCGCTTAGCCACCGAAGCTAGGGTTTTCACCCGGGCGCAGGGGAAGGGGGGAGGCAGGAGAAGTTGAGCCTCGGCGCCGCCACCAAGGAGGTAATGGCTTCCGGGACGCCATCGACGCCGTGACCGCCACCGGCGGCCAAGGGTTTCCCTCGGCCATGCACCCTGCCGCCACCTCCGAACCAGCCACAGCATCAGCAGGCGCGTGCACGCCGGAGATCCAGGCCGGCCGGAGGTCATGCGTCACGAGCAGATCAGATCGCCTCAGATCTGACGAAGGGAGCCCGGGGCCTCCCCGCGCCACGACCATCGCCCACCGGGACCTCGCTGCCCACGCAGCCGAGGGGATCCGGCCAACCTCACCGGCGAGCACTCCCCGCCGCCGGAGAAGCGCCGTCCGCACCAGTGAGGCCGCCGCCTCAGATCCGGGCCCTCACCATCGAAAGGGAGCGGCCAGAGGCCTCGCCGCCGCCCTCACAGGCAGCCGCGCGGGGGCCCCGGCGACCGCCTCAGGCAGCGGCGAGGAGGAGGGGAAGGGGGAGGTGGCGGCGCGAGGGAGTTCTAGATCGCCCCCGAGTCGCCCTCGGGAGAGCGACGCGGGGGAAGTTGGCCCTCACGTTGAAGAACTCTATATTAAGGTTTGACGTTGTGTTGCAAATCGGTTGGGTCAGTCCGCAACATTCAGGGACGAAGCTAGAAAACATGTTTGATGGGGTCATGTCTATGACAGTGGAGTCATCTTGTCTAAATGAAGAGTAATTAGTACTAAACTACTGAAGGACTAATGAAAGATTACCTAATTTCATTGGGGTCAATTGACCCCAATACTTACATGGGAGCTCCGACCCTGGCAACATTGCCATGTTACGCTCGAGAGTTTGCAACACGACACATATTGCAAGCCTTTTGGGTCAGTCCTTGTGGGGTCGTGGGCGCGTGGGAGAGAGTTGCGTTGTGCGTCATCGTATCAAGCTCAGATCCGATGGCCAAGAAGGTGATCAACACCGTGTGTTATGGCGAGGGTGTTTCAAGAAAGAATTGAGCGTCCCGTGAATATTTAATCGTGTTTCTTGTTCTATAATAATAATATGCCAACGGATGCTTGTCCCTTTGGTCTCATTATGTGTTTAGGTCTCAGTCGACTGAGATTTAAACAAGTCACAGTCAAGTGACATAATATGCTAGAGAAAAAAGAAAACTAAAAAAATACGGATCTCTATGTAAGATCTCACGGATATAACATCGACTGAGGCTTAAGGAAGTCTCAGAGACTTTTTTTTGAAATGGAACACAGCGATTCCATACATCACACAGGTCCAGCCAACAAACTGGCCCGAACATTTACATCATCTGGGATGTTCTCAGGCCAGAACGCCCTGTCAACAACCTGACGAGCGCCATAGGCAGCTAATGCATGCGCTAAGCTATTACATGCCCGCAGGGCAAAAGAAAATGAAACACGACTAAAGTTGAGACGGGCGAAGTCACGAATCTCTCTGAACAATAATCCTTCTGCTGCTAGATCTGCGTCCCTGCCCTGCAAAGCTTTCACCAGAACCTGGTAATCCAACTCGACTTGAACATCCCCCAACTGGAAGCAGCGTTAAGAGCCTCTGCACAAGCTTCCGCTTCAGCTTGCACAGCCGATGCGACGTTTTGCAGGCGTCCCGCACCAGATCCTCGTACATCGCCAGCTTGGTCTCTCACAGCGAAGCCCCAACCACCAGTGCCAGTAGCTACTGAGAAGGCCCCATCACAGTTAATCATTAGACATTCTCCCTCGGGTCTCCTCCACTGCTGCACCGGCTGCACCTGCTGTTCAGTACAAGGTTTACGGCATAGAGAGAGAGAGAGACTCTGTAGCCTAGTAGTTAACATCTCCAGGTAAGCTCTCGAGTGCCCCAGCCCTGTCGCCTGCGTTGGTTTTGTTCCTCCAGGTCCACCACCTCCACATGAGGCATGTAACTACTCTCTGGAAGCCGTAGGATTACGTGGATGACCTCCTTAGCATTTCTGCACACACACACATCTCTTTCCTTATCTCCTCCAGTTGCAGCGAGCGCCACACCTGTTTAACCTTCTTGCATCTGAGAAGAGATGTGCCCCTTCCTCGTCCAATCTTTTGCAGGAAACACATATAGTGTCGCAGTCGATGCCCTACGCTTCATATTTAGTTTCAGGGGCAGGCTGTTACCAGCAAGACGCCACAAGAAGTGCTTAATTTTTGGTTGGCGAGGCAAGTTCCAGATCTCCTTCCATTCCCAATTATTCTGCGGAATGTTAGATGGTTCCGGCTGCCCTTGATCTCTTGCATTGACATATAGCTTGTATGCGGACTTCACCGAGAACTGACCCTTGCTATCATAAAACCAAGCATAGAAATCATCATAATCCTCCCGAACTGGGGTGGCTAATATAATTTTCGCCTCATCCTCTGTGAATATGTCCCTTACAAGGCCCTCATCCCATTGATGTGTGTCTGGATCAACCAATTCACACACTCTGGTTAGTAGGCATTGTCCACGCGGGGTCTTCGGAGTGCGTAATCCCTCCCTGTTCAACCACGGGTCAGACCAAATTTTTATAGAAGTTCCATCCCCCACCCTGCAGATCAGGCCTTCTTTCAAGAGTGCCACCCCCTTCAAAATGCTCCTCCATGTATAGGAGATGCTCGGGTGTGGTACTGCATCAAGAATGGAAGTGTTTAGGAAATATCTTGCCTTTAGCACTCGGGCGCATAAGGAATCCGGCGTGGACAGCATGCGCCAAGCCTGTCGGGCCAGCATGGCTAAATTAAATCCATAAATGTCTCTGAATCCCATCCCCCCATCTTTCTTCGGCCTTGTCAGGAGCTCCCAGCTAAGCCAATGCAATGTATTGTTCTTCTCCTGTTTAGCCCACCAAAACCTACAGATCATCATGCCAATCTCATCACACAAAGATTTAGTGAGATCAAAACATGACATTGCAAAGGTTGGGATAGCTTGCGCACAAGCTTTAATAAGAACATCCTTTCCCATCTTTGACAGTAGCATCTCCTGCCAGCCTTGGATTTTCTGCCATATCCTATCCTTCAAATATTCAAAGATTTTCTTCCGAGCTTGCCCAACATAGACCGGGAGCCCTAGGTACTTCTCAGTCCTAGCTTCTGCTCGAATCTTAAGAGAGTCCAACACCGCTTTTTTCCTGTGAATGCCTTGTATTCTTGCTGAACATAACCGAGGACTTTTTGTAGTTTACAATCTGTCCCGAGCAAACCTCATACAGTTGTAGCACATGTTGCAGAGCCACAGCACTCTCACGAGTCGCTTTCATGAGTACTAGTGAGTCATTCGTGAATAATAAATGGTTAAACCTCGGTGCATCATTGCAAATTCGAATCACCGCCAGACTTCCCTCCACCTCCGCCTTGTTCAACAGTGAGGAGAATCCCTCTGCACAAATAAGGAACAGATAGGGCGACAAAGGGTCCCCTTGTCTCAATCCGCGTTGTGGTACGATCACCTCCGTGCAATCATCATTCACCTTGACTTTGTAGGATACTGAAGTCACACACAACATGATACGATTAATCCATTGCTCATTAAATCCCATCCTTCGCATCATCTTCTTCAGGAAATGCCACTCGACTCTGTCATAGGCTTTGCTCATATCGAGCTTCACTGCTGCATACCCCTCCTTGCCACCCCTCTTCTTCTTCATAAAGTGTGTGCACTCATAGGCGAGAAGGATGTTATCCGTAATCAGGCGTCCAGGTACAAATGCACTCTGATTTGGGGAGATTATGTTAGGCAAAATCTGTTTCAACCGGTTGGCCAGGACCTTGGAGATGAGCTTGTAAACCACATTACAGAGGCTAATTGGTCTAAGATCATTCATGCTTTCATGATTTTTTACCTTATGAATCAGCACCACACATGTCTCGTTCCATCCCTCCGGCATCGGTCCGCCTTTTAGGACATTCAACACCTCAGCCACAATGTTGTCGCCCACCACATCCCAACACTTTCTGTAGAAGATTGAAGGCATGCCGTCAGGACCAGGGGCTTTCAAATCACCAATACTTTGCAAGGCCTCAAAAACTTCCTCACGGGGTGTACTCCTTCTGAAGTAGCTCATTCATATTAGGAGTAACCCGAGTGTCAATACAAGCCAACAGCTCATCTTGCCTTACACCTGCATGTGAAGTGAAGAGGTTCAAATAATAATTAGTTACAACTACCTTCATATCATTGTCCTTATCCACTATAGTTCCATCCTCCTTCCGCAACTTTCTGATCCTATTTCTTCTTCTCCTCTCGGAGGCTGCAGCATGGAAGAACTTCGTATCACGGTCCCCTCTTTTCATCCAGTTAACATGAGCCCGCTGCTTCTAGTAAGTTTCCAACTGTTCTTCCAATCGGTTCAGCTTGAATCAGAGTACTTGCTCACGGTTTACCTGCATCTCACTGATATTCTTCCTCCTCTCCGCTTCTAACTCTTTTTAAGACGATGTATCCGCTTCTCAAGATCCCCCAAAATATTTCTGCTCCGGTCTATCAACTCTCTCATAACCCCCTTCACCGCACCAGACACTTCCTTCCCCTCTACCAATATCTCCTTTTCCCATACATTTTTCACAATCTCTGTACATCCTTCCTCCTCCAGCCATCTTGCCTCAAATCTCGGGTTATTGGCTTGTGGGGGCCCTCTCCGTGCCGCAGCTGCTCCCGCCGTGTCAATGATGATCGGGCGATGGTCAGAGTGAAGGGGATCACCATTTGTAACCCGATACGCAGTGAATCGACTACACCATGATCGAGTAGCGACCGCCCTATCAAGCCTCTCCTTGATGTAATTTTCAGCATTGTGGCTGTTGTTTCTCCATGTAAAGGTATCACCAACATAGCCCAGGTCGCAGCACTCCAAGGCATCCTTAAACCTATCTAGATATCCCTGGTTTCTCGGCGCCCCACCTTCCTTCTCCCATACATGCAGTACCTCATTGAAGTCACCCGCACACAGCCACAGTTTGTCATTTTGGTGTTTCAGGTTTCTCAGCAGCCTACACGTCTTTACCTTCTCCTCCATCTTGGGCTCACCATATATGCCTGTGAATCTCCATTTAAACCCATCATCTTCAATGATCTCCGCGTCAGTGTGGTACTTGGACGTAAACCCCACCACTCGCAGGTTCACTTCCTTCTTCCAAAACATGGCAAGTCCACCACTCCGTCCCTCACAATTCTTCACCAACATGCATGTCATATTAATTTTCCATCGCAGCCATTCCAACCTTCTTTGCTCCATCTTTGTCTCGGACAAAAAAAGAACGTCGGGGTCCTCCTTCTTCTGGAGATCTAGAAGACCACGAATCGCCTAGCCATTCCCCAAACCCCGGCAATTCCAAGATATAAGTCTCAATGGTTCCCGCAGGGTTGTTCTGACAGCCTCGCGATACTTTTTGTGGCATACTTCTCCTGCACTCCAGCACCCTCCTCATGTCGGCTTCTCTTCGGCACCCCTGCATCATCTATCTCCATTACATCTACCCCTCTCTTCTTCTCCAGTGTCACTGCCTCCCCACCCGTCAACCTTTCCTCTCTTGGCTTCTTCTTATACCTCCCTCCCTTCCCCTTTGGTAGCTCGAGACCTCCTGCACTCTGCTCACTCCTAGCCTCCCCGCCCCCATATATGTTAGCATTACAGGTTTTGTCGTCCGCCTCCACCACCTGCACCCCCTTCACCACCCCTTCGATTCTCCTCCTTACCCGAGTTCTTATCAGCCACTGTGGCCCTTGTATCACCCCCCTTACCCTTCCTTCCTCCATCAGTGGTAGTGTGCACTCCCTCGGACTGTGTCGCCCCCTCACCACTGATGAACAAGGCTTTCTTTCTTCCTCCTCCATCGGCCTTGTCGTTCAGTTCCCTCTCCCCTGTCTGCTTCAGTTTCAAGGGGCTAGTGACCTCACCATCCTCCCCACTCTTCCCCTTCTCTGATACATCTGAACCCTGTTGTCCCTGCTTTCTCCAATAAGGGCCATCACTTCCTGATTTTCTCCCATTGCTGGGCCATCCATATCTTCTCCTTGTAGACCCGATCCCGTACTCCATCCCGCTCTCCTCCTATCCTCATAATTTTGGTTACCCTCCGGTAGGTACCTCAGCCACCTCCCATATTCAGCCACCTCACCTTTCTTTAATTTCTTCTTACATTCCCGGTCTGTGTGTCCCATTAAGCCACAAGTGAAGCAGAAATCTGGTTGAAACTCATACTGGAAGTAGCACCAATTCTTCTCCTCTTCTTATTTCTTCTTCCCCGACTCCTTCACAATAGTATCCCCATCTTCATCCTCATCATCGTCAAGAAACATTCCTCTCATCAACGGCTCAACTACCTTGATTCTCACTTTCACCCTGAGGCATTGACCTAAAGCAGTACCATCTTCACCAGTATCCACTTCAACTAGCTCGCCAATTTGCTCGCCCATATCCTCAGCTAGTTCCTTGCACATCATACCTAGTGGCACGTTGTAGATACGCACCCAGATAGGAACCTTCTCAAACAAGTATTCATCAATTGTTTTTGCTGGATCAAAATCCTCCACAACCAAGAGCTCTTTCCCAAAAGTCCATGGTCCATTCTCCACTGCCTTCCTCTTTCCCGCCTCGTGCTGAAAAATAAAGAGGAATATGTTCCCCCCATATCCTTTACTTCCAGTATGTGCATCGGGCACCAAGCCTTTCCCAGTGCGATCTCCATCCTTGCCGTATACCCTGGCCGATCTGACATCAGTTTCCCCATTGCCTTAACCGCGGCCCCTTCCTTGTGCTTCCGTATAGCCTTCCTCCATCCAAGCTTTACTCCCTTTCTTTCCGCTTCCGACAGATTCATCCTCTTCATCTTTCCTTCCACTCCCTCCATTCTCCTCCTCTGATCTACTGCCGAGCGAAACCAAACAAAGACGATCTAGGTTGGGTGTTTTACGACCGGGTGCCCTAGCACACCCGGAAGGCTTCTGGTGGATAGGGTCGGGTGTGCAGGAAACGGAGGGCGAGGGGTGCCGTGATCCTTCCCACGTGAGGACGATGGTGATTAGGAACGAGATGGATTTGGAAATCTACAGGAGAGACCCTAGCAGCGACGTGGTTCTGGGGACGAGGACGAATCACCTCACGATCGCCAGACGCAAACCCTAACCGTCACGCACGGGACGGACCGACCGAGTCTCAGAGACTTAGTAATGACTGAAAAGAAAAATGTATCCAAACGTGGGTTCTGCTCAAACGGCCACCTGTTTCCAGCCAAAGTGCGACGCCCAGTTGGCGACAACACCGCCTCTGGAACGAGACTAGGAGAGAGAAGATGGGATACCAGCCGTTCGTTCTCCCATCGACGTTCCACGGGGGGCCCATCACCCGCGAAACGGACGCCGAGAGGAGACGTGGCAGGGGACTTATTTGTTTCTCCACCCCATCGCGGTTCGCACCCCACGCAACCCTACGTCGTCGTCGCCGCCGCCGCCGCCACCTCCCGTTGCCCTCCGTCTCCGGCGACCCCCCTCCCCGCGCCAACCATGTCGACGATCTTGGCGAGGCCTGAGAGTGTCCTGAAGAGAGCGGAGGAGCTGATCAACGTCGGGCAGAAGCAGGCGGCGCTGCAGGCGCTGCACGACCTCATCACGTCCAAGAGATGCCTGTCATGGCAGAAGCCTCTCGAGGAGGCCATTATGAGGTACGTGGAGCTGTGCGTGGATCGGAGGAAAGGCAGACTTGCCAAGGACGGCCTCATTCAGTACTCCAGAATCGTCTGCCAGCAGCAACTCAACAACGTGTAGTCTCTCGAGGAGGTCGTCAAACACTTCATGCATCTGTCCAGCAAGAAGGCCGAGGAAGCGGCCATGGATCACCAGGCACAAGCTCTGGATGTCCATGACCTGGAAGCGCCGGAGGACCTGATGCTCAGCTACGTCGGTGGCAAGGACCGGGCCGACACCAAGTGGATCCGTGGCTCAAGTTTCTGTGAGAGACGTACAAGACGGTGCTGGAGGTGCTGAGGAACAACTCCAAGGTTGAAGCGCTGTATGCCATGGCTGTGCACAAGGCCTTTCAGTTCTGGAAGCAATACAAAAGATCCACCGAGTTCCGTAGGCTGTGTGAGATGATCAGAAACTATCTTGGAAATATGAACAGATCATATCGAGATCGTCCTGATCTGACTGCCCCGGAAAGCTGCCAGTTGTACCTTGACACCAGGGTTGAACAACTGAATATTGCTGCAGAGCTTTCCCTGTCCCGGGAAGCCTTCCGGTCTGTGGAGGACATCCATGGCTTGATGAGCATGGTTCAGAGGACTCCAAAACCATCAGTCCTGGCCGTGTATTACGCCAAGCTGACTGAGATATTCTGGACGTCTAAGAGTCACTACTTGTATCATGCATATGCTTGGCTGGAGCTATTCAACTTGCCCAAGAGTCACAATAAGAATTTAACTCGGAAGGATCTGCAATTACTTGCGAATTATGTTTTGCTCGCTGCGCTTTCTGTTACGCCATATGATGACCATAAGTCTAGTGTATCCCATCTGGAGCTTGAAAATGAGAAGGAGTGCAGCTCGAGTATGGCCAACCTTCTCAATTTCTCATTTGACTCCAAGCGTGAGAACAGAGAAAAGGTTTGCCTTCCAGCTGTTCTCAGTTTAAGATAATTTTGCATAATAGTAAAATTATTTGTTTTTTTTGCTAAATCTTTGTTCGTGTTTACTTTTTAGGTTTCAAGAGCATCTCTTCTTCCTGAGTTGGCTGCAAGAGGTGTGGTTTGATGTTGATGACCCTCAACCGTAAGGGATCTATTGCAGCGTTTTCGATAAGAGTGTCGAACCCAACGAGGAGCAGAAGGTATTGATAAGCGATTCTGAGCAAGAAAGCACTGCAAGCACTGAAAGATAACTTTTTAGGGGTTTCTCGATATAAGTAACAGGAAAGTAAAAGCAAGCAATGTAAAAGGCACTGAGAGTAGCAAGTGGCCCAATCCTTTCTTAGCAAAGGAGAGGCCTAGCAGCTGAACTTATAAAGACTAAAGCATTCCTGAGGACACACGGGAGAGGTAGTCATGTGCTTTCACCATATTCCGTATCGATACTATGTTATGTGTTGATAAGTGTTGAGTGGGTGGATCTATGCTAGTACACTCTCTAGACTAAGATGAGTGCACTCTTATGATTAAACACCTTGCAAGCATCCGCAAATACAAGATAGAATTTAAGGCAAAAGCCTAACCATAGCAATACGATCGAGGATCCATTATTCCCTTATGCAAAAGCGTGCAAACTGGGGTTCAGGTTTCTGTCACTCCGGCAACCCACCATAAGCATTCTTTATACACAATGTATTCTCCTAGGTCCTTAATAAGGCGAAGTGTTGGGTGTTTGACTCACACAACACCACTAGTAGAATGACAACGCAACTTAAGTATCAAACAACACATATTACTTCAACAGCATATGACTACTAACAACAAGACTTTCCCCATGTCCTCAAGAACTAAGGTAACTACTCACGAGACATAAAGGAGATCATGATCAGTGGGGATAAATAGGTGATAAACAATCTGGACATAATAATATTTCTCCAACAAAACTCAATAGCATTCACCACAAAGTAGTAATCAACACCGATGGAGTAGAGAGGATAGGTAGTACGAGTTACAACACAAGTTGCGATTGTAAGATGAGATTTGGATGAAGATGGAGATGGTGCTGGTGTTGGGGATGATGTTGATGATGATCTCGATGATGCCCGTGACGATGGTGATGACGATGGCGACGATCTCCCCTTCCGGGAGGTGATCTCCCCGGCGGAATCTGCCCGCCGGAGATGGCTTTTTCTTCTCTGTAGGTTTCCGCCGCGGAGCGGCGGCGGAACTCCGTAAAAATTCCCGTCTCTAGGGTTTTTGGATAACGGAGAGCATATATGCAAAAGGGGGCGGCCAGAGGTGGGCCAGGGGCTCCAGGCGCCCCCCGGCGCGGCTAGGGGGGGGGGGGGCGCCCCCAGGGCGCCTGGGCACCCTGTGGCCCCCCTCTGGTTGCCCTTTCGCGTGCCTTCGTGATCCGTCTGAAAAATATCTCCCGTCAATTTTCAGGTAATTTGGAGGTATTCTTCTTCAGCAACTGAGCATCCACTTTTTACTGCTGAATCCTGCGTCTGCTGCTTCGGCATCGGAAAGTTTGCAAACTGTGTAAAATAGACCAAAACAACATAAGAACATCACCGTAACGTGAAATATATCAATGTATAAGGATAAATTATGATACAAAATAGTGATGCATTTTGGATCAACACCCCCAAGCTTAGACCTCGCTTGTCCCCAAGCGAATATGAACTCGGTAAACCTGTCCACAAGTTTAGAGAGTGAAGTGTCGATAAATAGAATACGGACAAGAAGCATCATAGTTTCTTTACCAACTCAAATATCCTCAACAGCAATCTTCAATTCATAAGGCCCTTATAAAAGAGTGATAACACTTATATTCGAAAGTAGGGCTAAGGAAACTCATTATATCATGGCAAACATGTCCTTTGGTCAAAGAACAACAAATAGATTTAACTTTTGCTCTTATATTTTGATGAGATCAATTGAAGCTTTTGAAAGAACATGTCATCAGGCAAGAAGTGAAAGTGTTAACACAAAGGAAGATATTTGCCTTAGCTGGGCTTTGACAAACAACTTACTTATCAAATGATAATGTCAACAAGGATATGATATGACAAATCTTAATGCAACTTTATATGAATGAATCCTTATCAACATCAAATGTCTGCTCTCTTTAAGAATAGAAGGGAGTAGGAATAACTGACTCAACTTAAAATTAAAAGATGGGCCCTGCTCTAGGGTAGTAGGGAAAACTCATGTGCTATCCTTAAATCAAACAGAATGAAAACAAGTTTTGAGAGGTGCATGATTTGTCAACGAATGCTAATAGATAACTCAACTACTTCTTGAGCTGGACAAGTTTCGAGGAACGGCTCCCGCACGAGGACGATCACATCCTCTTATTCTCCTTTGTTAATCACTGCCAAAGTTTTCTGATTTCTCATGAACAAATCGTGAAGGATGGTTTGTTTGTTATATTATCTTTTTGAGCCGGGTGCACTCAATGCCAGTTCCTTCTCGTATTATGGGTTTGCACATTAGACATGCAATCCCGGGGTGAAGCTTGTCCAATTCAAGAAGACTATGAATTAGCTATTACTTCCTCATGAGCTAAAACAGAGGCACAAAATAAAAGATTTTGAACATTTAAGGATAACACATAAATTATATACTTTTAGGAGGTGGTAGTGGAACACCACGAGTAGGTAGGTATGGTGGACTCATATGGAAGGTATTGGTTTTAAGGGTATGGACGCACAAGCAGAATACCGCTTAGTACAGAGTTAGGCTAGCAAAGGTTTTGAGAGAGCAGACAACTGATAATGACTAAGATGCAAAGCAATATAAAGCATGAACATTGAAATAAGCATAACACATCAAGTTGTCTTCCTTGTCAGCATAACACTTCAAGCATAATAACATAAAGGTTTTGGCTATGTTGATACTTTAAGAAAATCATGCTTGTTGTTATGACCAAAGCTATGTTTGCCAAGATTAAATAAAGTTTTCACAGCCATACCTGATATAAGGTCAATACTCCCCATAAGAATCATCATATAAGGTCGATTGCGTGAAGAGAATACCGAGTGCAGCAAAAGGAACCAATAAACTTCTCATTAATATTCCATCATGGACGACTCCACACTCACGGATACAATTCTTCACCAAAGGAGTGATAGACCTCAATGCACACACCTATCTCATATAATAACCTCCCTAGACATGATACGACTCTACTTGACTCTAAAAGACAAAAGGTAAAGATAAAGATACCGGGCACTCCCCCAAGCTTGGAACAAGCCAAGGGAATGCCATTACCCCAGGAGATTTCACTCATCATCCTTGTTGGCGTTGATCAAGTAGTCCTTGGCGAAACGCTTCCATGGAAGGGGTTCTCCAGTCTCATATGAGAAGCTCGTCTCCTGAATCCTGCATTCAGCACCCAAACCCAAGCGCATAAACCTTAGTTCATACTCACAGTTCTGGTTATGTAGATCATTAATTTGCCCTTGGAGCTCTATAATTCTTTCTTCAGACGCGGTGATGCTTTTCCACATCTCCTTCATCTCCTTCAGGAAGTAGTTCTTCAGCTCGTTGGTGATGTTAAAGTTAGCTTCAACACCACGCTCGATCATCTTCTTGTACTCGAAGACTTCTTGCTCCACTTCTTCCAGCCTGGCCTGGATGCTCCCCTCCTTGATAGGTCCCTCCAGATCTTCTTGATGAAGGACACCGTCCTCCATCCGAACAATCTGAGGGTGCTTCTTCACCTCAGCAAGGTAAGGGTTGATGACGTTGACGACGAACTTGTCCTTGGGGGAACTTGGAGAAGCCATGGCACCTAAATTCAGCTGAAAGATTCCCTGGCAGAAACAGATCGAAGAGAAAAGACGCAAAATCGCAAGATACGTTGCCGGAACAATCCGGGCAAATATATAGGAAAAATTTATGCACAGAAAGGAAGGTAACGGACCAAAGCGGGGTCGGAGACGGACTCCCGGGTGTCCAGGCGGCCTCCCGGCGCGGCCCAGGGGGGGCGCGCCAGGGGGGCACCTGGACTCCCTGGAGGTCATCTCCGGCTCCATTTAGACTCGGAATTTTACTAATTTTGTAGAAACTCGTAATACAGAACTTTTATGGCGGTTCGCGATGTTTCCTTACCGTACTACATACCTTTTCTTTATTCTACTTCTGCTGGCGTCTGAAACAGGGCTGTAACATGTTCTTCGTGGGTTGTTGTGTATATTATATTCACATCAACATTGACAGGGTCTCCTGCTATGTAATGTTTAAGCCTTTGCCCATTCACAACTTGAGGTTTGGTGCCTTCAAAATTATTAATCTTAATTGCTCCAGACCGATAAACTTCTTCAATATGAAATGGTCCTTCCCACCTGGAAAGTAGTTTACCTGGAGAAAACCTGAAACGGGATCTGAACAACAAAACTTTATCACCAACATTAAATTCACGTTTCAGAATCTTCCTATCATGCCACTTTTTTACCTTTTCCTTGAACATTTTAGCGCTCTCGTAAGCTTCACTTCTCCATTCATCTAGAGAAGTCAAGTTTATGAGACGCTTCTCACCAGCTAGTTTTGGGTCAGCATTAAGCTCTCTAACAGCCCAGAAAACTTTGTGCTCTAACTCTAATGGCAAATGGCAAGCCTTACCATACACCATCTTATAGGGGGACATGCCCATGGGGTTTTTGTAAGCAGTTCTATATGCCCACAAAGCATCTCCTAACTTATTTGACCAGTCCTTTCTATTTCTGTTTACTGTCTTCTGCAAGATCAACTTAATCTCTCTATTGGTGAGCTCAACTTGCCCACTAGTTTGAGAATGATATGGCGAAGCAATTCTATGATTAACATCGTATTTAGCCAAAGCTTTTCTAAAAGCTCCGTGCGTGAAGTGTGATCCCCCATCAGTCATGAGATACCTTGGTACACCAAACCTAGGAAAAATTACATCTTTAAGCATTTTTAAAGATGTCTTGTGATCAGCACTTTCAGTGGGGATTGCTTCAACCCACTTGGTCACATAATCAACAGCTACTAAAATGTGAGTGTACTTGTGCGAAGAAGGAAAAGGACCCATAAAATCAAAACCCCAACAATCGAAATGTTCAATCACTAGTGAGTAATTCATAGGCATCTCATTCCTTCTACTAATGTTACCAACTCTCTGACATTTATCACAGGCTAAAACATAATTTCTAGCATCTTTAAAGAGAGTAGGCCAATAAAAACCTGATTGAAGAACCTTATGTGCAGTCCTCTCACCGGCATGATGTCCTTCATAGGGACTATCATGACACCGTCTGAGAATGTCCTTTTGCTCATGTTCCGGTATGCATCTTCTCAGGATCCCGTCGGGACCTTCTTTGAAAAGATGTGGGTCATCCCAAAAGTAGTGCCTCAAATCATGAAAGAACTTCTTCCTTTGCTGAAGTGTTAAACCTGGAGGCAAATACTTCGCAACAATAAAATTAGCATAATCTGCATACCAAGGATCGGAAAGAGATTGTACTTTTACAACGGCAAGTTGCTCGTCTGGAAAACTATCGTTGACTGGGATGGGATCATGCGGTATATCTTCCATCCTTGAAAGATTGTCCGCTACCGGATTGTCTTCTCCTTTCCTATCAACAATCTGCAAATCAAATTCTTGAAGAAGGAGTACCCATCTGATAAGCCTTGGCTTGGCATCCTTCTTTGTCATAAGGTACTTAATGGCAGCATGATCAGTATGAATAATAACTTTGGAATCAACAATATACTGTCTAAATTTATCACAAGCAAAAACTACAGCTAAGAATTCCTTCTCAGTAGTAGCATAATTCCTTTGAGCACTATCAAGAGTTTTGCTAGCATAATGTATAACATTCAATTTCTTATCAACTCTTTGTCCTAAAATAGCTCCAACAGCAAAATCACTAGCATCACACATAATCTCAAAAGGTAAATTCCAGTCAGGTGGTTGCACTATAGGAGCGGTTATTAAAGCTTTCTTAAGGACTTCAAAAGCTTCCTTACAATTTTCATCAAATACAAAAGGAACGTCCTTCTGGAGAAGATTAGTGAGGGGTCTTGAGGTTTTAGAAAAGTCTTTAATAAATCTTCTATAAAAACCTGCATGATCGAGAAAACTGCGAATACCTTTGATGTCCCTTGGGCAGGGCATCCTCTCAATAGCTTCGATCTTAGCCTTGTCCACTTCAATTCCCCTTTCGGAAATCTTGTGACCAAGAACAATTCCTTCATTAACCATGAAGTGGCACTTTTCCCAGTTGAGTACCAAATTTGTCTCCTCGCATCTCTGCAAAACTTTATTAAGATTGTGAAGACAATGGTCAAAAGAAGTTCCATAGACGGAGAAATCGTCCATGAAGACTTCCATAATATCCCCGCAGAAACCATGAAAGATAGCAGACATACACCTTTGAAAAGTAGCAGGGGCATTACATAAACCAAAAGGCATACGCCTGTAAGCATAAGTACCAAAGGGACAAGTAAAAGTGGTCTTCTCTTGGTCGGCGGTGTTAACATGAATTTGAGAGAAGCCAGAATAACCATCGAGATAACAAAAGTGGGTATTTTTGGATAACCTTTCAAGCATTTGGTTGATGAACGGCAACGGGTAGTGATCCTTCCTGGTTGCTTTGTTCAACTTCCTGTAATCAATACACATTCTATATCCAATAATAATTCTCTGAGGTATTAATTCATTTTTATCATTAGGAACAACAGTTGTACCTCCTTTCTTAGGAACACAATGTACCGGACTTACCCACTTACTATCAGCTATAGGGTAGATAATACCTGCGGCCAGAAGCTTGAGAATCTCGGTTCTCACAACATCCATCATCTTCGGGTTCAACCGTCGTTGATGATCAACAACTGGTTTAGCATCAGGCTCAAGGTTGATAGTATGTTGACAGATAGATGGACTAATCCCCTTAAGGTCATCAAGGGTATAGCCAATTGCGCCTCGGTGTTTACGAAGTACTTCCAATAATCGCTCTTCTTCATATCCTGAAAGGTTAGAATTGATAATAACATGATATACTTTCTTTTCATCTAAATAAGCATACTTGAGCGTATCGGGAAGAGGTTTAAGATCGAACACCAGGTCTTCCTTCGGTTTTGATAAAATTCCCAAAGGTTCAACCGGAAGGTTGTGCTTCAGGATAGCAGGCTGCCTCAAGAATATTTCATCTAGTTCATTTCTTTCCTGCATATGCAAATCATTCTCGTGGTCCTCCATGTATTGCTGTAAAGGATCATTAGGGGGAATAGCAATATAGGCAATACTTTCAATAATTTTATCATCACTAGGTAAATCAGTACCACGAGGCTGCTTAGAGAACTTAGAAAAATTAAATTCATATGGCTCACCATCGAATTCAACAGAAACTTTACCTTTCTTGCAATCTATTATAGCTCCACAAGTTCTAAGAAAAGGTCTACCAAAAATAATTGGACAAAAATTGTCCCTCTCTGAACCAAGTACTAGAAAGTCGGTAGGGTATTTTACCTTTCCACATAGGACTTCAACGTCTCTCACAATTCCGATAGGAGAGATAGTTGTTCTGTTTGCAAGATGAATGGTAACATCAACTTCTTCAAGTTCACAAGGGGAAATCTCACCGATGATTTCTTCATAAAGTGAATAGGGGATAGCGTTTGCACTCGATCCCAAATCGCATAGCCCATAATAATTGTGATCTCCTATTTTAACAGATACCACTGGAGTACCTGAAATTGGGCCTTTATTCTTGGCTGTGACAAGGTTAGTGGAAACAGCACAAAAATTTATATTGGAATCCAAAATATCATTAGTAGCAAGGTCTTTAATCAATGCAACTTGAGGATCGACCTTGATCTGGTCCTCAGGCTCATCAACTCTTCTCTCACTTTTATTTATTATGCCTGTCACAAAAGAGTGCTCCTTTATCCTTGCGGGAAAAGGAGGCTTTTCATATATAACTGTAGGCAAAATAGGGTCAGCAACATAAATGTCAATAGGTGACTCTTTAAAAGGTTCATGGTGCTGGTCTCTCTTCTTTTAAAAAGAATCAACGTGAGAGGCAAAATTCTTACACAAATCAATCACTAGATGGGAATCAAGACCAATCTTAGAGCAAAAAGTATTGAAGTAATCAGTTTTCACATAGCTCTCAATATAATCATGTTCATAATTTATAGCGGATTCAATACCTTTATCAATTTCCCAATCTTCGGTATTCCTCTGGATCCTTTCAATGAGATCCCACCTTTCTTCAACACTCTTTTTCTGAAATACCCCACTAGAGGAGGCATCCAACATCTCCTTATCCCGACGAGAAAGCCTGGCATAAAAATTTGTAAGTATAATTTCCTTGGGAAGCTTATGAATAGGGCATTTGAGCATTAGGGACTTCAATCTACCCCAAGCTTGAGCAATGCTTTCTCCGTCACGAGACCTAAAGTTATAGATATAGTTCCTGTCTCGATGAATTTCATGAAGAGGATAAAACTTAGTATAAAAGAGAGACATAAGCTCCTGCCAGTCAAGCAAGTGTGAGTTATCGAGAAGCCTATACCAATCCGAAGCTTTATCTATAAGTGATACGGCAAACAATTTTCTCATGACAAACTCCCTCGATACACCTGCAAGCTTAAATAATGAACTTAGTTGTGACAGATATAGCAAGTGTTCACCGGGATGTCTGTCTCCTGCATAACGATTAGCCAAAACATAATCGATAATGCGAGCTGG
Organism: Secale cereale; assembly: GCA_902687465.1. NCBI lineage: Eukaryota > Viridiplantae > Streptophyta > Magnoliopsida > Poales > Poaceae > Secale > Secale cereale. The sequence continues at coordinate 36,966,394 of LR738713.1, read as the reverse complement.
TATTTTATAAGGCACAATTTCAGTAGGGGGAGGATCAACCACCACAGGTGTGGGGCGTCTTCCCGCAAGCAACGCTCCAATAACAGGGTTATCCATAAGGACAAAGAGCAGCAATAGCAAAAACAAAAATAGAATTATAAAAACTTCCTTACCAGTTTCACTTTACCAATAGCGCTACGCTCCCCGGCAACGGCGCCAGAAAACGGTACTTGATGACCCTCAACCGTAAGGGATCTATTGCAGCGTTTTCGATAAGTAAGAGTGTCGAACCCAACGAGGAGCAGAAGGTATTGATAAGCGATTCTGAGCAAGAAATCACTGCAAGCACTGAAAGATAACTTTTTAGGGGTTTCTCGATATAAGTAACAGGAAAGTAAAAGCAAGCAATGTAAAAGGCACTGAGAGTAGCAAGTGGCCCAATCCTTTCTTAGCAAAGGAGAGGCCTAGCAGCTAAACTTATAAAGACTAAAGCGTTCCTGAGGACACACGGGAGAGGTAGTCATGTGCTTTCACCATATTCCGTATCGATACTATGTTATGTGTTGATAAGTGTTGAGTGGGTGGATCTATGCTAGTACACTCTCTAGACTAAGATGAGTGCACTCTTATGATTAAACACCTTGCAAGCATCCGCAAATACAAGATAGAATTTAAGGCAAAAGCCTAACCATAGCAATACGATCGAGGATCCATTATTCCCTTATGCAAAAGCGTGCGAACTGGGGTTCAGGTTTCTGTCACTCCGGCAACCCACCATAAGCATTCTTTATACACAATGTATTCTCCTAGGTCCTTAATAAGGCGAAGTGTTGGGTGTTCGACTCACACAACACCACTAGTAGAATGACAACGCAACTTAAGTATCAAACAACACATATTACTTCAACATCATATGACTACTAACAACAAGACTTTCCCCATGTCCTCAAGAACTAAGGTAACTACTCACGAGACATAAAGGAGATCATGATCAGTGGGGATAAATAGGTGATAAACAATCTGGACATAATAATATTTCTCCAACAAAACTCAATAGCATTCACCACTAAGTAGTAATCAACACCGATGGAGTAGAGAGGATAGGTAGTACGAGTTACAACACAAGTTGCGATTGTAAGATGAGATTTGGATGAAGATGGAGATGGTGTTGGTGTTGGGGATGATGTTGATGATGATCTCGATGATGCCCGTGACGATGGTGATGACGATGGCGACGATCTCCCCTTTCGGGAGGTGATCTCCCCGGCGGAATCTGCCCGCCGGAGATGGCTTTTTCTTCTCTGTAGGTTTCCGCCACGGAGCGGCGGCGGAACTCCGTAAAAATTCCCGTCTCTAGGGTTTTTGGATAACGGAGAGCATATATGCAAAAGGGGGCGGCCAGAGGTGGGCCAAGGGCTCCAGGCGCCCCCCCGGCGCGGCCAGGGGGGCGCGCGCCCCCAGGGCGCCTGGGCACCCTGTGGCCCCCCTCTGGTTGCCCTTTCGCGTGCCTTCGTGATCCGTCTGAAAAATATCTCCCGTCAATTTTCAGGTAATTTGGAGGTATTCTTCTTCAGCAACTCAGCGTCCACTTTTTACTGCTGAATCCTGCGTCTGCTGCTTCGGCATCGGAAAGTTTGCAAACTGTGTAAAATAGACCAAAACAACATAAGAACATCACCGTAACATGAAATATATCAATGTATAAGGATAAATTATGATACAAAATAGTGATGCATTTTGGACGTATCAGATGTGCTTCCCAAGAAGTGGAAGATCTATGCGACCTTATGGAGCATGAGTTCCTTGCTCTGGATCTAGCATCGAAAGTGCAACCTCTGCTTTCCAAGATTTCTACCATCGGAGGAAAGCTTTCAGCTGCACCTTCAGTTCCAAAGATTCAGTTATCACAATATCAGCCTGCATTGGAGAAGCTTACTACACCGAGGGTGCTGCAGCAGGTCCTATGCTATGACCCACTAGTGATAATACATGCACTTCCTTTTGTTGTGAATACGTATTTTTTTTTGAAGATCCGGATTGAGCCGGCTTCATTGATTTAGGAGAAAGCATGCGGGAAACAACAGGGGATGATCAAGTGATCATGGTGTACAAAAGCAGCGAGTAAGCTACCAAAATATGGAGCGAAAAGAAAAAAAGGAGGATCACCCCCCCAAACCACCAAAGCTGCTATCTCACAGTGGTGTCCCCGAATGGGGCCTCAATGCATTTCCCTCCGGCGAGTCTCCATTGCACAAGATCCATCTTGATCGTCGGTAGGACATCGTCTGCTCGTGGCATTTTTCCTCTGAACTTCCCTCCTGGAGGGGGAAATCATCGTCATCATCATCACCAACAACTCTCCCATCCTGGGGAGGGCTATCTTCATCAACATCTTCAACGACACTGATATGTCTCCAACGTATCTATAATTTTTTATTGTTCCATGCTATTATTTATGATGTTTTGGATGTTTAATGGGCTTTGTCACACACTTTTATATTATTTTTGGGACTAACCTACTAACCCAAAGGCCTAGTCCAGATTGCTGTTTTTTGCCTGTTTCAGGGTTTTGCAGAAAAGGAATATCAAATGGAGTCCAAACGGAATGAAACCTTCGGGAGAGATATTTTTGGAGAAAATCACGCACGGGAGACTTGAGAACCATGGAGTAGGGGCCACGTGGTGCCCACGAGGGTGGGGGCGCCCCCCCCTAAGGCGCGCCCCCTTGCCTCGTGGGTCCCACGTAAGGCCCCCGGTGCCCTCCTTCCTCCTATATAAGCCTACGTACCCCGAAACCATCAGAGCAACAGAGAAAACCCTAGTTCCACTGTCGTAACCTTCTATTCCCGTGAGATCCCATCTTGGGGCCTGTTTCGGAGCTCCGCCGGAGGGGGGATCTTCCACGGAGTGCTTCTACATCATCATCATCGCCTCACCATGAGTTGTGAGTAGTTTACCACAGACCTTCGGTCCATAGCTAGTATCTAGATGGCTTCTTCTCTCTCTTTGGATCTCAATACAAAGTTCTCCTCGGTCTTCGAGGAGATCTATTCGATGTAATCTCTTTTTGCGGTGTGTTTGTCGAGATCTGATGAATTGTGGGTTTATGATCAAGATTATCTATGAGAAATATTTGGTTCTTCTATGAACTCTTTATGTATGATTATAATATCCTTGCAAGTCTCTTCGAATTATTGGTTTGGTTTGGCCTACTAGATCTATAGTTCTTGCAATGGGAGAAGTGCTTGGCTTTGGGTTCAATCTTGCGGTATCCTTTCCCAGTGACAGTAGGGGCAGCAAGGCACGTATTGTATTGTTGCCATCGAGGATAAAAACATGGGGTTTATATCATATTGCTTGAGTTTATCCCTCTACATCATGTCATCTTGCTTAAGGCGTTACTCTGTTCTTATGAACTCAATACACTAGATGCATGTTGGATAGCGGTCAATGTGTGGAGTAATAGTAGTAGATTGTGACGCCCGGGTAATCATGCTACGGTAAACACTACTAATGATGCGACGTCACTGTAGCCACTGTTGTAATCTCGCGTTATTCAACCCCGTTCGAATTCAAAATTCAAAATACAAGTCATATAATTAATTTTTCAAATAGTAGATGGAAAATGTTCGTTGCCTTAAAGAAATTCACTAACTATTTTTTATGTAGAAACCAACTTCTTTTGAATATTTAAAGTGGCCATAACCTATTTAAGACTAAACCAACAACACCTAAATTGGCCCATTGAAATTCAAATCCAAATTTAAATGAGTTCATATAGCCCCCAAACTTTTAGTGGCAGTCCTTATTATTGTCAAGTATTTTGACACAAGTCTCACGTTTAACAAAATTCATATTTGTAATAATTTAAAGTGCAAAACAGTAAAGAGATAAAAAAACAGAAACGGAAACAAAAAAAGGCCCATGTGGCCTGGGAGAAGCCCAACCCACACCCCACTCATCTGCCTCCTCGCTACAGGAGCCGAGGGGGATCGTGGCGTCCATCCCATGGCGCCCCGGTCTCGTGGCGACCATCCCGTCCCCCCCATTGCCTACTTGATGTCGCCCCACCTCTCGGCCAAACCCTAGAACCCGTGTTATTCCCCTCCGCGCCGCTTTTTCTTATTTCCCGCGCGGAGCCGAGCACTCCAGTCGCCGTCTCCTCGTCGATTCCGCGGTCACCAACCTTCCCTCGTTGAGCCGAGGTGTCCAGGATCTCCCCCGTCATCGTCTCCTTCGCCTACATGCATTGGAACGAGCTGGGAAGGCTCATATGCTCGCCATCGAGCTCATCCCCGTCATGGACATCTCCGGCCTTCATCGTCGTTGTCGTGCCTCCGGTCCACCTCCGGCCTCCTCGACTACGTCTCCAAGCTCACGGTGAACTCCTCCTTCGATTCCCGGACTTCCCTCCTTCGATTCGTCACCGTAGACACCGTATACCGTCGCGGCCGATCTCACTGCACCGCGCTCGCCGCGTCGAGGCCGCGTCCCCCCAGTCCGCTGGCACCATATCCGCCCTGTGCGCGCGCGCCCGTGCCCGAGAGCCAACTGATGTTGCCTCGACTCCCTCCGCCTGCTGCGGCCATCGACAGCCCGGCTCGCCTCCCTTGACGCGCCTGCATCTGCTTCGGCGCCGGCCGCCGCCGCCCCTCACCTCAGCCCACGCACGCCACTGCTTGCTAGCGCGGCCACCGTGCGCCGTGGCCGCCTTCCTCGCCGGGGCCGCGCCCTCCCGCTGCCGCCGCGACCACCTGCGGTCGCCGGCGACCTCGCCCCGCGCCCGGCGCCTGGGGCCGACGCCCCGACCAACGCCTAGGCCGGCGCCCCGCCGTGGCCGCCCCGGCCCTCGCCTGGGGCCGGCTCCCCGCCATGGCCGTCGCTCGGGTCCGCCCCGACGGCGCCCGGCGTCCGTCGCCCCTCACCCGTTAGCCCGTGCCCGGTAGGCCACTACGGCCTATGGCAAAGGGGCCCCGCCCGAGTAACGTTTTTTTAAAAGGAGGAAAAATATATATAAATAATAATGATAATAATTAATTAAATTAATTAATCCGGTTTAATTAAGCTTAAATAATGCTGCTTAAATAAACCCTGATTAACAGGTTTAGACTATGACAGGTGGGTCTCACTGGACCCACATGTCAGTTTTGACTTGAGTCAACGCACTGTTGACTGCTGACGTCACACCTGTATCATGCTTACGTCATCCGTACTATTTTGGATAATGTTGAATTAAATTAATTAAATAAATTTCAAAAAATGTTTGAAGCTTTAGAAAATAATAGAAAATAAACCGTAGCTCGGGTGAAAATAATTTATATATGAAAGTTGCTCAGAATGACGAGACAAATCCGAATACGCGGTCCGTTCGTCCCCCACACGTTCCTAGCATAGCAAACATGCAACTTTCCCCTCCTGTCCATCTGTCCGAAAACGCGAAACACCGTGAATACTTTCCCGGATGTTTCCCCCCCTTCGTCGGTATCACCTCCTACCACGTTAGGTCACATGTAGCACCGTGTTTTGCCATGTTGTGCTTTATGGTGCGATGTTTGCTTTATATTTATTATTTCTCCCCCCTCTTCTCTCCGATAGACATCGGGACTTGACTGCTGACGGTGCCATTGTGATAGACTGCATCGCCGATGACCCCTCCTTCTTGCCAGAGCAACCAGGCAAGCCAACCCCCCTTGATCACCAGATATCGCCCATTCTCTTCTCTCTTATTCTTGCATTAGATTTGCTACTGTTGTTGATTCGATAGCTCCTATTCTGTTGCATAGCCTGTCATTGTTGCTACCACTATTGATACCTTTACCTGCTATCCTAATGCTTAGTATAGGATGCTAGATTTTCCATCAGTGGCCCCACATCCTTGTCCGCCTGCCATGCTATACTATTGGGCCGTGATCACTCGGGAGGTGATCACGGGTATATACTATACTATTACATAATCATGATGTTGATTCGGAGATGGGGGCTGAAGGAGCAGGTGGTTTCACACAGGTAGTGGTGGGCCTGGGTTCCCGGCAGCCCCCTGATGGTTACTTTGAGGCGGAGCGACAGAGCGGGTTGCGACCACCTAGGAGACAGGTGGGCCTGGCCCTGGTCGTTGTCCGCGGTTACTTCATAATAACACGCTGAACGAGATTTTGGTATTTGATCTGAGTCTGGCCATTGGCCTATACGCACTAACCAGACGTGGGAATAGTTATGGGCACTCGACGTCGTGGTATTAGCCGAAGCCTTCTTGACGTCAGCGACTGAGCGGCGTGCGCCGGGTTGGACCGCGTAACGTAACTTCCTTAGTAATGGAGGTTGCTAGGTCTGCTCACCGGCCGCGTACGCAACGTGCAGGTGTGCGTTGGGCGATGGGCCCGGACCCCTGCGCGCCTAGGACTTAGACCGGCGTGCTGACCTCTCTGTTGTGCTTAGGTAGGGCTACGACGTGTTGATCTTCCGAGGCCGGGCATGACCCTGGAAAGTGTGTCCGGCCAAATGGGATCGAGCGTGCTGGGTTATGTGGTGCACCCATGCAGGGAAGTTAATCTATTCGAATAGCCGTGTCCCTCGGTAAAAGGACGACCCGGAGTTGTACTCTAACCTCATGACAACTAGAACTGGATACTTAATAAAACACACCCAGACAAGTTCTAGATACAACCCGGTGATCGCTTTCCCACAGGGCGACGCGGGGAGGATCGTCGGGTAGGAAATTGCTATACGATGTTACTTGGTGAACTTTCCAGCTACTCAAGGCGGAGGCTGCCAAAAGCTTTGATACTTGTTACTATTCCATCTATTCTCTTCTACTGCTGCAAGATGGAGGTGGCCAGAAGCGTAGTCTTCGATTGGATTAGCTATCCCCCTCTTATTCTGGCATTCTGCAGTTTAACTCACATATATTACCCCTTTACACATATATCATTGCATATGTAGTGTAGATCCTTGCTTGCGAGTACTTTGGATGAGTACTCACGGTTGCTTTGTTCCCCCTTTTCCCCCTTTCTCCTTTCTTCTCGGTTGATGCAACCAGATGGTGGAGTCCAAGACCCAGAGGATCCCGAGGATGTTTCTACGTGGAGTTCGGCTTCGAGGAGTAGTTAGGAGGACCCAGGCAGGTGGCCTTGCCTCTTCGATCGTTGAAGTTTGTGCTAGCCTTCTTAAGGCAAACTTGTTTAATTTATGTCGGTACTCAGATATTATTGCTTCCGTTGTCTCTTGTGTATTCGAGCTTATGTATTCGAGCCCTCGAGGCCCCTAGCTTGTAATATAAAGCTTGTATTATTTTAATTTGTGTCTAGAGTTGTGTTGTGATATCTTCCAGTGAGTCCCTGATCTTGGTCGTACACATTTGCGTGCATGATTAGTGTACGGTTAAATCGGGGGCGTCACAAGTTGGTATCATAGCCGACTGCCTGTAGTAACCCCCCTTTCTAACTCCTTGGCCGAAGTTGAGTCTAGTCATTGAAAAATATTTACTAACATGGCTGTGTGGCTTACGGGCCCACGTCGCCATTGGGTGGTATTAGGATCTTTTATTCCTTGTCTTTACTCTGGGACTCTGACCTCTCTTCTATTCGGGTTAAGTGATTTTGCTAAAATCTAACTTTAGGTTCTCGAAAATACTTTCTCCCGATGAGCCCCTTCAGTCAAGATGGTCGCCTGCTTCGTCAGAAGATTCTGAGGATATCCCTCGATATTTTCCCGAGACCCTTGTGCTCATCGTCTTTGCAATTCACTGCCACTCATATATCCCTATGGATATCTGCTTGTACTAGTCATTCTCATGATCATTCCTCGTCGCTCTTTTCGTTACAATATGCCTCGAAATATTCTCCATTGTCCCGAGAATCCTTTGAGTTTACTGTCTTGCAGTTTTATGTCACATGAAAACCCTTACGGTTATTTCCTCACATTTATCGAGGACCCGCTCTTCTCAATTGTTCACGTGTCTCACAAAATTTTTCAGAATACTTTTCGATCTTTCAAAAATCCTCTGCAACTTGTTACTCTTGAAATTCTTGCATGCTCGCATTATGGTTAATTCCATATGACTACTAGTCTTCGTCAACATCCCTTGTCTTAGCCATTTTGAGCCTATTGATTCAAAGTGTGCGTATGCACGCAGTCATCGGGTTATCCTTTTTAAAATTATCTTTCCGATTCAGACGTCATTCCGGACATGAGTTGGTTCTCGGCAATTCAAACCTTTATTCATTGTCCAACTAAGTTTTTTCAACTTACCCATCCTTGATCAGAGCGTCTGCTTCTGATCCTTCATTTTGGAAACCATAATTTCTTTCTATTTAAGCATCAGGCTAATAAGGTGATTCTTGAATCTGATGCCTCTGCATTCCTTCTTCCTCTAGTGAGTACCGATACTCACATCAGCTCCGTTGTGGATCGCCCGATCCATTGTTGGATTGTTATCTGACAGTGTCCATCATATTCAATCACCTTGTGAGTTCTCCCCCTGATACATAATGCCTTTGGTAAATTGTATCCTCTGCTTGGCCAACCATGCTCTACTTTCGAGCTGGTGTATTTACTTTTGAAGCTTGTGGTATATGTTACTAAGATGTTCGATGGGTTGAACCTATGCCTTCCCGTAATCCGTGAGAACCCGAAAGTTTTCACAAGTCATATCTTCCGATGTTCTACCAGACAAAATTCCAACACTATAGTTTTATCAAAGCGAGAGGTGAATGAAATGATATGCATTAAAGAAGTGGGATTCGACCTTGAACTTTGTGTTCATGCCCATGAAAATGATGTAGCCCATCTCGGAAGCTTCTTGCAAAATGATTATCCAGCTGTATGATTCTTTTGGTATTCTTGAATTGATTCCTTACAGTTATGGTTCCAACCATGCTGTCCTGGTCTGATATATCTGATGGGAATTCATTCTAGTGCCTCGTCTATTTTTGGCAAGGTTGAAGTATCTACTGTCATAGGTCAATGACCCGATTCTACTTCTATCATGTTCTACCTTCGAGTATTACCCCCTGGTATCTCGAAGATGTCTTGCCATTACACCACATCTTACTAACTTTGTTGAAGTAATGTCTTTCCTTGTCGTAATCACTCTACAGGTTCTGGGTTGTTGTCAACTGAGGACACCGACTAGTGAAATTATTCCGCACTACAAATCAAATACCCCTAGTATTTTTACTGGGAAATTCTGAACTCAATCCGGTCATTCCTAGACTATAGGCTGCATCATGGTCTTGCTATCTTTGACTGTGCTACCTCGTCCTTCTCTGGTGCATGAATTCTTCAGTGTGTGAGCGTGACTTACGTTGAGCTTTCAATACCATGTTGCTCATCTTGAAAGGCAACTTTGGTTCCGAGCTTGCATCTTTTATATGGATCCTATAACTTACCACTTCGGCATTACCTTGCTTGTTGCCATTGTTGTTCGATTGCATCCTCTTGAAACCCCCCCGGCAAATGTGACGGATCACCTTCAACACTTTGACTTCTTCCGAGATGTCAACTGTGTTCATGATGAGAAATACCTTCCTTGCCCTCGATGATTTTTTATTATCATCGGCAACACCCTTGACTTCCTTTCATCGTGAACTTGTCCACATTATGAATAGAACTTGCTCTCCAGCTAGTGTTGTGTTCTGCCTTGAAGTATTATTGTCTTTTATGTCGAGAATGTTGTGGGGATTGCTCCACCTCTTAGAAATTCTCGGTAGGGTGATACTTCTCATCATCACCATTCTTCCTTGGTCCTCATGTTGTTTTTAACCGGGATACCAATATGCGAACGATGCTGCTTGAGTTATGTACTTCTAGCAACCCTATTGCTTTGAAATTAATGATCGACAATTCGTTCTTAGACTGTTGGTTATTAAATCGTCACTCTAAACACTGATCTTGCTGCCTAAGGTCATATTTCGGGCACACCTTTCAACTAATGATTAATGTTGTATGATTTCCTCGAGCATACAACATTATATCATTTGAATTGACAAGTGTCATCTTCTTGTTCATATTATTGTGGAAATCCATCCGTTTGGAATTCTCCATGAATTTTCGCTGAGCCCATCAGCCACCTCCTCATCCTCTCCTTGGTTTAATGATGAACTATTGTTTTGGGAACCCGCTCCCATAGTTCATTTCCCGATAATCTTCAATGTCGTTTCGTTGAATTGTGTTGCACTTTTTCTTCTCGAACATCCTGAGTCTGAGGTATCTTGACACCAATCAGATCTGAATCTCGGACAAATATGATGGTTGGGACAACTTTCCAGGAGTTATAATGTGCTCCTTTGATGACCCGGTAATATGATGTCATGCCTAGCAGCCCTAGCTGGAGGACATATCATTATAATTTCTTTTGCAAGGATAACTATTCTTCCAGGAGGAAGTTGTAAGACTTATTTTATAAGTTGCTCCCGATGAATCATTTTTGTATCCAAGTCCGACCTTTGCTTCAAGACCATGCCAATGCTATCTCGAAGCATGTCCGTGGTACTCCGATTTTCAACAAGAGCATTTGAAGCGCAATGCTAAATGTTTCTTGGTCAGTAATCCAAACACCATTGTATGGGTAACATCTTGATTAATCCTTGCCTCTTTATCTAAATGGTTGGGTACTTGCTTTCCTACCCTATATGCCATGTTCTGCTTGTCCATGGGAAGGATATACTTCTAATAATTGTGTGTAATCACAGTTTTCCTTTCCATTTGTTTGTTTAACCTTTCTTTGATCTACATATGATGTAAGCAGTAATAATTCTCTGCTTATGTAAACACCTCGTTGTACAACTCTGCCAGTAAGGTCTTGATTCTATTGTTGATAACATTCCGTTACTACCGGTGGACGAGAACTTTGCATAATGGTCCACCTTGTTTCAACTAGCGGGAAAATGGTTCTCTTCTTTCCCCGTCCTTCGTACCGACATTGTTGCCGACATAGCTGACAAGCTATCCACTGACATGCCTCCCTGTCGCGGCTGTGCAAGATGTCACCACCCTTCCTACTTTCAATCCACATGGTGGGCCCATAACCCACAGGTCCACTGGATCGAAACCTGACTCTTCTTTACAACTCAGATTCTGATGTATCCTTTGCACCTGGCTTCGTATGTGATTCACGAGCTAAATTCTATACCATTATTCATCCTGGAATCAAACACCATATTATTCTTGTTGTTCTAGCCCCCATTCCAGCTTCTGTCTAGGCATCGAATGATTGCCTACCCATTTGAAACTTTGGTACCATCGTATATTGCACTCAACAAATTCACTGAAATACAACTCATGGGGTAACTTGTGTATTTCCCATTGAGTTCACCGTGAGATGCCCAACTTTGTGGAGATGCGTTCTTCCGGAGTTTTTCCCCGCTGGTCGCGTTTGTAGGACGATGGAGATCCCGAAGAAAGGATGACGACTTGATCACGATGACTTGAAGCAGAGAAATGAATACATCAACGAAAGGGGTCAACCTCTTTGAAAGGGCAGCCAAGACCGAGAAGACTCGTTAGGTTTTCGCTACCAGCACTTTTCCCCCCTTACTCCACCGCTTAAATCTCAGGACGAGATTTCTTGTAGTGGAGGAGAACTGTGACGCCCGGGTAATCATGCTACATTAAACACTAGTAATGATGCCACGTCACTGAAGTCACTGTTGTAATCTCGCGTTATTCAACCCCGTTCGAATTCAAAATTCAAAATAAAAGTCATATAATTAATTCTTCAAATAGAAGATGGAAAATATTCGTTGCCTTAAAGAAATTCACTAACTATTTTTGATGTAGAAACCAACTTCTTTTGAATATTTAAAGTGGCCATAACCTATTTAAGACTAAACCAACAACACCTAAATTGGCATATTGAAATTCAAATCCAATTTAAATGAGTTCATATAGCCCCCAAACTTTTAGTGGCAGTCCTTATTATTGTCAAGTATTTTGACACAAGTCTCACGTTTAACAAAATTCATATTTGTAATAATTTAAAGTGCAAAACAGTAAAGAGATAAAAAAACAGAAACGGAAACAAAAAAAGGCCCATGTGGCCTGGGAGAAGCCCAACCCACACCCCACTCATCTGCCTCTTCGCTACAGGAGCCGAGGGGCATCGTGGCATCCATCCCATGGCGCCCCGGTCTCGTGGCGACCATCCCGTCCCCCCCATTGCCTACTTGATGCCGCCCCCAGCTCTCGGCCAAACCCTAGAACCCGTGCTATTCCCTTCCGCGCCACTTTTTCTTCTTTCCCGCGCGGAGCCGAGCACTCCAGTCGCCGTCTCCTCGTCGATCTTGCGGTCACCAACCTTCCCCGGTCGAGCCGAGGTGTCCAGGATCTCCCCCTTCATCGTTTCCTTTGCCTACATGCATTGGAACGAGCTGGGAAGGCTCGTACGCTCGCCATCGAGCTCATCCCCATCACGGACATCTCCGGCCTTCATCGTCGTTGCCGCGCCTCCGATCCACCTCCGGCCTCCCCAACTACGTCTCCGAGCTCACGGTGAACTCCTCCTTCGATTCCCGGACTTCCCTCCTTCGATTCGTCGCCATAGACACCGTATACCGTCGCGGCCGATCTCACTGCACCGCGCGCTCGCCGCGTCGAGGCCGCGTCCCCCCAGTCCGCTGGCACCATACCCACCCTGTGCGCGCGCGCCCGTGCCCGAGAGCCAACTGATGTTGCCCCGCTGGAAGCAGCTGCTGCTCTGTTGTGCTGCTGCTCGTGTACATCCTTCCTCCTCCAGCCATCTTGCCTCAAATCTCGGGTTATTGGCTCGTGGGGGCCCTCTCCGTGCCGCAGCTGCTCCCGCCGTGTCAATGATGATCGGGCGATGGTGAGAATGACGAGGATCAACATTTGTAACCCGATACACAGTGAATTGACTACACCATGATCGAGTAGCGACCGCCCGATCAAGCCTCTCCTTGATGTAATTTTCAGCAGTGTGGCTGTTGTTTCTCCATGTAAAGGTATCACCAACATAGCCCAGGTCGCAGCACTCCAAGGCATCCTTAAACTTATCCAGATATCCCTGGTTTCTCGGCGCCCCACCTTCCTTCTCCCATACATGCAGTACCTCATTGAAGTCACCCGCACACAGCCATGGTTTGTCATTTTGGTGTTTCAGGTTTCTTAGCAGCCTCCACGTGTTTACCTTCTCCTCCATCTTGGGCTCACCATATATGCCTGTGAATCTCCATTTAAACCCATCATCTTCAGTGATCTTCGTGTCAGTGTGGTACTTGGACATTAACCCCACCACTCGCAGGTGCACTTCCTTCTTCCGAAACATGGAAAGTCCACCACTCCATCCCTCACAATTCTTCACCAACATGCATGTCATATTCATTTTCCACCGCAGCCATTCCAACCTTCTTTGCTCCATCATTGTCTCGGACAGAAAAAGAACGTCGAGGTCCTCCTTCTTCTGGAGATCCAGAAGACCACGAATCGCCTGGCCATTCCCCAAACCCCGGCAATTCCAAGATATAAGTCTCATTGGTTCCCGCAGGGCTGTTCTGACAGCCCCGTGATACTTTTTGTGGCATTCTTCTCCTGCACTCCAGCACCCTCCTCATGTCGGCTTCTCTTCGGCACCCCTGCATCATCTATCTCCATTACGTCTGCTCCTCTCTTCTTCTCCAGTGTCACTGCCTCCCCACCCGTCAACCTTTCCTCTCTTGGCTTCTTCTTATACCTCCCTCCCTTCCCCTTTGGTAGCTCGAGACCTCCTGCACTCTGCTCACTCCTAGCCTCCCCGCCCCCATATATGTTAGCATTACATGTTTTGTCGTCCGCCTCCACCACCTGCACCCCCTTCTCGTTTCCCCCTTCACCACCCCTTCGATTCTCCTCCTTACCCGAGTTCTTATCAGCCACTGTGGACCTTGTATCACCCCCTTACCCTTCCTTCTTCCATCAGTGGTAGTGTGCACTCCCTCGGACTGTGTCGCCCCCTCACCATTGATGAACAAGGCTTTCTTTCTTCCTCCTCCATCGGCCTTGTCGTTCAGTTCCCTCTTCCCTGTCTACTTCAGTTTAAAGGGGCTAGTGACCTCACCATCCTCCCCACTCTTCCCCTTCTCTGATACATCTAAACCCTGTTGTCCCTGCTTTCTCCAAGAAGGGCCATCACTTCCTGATTTTCTCCCATTGCTGGGCCATCCATATCTTCTCCTTGTAGACCCGCTCCCGTACTTCATCCCGCTCTCCTCCTATCCTCATAATTTTGGTTACCCTCCGGTAGGTACCTCAGCCACCTCACCTTTCTTCAATTTCTTCTTACATTCCTGGTCTGTGTGTCCCATTAAGGCACAAGTGAAGCAGAAATCTGGTAGAAACTCATACTGGAAGTAGCACCAATTCTTCTCCTCTTATTCTTTCTTCTTCCCCGGCTCATTCACAATAGTATCCCCATCTTCATCCTCATCATCGTCAAGAAACATTCCTCTCATCAACGGCTCAACTACCTTGATTCTCACTTTCACCCTGAGGCATTGACCTAAAGAAGTACCATCTTCACAAGTATCCACTTCAACTAGCTCGCCAATTTGCTCGCTCATATCCTCAGCTAGTTCCTTGCACATCATACCTAGTGGCACGTTGTAGATACGCACCCAAATAGGAACCTTCTCAAACAAGTATTCATCAATTGTTTTTGCTGGATCAAAATCCTCCACAACTAAGAGCTCTTTCCCAAAAGTCCATGGTCCATTCTCCACTGCCTTCCTCTTTCCCGCCTCGTGCTGAAAAATAAAGAGGAATATGTCCCCCCCCCCTATCCTTTACTTCCAGTATGTGCATCGGGCACCAAGCCTTTCCCAGTGCGATCTCCATCCCTGCCGTATACCCTGGCCGATCTGACATCAGTTTCCCCATTGCCTTAACCGCGGCCCCTTCCTTGTGCTTCTGTATAGCCTTCCTCCATCCAATCTTTACTCCCTTCTTTTTCGCTTCTGACAGATTCATCCTCTTCATCTTTCCTTCCACTCCCTCCATTCTCCTCCTCGGTTCTACTTCCGAGCGAAACCAAACAAAGACGATCTAGGTTGGGTGTTTTACGACCGGGTGCCCTAGCACACCCGGAAGGCTTCTGGTGGATAGGGTTGGGTCTGAAGGAAACAGAGGGCGAGGGGTGCCGTGATCCTTCCCACACGAGGATGATGGTGATTAGGATCGAGGTGGATTTGGAAATCTGCAGGAGAGACCCTAGCAGCGACGTGGTTCTGGGGACGAGGACGAATCGCCTCACGATCGCCAGACACAAACCCTAACCGTCACGCACGGGACGGACCGATCGAGTCTCAGAGACTTAGTAAAGATTGAAAAGAATAATGTATCCAAACGTGGGTTCTGCTCAAACGGCCACCTGTTTCCAGCCAAAGTGCGACGCCCAGTTGGCGACAACATCGCCTCTGGAATGAGACTAGGAGAGAGAAGATGGGATACCAGCCGTTCGTTCTCCCATCGACGTTCCACGGGGGCCCGATCACCCGCGAAACGGACGCCGAGAGGAGACGTGGTAGGGGACTTATTTGTCTCTCCACCCCATCACGGTTCGCACCCCACGCAACCCTACGCCGTCGTCGCCGCCGCCGCCATCTCCCGTTGCCCTCAGTCTTCGGCGACCCCCCCTCCCCGCGCCAACCATGTCGACGATCTTAGCGAGGCCCGAGAGCGTCCTGAAGAGAGCGGAGGAGCTGATCCACGTCGGGCAAAAGTAGGCGGCGCTACAGGCACTGCACGACCTCATCACGTCAAGGAGATGCCTGTCATGGCAGAAGCCTCTCGATGAGGCCATTATGAGGTACGTGGAGCTATGCGTGGATCGGAGGAAAGGCAGACTTGCCAAGGACGGCCTCATTCAGTACTCCAGAATCGTCTGCCAGCAGCAACTCAACAACGTGTAGTCTCTTGAGGAGGTCGCCAAATACTTCATGCATCTGTCCAGCAAGAAGGCCGAGGAAGCGGCCATGGATCACCAGGCACAAGCTCTGGATGTCCATGACATGGAAGCATCGGAGGACCTGATGCTCAGCTACGTCGGTGGCAAGGACCGGGCCGACACCAAGTGGATCTGTGGCTCAAGTTTCTGTGAGAGACGTACAGGACAGTGCTGGAGGTGCTGAGGAACAACTCCAAGGTTGAAGCGATGTATGCCATGGCTGCGCACAAGGCCTTTCAGTTCTGCAAGCAGTACAAAAGATCCACCGAGTTCCGTAGGCTGTGTGAGATGATCAGAAACTATCTTGGAAATATGAACAGATCATATCGAGATCGTCCTGATCTGACTGCCCCGGAAAGCTGCCAGTTGTACCTTGACACCAGGGTTGAACAACTGAAGATTGCTGCAGAGCTTTCCCTGTCCCAGGAAGCCGTTCGGTCTATGGAGGACATCCATGGCTTGATGAGCATGGTTCAGAGGACTCCAAAACCATCAGTCATGGCCGTGTATTACGCCAAGCTGACTGAGATATTATGGATGTCTGAGAGTCACTACTTGTATCATGCATATGCATGGCTGGAGCTGTTCAACTTTCACAAGAGTCAGAATACGAATTTAATTCGGAAGGATCTGCAATTCCTTGCGAATTATGGTTTGCTCACTGCACTTTCTGTTACGGCATATGATGACCATAAGTCTGGTGTATCCCATCAGGAGCTTGAAAATGAAAAGGAGTGCAGCTCGCGTATGGCCAACCTTCTCAATTTCGCATTTGACTCCAAGCGTGAGAACAGAGAAAAGGTTTGCCTTCCAGCTATTCTCAATTTAAGATAATTTTGCATAATAGTAGAATTATTTGTTTTTTTTGCTAAATCTTTGTTCGTGTTTACTTTTTAGGTTTCAAGAGCATCTCTTCTTACTGAGTTGGCTGCAAGAGGTGTGGTTTCATGTGCTTCCCAAGAAGTGGAAGATCTATGCGACCTTATGGAGCATGAGTTCCTTCCTCTGGATCTAGCATCGAAAGTGCAGCCTCTGCTTTCCAAGATTTCTACCATCGAAGGAAAGCTTTCAGCTGCACCTTCAGTTCCAGAGATTTAGTTATCACAATATCAACCTGCATTGGAGAAGCTTACTACACTGAGGGTGCTGCAGCTGGTCCTACGCTATGACCCACTAGTGATAATACATGCACTTCCTTTTGTTGTGAATACGTATTTTTTTTGAAGATCCGGATTGAGCCGGCTTCATTGATTTAGGAGAAAGCATGCGGGAAACAACAGGGGATGATCAAGTGATCATGGTGTACAGAAGCAGCGAGCGAGCTACCAAAACATGGAGCGAAAAGGAAAAAAGGAGGATCACCCCCCCCCCCAACCGCCAAAGCTGCTATCTCACAGTGGTGTCCCCGAATGGGGCCTCAATGCATTTCCCTCCGGCGAGTCTCCATTGCACAAGATCCATCTTGATCGCCTGTAGGACGTCGTCTGGCCTTGGCATTTTTCCTCTGAACTTCCCTCCTGGAGGGGGAAATCATCGTCATCATCATCACCAACAACTCTCCCATCTTGGGGAGGGCTATCTTCATCAACATCTTCAACAACACTGATATGTCTCCAACGTATCTATAATTTTTGATTGTTCCATGCTATTATTTATGATGTTTTGGATGTTTAATGGGCTTTGTCATACACTTTGATATTGTTTTTGGGACTAACCTACTAACCCAAAGGCCCAGTCCAGATTGCTATTTTTTGCCTGTTTCAGGGTTTTGCAGAAAAGGAATATCAAACGGAGCCCAAACGAAATGAAACCTTCGGGAGAGATATTTTTGGAGAAAATCATGCACGGGAGACTTGAGAACCACGGAGTAAGGGCCACGTGGTGCCCACGAGGGTGGGGGGCGCCCCCCTAGGTTGCGCCCCCCTGCCTTGTGGGTCCCACGTAAGTCCCCCGGTGCCCTCCTTCCTCCTATATAAGCCTACATACCCCGAAACTATCAGAGCAACAGAGAAAACCCTAGTTCCACCATCGCAACCTTCTGTTCCCGTGAGATCCCATCTTGGGGCCTGTTTCGGAGCTCCGCCGGAGGGGGGATCTTCCACGGAGTGCTTCTACATCATCATCATCGCCTCACCATGAGTTGTGAGTAGTTTACCACAGACCTTCGGGTCCATAGCTAGTATCTAGATGGCTTCTTCTCTCTCTTTGGATCTCAATACAAAGTTCTCCTCGGTCTTCGAGGAGATCTATTCAATGTAATCTCTTTTTGCGGTGTGTTTGTCGAGATCCGATGAATTGTGGGTTGATGATCAAGATTATCTATGAGAAATATTTGGTTATTCTCTGAACTCTTTATGTATGATTATATTATCCTTGCAAGTCTCTTCGAATTATTGGTTTGGTTTGGCCTACTAGATCTATAGTTCTTGCAATGGGAGAAGTGCTTGGCTTTGGGTTCAATCTTGCGGTATCCTTTCCCAGTGACAGTAGGGGAAGCAAGGCACGTATTGTATTGTTGCCATCGAGGATAAAAAGATGGGGTTTATATCATATTGCTTGAGTTTATCCCTCTACATCATGTCATCTTGCTTAAGGTGTTACTCTGTTCTTATGAACTCAATACACTAGATGCATGCTGGATAGCGGTCGATGTATGGAGTAATAGTAGTAGATGCAGAATCGTTTCGGTCTACTTGTCTCGGACGTGATGCCTATATATAATGATCATGCCTAGATAGTCTGATAATTATTCGCTTTTCTATCAATTGCTCGACAGTAATCTGTTATCCCGCCGTAGAATATCGCTATCATGAGAGAAGCCACTAGAGAACACTATGGCCCCTGGGTCTATTCTCAACATATCAATTTACATCTACTTTACTTTTTCCGCTTTTACTTTCTGTTCTTATAATCAAAAATACCAAAAATATAAACTATCATCTCTATCAGATCTCACTTTCGTAAGTGACCGTAAAGGGATTGACAACCCCTTATCACGTTGGCTGCGAAGTTCTTATTTGTTTGTGCAGGTGCGAGGGACTCACGCGTGGTCTCCTACTGGATTGATACCTTGGTTCTCAAAAACTAAGGGAAATACTTACGCTACTGTGCTGCATCTCCCTTTCCTCTTCGAGGGAATTGTAATGCCCCGGATGTAATACTTTCCCTTTTGGGTATATAATATATCTCCGGCTTCATCTATTTCCATTCCGGGTTCTTTGTCCTTCGGGTGTTCGTCGTTTTGTTGTGTGAGTGTGTGGCATTCATTCATATCATGTAGTCATGTGCATTGCATTGCATTTGTGTTGTCAGTTGCATCCGGTTCCGCGTGTTTCTTCCCGTTGTCCGTTTCGCGTTCCGGAGCTCCCTCACGTGTCCGTGACGTCCCGTAGACCTACTTTGTTGTTCGGGCGTTTTACGTTACCGGTGTGCCGCGAGGTTGTTGTCTGTGTTGTTGTTTTGTTGTGTGCAACCCGCCTCTCAAATCTCGTCTCGTTTGGACTCCGTGACTATCCCATCCGTTGTTCGTGTGGGTCCGAAGTGCCTTCACTTCGTGTCCCAGAAACACCCCTACTGCAGTCTCTTATCTCCTCCTAGGCCTTTTAAATCTATCCCCGCGATCGGATCCGTCGGATCGCGATCGGAGGGCTCCTAGCGCCCCTAAACTCCCTCCTAACCCTAAAAACTGCTATATTTAGACCCCCCTAGGTCTAATTTGGGCATCCCCTTCTTCTTCCCCTTCTCCACTATTTTTCCCCCTTTTCTTTCAGTTCAAATCAGATCCACAAATTTCTTCCCAGATCCCGAGGGGATCCATCGAAGCCAGCCAGCCGCAGCCGCAGCTCGAGGCAGCCCCGTCGCAGATCCCCCGATCGAGCGAAGTCAACGGCGCCTCGCCGCCAACCGGTTCGATCCAGGCCAGCGCCAGGATCCCGACCGGCGGATCGCTGGGCTCGTCCCCGCTTCGAGCCGTTCGACCGAAGGCCCGAGGACCACATCGCCAGATCCTTCGCCGTTTCCCGACCGCACCACCTCCTCGTGCGGGCCATCGCAGCGGGCCGGCCACTCCGCTCCTCCGCGCCACCAAGCCGCAGGCGCCAGCCGGGCCTTGCCTCTGCACCTGGGCCAGCGCCGCGCCTCCCGCGGGCCTCGCCACCGCGCCAGCCAGGCGGCCTGGCTGGGCCGCCCCTTCGCCAGGAGGCCCGCACCGCCTCCCTTCCTCCAGCCGGGCCCGAGGCGCCGGGCCTCTCCAGCGCCGAGGCCGCCGCCGGCCCGAGCCGCCGGCCCTCTCCCTCCGCAGCTGGGCCAGATCCGCTCGCCGGCCCGTCTTCTTCTTTTTTTTCCAGATCTGGATCTGGCTAGGTTGACTTCTTTCTCCTCTAAGTCCCTGTTAACTGTTCTGAGATGCAATGTTTGACCTGCTGTAACTTTTACTGTGATGCTCCGTTTTGCGCGTGTGATATGTCCAGACGTTCGTGGAGTTGTGCTCTATGTTTTACCTGTTGTTGTCATGCATGTTAGAGATCATCTAGGTGCTTGTTTTGCTGTTGCAAGAGTGCATCATGATATAAACTGCTGCTATGTGTTATTTTTATGCCACCTTTGCCATGTGATATCTTCTAGCTCGTTTGTCCAAATGATGCAAATGACATGTCCACGTGTTCGTCTTGCCATGAACTACGTGTTGCTTGTGATAGGTTGCATGGTAGATTTATTATTGCCTTGTTATCATCGTTGCAAAGTGCCATGTTCATATGAGGTGTTTTCACTTGTTATGAAATGCCTTCTTGTTGAGCTCGTTGCAATCGTTGTGTTCACCTCTTTGAAGCATGCTTGTGTGTTTCGGGATCACCTTCATGTGTACTTTGATGAGGTGCTTACCCTTTGCCATGTTTAGTTTCGAGGTGACTTAAACATGCTCTTTTATATGCTATGATGATATTGCTGTTTTAGGACTTAGTGATTTTTCACTAAGTCTGAAATCTGTAACGTTCCGATGCCATGTTCGTGTGATGCTCTAGGACAAAGCATGATAGTTTTGGAGTGGATTTTGATTGTTCCTTGTAGTATAAATTGTTGTATTTCCATTCATGTCCTCACATGTCCATTTAAGTGGCTGTAGCATGTTTATCTTTTGCTCTAAAGTTTCAATAAAATTCTGCTGCCAGAATTTTATTGCCAAGTTCAATATGTCCAAGATCATTGCTATTGATCCGTGACTCCGTTGGGGTGCACCTTTGGACTTAGTTGCTGTACTATATGTCTAGTTTGTGTTCATGTCCTTTGCCATGCTTTTTGGGTGCTGTAGCTTAATTATTTTGAGCTCCGAAGATGCTATGTTGCTGTAATTTTCAGCTTTCGCTCAAATCTTGTTTCGGGCATAACTTTTAGCCCGTAACTCCGATTTCAGCGAATCTTATATCAAACTTGATTGTTTTTCTGTGTAGATTAATAATATCAGATTGTTATCTTGTTTTGATGTGTTTTGCTTGAGTGATATTTTCCGTGCTCCGTGTGCATCCTTAGTGCATCCATCATGCATTCATGTTTTTCGAGTGCGCATTGCATCTTGTTGATTGGTGTTTGGTGTGATTGTTTTGTTTAGAGCCGGAAGCTGAGACCGGGTACGAAGTTGAGCACGAGGTTTCCAACGAGGTTGAGCACGAGGACCCTTCTTACGATCCGAACGACTTCTCTTCAGGCAAGATGACCGAACCCCGATAACATTACTATCTTTGCCTATTGCTAGTAGTCTCGATCTATAGTTTTGCCTCGATGCCCATGATCTTCTTGTCAGCCTCCGACTTGTAGCCAATTGCCATGTTTAACCAACCTACCTATGCAAACCGTTGCTTGGCTAAGTACGCTTCGCCCAGCCCTTCTTATAGCGTTGCTAGTTGCAGGTGAAGATCGAAGATGCTTGCTTCATGTTGAAGTTTGGTTGGGTTATATCACACTATATAAATGCTTTAATGAAATCATCTATATATTGGCAAGGGTGGAAGGCTAATCCTTTTGCTTGGTGATTTGTTCCACTCATGCCGTTAGGATCCGTATAAACCGGTGTTATGTTCCTTGATTATGCGTTCCTAACACGGTTGGGGTGTATGGGACCCCCTCGATAAACCGCTAAGTGCTAAGTCTTTTCCAGCAAGTCCCAACATTGGTACTATTCGCCTAACACAACTAAAACTTTCCGAGGGAGTAATTAACCCGAGGCTTAATTAATTCAACCCCCCTGGGCCAGTGCTCGATTTGAGTGTTGGTCCAAACTAGAGTCGTGTGCGGGGCCCCCCTTGGCAACTTGGGTATTTCGGCCACTGTACGCTGTGCTCATCCGGTCGTGGCCTGAGACTAGATACGCGCGGCTACTATCAGGGTGTCGGCACGCCGGGAGGATTTGCTGGATTAGCCTTACCTTAGCTCGGTATATCTTGAGCACGGGATTCCGAGGATACTCGGGTCTTCCCACTTTGGAGTTGCGACTCCGCGGATCGTGGGCTTGTAATAGGTCAAGTTGGAACACCCCTGCAGGGTTTGAACTTTCGAAAGCCGTGCCCGCGGTTATGTGGCAGATGGGAGCTTGTTGATTCCGGTTGTAGATAACTTGACACAATGTTACTAATACACTACCAGCGTGTGTTCCGTGACTGTCAATTTCCGAATAGGGATTCGGGAGTTGAACACGGAGGGGTTATGTTTGTGAGCTTGTAGCTAGGATCACTTCGTGATCACTCCTCGCCGAGCCTTCTCTTCTCGCTCTCACTTACGTAAGCTAGATGCTAGTTGCTGCTGCAGACTTATTCTTTCTTCAGCCTTTTCCTCACCTAAAGGCTTAAATAGTCTTGTTACCCGGGAACGGGATTGCTGAGTCCTCTGTGGCTCACAGTTACTTCACACACCAGATGCAGGTCCAGCTGTGAGCTATCCAGGTGATGGCACCGAGCTGGATTGGGAGTACGACGAGGAGCGTAGTCGGTACTACGTGCGCTACCCGGACGATCAGTAGTGGAGTCTCTTACTAGGATTCGATCCGCCTGTGGTTTATTTATCTGAGTTTGGTACTTTGACATTTGGCTTTTGCCCTTAGAGGGTTGTGTTGTTCTTAATGTATGATGTTTGAGACTTGTACTGTAATTCTGTGACGTGGCGAGTGTAAGCCAACTATTTCTGTTTACTATCCCCTCTTTTACATGAGTTGTGCAAAGATTACCAAACTTGAGATCATTCTAGGATGGAATTATGCCTTTAAGTCGTGCCTCGACACGTAGGAGGTATAACTCCATCCTGGGCATTACAGGAATAGAACGCAAGCTCGAGATGTAGCAAGAAGAATTTTTGGCGCCGTTGCCAGGGAGGCTTAGACAAAAGTCATATACCAAGTACCTATCACAAACCCTTATCCTTCGCATTACATTTTTTGCCTCTCGTTTTCCTCTCCCCCACTTCACCCTTGCCATTTTATTTGGCCTTCTTCTGCCGTGTGTTTATCGTTCGCTTTCGCTCATGTCTGAGATGGGGGGCAATTTTATCGAGAAGGGTAGTAATGTCGAGGGCAATGTCTATGTTGACCCCCGGATGAAACTACCACTTTACATATTAAGGAGTTCCAGGTTGGTAGTGGTAATATCATTGGAAAAGGAGTTCTTCAAGACTTCTTTACTTGTGCCGGTGCTTTGCCCACTATGGATGGCTCTTCTTCACAGAACTAGTAGCCTTGCGGATGCTGTATCTATGCTTATAGTTGAAATTGAAAGGCAATTTATCCATATGCATCCCTGTATTCAGAGAATCTTTTTGGAGTTTTCCAATATTGAGCATTCTTCTGTTAAGCGTGCAGCTACTATCTTTTTGGCTCATGAATTTAGATTTATCATGAAAGAGGCCAAAGAAATCTTTGCTCATTACGGGGTAGATGCCGGCCGACCTCCCATAGAGGCTATCTTATTTAATCAAGAAGACATAACGCGGTTATGATCTCCTGATCATGTTGCTTTTAATGAAAACTTTAGAAAAAAGGTTCCTACCGATGTCTTGGTTGATAGAATTTCTGAGATGAATGATTATTTTGCTATTCAAAACAATGGGTTAGGCTTCTCCCTTGAGCGAAGGCTTATGACCTTCTGCCAAAAGAACGTCTATAATGATGAATTGGTTGTTCACTACAAAGGGACAAAAGAGGAACCTATTCCTCCTGAGATTGATATGGGAGACTTTTGTCCCATTAAATTTAGCCCTTTTGATTACTTTTGCTTGCCAGAAAAGAAACTTGCTGCTGAACATAGGGAATATGAGATGAGCTTTCGCGACATATCGTATCATTATGGCATTCCCTAGATCTATCATGTATCGTGCCTAGCTAGGGGCGTAAAACGATAGCGCTTGTTGGGAGGCAACCCAATTTTATATTTTTTGTTTTTGCTGCTGTTAGGGAATAAATATTGCATCTAGCTTCTGTTTAGATGTGGTTTTGTGTTTTGTTTAGTGTTTGTGCCAGGTATAACCTTTGGGAAGACTTGTGTGAAGTTTATGTGATCTTGCTGTGAAAAACAGAATCGTTAGCACTCGCTAGAATGGTCATCAGATTTTACTGGAGCATGCTATTTAGTTTATTCTTTTTGAAGATGATTAATAGACAAATTCCTCACGTTTACCAATTTAGTTTGAATTTTTTGGAGTTACAGAAGTATGCGAAACCTGCAGATTACTACAGACTATTCTGTTTTTGACAGATTCTGTTTTTCGTGTGTTGTTTGCTTATTTCAATGCATCTATGAGTAATATTGGGAGGTATGAACCATAGAGAAGTTGGAATACAGTAGGTTTAACACCAATATAAACAAAGAATGAGTTCATTGCAGTACCTTTGAGTAGTGGTTTGCTTTCTTGTACTAACGGAGCTCACGAGATTTTTGTCTAAGTTTTGTGTTGTGAAGTTTTCAAGTTTTGAGTATTGCTTTGATGGACTATGGAACAAAGAGTGGCAAGAGCCTAAGCTTGGGGATGCCCATGGCACCCCAAGATAATATTCAAGGACAACCAAAAGCCTAAGCTTGGGTATGCCCCGGGAAGGCATCCCCTCTTTCGTCTTCATCCATCGGTAACTATACTCGGAGCTATATTTTTATTCACCACATGATATGTGTTTTGCTTGGAGCGTCTTGTATAATTTGAGTCTTTGCTTGTTAGTTTGCCACAATTATCCTTGCTGGACACACCTATTTGAGAGAGTTAAGTATGGCCTAGGAATTGTTAGGACACTCGATGTGCTTCACTTATATCTTTTGAGTTGAATAGTTTTTGCTCTAGTGCTTCACATATATCTTTTAGAGCACGGTGGTGATAATATTTTGAAGAAATTGTTGAACTCTCTGGCTTCACTTATATCTATTTGAGAGTCTATTAAAACAGCATGGTAATGTGTTTAGGCTATAAAACTGGTCTCCACATGATAGACATCCAATATCAATGTAGTAAAAACTTTCACACTAAGTGCATTGAATATGATGAGAAGTTGGATGCTTGATAAATGTTTTGAGATATGAGGATAGTGATATTAGAGTCATGCTAGTGGAGTTATTATGAAATTGAGAAATGCTTGTGTTAAGGTTAGTGATTCCCGTAGCATGCACGTATGGTGAACCGCTATGTGACGAAGTTAGAGCATAAGGTATTTGTAAAGTGTCAACCTTTGTGTGGAGGTCGGGGGCGCGCGATGGTTAACTCCTACCAACCTCCCCCTAGGAGCGTACGATGATTGCTTTTTTTTGATGACTCGTAGATTTTTGCAATAAGTATATGAGTTCCTTATGACTAATGTTGAGTCCATGGATTATACACACTCTCACCCTTCCACCATTGCTAACCTCTCTTGTACCGCGCAACTTTTGCTGGTACCATACACCCACTATATATTCTTCCTCAGAACAGCCACCATATTATTCCTCAAAACAGCCACCATACCTACCTATCATGGCATTGCCATAGCCATTCCGAGCTATATTGCCATGCAACTTTCCACCGTTCCGTTCATATGACACGCATCATATTGTCATATTGCCATGCATGATCATGTAGTTGAAATCGTATTTGCGGCAAAGCCACCATGCATAATTTTTCATACATGTCACTCTTGATTCATTGCACATCCCGGTACACCGCCGGAGGCATTCATATAGAGTCATATTTGTTCTAGTATCGAGTTGTAATTCAATGAAAGTGTGATGATCATCATTATTAGAGCATTGTCCCATGTGAGGAAAGGCTAAATCAATAAAGCCCCTCCAAAAAAAAGAAAAAAAAGAAAGGTGATAGGCCTCTAACCCCTCGTTGGTTACCCCAAGTGGAAGGTGTAAGATGCAGTGTTGTGGAAGTTTTTCCCTTAGCAAAGATGCCAAGGATCGAATCCCCAGAGACTCCTAGGTTCAACAAGTAGGTGTCAACTGCTAACGGCGCGGATTAGCAATCAACGTGGACCTGCACACAGATACAAATAACTTTGCTCCCAACGAGTACAGAGAGGTTGTCAATCCCTCCGGCCTTGTAGTTCACAAAGGATTAAACGCAAATGATAGTAGTGATAGATAATGTTTGCAATAGTAAATAAAAGCGAAAAGTAAATAGCGGATGTGATCAATGATGGTAATATGGACCGGAGTCTCATGATGTTCACTAGTGATGTCTCTCTCCCAAAAGACGATAAAACAGCTATGTGAGGTAAACGAATTACAGCTGGGCAATTGACAGGACCACGAACGCAAACCAATGCTGATTACATTGCAAGAAAGGTTGAGGCTCAAAGCATGGGCGATACACCAAATTAAGTAGACCGAAATCCATCAATATCTACTACTAATCATCCACCTTGAGATATCTATCCAGAACATCTCGCTGGTATTAAGTTGCGATCCCACCCATAGTGTAAACTCAAAGCAACAGACAACTGCATTAAAAGAACTTTGCGTAAAGTAAACAATCCTTGCACCCGCGGGCACAAGCACCATTGTTTTCCCTCTTGTGGCAACAGCACATCCCCTAGACTCATGTTTCTGTCACTCAAGCTAGTCATCGAGGGGCATGAACCCACAATCGAGCATAACGTTCCCTCTTGGAGTCACTACGTATTACTTGGCCAAAGCAATAAATAACAACGGAGAACATGCAAGAATTACTTATGAACATAATTATAAAAGAGGTAGATCAAATATATTACTCAAGAACAATCTGAACATAATCTCATAATCCATCGGATCCCAGCAAACTCATCATAGCAACAGCATAAGGATTACATATGTGCCTCGATCATGTAGGGCAGCTCACGAGGACTAATTAGTGAAGCACAAGAACGGGAGGAGAACATCACATAGCTACTGGTCATGGACTCATGGTCCAAGGGAGACTACTCACAACTCATCCGGGAGGCGTCCATGGTGGTGGAGAGGCTCCCGATGGTGATCCTCCCCTCTGGCAGGGTGCCGGGAAGAGTTCTCTTGGTGCTCCCGATCTTGGAAGCGGCGGCGGCGGCGGAACAGAGATGAGATCGCGAAAAAGAGTTCCCGTCCCGAGGGTTTCGAAGGACGCTCTAAATATATGCCGAAGGGGGGCACCAGACGGGGCTCGGGGGCCCAGGCGCCCCCCCGGCGCGGCCCAGGGGGGCCGCCGCCAGGGCGCCTGGAGCCCTGGTGCCCCCCCCCGGCTGTCCTTCGGGCGCAAGGTAGGTTCTGGAACGCTGATTTTTTATATAATTTTTCTGGATTTTTCCTGGCAGTTCTCGTAACGTGAAAACCTGAAATACAAAAACAGCCGAAAACAGAAACTGGCACCGGGGTGCACTGGATTAGTAGGTTAGTCCAAATATGATCAAAAGTGTATGGAAGTGTATGAATATCATAGCAATATCACCCAAAAGTGGCATGGAGCAAGCAGAAATTATAGATACGTTTTGGACGTATCAACATCCCCAAGCTTAATTCCTGCTCGTCCTCGAGTAGGTAAATGATAACATGAATAATTTCTGTGGTGACATGCTATTAACCATATAGGACTTATTCATAGTCATATGACAAAAGCTTACTGAGACAATGATTCTATAGTAATTAAGTTGCCTCATGAGAAAATCACAAATGACTGAAAGTTTTACAACATGACATTGAAGCATCAAATAGATTTGCAATGAACATGATGTGCAAATATGATAAAGTGATATCTAGCTTGCCCCCTTTAGTGAAGCAAAACATAAATGCAGGGGCACCTTCAAGGTTTAAGTGATGACTAGATACAATGATTTCAGGAATAAACGATATCACAATCATGCAAAAGACAATGCTACTTTGGGACAATGCACATTACAGTTAGAATGACAATCATGCTCTGAGTAGTTGGTGCTTTTAGAAGAGGGTGGAGACTCAACGTAAAAGTAAAAGAATGGTTATGTGCTAGAGCTTTTTATTTTGAAAACATAGAAGCAATTTTGTCAACGGTAGTAGTACTTCATATGTGTCATGCATAAGACATCCTATAAGTTGCAAGCCTCATGCATCGAATACCAATAGTTCTCGCACCTTGTCCTAATTAGCTCGGATTTCCCTGGGTTATCATTGCGTTACATATATTTCAACCAAGTGTCACAAAGGGGTACCTCTATGCCACCTGTACAAAGGTCCAAGGAGATAAATCGTATTTGATTTCTCGTTTTTGATAGATCTCAACTTGAGGACATCCATACCGGGACAACATAGAAAATAGATGATGGACTCCTCTTTAACGCATAAGCATATTCTCATAAGAGATTGAGGATTAATGTCCAAGCTAAAACTTCCACCATGATACATGGCTTTGGTTGGTGGCCCAATGTTCTTCTCTAACAATATGCATACTCATTCAACCCATGGCAAATCGACCTTACTTCAGACAAGACGAACATGCATAGCAACTCACATGATATTCAACAAAAGTGTGACAGTTGATGGCGTCCCCAGAAACATGGTTACCGCTCAACAAGCAACTTATAAGAAATAAGATACATAGGCAACATATTCTTTACCACAATAGTTTTTAAACTACTTTCCCATGAGCTATGTATTGCAAGGTTAGTCTGCTTAGTACAGGTGGAGGTTAGCAAAAGACTTGAAGCGACCAACTAAGAGAGCAATGACGGTCATAATCATGCAGAGCGACAAAGCAACATTGAATCAGGCATGGTAGTTATATCGCTACTCAGAAATAAAAGATCACCAAGGCTTGACAGACTTTCTTTACAGTCTTAAATATGCGTGAGCATACGCCAAGTCAATCAAAATAAATTCTCGAAGGAAGATATTACTAAACCATACCACATCATTCGCAAACAAATCAAGTTGGTACTCCAATAACACATTGGGAATCCCCCAGCTATTTGAGACTAACCATAAGAAACCTGAACTACTAAGCACCATTATGCGCGTAGCATATTTATCATAGTCATATTAACCAATGCAACGGAAGCAAACTCTCTTAATAAGATAAGCATGATAATTAAAGAGAGTTCAAGCAACCAACTAAACAAAAGCTCTTTGAAAAGATTAGCATGAATACTAAGAGCAGAGCATGATAGTAGCTATTAAAAGACAAAGAACACACACAGCAAAGATAGACATGAAAATTCTATGTTATGTTCTAGGTAGAAGTGGAGCGTGTTTCTCTCCCACATAAAGAAAGCTGAGTTCCGACTCGTTATGAAAAACTAAAAAGAAAACTAAAAGCAAGATGCTCCAAGCATAGCACATAACACATGAAGTGATAAAAATATAGCGGAACGAAAGACGAACTGATAATGTTGATGGAGAAGGGGATGCACGGGGGCATCCCCAAGCTTAGACGCTTGAGTCTCCTTGAATATTTCTTGGGGGTGCACGGGGGCATCCCCAAGCTTGAGCGCTTGACACTCCTGAATCTTTTTATCATCTTCCCTCGCACACTTGAAAACTCCCTTCATACATAACTCATTATAATCTGATTAGCGAGGTTAGTACCCTTAATAAAATAATTGCACCTTGCTGGAAATAAAGATATTCTTGAAGTTCTACTGTTTCTCAAGATTGCCAAAAGGTTTTTGCAAAGAAAAAGCAAGCTCTTGATTTGCAAAATGAAGGAAAGGCAAAACAGGACAGAATCTGTGAAAAACAGAACAGCAGGTAGTAATTGATTTGTTCGGGGCACTTCTGCAACTCAAATCAAAAAACTCAGAACAGACGCACGAAAGACAATTATATAGAGAACGCTGTCGAAACAATTCAGACCAAAAAGATGATCTGGTGATTTTATACGAATTTTTCTATCCAAGGACAGAATATGTTTCCTGGACAACACCTCACAACTTTTGAACTTTCTAGCAATCAGAGGCTATACTTGGCACAAATATGAAAAGCAAAGATACAATGATGATGCTACTGTAGTAAACAACATCAAGACACAACAAAAGAAAAATATAAAAATTTATTCATGTGGGCTGCCTCCCAAAAGCGCTTTCTTTTATGCCTTTAAGCTAGTCATAATGCATAGAGATCAAGTTTTATCAAGAGTAAAAGAATAGCTAGCCCGTACAACGGACTCAAAAGGTAACTTGATCTTCTTCCGAGGGAAGTGTTCCATCCCTTTCTTGAGAGGAAACTGAAATTTTATATTACCCTCTTTCATGTCAATGATAGCACCAACGGTGCGTAAAAAGGGACGTCCCAAAATAATTGGACATGAAGGATCACATTCAATATCCATAATAGTAAAATCAACGGGAACATAATTATCATTGACAACGATAAGAATATCGTCGATCCTCCCCAAAGGTTTCTTTATGGAAGAATCAACGAGACGAACACCAAAAGAACAAGAATCATAAGGTTTCAATTTAAGCATATCATATATTCTTTTGGGCATAACAGAGGTACTAGCTCCAACATCACATAATGCATAGCAAGAGAAGTCATTCAATTTAATTTTTATCATAGGATCCCAACCATCTTCTAGCTTTCTAGGTATGGAGGCTTCTACTCTAAGTTTCTCCTCCCTAGCTTTGATGAGAGCATTAGTGATATGCTCCGTGAAGGCAGGGTTAAGCGTGCTAGTGCGGGGATCTCTAGACATCTTGTGAAGGAAATCAATAACTTCGATAAGAGTGCAATTATCAAAATCAAGGTCACGAGCATCAAGTAAAGTGGTAGTGGTGTCCTTTCGGTTCACTTGTTTGGTAGTTTCTATAGTCATAGCATCACCATTAATAGGTCCATTGGGACCAGGAGTACATTGGGTGCTAAGAGTTTGGACATCTTTAACAACTTGGATAGTAGCAACAGTGTGGTGGGTAGGAAGGCTCTTAATTCTATCCTCTTCCTCCCTTTCTCTAGCCCATCTTTCTTTAAGTTTAGCCATCATCCTAATGTTTTCATTAATTTGTACTTGAATAGCATTTATAGGAGTGACTTCCCTCTCCTCAAGAGGAGAAGTTTTAATTTTTAGCAATTTTACCTCATTGGCTAAATGGTCTACCTTAAAAGAAAGATCATCTAGTTTATGTAGTTTTTTCTTCTACACTCCTATTAAAGGCTTTTTGGGTAGTGATGAAATCTTTAAGCATAATCTCTAGTTTAGTAGTGGAGTTCTTGGTGATAGGATAAGCATTGTTGTTCCCATAAGAATTAGAGGGGAACGGTCTAGGATTGCTACCAAAGTTACTCCTATAAGCATTGTTGTTAAAATTGTTTCTAGAGATAAAGTTCACATCTACTTGTTCTTGAGCAATCAAAGAATTTAAAGGAACATCACGTGGATCAAAAGAAGATTGCTTCGAAAGTAGAGACATGATTAAGTCAACTTTTTCATTTAAGGAGGAAATCTCCTCGACAGAGTTTACCTTCCTACCTGTTGGAGCGCGTTCGGTGTGCCATTGGGAATAGTTGGTCATCATCTCATCGAGAAGCTTTGTGGCAGCACCAAGTGTAGTTGACATAAAAGTTCCTCCCGCGGCCGAATCTAACAAGTTCCGCGAGGTAAAGTTCAAGCCTGCATAAAAAGTTTGGATAACCATCCAAGTAGTCAAACCGTGAGTAGGGCAGTTCTTGATAAGAGATTGCATACATTCCCAAGCTTGGGCAACGTGTTCATTATCCAATTGTTTAAAATTCATTATGTTACTTCTAAGTTGGATAATTTTAGCAGGTGGATAGTATTTTCCGATAAAAGCATCTTTGCACTTGTCCCATGAATCTATGCTATTTCTAGGCAAAGACTGAAACCATATTTTAGCTCCTCCTCTCAAGGAGAAAGGAAAAAAGCTTAAGCTTAACAATATTACCATCTATTTCTTGGTACTTTTGCATATCACGAAGTTCAACAAAGTTGTTCAAGTGTAAAGCAGCATCATCTCCAGCACCGGAGAATTGATCTTTCATGACTAAGTTCAGTAAAGCAGGTTTAATTTCATATGAAGGTGCTGAAGTGGCAGGTGTAGTGATAGGTGTGCTGATAAAGTCATCGTTGTTGTGACTAGTGAAGTCACACAACTTGGTGTTCTCGGTGGAACCCATAGTAGCAAGCAAGCAAGATAACTATTTTTGTGATTTTTGATAAAAGGTACTAAAGCAAAAACTGAAAGGTAAACTAACAAGACTAAAAAGCAAAGGTAAAAGATAGCATGCAACTCCCCTATCCTGAAGAGTGGAGTCCCCGGCAACGGTGCCAGAAAATACTCCTTGATAGGCCTCTAACCCCTCGTTGGTTACCCCAAGTGGAAGGTGTAAGATGCAGTGTTGTGGAAGTTTTTCCCTTAGCAAAGATGCCAAGGATCGAATCCCCAGAGACTCCTAGGTTCAACAAGTAGGTGTCAACTGCTAACGGAGCGGATTAGCAATCAACGTGGACCTGCACACAGATACAAATAACTTTGCTCCCAACGAGTACAGAGAGATTGTCAATCCCTCCGGCCTTGTAGTTCACAAAGGATTAAACGCAAATGATAGTAGTGATAGATAATGTTTGCAATAGTAAATAAAAGCGAAAAGTAAATAGCGGATGTGATCAATGATGGTAATATGGACCGGAGTCTCATGATGTTCACTAGTGATGTCTCTCTCCCAAAAGACGATAAAACAGCTATGTGAGGTAAACGAATTACAGCTGGGCAATTGACAGGACCACGAACGCAAACCAATGCTGATTACATTGCAAGAAAGGTTGAGGCTCAAAGCATGGGCGATACGCCAAATTAAGTAGACCGAAATCCATCAATATCTACTACTAATCATCCACCTTGAGATATCTATCCAGAACATCTCGCTGGTATTAAGTTGCGATCCCACCCATAGTGTAAACTCAAAGCAACAGACAACTGCATTAAAAGAACTTTGCGTAAAGTAAACAATCCTTGCACGCGCGGGCACAAGCACCATTGTTTTCCCTCTTGTGGCAACAACACATCCCCTAGACTCATGTTTCTGTCACTCAAGCTAGTCATCGAGGGGCATGAACCCACAATCGAGCATAACGTTCCCTCTTGGAGTCACTACGTATTACTTGGCCAAAGCAATAAATAACAACGGAGAACATGCAAGAATTACTTATGAACATAAATATAAAAGAGGTAGATCAAATATATTACTCAAGAACAATCTGAACATAATCTCATAATCCATCGGATCCCAGCAAACTCATCATAGCAACAGCATAAGGATTACATATGTGCCTCGATCATGTAGGGCAGCTCATGAGGACTAATTAGTGAAGCACAAGAACGGGAGGAGAACATCACATAGCTACTGGTCATGGACTCATGGTCCAAGGGAGACTACTCACAACTCATCCGGGAGGCGTCCATGGTGGTGGAGAGGCTCCCGATGGTGATCCTCCCCTATGACAGGGTGCCGGGAAGAGTTCTCCTGGTGCTCCCGATCTTGGAAGCGGCGGCGGCGGCGGAATAGAGATGAGATCGCGAAAAAGAGTTCCCGTCCCGAGGGTTTCAAAGGACGCTCTAAATATATGCCGAAGGGGGGCACCAGACGGGGCTCGGGGGGCCCAGGCGCCCCCCCGGCGTGGCCCGGGGGGGGGCGCCGCCAGGGCGCCTGGAGCCCTGGTGGCCCCCCCCCCCCGGCTGTCCTTCGGGCGCAAGGTAGGTTCTGGAACGCTGATTTTTTATATAATTTTTCTGGATTTTTCCTGGCAGTTCTCGTAACGTGAAAACCTGAAATACAAAAACAGCCGAAAACAGAAACTGGCACCGGGGTGCACTGGATTAGTAGGTTAGTCCAAATATGATCAAAAGTGTATGGAAGTGTATGAATATCATAGCAATATCACCCAAAAGTGGCATGGAGCAAGCAGAAATTATAGATACGTTTTGGACGTATCAAAAGGCCAAAGAAAAAAAAAAGGCCAAAAAAAGGAAAATAAAAGAAAAAGGGACAATTGCTACTATCTTTTTTCACACTTGTGCTTCAAAGTAGCACCATGTTCTTCATGATAGAGAGTCTCATGTTTAGCCACCTTCATATACTAGTGGGAATTTTCATTATAGAACTTGGCTTGTATATTCCAACGATGGGCTTCCTCAAATGCCCTATGTCTTCGTGAGCAAGCAAGTTGGATGCACACCCACTAGTTTCTTTTGTTGAGCTTTCATACATATTTAGCTCCAGTGCTTCCGTTGCATGGCAATCCCTACTCACTCACATTGATATCTATTGATGGGCATCTCCGTAGCCCGTTGATATGCCTAGTCGATGTGAGACTATCTCCCTCCTTTTTGTCTTCTCCACAACCACCTCTCTATTCCACCCATAGTGCTATGTCCATGGCTCACGCTCATGTATTGCATGAAAGTTGAAAGGTTTGAAAGAATAGAGTATGAAAACAAGTGCTTGGCTGAAACCGGGGTTGTGCATGATATGAATATTTTGTGTGATGAAGAGGGAGCATAGCGAGACTATATGATTTTGTAGGGATAAATTTCTTTGGCCATAGTATTTTGAGAAGACATGATTGCTTTGTTAGTATGCTTGAAGTATTATTATTTCTTATGTCAATATAGACTTTTTTTCTTGAGTCTTTCAGATCTGAACATTCATGTCACAATTAAGAGAATTACATTGAAAAACTATGTTGCTTAGCATTCCACATCAAAAATTCTGTTTTTATCATTTACCTACTCGAGGACGAGCAGGAATTAAGCTTGGGGATGCTTGATATGTCTCCAACGTATCTATAATTTTTGATTGTTCCATGCTACTATTTATGATGTTTTGGATGTTTAATGAGATTTGTCATACACTTTTATATTATTTTTGGGACTAACCTACTAACCCAAAGGCCCAGTCCGGATTGCTGTTTTTTGCCTATTTCAGGGTTTTGCAGAAAAGGAATATCAAACAGAGTCCAAACGGAATGAAACCTTCGGGAGAGATATTTTTGGAGAAAATCACGTACGAGAGACTTGAGAACCATGGAGTAGGGGCCACGTGGTGCCCACGAGGGTGGGGGCGCACCCCCCTAGGGCTATAATTGAACCAACATGATGAAAGTGACTAGATGAAATTCCTGTGTACCCTCAAGAACGCTTTGCTTATTATAAGAGACCATCTTGGCCTGTCCTTTGCCTAAAACGGATTGGGCTATCTTGCTGCACTTTTGCTACTACTACTGTTACTTGCTCGTTACAAAATTATCTTGCTACCAACTACTCTGCTACATACAATTTCAGCACTTGCAGACATTACCTTACTGAAGAGCACTTGCCATTTCCTTTTGCTCCACGTTGGGTTCAACACTCTTACTTATCGAAAAGGGCTACAATTGATCCCCTATACTTGTGGGTCATCACTCCTCCACCCGAATCCGATAACAATTTGGAAGCTTCACAAGCTACT
The DNA here is from genome assembly GCA_902687465.1 of Secale cereale. NCBI lineage: Eukaryota > Viridiplantae > Streptophyta > Magnoliopsida > Poales > Poaceae > Secale > Secale cereale. Next base: position 36,930,598 of record LR738713.1, on the reverse strand, counting down.
ATGGAGCAGCAACCACCTCCAGAACAAGCCCAGGTAACTGTCTTTTGTTCTACACAACCTCTAAAAGATCTTATGGAGCAGCAGACTCTACAAGCTTTTTGTTTGATGAGCAGCATGCCAACACAAGTGTAGAGACCAGTACAATAGTTGAAGATTTATGGTGGATCGCATGCTTCAGCAGGTAAGTTAAACCTATTGTACTTCTTGCATTACTTGCTCTGTTTCAGTCATGCTTTAGTGACATAATTACTTTCCATTTGTTGACACTTGACATGCGTATGTATAGAGGCCATTGCCTAGAGTGCTTCGACAGACAATCCCATAATCAACATTCTTAACAAATGCATAGGCAATGCTGAACCAGGCCCAGACAAGCACTAACACAATCAGGAAGGGAGCTAGCTAAGAAGATGTTGGCCATGAAGCAACAAAGAGATAAGGAACTTGAAGACATGAAGCAAGCTATACTAGGGGCAAGGATGGAAGCAGAGTTGAAGAAAGTAGAAGAGGCTGCTAGAAGAAGGCATGACAAAGCAGAAAAGAAAGCTAGAGAAGATGAGAAAAAGAGAGAGGCAGCTGCAGAGAAGAAGGAAGCAATGGTAATCCTGAAGCAGGCAAGAGCAGAAACAAGACAAATAATAGTGGAGACACAAAGAGAGCTTTCTGCTAAGAGGAAGGAGAAACTGGCTGTTGAGAAGAAGGCACAAAAGGAGGCTGCTGCTGCAAAGAAACCAGAAGAGAAGAAAGCCAGTGTTGCACAAAAGGAAGCAGAGAGACAAGAACTTCTAACAAAGAAGCAGGAAGATAAACAAGCCATTGCTGCAAAGAAAGAAGCAGAGAGACAAGCCCTTGCGGCAAAGAAGGAGCAGCTGAGGAAACAAGCACAAACAAGGGCATTTCCAAACATGGATGAAGCCGGGCATGTGCCACAAAGATCAAGCATGTTTGACATCTTTAGATGATCTATGAGATTGTTTGTCTTGTTTTAGCAATGTATAATATGACTGTGTTTCCCTTTCTTATTATCTCAAGATCTTATGGTACTCTATTTGAGTAGCGCTACTGCTGATGCACTACAGAATCTCTATTTTGGTATGAAAACTGTCTTGTCTGTCTTCCCATTCTAGTCATTTTATTGTTGATGTCAATACTTCTTCCACATTACATTCTTGCTGACATTCTTTCCATTTCATAAAGATCATATGATACAGTACCCATTCTCATTTCACAATTATCTTGTCAGAAAGATAACATAATAGAAAGACAATGTTGCTATTAAAGATAGATCATTTCATACATTTCTGGCCTTGACAACCATAACATTTGAAACAACCAAACTGACTTCATAGCCATGTACTAACATTAAACTACTGAAAGTACTAAACATACTAATGCTACTGAGAGCACTTGTCATCACTTCTTCATCAACATAAGAACACAGAGGGCACAAAACAACATCACACTACCTAACAGAAGCTTCAGCAGCACCAAGATCTCTGCACCTAATCCAATCAATGTACTATCTTGGTGACTGCTCATGTTCTGCTGCAGAGAGCCAGGCCTTGACAGAGCAGCTCTATAGTTGCTAGTTGAGCTGCAATCCTTCTCCTTTCATTCCTAGCCCTAAAGAGTTCTTCCTTCCTATCCTCTGTTGCTCCAATGACATCAACGGCTTGGTTCCCAACCAAGAAATGAGCATCCTCTATGTACACAACATATTCCATCTCCCAAAACCAGAAATCACACCCAGTAGGCTGCAAACCAAGAGAAAAAATGTGAACTTTGACCACCAAGAGAGGAAAACTGCTGCCAAGAACAAAATCAACTTAAGTAACTTACGGAGTGACTGGGACATCTGTAGAACACCCAGCCCTCGTGATCCTCTGTGTTTGAAACATGGTACCTCACCATCGCCTGGCAATGAGGACATGGGATGAGTGGCACCACCACTGTCCGGCCGCGGCGACCTGACTGAAGAGAACTAGCAGAAAACATGGCCAAGTCATTGTCGGGGGCGAGGGCAGATGGGCGCGCGGCGGCGAGGATAGAATGGGCGCGCGACATCGAGGACTAGGGATAGGCGTGCAGCGGCGAGAACTAGGGATTTGGAGGGGGATTGGGGATTTCTAGCTGAATGGCTTTTTTTTCAAACACGCCCTCCCGCAGAAGGACACTTTAACATAAATCCTCTGCCCGCCTACGTGGAGCTCATGGACTGGTCAAATATGTGGCGTACGAGCGGTCTACGATGCGTGGTGACCGTGTTTTCACTGTTCATCGTACATAGTGATCGTATTGTGTGAGTTTTTGTGTACAGTGAACAAAGTGACCGCGCGACGCAAGTTGAGGTACCGCTGATGAATTTTACTCTTTTTCTTTTGCCAGGCAAACCTGCAGTCTACGTTGGATGCACCGTCGACCCAAATCCTAAAGCGGACAGACACAGAGCGGGCGGACTACCCAAACAGACGAAAAAGATGCAAAATCGTTGTCTGTTTGGGACGCCTCGTTGGAGTTGCTTATACTCCTCTAAGGCCCTCTTTGATTCGTAGAATTTTGCAAATGTAGTAATAGGAAAGTATAGGGTTGGAGTGGCATGACCACTTGAATCCTATAGGATTAGCAATGAGTGTTCGATGCCATAGAAAAAACAAAGAAATTGTAAAAAGAGGTTGGAGTGGATGTTAGATTTCCTATGAAATGTAGTACAAAAGATTCCATAGGAAAAATTCCTATGGAATCCAATTCTATGAATCAAAGGACCAACATAGGAAAAAATCCTAAGAATTTCAGTCCTTTAGAAATCCTATAAAATTCCTTTGAATCAAAGAATCCTCTGACCGCTACCTTAGACCGTGCTACTGCTAAGATTCTATCTATAAGGTTTCTCCTAGTAGTGGTAGGTTATATGAGCATGTTGCGGGAGAGTACATTGAAAATTTTACCGTTGCTGTCAGTACAGTATTTCAAAGCTTGACGCTTCAAGTTTGGCAAAAAGGAATAGATCAAAAGCAATGTAGTATGATAAATCAGAATTAGAGCAAGTCACACATATATATAAAGCAACACACTCCACAGGTCATTCATAATAATTAGATCAAGTCATTTATACATACAGAGACTGAAGGCCGAGTAGTGCATTAGAGGGTAGCTATACAATACAAAATACATATCCCATTGCTCTGGACAGAAGTGCGGAAAAGCATAATCACAGAGATGGTGTTCTGTGACTGTGAGTACATCGATCCTTCGACCGTAAATGGCTCTATGAATTCCAAGATTCTCACAATAGTATGGTCAAACCGAGTCGTCATAGGAAATGGTTTAGAGACAACATAAGTGAATGGTTGAAATATATAAGCAATAAAACATGGTACATGCTCAGGACAACCGACCAATTCCAAATGGATTTCTTGCACAAACAAAAATACATGATACAAAGCCTACAAAGCAAGTTGATAACTTTTCAGCAACCCTTGATAGGTAGACGGACCCGGTAAAAACTAAAAAAATTGACACTATATTATGCTAGGTTTCTTTAATTCTTTTCAACATGATAATGCAAGAAACCCATTTCCTTATGAAACCTGAGACGTTAATGGATACCCCATGGAGTCAATCCAAAGATATTGCATGTATCACCATCAAGCTAGCATACATAGTTCATCTATAAAATTTACTCCTATAAACTAAATCAAGCTAGCATACATAATTCATATCCAAATAGGATTACATGTCTTGGGGTCTGGTTACCCAAATCCAACCAGAGATCCTCATAGGAGAGGTGGGTGCATAGAAGATCAAAAGGAGCTTACTTGGATCACCAAGCACTAGACATGCCGTCACAAGCACCATTACGGCTCTTGATCCAGATCCCCTCCTTCGCTATATGATGGCACTTGAAAATAGAGCATTTTACTGGAGGAAAAAAGCAAGGCTCATTAGGCATTGTGTAGGCTCCACCCTTTACACAAAGGTGTAGAAAAAACACACTAATTGTGAGATAACATGTCCATATATATATTCAAACATCAAGCCCAAATACACTAATTGTAGAAAAGCACAATTTTTTTTAAGATAACATGTTCCTATGTAGTTCAACCCTAATGGACGACGGTTGGCCAAACATGCCTCAATGGCACCCCCATTTTGATTTCAAAACTCTACTACACAAGTTAATATAATGACGATATGAGTGCCATAGATAATGAAAATGTTTGCTTCCTACAAGCTTATAAACACACGAGTGACAACTTAAACATGTGGTGCACTATCTTGAGTGTATTCTATCAGTAGGTTTGACAAAGTTGAAGTTGAAACTGTATGCTCAATATTTATGAAATTGGACGCTCAATGCGTTCCTAACCATATCTATCACAGGCCTTTGTCACAGAAATGTGGCAACTAATCGATTAGCAATACCACATCACCATGGGTAAGCAGTCCTATTGATTTTCATAATAAATACACCATCACCAAGGGACATACTCAGTTTTGAAGCAATGTGTATATCCTATTGTAATGTTTGGCAACTGATCATAAATAGTAAGGAGCAAAGCGATTGTGCATCAGTCCTTTTTAGTATACAAAACATCATGTTAGCATTAGAAGCAGGAAAAAAATCACATGTCGTCTGAGCTCTGATTTTCACATGCCTATTTTTTTCGCAAGTCATATATAAACCCAAAATAATATAATGATATGTTTATAAAACTCTCTACGGTTCGTGTATAAACCCAAATCAATATAGTGATGCATTCCTAAAACCCATTGCAATTGATTGTTGGTTTTTTCTAAACACTTATCTAGCAAGAAAGCACACGGGCGCACATCGTCCAACCGATGGACGCTGCCGTACCAAGGACCCATGTTCCGCCACCCCCGTAAACCAGGTCATGCACCACAGGTTGCGCACTGTGCCAGATCTGCCCAGGCGACCGCCTGCCCACCACCACCAAAGCAGGGGAAGACCCCGCGGCCGCTACAAATCGCCAGGCCACACGGGGAGAGCGGTGAAGGGTGAACCTGGAACCTCGACAGAGTCGAGATGAAGGCGGCAAAGCTCCAACAGTGGCCATCGCACGATAAACTAGATCATGAAGGCGCGCATTGCCGCGCCCGTTCATCCTTGAGAAAAAAAATATAGAAATTAAAGAAACATTGATAAAAAAATAATGACACACTACAGTGTTTTGAGAAAAAATATAGAAATTAAAGAAACATTTGATAAAAACATTAATTAGAATTGATCGACTAATCATATAAATCATCTGTTCACGTTTGTCCTATATAACAATCATCAGAATGGTCAAGAAATAGACATAACAAAAATGTACAACATTTTATCTTTGTCTTGTCTGCTCTCGCACATAATTGAATTCTCCGAGAGTTCTTCAGTGTAATATCTCAATAGAATTAGCTCTCTTCTTACCTAAAATGGTCATGCTGCAGCTGGGCACAAACGGTATTCACAATCAGTATTCTTACAAGCATTTCAAGCTTTCGACATATTTTTTACTTCAAAAAATAACTTAAAAGGGTAATTATTGTATATAAATATAACTATGAACAAGTCTGAAAACAACAATCTGACACAAAAAACTATCTAACACATCTGCAGCAAGTGCCACCACAAATTAGTTTTCAGGATGCTCTCGTATGCTAGTTACCTCAACTTCCTTTGGGGCATCGTCTGATGTTGATGTGCCTATAAAAAGACCTGCTATGCTAAGTAGCTATGAGTAGCACAATCTAAGGAGCTGATTTGCATACTTACAAATTGGTTGGGTAACATGCAATAACGCCTACCAAGATTCGTATTTTTCAAACTGCCTCTCTCAACCACTATACTCAGAGATTTGGGTATGATCTCTCTTTACATACATCTAACAGAAGCGCCCATATTTATCCCCTTCTGTAAAACGAACGACATTGCTACATCAATTGTTTGGCTCAATACTTTAGGGCATCATTACTGCCACTTTACCTATTGACACAAATGTCCTCCATAAGTAGGAAGACGTGAACTGAAAATTGTATAAGAATCAGAACCTGTACCAAACAACTCGACCATAATAATATAGTGGGAATGGAGAAAATAAAACCAGCAAAGAGAATAGCTCACCTGGTCTTGGCACTGTTTGCTCTGTGAGGACTAATGAGCATCTGCGTTCACGTCAGTTTCATCGCCCAGCTTACATGTGTGCTCTGATCCTCCAGCCGCTCATTGGTCACTTGTCGCACATGCTCAGGCCCGCAGATACAACGTTGGAAGGCACGACATGGGAAAGAATAGACCACCGTGGGGGCCTGCGGAGGCAGGAAGCTCGCCGCCCGCGACGGAGGACGGCGGTGGCGCAACGCCCAGGAATAGGGGAGCAGTTCGAGGATAGGTTTGGCGACCTGACTTGCGAGAGGCTCGTTGTAATGCCCCGGATGTAATACTTTCCCTTTTGGGCATATAATATATCTCCGGCTTCATCAATTCCATTTCGGGTTCTTCGTCTTTTGGGTTTTCGTCGTTTTGTTGTGTGCGTGTGTGGCATTCATTCATATCATGTAGTCATGTGGATCGCATTGCATTTGTGTTGTCGTTTGCATCCGGTTTCACGCGTTCCTTCACGTTGTCCGTTTCGCGTTCCGGAGCTCCCTCACGTGTCCGTGGCGTCCCGTAGGCCTACTTTGGTGTTTGGCCGTGTAACGTTACCGGTTTAGCGCGAGACTTGTCGTGTGTTGTTGTTTTGGTATGTGTAACCCGCCTGTCAAATCTCGTCGCGTTTGGAGTTCGTTTGCTACCCCAACAGTTATTCTCGTGGTCTCAAAGTGCCTCCACTTTAAGGCCCAAGACACCCCTCCAACAGCCCACCAAACCATCCCAAACCACTCCTCTCATCTAGGCCATCCAATTCTAATCGCGTGGCCGAAAACCACACCCCATTTGGACAACCCTAACTCCTTGTGCCTATATATTTGTCCACTTCCCCCAATTTTTGCCCCAAATCAAGGAAACCCTAGCTCCCCTAGCCCCCATCTTCTTCTTCCTCCAGGCACCGCCACCTCGCCGGAGAGTTCGTCGGATTTTCGCCGGAATCCGCGTCCCCGCCGGAATCTCGCCGGAATACCTCACCGCCACCTCCGCCGCCCTTTTTCTTCACCACCGCACCACCTCACCGCCGCTCCCGCCGCCGGCCGGCGCCACCACCTCGCCGGCCAGGCGCCCCGCCACTCGCCCCGCTCCCGCCGGCCGCCCGCAGGCAGCGCGAAGCCGCCGCCGCCTCCTTTCGATCGGGAGCCAGCCGCTCCCTCGATCGGATCCAGCCGCCAGCCGCGCCTGGGCCAGGTCGCGCCTTCGCGGGCCGAAACCCTAGGCCGGCGCCAGGCCCAGGCGCCAGGCTTTCCCCGCCTCGGCCCGAAGCCAGATCCGTCCCAGCGCCACCGCCTCCTGCCGCGGGCCGCGCCAGCTGGGCCGGCCCGGTCGTCCTCCGCCTCGCCCCCCTGGGCGTTGACCGCACCACCTCGCCCGGGCCATCGCCACCCCGCGTCGGGAGCAGAGGCTCCAGATCCGGCCCGCCGAGCTAGGCTCCAGATCCGGCCCGCTAGCCGCCGACTCCGCCCGGATCCGAGCCGCGCGCCCGATCCGCCAGGACCCCGGCCCGATCCGCGAAGCCGCGCCCGATCCGCTCCGTTTCCAGCCCGGTTGACTTTTCGAGATCTGGAGGTTGCCTCTTATTTCCACTAAGTCCTGTAGATTTTTATCTGTCTGATGCTATATTCAAATGATGATAACTTTGTGTGTGATGCTCCGATTTGAGTGAATGAGATGTCCAGATGTTCGTGGAGACATGTACTACATTTCATTCCATTATGCCATACATGTTTGAGTTCATCTAGGTGCTTAAAATTCTGTTGCAAGAGTGCATCGTGATAAAAACTGCTGTTAGTGTTGTTTTCATGCCATCTTTGCATAGTGATAACTTGGTGCCCGTTTATCCGAATGATGCAAATGACATGTCCACGTGTTCGTCTTGTCATGCTCTACATGTTAAATGCTTTAGGTTGCATGATAGATTTAATCTTGCCATGTTTATCTTCGTTGCAAAGTGCTATGTGGCTGTTTAGTAGTTAAACTTGTTATGAAATGCCAACTTGAGGAGCTCATTGCTATCGTTGTGTTTATGTCCATGATGCATGCTTAGGTGTTTTGGAATCACCATCATGTGTACTTTGTTGTGGTGCTTACCACTTGCCATGTTTAGTTTTGAGGTGACTTAAACTTCCTCTCAAAGATGCCATGATGAAACTGCTGTTTTAACACTTAGTGAAATTTCACTAAGTCTGGAATCTGTAATTTCCAGATGTCATGTCTGCTTGTTGTTCTAGGCCAATCCATGATAGTTTTGGGGTGACTCTTGATGATTCCTTGCTGTACATATTGTTAGCTATCCATTCGTGCTCTCACATGCTTATTTGAGTGGCTGTAGCATATTTAACTTTTGCTCCCAAGTTGCAATAAAATACTGCTGTCAGGATTTTGTTGTCAAGTTCAATATGTCCAAGCTTGTTGCTATTGATCCGTGGCTCCTTTGGGGGTGCTCCAATGGACTTATTTGCTGTAGGATATATCTAGTTTATGTTCATTCTCTTTGCCATGATGTTTGAGTGCTGTAGCTTATTTATCTAGTGCTCCGAAGTTGCTATGTTGCTGTAATTTTCAGCTTTCGCATGTTTATTGTTTTGTGTGTAACTTTTAGCCCGTAGCTCCGATTGCAGCAAGTCTTATATGAAACTTGATTGATTTTTCGTGTAGATTCATAATATCCTATTGTTATCATGTTTTGAAGCATTTTGCTTGAGTGCAATTTTCCATGCTCCTTGTGCTCCCATAGTGCATCAGTCATGCATCCTGCATATTTTTCGTGTGCGCATTGCATCTTGTTGATTCGTGCCTTGTGTGGTTGTGTTGTTTAGAGCCGGAAGCTGAGACCGAGTACGAGTACGAGCACGAGGTTACTACCGAGGTTGAGCACGAGGACCCCTCTTACGATCCGAACGACAACTCTTCAGGCAAGATGACCGAACCCGGATACCATTACTATTTTTGCCTATTGCTAGTAGTATCGATCTATAGTTTTGCCTCGATGCTCATGTCTTTCATGTCAGCCTCCTACTTGTAACCATGATCATGTCTAACCACCCTACCTATGCAAACCATTGATTGGCTATACGTAGGCTTCGTTCAGCCCCTCTTATAGCGTTGCTAGTTGCAGGTGAAGTTGAAGATGCTTGCTTCATGTTGAAGTTTGTTGGGTTATATCACACTATATATATGCTTAAATGAAATCATCTATATATTGGCAATGGGTGGAAGGCTAAGCCTTTTGCTTGGTGATTTGTTCCACTCATGCCGTTAGGAACCGTATAAACCGGTGTTATGTTCCTTGATTATGCGTTCCTCACACGGTTGGGGTTATGGGGCCCCCTCGATAAACCGCTAAGTGCTAAGTCTTTTCCAGCAAGTCCCAACATTGGTACTATTCGCCTAATAACTAATAAAACTTGCATAGGGACTAGCTATCCCTTTTATTTTAATCAACAACCCCGGGCCAGTGCTCCTCATGAGTGTTGGTCCGAACCGGGGGTTCCGCGGGGCCGCCTTGGGGAAACCCGAGGTATCTGGTATACACCTGTAGAATCGCCCATCCGGTCGTGGCCTGAGACTAGATACGCGCGACTATTGTCAGGGTGTCGGCACGCCGGGAGGATTTGCTGGATTAGCCTTACCTTAGTTCGGAGTATCTTGAGCACGGGATTCCGAGAATACTCGGGTCTTCCCACCTTTGGAGTTGCGACTCCGCGGATCGTGGGCTTGTCATGGGCCAAGTTGGAACACCCCTGCAGGGTTATGAACTTTCGAAAGCCGTGCCCGCGGTTATGTGACAGATGGGAGCTTGTTAATATCCGGTTGTAGAAAACTTGACACCATGTTCCAATACACTACCAGCGTGAGTATCGTGACTGTCATTTTCCGAAAGGGGTTTCGGGAGATGAACACGGTGGGGTTATGTTTGACTTGATTAGTTTAGGATCACTTAGTGCTCATCTCTCGACCGAGGCACCTTCTCTTCTCGCTCTCTTTACGTAAGCTAGTGCTAGTTGCTGCTGCAAACACTTGTTCTTTTCTTCAGCCTTACCCTCACCCAAGGCATAAATAGTCATGTTACCCGGGAACGGGATTGCTGAGTCCTCTGTGGCTCACAATTACTTCACCACACCAGATGCAGGTCCGATGGTGAGCTATCCAACTGATGGCACCGAGCTAGACTGGGAGTACGACGAGGAGCGTAGCCGTTACTATGTTCGTTATCCCGATGATCAGTAGTGGTACTTCTACTAGGATTCGATCCGACCTGTGGATTTAAATTATGTTTGGTATCTTGACATTTGGATTTTACCCTTAGATGGGCTGTTATGTTCATTTGTATGATGATTGAAACTTGTAATGAATTTGTGTGACGTGGCGAGTGTAAGCCAACTATTTTTATGTTTTCCATCCCCATTTTTACATGAGTTGTGCAAAGATACCAAACTTGCGATCATTCCAGCATGGGGTTATGTCTCTAAGTCGTGCCTCGACACGTAGGAGATATAGTCCCATCCTGGGCATTACAAGTTGGTATCAGAGCCTTCTCCGACCTAGAAGCCCCCACTGATTGATCGAATCGTTGACGGTCGAGTCTAGGCACACACTGAAAATATTTCGAGTCCTATATTTATATCGGAGAGTAGGATTTCTTTGCTTCTCATCCCCTTTCTCTCTGGTGAGGACTCCTGACGTCTACTCTTGCCTCTTCTACTTTCAAAACTTGCACTAATTTTTTTTTAGGAATCTCGCGAGTATTGTGGGATTGTTTCGATGTTCTTGTGACGAGAATACTGTTCTCGATGCCTCCTGACATTAGGGGTTGTGGCAGTGTCCTGGGGAGTTGAGCTTCGGGGTATTGTCATCACAAGCATATCGCGGCAGTACTAAATACTTAAGACGGCCGACATCGAAAATCTCTCCTATACGGTTAGTGGCAAGATAACCCCGACATCACCCAGTACTGGGGAGGTAGTTCGGGAGTATTGCCATAGCTTGGTATAGTGGATGCTTTTCGAAGGTCCGAGGTAGACAGTTTCCGAGAAAGACTAGTTATGTGTTGAAGGATGGATACAGCTGGATGTAGGTTTAGAGTTGATTGCGCGGTGCTTCCCCTGTATCCCCAACACCTGATTGCATAACTGGAAACTTTCGGAAATTAATAGGTGGGTTAATCCAGTAGATCGTAGGCATTCTTCCAACGAATGCAGGTTAGCAAGTTCGGGGTTCTACATTGAGTGAAGTGGTTTTATGACCGATGTTCCGATCGGGAGTTGCATCTTAAAGGGTCCTTGGCTATGCTGATCCGGGGATTGCAAAACCCTTTCGTAACGCGTTCATAAGCTTACAGCACAAAGATGTTAGAACGAAGCTCCTATCTTGTGTTTGTTTCCGTCTGTACCTTGTGTTTTTTCTTATTTACCTTTTGTTCCCTATGTGGCTTCTCGTGAAGATTGTTGTTATCATTAATCTGAGAATTTCATTCTTCCTCTTGTTCGAATGATTTCATTCGTTCCTATTGTTCGAATGATTCTTGTGAAGACTATGTTGCATTTCAATCCGTTGATTCAGCTTATACCTTCTTTCAATCAATTGCTGATTCGTGGTCATCTCTTTCAGGATGGCTCCGAAACGGGTTCCCAACGCTAACCCAGAGGGTGAAGAGGTCCCAGATCGTCCTCCTTCCCCTCCTCCTCCGTCTGAGGTTTGGAGAGCGATTATGCAGACTACAAATCAGAACACCCATATGTTGATGCAGATGATGCAGCAGATGCAAACTAATCAAGCTAATCAGGGTGTTCCAGGGAATCAAGGCAATTTCTTCAACCAACAGCACCATGCTACTCTCAACCAGTTCTTGGCCAATAATCCAAAAGCTTTCAGTTACTGTGTCGACCCTCTTGATGCTGAAGATTGGATCACCGATATCAAAAAGCATTTTGAGTGCAGTAACGTAAGAGAAGAGGACTATGTGAAGTTTGCAGCCTTCCAACTCAAAGACCAAGCAGCTGGCTGGTGGCAGCAGTACAAAGACTCCAGGCCAGGTCGTGTGATCTCTTGGGAGGATTTCTGGAAGGACTTTCGCTCTCACCACATTCCAACAAGTGTCATCGAGGGTATGCGTGAGCAATTCCGCAACCTGAAGCAGGGCTCTATGACTGTCTACCAGTATAATGTCAAGTTCCAAAACCTCGCCCGCTATGCTAAGCAAGACATACCAGATGCCAAGAGCAAGATCTATCAGTTCCGCGGAGGTCTGAAAGATGAACTTCAACTTGCTCTCACCTTGTTCGAGCCCGATGAATTTGACAAATTCTATAACATGGCTTTGAAACAAGAGGCAGCCCAGCTCAAGATGGAGGCTTCCAAAAAGAGGATTCGAGATGCCGTTCACTCCTCCTCATCTTCTCAAGTCGTCGCGAAACAACAGAAATTTTGGCTTCCTCCTCCTCCAGTGATTCGAGCTCCTTACAACAACTCCAACAGCAACAAGAACTCTAGTGGCCGTGGTTTCTCCCACCCACCCAACCCGAGCAACCAGTCGAAGAATCAGTTTCAGTCTCAAGGTTCCAAGTCAAGTGGTTCTCATTTCTGTCCTCTCTCAGAGGTGGTCTGCAACAAGTGTGGCAAGAAGGGTCACTATGCCAACAAGTGCCCCAACCCGAAGCGCCTTCCACCTCCTCCACCTGTCAGTTCAGCTATTGTCAGGCATGATCCAAAGGCAGCAAGGGTGAATCTGATGAATGCAGCGCAAGCGGAGAATTCTTCTGATGTGATTTTGGGTAACCTTCCAGTGAACTCTTTTCCTGCAAAAGTGTTATTTGATTCTGGTGCTTCACATTCTTTCATGTCATACCCATTTGCATCCAAGCATAGCGTGGTCACAGCAGCTTTACCAAGACAGTTGGCAATTTCTTCTCCGGCAAAGCAAATGCATTCCAGTATATATGCTCCGGATGTTTCTATTCGCATGGGTGATTATCGATTTCTGGCCTCTCCGGTGGTTCTTGGTAATTCCGACATTGACCTCATCCTCGGGATGGATTGGCTTTCTCAGCATGATGCTCAAATTGATTGTGCATAGAAGGAAGTCAAGATTACCCATCCTGATGAGGATGTGATTATCTTCGCCTCCAGGGGTAACACTATCAGGCTTTTCTCTCTCAATGACAAGGGCGAGATTAATGCCATATCTCAAATTCCGGTGGTAAACGAATACCAAGACGTCTTTCCTGAAGAACTTCCAGGCATGCCTCCACACCGTATGGTGGAATTCGTCATTGAACTCGAGCCTGGTACTGAGCTAGCATGCCGGCGTCCGTACAAGCTCTCTCCTGAAGAATTGAAGGAATTGAAGAAGCAGCTTGATGAACAGGAGCGTATGGGTCTCATCAGGCCTAGTACGTCTCCTTGGGGCTGTGGTGTCTTATTTGTCAAGAAGAAAGATGGCACGGAGCGCCTCTGCGTCGATTACCGGCCATTGAATAAGAAGACGATAAAGAACAAGTATCCGCTCCCCAACATCAATGAACTGTTCGAGCAGCTCAAAGGAGCTAAAGTGTTCTCTAAGCTCGATCTCCGAATGGGCTATCACCAAATTCGCATTCGCGAGGAAGACATCCCCAAGACTGCCTTCAGAACGAGCTACGGTTCATACGAGTATACGGTCATGTCCTTTGGTCTCGCCAATGCTCCTCCTACCTTCTCGAGAATGATGCACTACATCTTCAACCCCTACACCGGCGAGTTTGTGCTTGTGTATCTGGATGATATTTTGGTATTTTCCAAGAATGAAGAAGATCACGAAAAGCACCTCCGTCTTGTTCTCGACCAACTCCGTGAACATAAGTTCTATGCCAAGTTCTCCAAGTGCGAATTTTGGCTCGATAAGGTTTTGTACCTGGGCCATATCATCTCCGCTGACGGTATTGCGGTAAACCCCGAGAAAGTTGAAGCAATTGTCAACTGGGAAGCTCCTCAGAACGTCAAGCAACTCCGAAGCTTTCTTGGTCTTGCCAGCTATTGCAGAAGGTTCGTTGAGAACTTCTCCAAGATTGCCAAGCCTCTTTCCAACTTGCTGCAGAAGAATGTCAAATACTTTTGGTCTCCAGAGTGTGAAGTGGCATTCAGAACTGTGACGACCCCGGCCCGACCGTGCACTAATCATACACGCAAATGCACACGATCAAGCCTAAGGACTCACGTGAAGGAATCACAACACAACTCTAAAACATAAATAAAACATACAGTTATATATTACAAGCCAGGGGCCTCGAGGACTCGAATACATAACATGATGTCATACACATAGTCAGCGGAAGCATCAGATGTCTGGGTACAGACATAGAACACAAGTTCAGATAGGCCTCATACGAGGCGGGGCAAAAGAAAACTACGATCGAAAAGGCGCAGGCCTCCTGCCTGGGACCTCCGATCCTACTCCTGGTCGTCGTCCACCGGCTCCTCGTAGAAGTACTCGCCGGCCGGGTAGTAGTAGTAGCCAGCCTCGGGCTGGTAGTAGTAGTCGTCAACGGAGGCTGCAGGCACCATGGCTCCGTCGTCTGGTTTGTCATGCGGGTAGGGCAAAAGAGGAAGCAAAGCAACCGTGAGTACTCATCCAAAGTACTCAGCAAGACTTACATCAGATCTATACTAAGCAATGCATCATTTTCAAAGGAGGCTGTATGTGGGTGGACTAGACTGCGGAAAGCCAGAGTAGAGAGGGGAAAAGCCTAGTCCTGACGAAGACTAGCATCTTCACGGTCTTGCAGCAATTAGAAGGGTTCAGAATAGTTTATCATAATGTAAGTGGTTATAGAACATCTCCATATCTCACATCTCAAGTCACCAGTTCTAGTTGTACCGAAGTGGATACAACTCCGAGTGTCCGTTACCGTAGGACAGGCTATCGATAGATTGTTTCTTCCCTGCAGGGGTGCACCAAGTTACCCACCACGCTCGCTTAACTCCGGCCGGACACACCATCAGGTCGTGCCCGCCCTCGGCTAAACCATACGCCGCAACCCGACCGGATACCGCCAGAGAGGATCGAGCACGCCGGACTAATCCTATGCCCCCAGGGGTCTGAGCCATCGCCCCGGGCGCTCCGCACGTTGCGAAGCCGATCGGTAGCAGACCTAGCAACCCCTTATACAAGCACGCAGTTGCATCCTCAGTCCAATCCGAACAGCCCACTCAATCGCTGACGTCGTGACGACTCTGGCTGATGTATACGACGCAGAGCACCCACTCACACCCACGTGGTGGTTAGTGCTATCGGACCCGGAGGCCCCTCGGATCAAATATCCAAATCGCTTAGTGTATTGGGAGCGCGCGGTAACGAGCAGAGCCTACGACACTGTTGGCCCCGTCGTCCCGTCTCGAGGACTTGTGACAAGGACTGGAAATGACCGGCCACGCCTCGTAGTTATCTCGCGGGTACCCTCACTGGTCACCCGACTCCACAGCTCACGCCTCAAAGGCACTCGCGGGTACCCCTCTGGGTCAACCCGCCTCCATCCAACAGGAGTAGTAGTAACCATAAAGTGTCATCAGACGCACGATACCTCTGGCCGCACGCCTTTGTTCCTGGCGACGTCCGGCCTCGGGGATCGATACGTCTTTAAACACGGTACGGTCAACCAGGGCATCCGTGTGGTTTTCATGCCGATGAGGAATCCGAGGAATCACCCTCGTTGGATCCCTAAACGACAAGTCCCGATAAGGTGGTACCGGAGGAATCACCCTCGGCGGTAATCACCATAGCGGATGCACGACGAAAGCTAAGTCGGAAGTGGGTAGAGGAATCACCCTCGGTAACCCACAACGAGCTAGCTATACAACAGGGACAACATCGAAAGTGAGTTCGGAGGTATCACCCTCGTCACCCGATGTTAACTCTGCGGAGTCGAGCATATTAGGGGGGGGTGTGCGGTGATGTGAAGAAGGTCAGGGGGAAGGAGCTCGATCGCTTGATCGAGGCAAGGGTACTAAGCGAGGCAACTACGAGAAAGCAGGACCACAGCAGTGCTACCCAACCTATACTAAGCAGTTCATGAATAAAGACAGGTATCAACAATTTAGCAAAAACAGGCTATGCAACAGTAATAGGAGCAACAGCAGTAGCAGCAATTCTAATGCAAGAATAAGAGAGAATAGACATAGGCGATATCGGAATGATCAAGGGGGGTTGCTTGCCTGGTTGCTCGGTGGCAAAAGCAAGGTCGTCGGAGGGGGAACCAATCACCGGGACGGCGTCGGTCTCTGGAACGGCGTCAGTGTCGGACTCTACCGAGAGAGAAGAGGGGGAAGAAACAGATAAATACACGGAAAACAAGCATCACAAAGCGTGCTAGGCTAATGTGCAGTGCAGGGTTGCCTAAAAACATGACTAAGTCATACTAGTTATTTTTAGGATTTATCTGGAATTATTTACCGGTGTGTGTGCACTATTCATCTACCGGAAACGGGCTAAAAGTTGCGGGTTCACCTCCGTAGAGGGTCCCGACACGGAAACGGATAGCACGGTTAGATTCGTCTCGTCGTTCTGAGCAACTTTCATATAGAAAGTTTTTCGATCCGAGCTACGGTTTAAAAGTTATGAATTTTCAAAGATTTAACATTTTCTGAAATTATTTGAATTAACAGAAATTAATTATGACATCAGCATGAGGTCAGCATTGCGTCAGCAGTCAGCTGAGCTGCTGACTGGTCAAACTGACAGGTGGGACCCACCTGTCAGCCTCTCTGGGTTTAATAGTGATTAAACTAAGCTAACAGAACTAATTAGGGGTGTGGGCCCCAGGTGTCAGTGTCTATACTAATTAGCACATTAGTTAAAAACTTAATTAGCCTAATTAAGTTCAGGGGCCCACACGTCAGTGGCTTAGGTGAACAGCGACCGTAGTTGACCACGGTCTACTGGGTCAAAGTGGGTCCAGGGGCCCACTGGCAGTGGCTACAGGGTGGACCCCACATGTGCCAGCTCGGCGGGGCCGCCGGAATCACGCCGGCGAGCCTCCCGCGTCGGCGCTCTCGCCGAAACCGATCGGAAACGCGTTGTACTGCGCCGTTTCGCGTGATTCCAGCTGCGTTCGAACGGCCACACGCTCGCGCGTCGAACTACGGGGTCGGAGCGGCCAGGGGGGGCCGGCAGAGCCGCCGGCGTCGAGCCGTGGCGGCGGTGCGGCTTGGACCAGAACGGAACCGTGGCTACGGTGGTTTTTCTTGCGCGCAAAATAGCTAGGGGGCGACTGCGGCTCTCTAGAAACACATTGGCGTCGCTGGTTCGAGCTGCAGGAGCTCGGGAGCGCGTTAATGGCGAATGCGGCGGCGATCAGAGCACAGGCATGGCGGCAGCTTGACGGAGGCGCGCAAGAGAGCGGAGAAAGAGAACAGGGGAAGGTGGAGCTCACCTAGCGGCTCAAGAAAGGCCCTTGGGTGAACAGGAGCGCAGGGGACGGTCGAGGTCGCTGGCGCTCGACGGTGGCCGAAGCTGAAGGGGGCGATGGCGTGCGGCGTCTGCATGGGCTCCCGGCCACGTCTGAGGCACCAGACGACGTGGAGGATGACGACGAGCATCTACGGCATCGCGACGAGTCGAGGCGGTGGCGATTGCCGCTGTGGCGTTGGAACTGCGGCGGCGATGGCGCTCGGCAGATGTGGCAGAGAGGGGAGGAGAGACGTGCGAGCGTGGGGAAGAGGGGGAAAATGGAGGAGGGCGACCAGGGGGGAGGGCTCGGCGTCGCCCTTATCCTCCCAGCCACCTGCTCCGCAGCGGTGGCGAGCTGCGGGCGGTGTGATGAGCTGCGGCCGCGGCGGCGCTGACACGGGTTGGGGGAGCAGGTGAGGAGGAGAGGGAGGGAAATGGGCCGGGCCGGTTGGGCCACGCCCAGGCGACAGATAAGCTTTACCCTCTTCTGTTTTCTTTAATTAAATTACAGAGAGGAAAAGGAATAGATTAGGCCACCATACCCTTTTGAAAAAAAAAATGTGGGAGTTGGTCCTAGAAGTACTTTGCAATATTCCTTGCCACCAAAAATTGGATTGGGCAATTTTGGAACACTTTTGGAATTTCAAAAATTAAAAAGGCATTTAATAGTGCTGTTATAACACTGTTTAAATGCTCTAGCCCATTAATGGAGTTGCTGGTGATGTTGTTTTCCTTAACAATATTTGTTTTGGATTATTTGCTAGAAGGTGAACATTTTTCCAGCAATTTTTGAACAACTTCATTTTGCAGATAGAATTTGAATTGATTCAGAGAGGAAATTTGAGTTGGGTGCTTATCCACTGTGATCATATTGAGCAAATGATGATGACGAGGCATGATTAAAAGGTGTTCTCTGTAGGGTGAGGCTGGGGATGTTACAAATCTCCTCCACTACAAGAAATCTCGTCCCGAGATTTAAGTGAGGAAGAAAAGGGTAACTTCGGAAGAACGGACCTTTTACAAGGTCGGTTATCCGGCTGATAATTCAGGGGTGTGGAAGAAATATCTCTCGAGTTGAAACTTAGGAAAACATCGAGAGCAGCGTATGAAGGTACAACAATATGTTTCAAAGGATTTGGCATCTAATTGATACCTGAACGAAGTGGGAAAAGGGGTTCGAAGCATCGGGAATAGATCAACTTTCGGAGAATGGCTCGTGCTATCACTCAAAGCTAAATGCAAAGGGTACTTCAGAAATCAAGGATGTGCGGGAATTAGGTTTCGATTTGGTGGAACGGTGAAGAGGGTCGATCGAGAGTAGGCAGGACGGTGACATCTTATCGGTCACGATAACAAAGTATGTCAGGGAATGGTCTGTCGGTTATGTCGACGACAACGTCGGCACCAAGGGCGAGGGACGAAGAGAACCATTTCCCTGCTCGTTGAACGAGGCGGATCAATAGGCAAACTTCTCGTCCATCGGTGGTTACCGAAATGTCATCAACAATAGTAACAGGGTCTCTCCGACAGAGTGATAGACCGAGATGTTTTCATAAGCAGGGAATTATTCCTGCTCATGTCTTAATGATCTCAAGAAAGGTTAAACAAACAAATGGAAAGGAAAATGTGATTAATTGATTAATCACGCCAATGGAAAGAAATATGTGTTTACACACAAGTTTTAGGGGTATATCATTTCCTAAGGACAAGCGGAGCATGATATACATGATAGGACAGCAAGCTCAAAAACATTAGGATAAAGGGACGAGAGAAGAGTCTTGATATTACCCATACGATGTTGTGTGGATAATGGATCAAGAAACATTTTGTCGAGAGATTTCACGAGGATGCCATCGAACAGCGACGGCATCGATAAAAGGAATGATGAAGCGAGAGGGTTAATGGAGCCACGGATACGGCACAAGCTCGAAATCAAGCTTGTTGTTCGAGGTGAAATGATAAAATGAAGAAGATCGAAGTGAGCTTCGCTCTTCGTCTGAAGTTGTGCTCTGGGCATAAAGACCAGGTAACACGGTTAAAATTTAGCATGATAATGATATAGCCGATCAGGCTAGGAATGACTTGAAGGATTATTAAACTCGTAAGCAATGAATTTACTTAGAGTTATTGAATCGGAGTGCAGAATCGATTGACTTATCGGTGTTCTTGAGCGACAAACAACTCAGAACCCGAGAAAAATTGGAATTGGGGGTCAATAGAAGTTGGGGAAAAACTCATACGAAGTACTGTAGTTCCTGAGATATACTCGAGATATCAGGGGGTAATACTCGAAGGTAGATCAGGATAGAGGTTGGATAGGTGAGTTGATCTATAGAAGACAAGTATTTTAACTTGTCCGGGAAATGGGATCAAGGGGAAAATTTGGTCAGAACCACGATTGCAAAGGATCAATTCACAGGTACAAGATGAACTTGTACCAAGGAAGTAATACGAGCAGCTTCCATGATAAGTTCTACATCGGGTCCATGGGCATGAACACAAGGTTCAAGGTCGACTCCCACTTATCCAATGCATAACCTTTCATTCACTTCTCGTCTTTGAAGAAATTGTAGAGTCGAAAAATTTATTCGACGGAACGCGAGTAGATATAACCCGCATAACTTTCAGTTCAAACATATTGGGAAAAAGCATATGTTCAACCCATCGGGGCATCTTAGGAACATATACCACGAACTTCAGGGGTAAGTAGCATAAGCTTGAGAAGTAGAGTATGGTTGACAAGACGGGGGATACAATTTACCGAAGGTATTATGTATCAGGCGGAAACTAACAAGGTTATGGAATATGGAGGGCAGTGTCGGATATTAATCCAACAAAAGATCAGGTGGTCGGCAAAGGATCTGATGTGAGTATCGGTACTCAACCAGAAGAGGAGAATGCAAGAGCATCAGTTTATGGAAATTATCTGGATAAGCCGAAGCTTAAATGCAAAGAGTTACAATTTCCAAAGTCGAGGAATCAGAGGCAGAGGCTCTGATAAAAAGATGAGCACGTTGAATTGAATTAGATGGCTAATCAATCAAGGATTGATTTACCGAGAACCAGCTCATGTTCGGAATAAGGTCTGAGCCGAGGAAGATAATTTAGAAGGATCAACTAATGATTGCGTGCATTCACACTCATGTTGACTCAATAAGACCAAAATGACGGTGTCAAAGGGTAACGATGAATATTGCCAGACATATGGAATTACCCATAATTCAGGCCGGCAAGGTAACCAACAGCAGTAGGCTGCAGAGGTCCTTCGGGAGATCGATTAATAATGGGAAGTATGTTGCGAAACACTTGATCAACTAGGGATGAACGAATCCCCGGTAAGTATGAGGATTTATTCGTAGGTGTGATCAAGCGGAACAGGACTGCAAGGCAAAAGGTTCCGAGAATTCTAGAAATGTCGGATAATGTTACGATATGTCGGATAGAACCCGAGGGTACTGAGACGAATATATGAACGACAGGTGTAAGTAGTTCTCCGTTGGGGTTTAACGGTGGTCAGGGTCTGCAAAGCAGTGGCATAATGGTATCGGAAACTTCGTGGAGTATCTTCGGAGTCTTTTGATGTTGACACGCCATCTTCGGGATGTGGGGGGGGGGGGGGGG
>LR738713.1:36886200-36909288 GCA_902687465.1 Secale cereale | reverse complement strand
GGCTGCTCTCCGGGAGGAAGCAGTTACGAGAACCTAATGTCGGAGTTAGTAAAACTTAACCCGAATAGAGGAGAGATAAGAGTCCCAGAGTATAGACGAGGAATAAAAGAAGCTACACCACCCAAGTGGCGACGTGGGGCCATAAGCCACACAGCCAAGTTAGTAAAACATTTTTGGACCTCTAGACTCGACTTCGGCCAAGGAGTTGGAAAGGGGGTTCCTACAGGCAGTCGGCTCTGATACCAACCTGTGACGACCCCGGCCCGACCGTGCACTAATCATACACGCAAATGCACACGATCAAGCCTAAGGACTCACGTGAAGGAATCACAACACAACTCTAAAACATAAATAAAACATACAGTTATATATTACAAGCCAGGGGCCTCGAGGACTCGAATACATAACATGATGTCATACACATAGTCAGCGGAAGCATCAGATGTCTGGGTACAGACATAGAACACAAGTTCAGATAGGCCTCATACGAGGCGGGGCAAAAGAAAACTACGATCGAAAAGGCGCAGGCCTCCTGCCTGGGACCTCCGATCCTACTCCTGGTCGTCGTCCACCGGCTCCTCGTAGAAGTACTCGCCGGCCGGGTAGTAGTAGTAGCCAGCCTCGGGCTGGTAGTAGTAGTCGTCAACGGAGGCTGCAGGCACCATGGCTCCGTCGTCTGGTTTGTCATGCGGGTAGGGCAAAAGAGGAAGCAAAGCAACCGTGAGTACTCATCCAAAGTACTCAGCAAGACTTACATCAGATCTATACTAAGCAATGCATCATTTTCAAAGGAGGCTGTATGTGGGTGGACTAGACTGCAGAAAGCCAGAGTAGAGAGGGGAAAAGCCTAGTCCTGACGAAGACTAGCATCTTCACGGTCTTGCAGCAATTAGAAGGGTTCAGAATAGTTTATCATAATGTAAGTGGTTATAGAACATCTCCATATCTCACATCTCAAGTCACCAGTTCTAGTTGTACCGAAGTGGATACAACTCCGAGTGTCCGTTACCGTAGGACAGGCTATCGATAGATTGTTTCTTCCCTGCAGGGGTGCACCAAGTTACCCACCACGCTCGCTTAACTCCGGCCGGACACACCATCAGGTCGTGCCCGCCCTCGGCTAAACCATACGCCGCAACCCGACCGGATACCGCCAGAGAGGATCGAGCACGCCGGACTAATCCTATGCCCCCAGGGGTCTGAGCCATCGCCCCGGGCGCTCCGCACGTTGCGAAGCCGATCGATAGCAGACCTAGCAACCCCTTATACAAGCACGCAGTTGCATCCTCAGTCCAATCCGAACAGCCCACTCAATCGCTGACGTCGTGACGACTCCGGCTGATGTATACGACGCAGAGCACCCACTCACACCCACGTGGTGGTTAGTGCTATCGGACCCGGAGGCCCCTCGGATCAAATATCCAAATCGCTTAGTGTATTGGGAGCGCGCGGTAACGAGCAGAGCCTACGACACTGTTGGCCCCGTCGTCCCGTCTCGAGGACTTGTGACAAGGACTGGAAATGACCGGCCACGCCTCGTAGTTATCTCGCGGGTACCCTCACTGGTCACCCGACTCCACAGCTCACGCCTCAAAGGCACTCGCGGGTACCCCTCTGGGTCAACCCGCCTCCATCCAACAGGAGTAGTAGTAACCATAAAGTGTCATCAGACGCACGATACCTCTGGCCGCACGCCTTTGTTCCTGGCGACGTCCGGCCTCGGGGATCGATACGTCTTTAAACACGGTACGGTCAACCAGGGCATCCGTGTGGTTTTCATGCCGATGAGGAA
The DNA here is from genome assembly GCA_902687465.1 of Secale cereale. Taxonomy (NCBI): domain Eukaryota; kingdom Viridiplantae; phylum Streptophyta; class Magnoliopsida; order Poales; family Poaceae; genus Secale; species Secale cereale. The sequence continues at coordinate 36,907,496 of LR738713.1, read as the reverse complement.
TCCGAGGAATCACCCTCGTTGGATCCCTAAACGACAAGTCCCGATAAGGTGGTACCGGAGGAATCACCCTCGGCGGTAATCACCATAGCGGATGCACGACGAAAGCTAAGTCGGAAGTGGGTAGAGGAATCACCCTCGGTAACCCACAACGAGCTAGCTATACAACAGGGACAACATCGAAAGTGAGTTCGGAGGTATCACCCTCGTCACCCGATGTTAACTCTGCGGAGTCGAGCATATTAGGGGGGGGTGTGCGGTGATGTGAAGAAGGTCAGGGGGAAGGAGCTCGATCGCTTGATCGAGGCAAGGGTACTAAGCGAGGCAACTACGAGAAAGCAGGACCACAGCAGTGCTACCCAACCTATACTAAGCAGTTCATGAATAAAGACAGGTATCAACAATTTAGCAAAAACAGGCTATGCAACAGTAATAGGAGCAACAGCAGTAGCAGCAATTCTAATGCAAGAATAAGAGAGAATAGACATAGGCGATATCGGAATGATCAAGGGGGGTTGCTTGCCTGGTTGCTCGGTGGCAAAAGCAAGGTCGTCGGAGGGGGAACCAATCACCGGGACGGCGTCGGTCTCTGGAACGGCGTCAGTGTCGGACTCTACCGAGAGAGAAGAGGGGGAAGAAACAGATAAATACACGGAAAACAAGCATCACAAAGCGTGCTAGGCTAATGTGCAGTGCAGGGTTGCCTAAAAACATGACTAAGTCATACTAGTTATTTTTAGGATTTATCTGGAATTATTTACCGGTGTGTGTGCACTATTCATCTACCGGAAACGGGCTAAAAGTTGCGGGTTCACCTCCGTAGAGGGTCCCGACACGAAAACGGATAGCACGGTTAGATTCGTCTCGTCGTTCTGAGCAACTTTCATATAGAAAGTTTTTCGATCCGAGCTACGGTTTAAAAGTTATGAATTTTCAAAGATTTAACATTTTCTGAAATTATTTGAATTAACAGAAATTAATTATGACATCAGCATGAGGTCAGCATTGCGTCAGCAGTCAGCTGAGCTGCTGACTGGTCAAACTGACAGGTGGGACCCACCTGTCAGCCTCTCTGGGTTTAATAGTGATTAAACTAAGCTAACAGAACTAATTAGGGGTGTGGGCCCCAGGTGTCAGTGTCTATACTAATTAGCACATTAGTTAAAAACTTAATTAGCCTAATTAAGTTCAGGGGCCCACACGTCAGTGGCTTAGGTGAACAGCGACCGTAGTTGACCACGGTCTACTGGGTCAAAGTGGGTCCAGGGGCCCACTGGCAGTGGCTACAGGGTGGACCCCACATGTGCCAGCTCGGCGGGGCCGCCGGAATCACGCCGGCGAGCCTCCCGCGTCGGCGCTCTCGCCAAAACCGATCGGAAACGCGTTGTACTGCGCCGTTTCGCGTGATTCCAGCTGCGTTCGAACGGCCACACGCTCGCGCGTCGAACTACGGGGTCGGAGCGGCCAGGGGGGGGCCGGCAGAGCCACCGGCGTCGAGCCGTGGCGGCGGTGCGGCTTGGACCAGAACGGAACCGTGGCTACGGTGGTTTTTCTTGCGCGCAAAATAGCTAGGGGGCGACTGCGGCTCTCTAGAAACACATTGGCGTCGCTGGTTCGAGCTGCAGGAGCTCGGGAGCGCGTTAATGGCGAATGCGGCGGCGATCAGAGCACAGGCATGGCGGCAGCTTGACGGAGGCGCGCAAGAGAGCGGAGAAAGAGAACAGGGGAAGGTGGAGCTCACCTAGCGGCTCAAGAAAGGCCCTTGGGTGAACAGGAGCGCAGGGGACGGTCGAGGTCGCTGGCGCTCGACGGTGGCCGAAGCTGAAGGGGGCGATGGCGTGCGGCGTCTGCATGGGCTCCCGGCCACGTCTGAGGCACCAGACGACGTGGAGGATGACGACGAGCATCTACGGCATCGCGACGAGTCGAGGCGGTGGCGATTGCCGCTGTGGCGTTGGAACTGCGGCGGCGATGGCGCTCGGCAGATGTGGCAGAGAGGGGAGGAGAGACGTGCGAGCGTGGGGAAGAGGGGGAAAATGGAGGAGGGCGACCAGGGGGAAGGGCTCGGCGTCGCCCTTATCCTCCCAGCCACCTGCTCCGCAGCGGTGGCGAGCTGCGGGCGGTGTGATGAGCTGCGGCCGCGGCGGCGCTGACACGGGTTGGGGGAGCAGGTGAGGAGGAGAGGGAGGGAAATGGGCCGGGCCGGTTGGGCCACGCCCAGGCGACAGATAAGCTTTACCCTCTTCTGTTTTCTTTAATTAAATTACAGAGAGGAAAAGGAATAGATTAGGCCACCATACCCTTTTGCAAAAAAAAATGTGGGAGTTGGTCCTAGAAGTACTTTGCAATATTCCTTGCCACCAAAAATTGGATTGGGCAATTTTGGAACACTTTTGGAATTTCAAAAATTAAAAAGGCATTTAATAGTGCTGTTATAACACTGTTTAAATGCTCTAGCCCATTAATGGAGTTGCTGGTGATGTTGTTTTCCTTAACAATATTTGTTTTGGATTATTTGCTAGAAGGTGAACATTTTTCCAGCAATTTTTGAACAACTTCATTTTGCAGATAGAATTTGAATTGATTCAGAGAGGAAATTTGAGTTGGGTGCTTATCCACTGTGATCATATTGAGCAAATGATGATGACGAGGCATGATTAAAAGGTGTTCTCTGTAGGGTGAGGCTGGGGATGTTACAAGAACTCTCAAAGAAAAGCTCGTCTCTGCTCCAGTTCTAACTCCTCCAGATGAGTCCAAGCCCTACGAAGAATTCTGTGATGCTTCTCTTCAAGGACTTGGTGGTGTGCTTATGCAAGACAAGAGAATTGTGGCATACACTTCTCGTCAGCTGAAGCCAAGTGAGAAGAACTATCCCACACATGATCTCGAGCTAGCAGCTGTGGTACATGCTTTGATTACGTGGAGACATCTGTTGTTGGGCAGAAAAGTCGACATCTTCACTGATCACAAGAGCTTGAAGTACATCTTCACACAGCCGAATCTGAACCTCCGCCAGACTCGTTGGGTTGAAATGATCCAAGAGTATGATCCCAGCATTGAATACACTCCTCGCAAGGCGAATGTGATTGCAGATGCTTTGAGCAGAAAGGCATATTGCAACAGCCTTCTTATCAAGCCGTTCCAGCCTGAGCTTTGTGAAGCATTCAGGAAGCTCAACCTCCAAGTTGTTCCGCAGGGTTTTCTTGCAAATCTTCAAATTGCTCCTACCTTGGAAGATCAGGTCCGTGAGGCCCAACTCAGTGATGCCATGGTGCAGAAGGTGAAACATGGTATTGCAAAGGGCACTCCTAAATACAAGTGCTATCGTGTTGATGAGAGAGATACCTTGTTCTTCGAGGACAGACTCGTGGTTCCAAAAGGTGATCTGAGGAAGCTCATAATGGAAGAAGCACATGATTCTCTCCTTTCCATTCATCCTGGTAGCTCCAAGATGTACCAAGACCTCAAGCAATCTTACTGGTGGACACGCATGAAAAGGGAGATTGCCCAATTCGTGAATGAATGTGATGTCTGCAGAAGAGTGAAGGCAGAGCATCAACGTCCAGCCGGTCTTCTCCAACCTATTCCTATTCCCGAGTGGAAATTCGACCACATTGAAATGGATTTCGTCACTGGCTTTCCTAAGTCCAAGAGAGGGAATGATTCTATCTTCGTGGTGATTGACAAGCTTACCAAAGTCGCTCACTTCCTTCCAGTCAAAGAATCCATCAATGCAGCTCAATTGGCAGAGTTGTACACTTCCAGAATTGTGTCCTTACATGGCATTACTCAAGTTATCTCCTCAGACCGTGGAAGTTTGTTCACTTCAAAGTTCTGGGACTCCTTTCAGTCTGCCATGGGCACTAAGATCAGGTTCATCACTGCATTTCACCCTCAGACTAGTAGTCAAGTCGAGCGAGTGAATCAGATTCTAGAAGACATGCTCAGAGCCTGTGTCATATATTTTGGCATGAAATGGGAAGATTGCCTTCCATTTGCCGAGTTCTCTTACAACAACAACTTTCAAGCAAGTGCAGGCAAAGCTTCGTTTGAAATCCTCTATGGCAGAAAATGCCGTACCCCTCTCAACTGGTCTGAAACAGGTGATACGTCCAAAACGTATCTATAATTTCTGCTTGCTCCATGCCTCTTTTGGGTGATGTTGCTATGATATTTATACACTTCCATACACTTTTGATCATATTTGGACTAACCTATTAACTCAGTGCACCCCCAGTGCCAGTTTCTGTTTTCTGCTGTTTTTGTATTTCAGGTTTTCCCATTACGAAAACTGCCAGAAAAATCCCGGAAAAATTATATAAAAAATCAGCGTTCCAGAAGCTTCCCGGCACCCGAAGTAGAGCCGGAGGGGGGGCCACCAGGGCTCCAGGCGCCCTGGTGGCGCGGCCCCCCTCCTGGCCGCGCCGGGGGGGCGCCTGGGCCCCCCAGGCCTCCGCTGATGCCCCCCTTTGGCATATATTTATATCGTGTCCCGAAACCCTTGAGACGGGAACCCTTTTTCGCGATCTCATCTCTGTTCCACCGCCGCCGCGCTTCCAAGATCGGGAGCACCAGGAGAACTCTTCCCGGCACCCTGCCGGAGGGGAGGATCACCACTGGGAGCCTCTCCACCACCATGGACGCCTCCCGGATGAGTTGTGAGTAGTCTCCCTTGGACCATGGGTCCATGACCAGTAGCTATGTGATGTTCTCCTCCCGTTCTTGTGCTTCACTAATTAGTCCTCGTGAGCTGCCCTACATGATCGAGGCACATATGTAATCCTTATGCTGTTGCTATGATGAGTTTGCTGGGATCCGATGGATTGTGAGATTATGTTCAGATTGTGTTTGAGTAATATATTTGATTTACCTCTTTTATATTTATGTTCGTAAGTAATTCTTGCATGTTCTCCGTTCCTATTTATTGCTTTGGCCAAGTAGTAGGTAGTGAATCCAAGAGGGAACGTTATGCTTGATTGTGGGTTCATGCCCCTCGATGACTAGCTTGAGTGACAGAAACATGAGTCTAGGGGATGTGCTGTTGCCACAAGGGGGAAAATAACGGTGCTTGTGCCCGCGGGTGCAAGGATTGTTTACTTTACGCAAAGTTCTTTTAATGCAGTTGTATGTTGCTTTGAGTTTACACTATGGGTGGGACTAGCAACTTAATACCAGCGAGATGTTCTGGATAGATATCTCAAGGTGGATGATTAGTAGTAGATGCTGATGGATTTCGGTCTACTTGCCTTGGCGTACCGCCCATGCTTTGAACCTCTACCTTTCTTGCAACATAGTTAGCATTGGCTTGCGCACATAATTCTGTCAATTGCCCAGCTGTAATTCGTTTACCTCACATAGCTGTTTTATCGTCTTTTGGGAGAGAGACATCACTAGTGAACATCATGGGACCCCGGTCCATATTACCATCACTGATCACATCCGCTATTTACTTTCTGCTTTTATTTACTATTTGCAGCAATACCTATCACTATTATCACTTGCGTTTGATCCTTTGTAAACGACAAGGCCGAAGGGATTGACAACCTCTCTGTACTCGTTGGGAGCAAAGTTATTTGTATCTGTGTGCAGGTCCATATTGATTGCTAATATCTGGCGCCGTTAGCAGTTGACACCTTCTTGTTGAAACTGGGAGTCTCAGGGGAAATCGATCCTTGGTATCTTTGCCAAGGGAAAACTTCCCCTACACTGCATCTCAAACCTTCCACTTGGGGTAACCAACGAGGGGCGAGAAGCCATCAACAGGCGAACGTCAACTTCTTGGCAATGACTTGATCTCAGAAGCCGAAGAAATGTGCAAAGTCATACGTGAGAATCTCAAGGCCGCTCAGTCGCGTCAGAAGAGCTACTATGACGGCAAGCATCGTGATTTGGCTTTCAACATTGGTGATCATGTCTATCTCCGTGTTTCTCCGATGAAAGGAACCCAAAGATTCGGTATCAAAGGAAAGCTTGCTCCTAGATACGTCGGGCCTTTCAAGATCCTTGGCAAAAGAGGCGATCTAGCCTATCAACTTGAGCTCCCTTCCAACTTCGCCAATGTTCATGATGTGTTCCATGTGTCTCAACTCCGCAAATGCTTCAAGGCACCTGAACGCATGATTCCGTTTGAAGAGATTGATCTTCAACAAGATTTATCTTACCGAGAGCATCCCGTTGCTATTCTCGAAGAAACCGAGCGCAAGACCCGCAACAAGTCCATCAAATTCTTGAAAGTCAAGTGGTCACACCATACCGACCGAGAAGCTACGTGGGAATGAGAAGATCATCTTCGTTCCGAGTACCCTTCCTTTTTCCAGTCCTAGATCTCGGGACGAGATGTTTTTGTAGTGGAGGAGAGTTTGTAATGCCCCGGATGTAATACTTTCCCTTTTGGGCATATAATATATCTCCGGCTTCATCAATTCCATTTCGGGTTCTTCGTCTTTTGGTTTTTCGTCGTTTTGTTGTGTGCGTGTGTGGCATTCATTCATATCATGTAGTCATGTGCATCGCATTGCATTTGTGTTGTCGTTTGCATCCGGTTCCACGCGTTCCTTCCCGTTGTCCGTTTTGCGTTCCGGAGCTCCCTCACGTGTCTGTGGCGTCCCGTAGGCCTACTTTGGTGTTTGGCCGTGTAACGTTACCGGTTTAGCGCGACACTTGTCGTGTGTTGTTGTTTTGGTATGTGTAACCCGCCTGTCAAATCTCGTCGCGTTTGGAGTTCGTTTGCTACCCCAACAGTTATTCTCGTGGGCTCAAAGTGCCTCCACTTTGAGGCCCAAGACACCCCTCCAACAGCCCACCAAACCATCCCAAACCACTCCTCTCATCTAGGCCATCCAATTCTAATCGCGTGGCCGAAAACCACACCCCATTTGGACAACCCTAGCTCCTTGTGCCTATATATTTGTCCACTTCCCCCAATTTTTGCCCCAAATCAAGGAAACCCTAGCTCCCCTAGCCCCCATCTTCTTCTTCCTCCAGCCACCGCCACCTCGCCGGAAAGTTCGCCGGATATTCGCCAGAATCCGCGTCCCCGCTGGAATCTCGCCGGAATACCTCACCGCCACCTCCGCCGCCCTTTTTCTTCACCACCCCACCACCTCACCGCCGCTCCCGCCGCCGGCCGGCGCCACCACCTCGCCGGCCAGGCGCCCCGCCACTCGCCCCGCTCCCGCCGGCCGCCCGCAGGCAGCGCGAAGCCGCCGCCGCCTCCTTTCGATCGGGAGCCAGCCGCTCCCCCGATCGGATCCAGCCGCCAGCCGCGCCTGGGCCAGGTCGCGCCTTCGCGGGCCGAAACCCTAGGCCGGCGCCAGGCCCAGCCGCCAGGCTTTCCCCACCTCGGCCCGAAGCCAGATCCGTCCCAGCGCCACCGCCTCCTGCCGCGGGCCGCGCCAGCTGGGCCGGCCCGGTCGTCCTCCGCCTCGCCCCCCTGGGCGTTGACCGCACCACCTCGCCCGGGCCATCGCCACCCCGCGTTGGGAGCAGAGGCTCTAGATCCGGCCCGCCGAGCCAGGCTCCAAATCCGGCCCGCTAGCCGCCGACTCCGCCCGGATCCGAGCCGCGCGCCCGATCCGCCAGGACCCCGACCCGATCCGCGAAGCCGCGCCCGGTTCTCTCCGTTTCCAGCCCGGTTGACTTTTCCAGATCTGGAGGTTGCCTCTTATTTCCACTAAGTCCTGTAGATTTTTATCTGTCTGATGCTATATTCAAATGGTGATAACTTTGTGTGTGATGCTCCGATTTGAGTGAATGAGATGTCCAGATGTTCGTGGAGACATGTACTACATTTCATTCCATTATGCCATACATGTTTGAGTTCATCTAGGTGCTTAAAATTCTGTTGCAAGAGTGCATCGTGATAAAAACTGCTGTTAGTGTTGTTTTCATGCCATCTTTGCATAGTGATAACTTGGTGCTCGTTTATCCGAATGATGCAAATGACATGTCCACGTGTTCGTCTTGTCATGCTCTACATGTTAAATGCTTTAGGTTGCATGATAGATTTAATCTTGCCATGTTTATCTTCATTGCAAAGTGCTATGTGGTTGTTTAGTAGTTAAACTTGTTATGAAATGCGAACTTGAGGAGCTCATTACTATCGTTGTGTTTATCTCCATGATGCATGCTTAGGTGTTTTGGAATCACCATCATGTGTACTTTGTTGTGGTGCTTACCACTTGCCATGTTTAGTTTTGAGGTGACTTAAACTTTCTCTCAAAGATGCCATGATGAAACTGCTGTTTTAACACTTGGTGAAATTTCACTAAGTCTGGAATCTGTAATTTCCAGATGCCATGTTTGCTTGTTGTTCTAGGCCAATCCATGATAGTTTTGGGGTGACTCTTGATGATTCCTTGCTGTACATATTGTTAGCTATCCATTCGTTCTCTCACATGCTAATTTGAGTGGTTGTAGCATATTTAACTTTTGCTCCCAAGTTGCAATAAAATACTGCTGTCAGGATTTTGTTGTCAAGTTCAATATGTCCAAGCTTGTTGCTATTGATCCGTGGGTCCTTTGGGGGTGCTCCAATGGACTTATTTGATGTAGGATATATCTAGTTTATGTTCATGCTCTTTGCCATGATGTTTGAGTGATGTAGCTTATTTATCTAGTGCTCCAAAGTTGCTATGTTGCTGTAATTTTCAGCTTTCGCATGTTTATTGTTTTGTGTGTAACTTTTAGCCCGTAGCTCCGATTGCAGCAAGTCTTATATGAAACTTGATTGATTTTTCGTGTAGATTCATAATATCCTATTGTTATCATGTTTTGAAGCATTTTGCTTGACTGCAATTTTCCATGCTCCTTGTGCTCCCATAGTGCATCAGTCATGCATCATGCATATTTTTCGTGTGCGCATTGCATCTTGTTGATTCGTGCCTTGTGTGGTTGTGTTGATTAGAGCCGGAAGCTGAGACCGAGTACGAGTACGAGCACGAGGTTACTACCGAGGTTGAGCACGAGGACCCCTCTTACGATCCGAACGACAACTCTTCAGGCAAGATGACCGAACCCGGATACCATTACTATTTTTGCATATTGCTAGTAGTATCGATCTATAGTTTTTCCTCGATGCCCATGTCTTTCATGTCAGCCTCCTACTTGTAACCATGATCATGTCTAACCACCCTACCTATGCAAACCATTGATTGGCTATACGTAGGCTTCGCTCAGCCCCTCTTATAGCGTTGCTAGTTGCAGGTGAAGTTGAAGATGCTTGCTTCATGTTGAAGTTTGTTGGGTTATATCACACTATATATATGCTTAAATGAAATCATCTATATATTGGCAATGGGTGGAAGGCTAAGCCTTTTGCTTGGTGATTTGTTCCACTCATGCCGTTAGGAACCGTATAAACCGATGTTATGTTCCTTGATTATGCGTTCCTCACACGGTTGGGGTTATGGGCCCCCCTCGATAAACCGCTAAGTGCTAAGTCTTTTCCAGCAAGTCCCAACATTGGTACTATTCGCCTAATAACTAATAAAACTTGCATAGGGACTAGCTATCCCTTTTATTTTAATCAACAACCCCGGGCCAGTGCTCCTCATGAGTGTTGGTCCGAACCGGGGGTTCTGCGGGGCCGCCTTGGGGAAACCCGAGGTATCTGGTATACACCTGTAGAATCGCCCATCCGGTCGTGGCCTGAGACTAGATACGCGCGGCTACTGTCAGGGTGTCGGCACGCCGGGAGGATTTGCTGGATTAGCCTTATCTTAGTTCGGAGTATCTTGAGCACGGGATTCCGAGAATACTCGGGTCTTCCCACCTTTGGAGTTGCGACTCCGCGGATCGTGGGCTTGTCATGGGCCAAGTTGGAACACCCCTGCAGGGTTATGAACTTTCGAAAGCCGTGCCCGCGGTTATGTGGCAGATGGGAGCTTGTTAATATCCGGTTGTAGAAAACTTGACACCATGTTCCAATACACTACCAGCGTGAGTACCGTGACTGTCATTTTCCGAAAGGGGTTTCGGGAGATGAACACGGTGGGGTTATGTTTGACTTGATTAGTTTAGGATCACTTAGTGCTCATCTCTCGACCGAGGCGCCTTCTCTTCTCGCTCTCTTTACGTAAGCTAGTGCTAGTTGCTGCTGCAAACACTTGTTCTTTTCTTCAGCCTTACCCTCACCCAAGGCTTAAATAGTCATGTTACCCGAAAACGGGATTGCTGAGTTCTCTGTGGCTCACAGTTACTTCACCACACCAGATGCAGGTCCGATGGTGAGCTATCCAGGTGATGGCACCGAGCTAGACTGGGAGTACGACGAGGAGCGTAGCCGTTACTATGTTCGTTATCCCGATGATCAGTAGTGGTACTTCTACTAGGATTCGATCCGACCTGTGGATTTAAATTATGTTTGGTATCTTGACATTTGGATTTTACCCTTAGATGGGCTGTGATGTTCATTTGTATGATGATTGAAACTTGTAATGAATTTGTGTGACGTGGCGAGTGTAAGCCAACTATTTTTATGTTTTCCATCCCCATTTTTACATGAGTTGTGCAAAGATACCAAACTTTCGATCATTCCAGCACGGGGTTATGTCTCTAAGTCGTGCCTCGACACGTAGGAGATATAGTCCCATCCTGGGCATTACACTCGTGGGCCTTGAACCTAACGGCCCGATTAGCGACAATTAGTGTAACTCGTTCTCCGGAGCAGCAGCCCGGAAAATGGCCGAGGAAATCTTGTTCATAGATGAGAGTGATCCGATGGTTCAGAGCATCAAATCGTTGTGGAGGCTTCTAACTAGCTGTGTTATACTGTTTTTTAATAAAGGCATAAAAAACTTGAAGTAGCGGATCTTCTACGCATACCCACTTCTATAGAATCAAATAACACTAATAGAAAAGCAAGGATGTAGCTTTATAGGACCAACCGGTAGCTAAGAAATCAGGGGATAAACAATATCTTGTCTAAGAGTTGTACATACTATAGAATGAATATTGCAGCAAGAATTGCTAGAGCACTTAGACCAGTCCAACCAAATTAATAGGTTATGATACACTACACCATGTCTTGACCAGCCCCAAACTAACCTATTTGGATTTTATGTAAATGAAGCCTAGTTATACTACTATAATAACCTACAACCACTAAAGTATTTTTGGTTCCGCTTCTGGTGTAGGGGGAATATATGAGGATTTATAGTGTGAATATTAGGGTTGGAAGAGCCACTAGGGGCCCATAAGCCCTACGGACGCGCCCTAGAGGCTTGTGGCCGCCCCGTGGGTCTTTTGGGCTCCTTTCTAAGTCTTGTAGGTGTCTTCTAGTCCAAGAAAAAACATCGTAAAATCGTATACTGTTTGAACCCCGTTTGATATTCCTTTATGTAAAAGTAAAAAAAAGTAAAAAAAATAGAAAATGACACTAGGCACTAGGTTAATAGGTTAGTCCCAAAAATAATATAAAATAATATATAAATGCATATAAAACATTCAGGATGGATAATATAATAGCATGGAATAATAAAAAATTATAGATACGTTGGAGATGTCTCACCGCTGCCCATGGCCGTGGACGCCGCTCGCGCGCGCCCGTTGGAGCCCCTCTCAGTGCCCGCCACAACTCCTGGTTGTGCCCACCGGAGCCCTCTGCCCCCATGCGTGCCTAGCCACTAGAGGGGGCACAGCCTGGGCCACTGCCCTGTGGGGCCAGCCAATATAAAAAAGAAGAAAAGAAAAGGAATAAGAAAAATAAAATGACATGAAATAAAAGTAAAGGAAATAAATAAAAGATGATACACTTACATGTGGGCCCCATGAACAGTGTTGTTGGTCGATTAACCTTTGACTAGGTCAACCGGGCCCCCTGGCCCCACCTGTCATACCCACTGTATAAAATGCCGGGTACACTTCTGTGTACCCATAGCATTTTATGTTTATTAATTTTTTTAATTAAATAATCCCAGAAAATCCATAAATTGTGTAAATCTTTGAAAAATCATATACAATAATTTATAACTCAGATGAAAATAGTTTATATATGAAAGTTGCTCAGATAAATAAGACAAATCCGAATATGCTATCCGCATACATGTCACATGTCTCCAACATAGCAAACATGGAACCTTCCCATCCGGTTTGTTTGTCCGATAACTACCTGAAGCCTGGGAAATATCCACATATAATTTCCCGCTCCATCTGTAATGTTTAGTACTGCTATAGGTCACCCCTAGCACATCATATTTCCTTGTCATGCATCATGATGCAATTGTTTGCTTGGTATTTATTGTTTCTCCCCCTTCTCTCAAGTAGAACCTGAGATCAACGCTGCTCCCAAGTTCGACTACACTCCTGACAACCAACCCTTTCAGCAGAGCTTCCAGGAAAGCAAAACCCCCTTGATCATTCCTATACCGCCATTCTTTTTCTCCCATGCTTGCAATAGATTTTGCTATTGTATTTGATTGCTCCTAATCTGATGCATAGACTGATTTTGTAGTCTATTGTTGATACTTTACCTGTTGTCCTATATGTTTAGTATAGGATGGTTATTGATCCATCAAAGGCCCTACACCCATGTTCGTGTTGCTATGCTTTGCTTCCGGATGTTTCGATCAATGTGATCGTTGTGTAGAGACCGACACAGCACCGCACAACCCCTTAGTTGTACGACTCTGCAAAGCTACTATCGAGTGCCAAGGGTGATACCTCCTACCTCGCTCCTGATGATGTATCTGTAGCTTAGCTAGTCGGTTGTGGGTTACCGAGGGTGATTCCTCTTACACCACCTCTGATGATGCCTCTATTGTGCAGCCCCTCAAGTGTGAACCCATCGAGGGTGATTCCTCCAAGTTCTCCTTGACGGTTACTTCAAGTAGCTAGGAATCCAACGAGGGTGTTTCCTCGGATTCCCCCTTAATGTTATGGACACACGGATACACTGTATTTACCTTAGTCCCTTGTTGAAGTCGGTCGGCCCCGAGGGGTACCCGCGAGAGATGTGAAGTTGGGTCAACCGTGAGGGTACCCGCGAGAGATGTGAAGTCGGGTCAACCGTGAGCGTACCGCAAATGTTTGAACCCTAGGAGCCATTTGGTTGTGCTTCCAGACCTGTTTGAGTAAATCTTTGGCTAAAGGATGGACCCGCCTTGGTTGATTGTTGATCTGACTCCGAATGTCCTTGAAACACAACTTATAGGTACTTTTGGAGTTGCACTTCCCATTTGGAGTAAGATCCCAACAAAGGATGTCTCCACAATCATCTGAAATTATCTTAGTTTTTGCAATAACCGAGGCAGTTGGTTCCTGGAAGAGAGAGTTAATGAGATCATTGTTCCAAGTTTTTTGACCTGGGACACAAAGGTCTTTGACTTGGGCATGGTAAACGAAAGGAGCGGGCTGAATAATAAGGTGGCTATAAACATCAATCCACGCAGGACGCCAGGGGGAACTCAGAATGGAAACATTCCCTTGAGTGATGTGATAAAAATATTGAGCACTAAGCTTAGGAAGCATCTTAAGAATGGAAGCCGAAAAGGCTGATTTTGGAACATTTTAAGTGACAGTCCAAATGGAAGTGTCGCAAAAATATTTGGATTTAAGAACAAGGTGTAAGTGGGAATTGGGACAGTTTGCAATTCTCTAAGCAGCAACCAAAATGAGACCTTGATTAATGGCTTGAAGATTTCTTATACCCAACCCCTCCCTTCCTCTTCCTTTAAAGTGCAAATGTCCTTCCAAGCCCTGACACAAAGACTCTTAGATGAGTTGTGTTCTCTAACACCCGTCAACCAAAAAGTTATAATAATAGCAGTAAGTTTAGCAATAAACTTCTTAGTAAGCAAAATGTTAGACATGTGATAAACTGGAATGGCGGACAAAACAGATCTTATGAGCTCCAATCTAGTACTCCCTCCGTCCCAAAATTCTTGTCTTAAATTTGTCTAGATAGGGAAGTATCTAACACTAAAACATGACTAGATACATCCGTATTTAGACAAATCGAAGACAAGAATTTTGGGACGGAGGGAGTAGCATGTGAGAGCATGTTATCCTGATAACATGGAAGTTTAGCCATAAATTTATCCAACACAAAATTGTAAGCAGTAGTTCTGTTCCTAGCAGGAAGTATAAGAGGGTGTCCAAGGTGCGTGAAATTTTTCATCCATGTTAGGAACAGGGAATATGGTTTTAATGTTGGAGATAATGGCCTGGCTAACATAAGAACTGAAAAGAATAGCAGATTTACTCCAGTTTGGGATCTGAGCTGAAGCAGCAAAAAATGGTGGGGAACCTGATGCATGGCTTGAAGCCCAAATAAACTTGTTCGCTGCTTTTAACTTGGAGAGCTTATTGGAGCGATCTTAGTTTTATCCCGTTGATTTCCAATCAACACAGTTGATGGAACTTGATCATGAACTTCGGATGTACACTGACAATGCACGGCAAACCAAAGAATTGCTAATTTGGATCGCACTGTTGGTGTTTCTAAATTGTTCGTGGACAATAAGAATGACCTATTTTTTTACCTTTGGTTAAACATGTAAATTTGGTGCTTATTTTACCAGTTGCCATAAAATCAACGGCAATATATTTTTCAACAACGAATATTGTCCAAAGTGTTTGCATCGAAAATGAGGTCATGAGTAATCTCATTATTTGCTATGTGAAGAAAGCTATATTTTCTACCATTACTAGGGATGTCGTGATTGGTTCCTTTAAGAGGATAAAAGATCGACGGAAGTTATAAAATGTGACTCTCATGTCATTCATACTTTCGCTTAAAGTGAATATAGTGTGTTGTATTTTTTCATCCTTTCTAGGGATTTGCTAATGGAGCTCTGAAGTTATCTTTTCTCACTTTGTTTCTTTTCCCGGATAGATAAACAAGTGATTTTATGACTTCACTCAGCCAATAGTCTGTATGATAATCTTTGTATGTAATAAAAAATATATCATAGGTTCATTGCATATTTGATTTTTTATTACTCTCTGAATTTATTTTTTGCCCTGTCATAGTTCTATGGTGGCTGACACTGGTTCCCATATTTTCTAGCTCCGTCCCTGGCTATAGAACGTTTTATAATATTTTTCTTCATATATACTGCAACAACATGCCAGGTACATTTTTCAATTCCTGATGCTATATATCATTTCGCAACAATTTCCCTTGCCTGGTCTGTAGCAAATCTGTAACAATGTTTGCGCTGTTGTACAAAAGAATCCATTCTGATCAAGATATATCCACCATGTGGATGGATTATTATAAATATCACTGTATAATTAACTTATGATAATTGAGACGTGCATTTGCACGTGCATGCTCATTATAGTTGACTGATAAATATAGGATTAACACATAGATAGCGTTAATTTTTTTTACAAATAGATAGAAAGATGCATGGATGGATGGATGAATTATTTATTGATTAATAGAGTAACAAAAATTTATCTACCAGCTTCTGCTGACCCTCCACATTCAGGTAGCCTTGGATAACAAAAGCCTCGAAGAGGCCACAAAGAAATACGCCGAGGTAGCAAAGCAGAAGCATGAGGAGGCTCATGCGGGGATTATTGTGGTGGTCGATCAGACATGCGATGCAAAGAAGCGAGATGCCGGCGCAGCCGATAAGGCACGTCACTGCCCATCTGCTACGCTCGTCGGCCTCCGGCACCGCCAGCTCCACCTCCTCCTCCAGCTCGTCCGCGGCCACAGCAGCACTATATTATTTCTTAGTCAAACAAACAAGACACGCATATGGATCTACTAGCTAGTGTGACATCAATAGAGCATCGATCATGGACAAATGCTTGTTTCAAAAGTCGTGGACAAATGTATAGTTGCCTGTAGATATGTACTACTACTACTACTTAGATGGATGCATCGACGGATGAGTGGATTGATTTTTGTTTCTTTTGAGAACTGAATGAATAAATCAATAGAGCAGCAAAAATTTATGTTCTCCGGAAAAAGGTATCTGTCATTCATATAAACCCAGGCAAGGTCGTAAAGAAATACGGCGAGGAAGCCGAGCAGAAGGATGAGGAGCGTGAAGAGCCGGTCGTCAGTGACCAAATGACAAGCGAGACGCCGGCGCAGCCCACAGGGTGCCGCACTATCCACAGGATGCCTTGCTTCGACGCTGTCAGGCCGGGTATGCGAGAAGACCGATCGAAGAATAGATGCGTCCGGCTGCCTTAATTCGGGGAAGGGGCCGTAGTACTCTACTAATGTTCCTCCAAAACACTTTTGATTCAGTTAGTTACCATACCACCACCCCGCCCAAAAGGCAAGAAAATCCAACGGACGGACGGGTAGATGACCGAAGATGAATGGATCAAGCGACGTCCTAGGGTGCGGATAGGGAAACTACCGAACGGCAGCCAAATCGGAACAAACAAATCCAAACCAACAAGAGAGACCTTCCGCCGTCACGGCCTCACGGTACAGGAGATGAGAGGTTGCAGCAAGCAAACCTGTTCCTCAGAGATATACCCCCTTCGTTCGGAAATATTTGTCATCAAAATGAGAGTTATTTACTCAAAACCATCACACTTGGGGCTATGATAACAACTTAGTACCACATTTAAGCTAGGGCACAAAAAACCACAAACTTTGTGCCTAATGACTAATGAAGAGTACTGATTGTCTGATAAGCATGCGAAAACAGCAAAACTGACAAGTTGGGTCCATCAGTCAGGCTGACATGGCTTGCTTGTGTGGACAATATGCTGAGCTGGACAAGGGTCCCGCCTGTAAATGACTCAAGTATTTATCTCTTTTCCATTTTTGCTTTTTCTCATGGGGATTATCTTCTTGGGCGTTTCAACAAACTTGTGATGGGCGTTTCAACAAACATGTGATGGGCGTTTCTTCCTGTACGCCGCCGGCACAGCTCGCCGCCCGTGCTGGTCATCCGAGACCTGGCCGCCGTGGCCAGCCGTTGGAGCTCCCCTCGCCGCCCTTTCTCCTCCTTCCTCCCTGGTCTCTCTATCTCAAACAAGAGCCGGCTGCCATGCCCGCCGCCATGGATGAACTCCACCTCGCCGCGTTGCTCCAGCCCTCTACAGCGCCTGGATCCGGTAAGTTCCGGTCAGTAACTCACGCGTGCCGTGGTGGAGCGCCATGGCCGCGTCCGTTCTTCCGTGCTCGCGGCGACCGCTAGAGGCCCTGGTCGTGCTCGTGCTCGCGGCGACCGCTAGAGGCCCTGGTCGTGCTCGTGCTCGCGACGCCCGCGAGGAGGCCCTGGCTACGCCCGTGTTCGCCGCGCCCGCCGAGAAGCCACTGTTCGCTCCCGTGTTCGCCGCGCCCGCCGCACCCGTGTTCGCCGCGCCCACCGGGAAGCCCTGGTCGCGCCCGTGCTCAAGCAAGCAGCAAGCAAGAGCCGAAGAAGAACGGCGCGACCGCGCGGGCGCCACGACGGAGCGCACATTAGAGCTGCAGTGCACGGCGACCGGTGGCGCCGCGACGATGCTCATGGAAGCCATGGTCACGCCCGTGCTGGCGCGCGCGGTGGAGAGCACGTCCGTCCTTGGCCATCTACAGCGGGGAGGGCACGGGCCCGTGGTGGGCGCGGGCGGGTGTCGCGTCTCCTTGCCGCGAATACATCGGTCGGCTCCCCGGTGCGCCGCCGCGCGGCCTCGCCTGTGCGTGGTGCCACTGACAACACGCCCATAACCTATTTGTTAAAATGCCCACGAGAAAATTGAGAGAGAAATAAAAAGAAAAGGTGAAAAGGATAAACACTCGAGTCATTGACAAGTGGGACCCTCGTCCAACTCAGCAAATTGTCCACATAGGCGCGCCACGTCAGCCCGACAGGCAGGCCCCACCTGTCGATTTCGCTGTTTTCACGACTAAATTCCAGCATCAGTGCTCCGCGTTACGCATTAGGCGCATTTCTGATGGTTTTTTGTGCTCTGACTTAAATGTGGTACTAAGTTGTTACCCTAGCCCCAAATGTGGTGGTTTTGGGCAAATAGATTAAAATTGATGTATCTAGACCTATTTTAGTTCTATATACAACTTTTTTTATCCATTTTGAAGACAAGTATTTTTGGACTACTAGTAGATCAAATCAGGCGCACCCGGATCCCAGTCCAAACTAACCAAGCAAGAAACAGCCCTTGATTCTTTCCCCTTGGTCTTCCGATGTTGCCGCCGCTGCGATAAACAGAGGTTAAGAAGAACAAAAAGATTCACTCACAGGGGAAGCATCAGAGAGGTCGCGGTCGCCCAAGTTCAAGTCGAAGTCGCACGCGCATCCCGCAAGCGGATGGATGGCTACCTTTTGTATATATAGACATGGTGACATGATTGATGGATTGAACAAGGAAGGATATGGTTCATGGCCGGTCAGAGGGAAGGCCGTGACATGGATCCATGAGCTGGCGCCTCCCTAGCCGCGCATTTATTTCCCTCTCGTTTACATCAAAGGGAATTAAGTGACACGGGCATGCACGTCGTTCAATGAAGTTTCTTTCCTTCTTCCAAAACATTACTGCTCCCTCACTCTGGTTGGATTTGTGCAAAATACTATGATTGAGATGCCGCCGCAGCCCATAATACACGTTGCTGCCCATCTGCTACTCTCGTCGGCCTCCGGCACCACCGCCTCCACCTCCAGCTCATCGGCGGCCATAGATCTATCTATACCTCTATATCTATATCTATATCTATACCTAACAATAAAGGACGAAGACTTTCATAGTTCTCCGTCCGTCGCCGTTTTATACCCGTTAATTTTGTTTTAAGTATAAAAATCGACGGCTAAGATTAAAAGTATGTCTAGAGTTGATGAAAATTACCCATCAATGCCACCCATAAGTGAGGAAAAAATTATTGATTTTTCTTCTTGTCCATCAAAGAGAATAATTTATCAACGTTAGGCACTATACGTCAGGGCAGTCGAACTCTCCTCTAAAGCCCAACTTGAGCCCAACTAAAACTATGACACTCGGCAGAGGGACGCTCGCAGCGTCTCTAGCTGGCCTGGGTGGATCAGGTCGTGCATCCGGCGCAGTCGATGCACGTCCGGAACACTACGGCTCATGTTGATAGCACGTGATGCTCTTAGCCAGCCGAGCCAAGGCGCGTGGGCGCTCGGGGTGCGTTTGTCAGCAGGGCATGGTAGCGACGACTAGGAGCGGTGCGAGTAGGCGTGAAGCTCGCGATAGTGTACACATGATGAAGGCTAGTGGACAAGAGTGAGTGACGCGCATCTCCCGGCATAGGGGCTCGGCACACTAGCAGCAGCCGACAGCATAGTGGGCGGCCAAGGCACGATGCAACACTACGGCTCGCGGTGGCATGATGGCATGATGGTGCGGGTCTGCGACCCGGCGATGGCCAGCGGGCGTGGCTCGTGCGACGCGATGGTGATAGTACGCGATGCTCGCGGCGTGTCAAGCCAAGCGCGTGGTTGGCAGCGGGAACGGACCATGGTGTTGACGAATAGGAGTGATGTGGCGACTCCTGCTGATAGGCGTGAAGCTTGCGTCGGCGCACACATGGGTAAGGTCGACAGACGAGAGTGGGCGATGCACATCTGTCGGCAGGGGCTCGGCAAATCATAGGTAGCCGGCAACGCAGTGGGCGGCAGCATTAGACCACGGGGTTAGAACTACAGTGACGTGAGCAAGCACGACAGTCTGAAGAGGCAAAGCACGGCGGCGTACTTGACCAGCACTGACGTGTGCTCCTTTTTATCACCCGTTGCAAGGCACGGGCATTTTTGCTAGTATTACTTATTAGTCAAACAAACAAGACACGCATATGGTCGCCCCAAAAATGCAGAGTGTATATGGATCTAGTGTGACATTCAATAGAGCATCGATTCACAAATGTATGATTAATTGTATTCTCTCCGTCCTGAATTACTTATTGCAGAAATTCATTTTTTATGACAGTAATTAGGGACAAAGGGAGTGGATACTTGGATGGATGTATTCATGGATGAAGGAATGAATTATTATTATTTTTCTTCGAGAAATGTATGAATAGAGCGGCAATAATTTATCTACTAGCCTTAATTTATTGTTCTCCCAATTAAGGTGTACCTGTTGTTAATGAAATCCGAGGCAAGGTTGTAGAGAAATAAGCCGAGGAGGCCGAGCAGAAGCTTGAGGAGCGTCAAGAGCGGGTCGTCATGGACGACCTGGCAGCTGATACAAACAAGCGAGACGACGGCGCAGCCCACAAGGTGTCTCACTGTCCATCGGCTACGCTCGTCGGCCTGCGGCACCACCAGCTCCTGCTCGTGCTGCTCGTTGTCGGCCATCGTGGGCACGACCTCAGTCAATTGATTGATCAATCGATCTACTTGGAAATTTTCTGAGGTTGATTGCGTTTCGTTGGCTGGGTCTGGTAGTGGGTACGAGTAAAATGATCTGTTTGTTGGGATCCATCTATTTTTCAGGGATGTTTGTTGGGTTCCATCTATTTTTCAGGGATGTTTGTTAGGATCCCACAAGAAGATGGCCGTATTTTTTTTTTCTTTTAACTTGTTGAGCACATTGTCTTGCAAGTAAAAGCATCTCTAGTGGCTTGTCTAAATTTGGTAGTCTATATCTTCATATAGACAATGGTCTAAAAAAAATTGAATTTAGACAACCTCTGTTTTCCAGCGGATTGTCTAAATTTGGTAGTCTATATTTTCAACGGCTATATTTTCAACGGCTACTTTTCCAACGGCTATATTTTCAACGGCTATATATACCACCTTATCTCACCTCTCTCTCAGCATTCCAACTTGTGCCTTCTCTCATCTCTCTCCCGAATCTCTCTGTCTCCTTTCCCACCACCACACATCCGGCTGCCGCGATGAGCAAGAAATCTGACGCCGAGGAGGAGGCCGCCCTCATCGCCAAGGAGCAAGCGGAGAAGGAGGCCGCCCTCATCGCCAAGGAGCAAGCCGAGGAGGAGGCCGCCCTCATCGCCAGGGAGGAGGAGGAGGCCGCCCTCATCGCCGAGGAGGAGGAGGAGGATCGCCGTTATGCGCTAGAGGCCACGCAGGAGGATTCTGGCCTCGATGAGTACCCGGATTGGAATCCCAAAACACACTCAATTGTGTGGGATATCCAGCACGGCTACGTATTGATCCCGTATGAGAAGGAGAGACCTAGCTCACGCAGGCCAAAATAAATAGTTCATGTCCAGAAATGAGGAGTTGTCCAACCGTGAGTTGATCTCATTTGAGTTTTCCATCTGCACACAAATAATGATTCAGTAGGATATATACATGGCAATAGCAGCAATATACAGAGTGGTCGATCCATCCCAGCAACATACAAGGAAGGCGCTGGTCGATCCATCCAGCAGGTCGATCCATCCCCCCCCCCCCCCCCCC
>LR738713.1:36763924-36883199 GCA_902687465.1 Secale cereale | reverse complement strand
AAATACCCCTCCATCCCTCGTTTTGGTTCCGTGTCGCTCGTTCCCTCGATCGATTGTAAAAAAAAAAAAAATTCGATTGAGCATGTAGTAACTAGAAACAGCAGATGTGAGATCGCTCCTTCGATCCAGTCGAGTTGCTAAAACCAAGGTGACAAAAACAAAGAATACCTATTTACTTTACTAGTAGAACGTCCGTGCGTTGTCACGGGCTTTAAAACACATTATGATGCTATTTACGGAGCTAAAATCATCGAGAACAATGTCGTCTCAGCCAGGGGCAGAGCTATAGAGTGGATAGGATGCGCCGTAGACCACCCTGGCATTTTGAATCAACCCATACATATAGGCGATAGAACTGTGAAAATTAAAAAAGCCCAATTCAACACGCCGACAAGGCTGGCACTTCACTTATCCTATTAATTCCTCCCAACTTGCTGACCATATTATACTTAGGACTACACATGTCGTAGCTCTTAAGATGCAAAAATATAAATTCCATATAACGACAAGTACTCAAACCATACTGAGACATTATTTTCTACGTTCAAAACAATATCAATAGTTCCATGTGAAATACAGTTCCAAAACACGACACATTTATTATATTACCCCAGAATAATTGGAAAAAATTGATGTATGTACTGCTATTTTTAAAAGCAAGACTAAGCCCCCACAAAACCAAATGAGGTACAAAACCGTTTGATTAACAATATTAACTCACCCCCCCCCCCCCTAAAAAATTAACTACTGGTGTTATTATTCCCGAAAATCCAGGTGTGAACTGCTTCCGAAAACTATCAAAGAAATAATTGCAAGTGATAGCAGAAACCAGGGCCCCACAGAAACACTAAGCACCTGCCCCTCCGTCGTCACACAGGGCGACACGGGCGGACAGCAAATCTTGCTGCCACCTACTGCCTTCTCCTTCGCCCCTTCCCTCGCCGCCACCGATAGGCCCTGCTGCGCATAATCCCGGCATGGGTTGGCGGCGGCGGGGCCACTCTACTTATCATTTTCCTCCCTCCGTCTTCCCTCTACTCCTCCCGAACCCTAGATCCACAGTTGCGCTACCGCAGGGGTCCCTGCTCTCCTTCGTCCAGCTCGGGTGGCCCCCGGCCTGGAGTTCTTTTTCTGCGGCGAGGTAGGCTAGCGTCTGCTTCGTCCCGCCCGTGGTGTAGAGCCACTATCCCTCGAGCTTGCCTCTGCCCAGACCCCATAGGAGGTCAGGGTCGTTTACCAAGAGAGGCTACAACCAAGGGGTTATGGTCCACTATCTGCTCCAGGGATGAGGCTCCTTCGTCGATGCTGCTTGTCTAGGGGGGTGGGGTTGGTTGTCGGCGCACCTGGTTCTGATCAGATCTGACCGAGACCATGGGTTGGTGTCGTTCATGTTCTCTGATGGTGTCATTGTGGCTCTCCCCTAGGGTCGGACCTCTTTCAAGACCGGTGGCGGTGCAGGAGTTTGGGTTCTTGGATGCCGGGGCAACGGTCCGCCTTGTTTGATTTTCTTAGCAGGTGCCTAGGCGGCGATGATGGAGGCATCTTCTAGTCGTGTGGGTGGCAGAGTATGTAGAGTTGGTTGATCCTAGTGTCGATGGCGCCTCGTTAGTGGCAATTCCCAGATCATTCTCTAGAGGTCTTGTTTGGCGGTGAAATGCCTTCCATCGGGGTGGACGGGTGCTCAAGACTACTCGGTGTGGCATGGGTGAGAGTAGCCAGCCAAAAGCCTTGTGCTCCAGCACTAGTGACAACGGTGTATGTCGATGTCACGTCCAACCTGGGGGCATCGTCGTGGCCCTCTTACCGAGCGAGGGCTCCGGGTGAAAACCCTTGATTGTCTCCTCGGTCTCGGTGATGGTCACGCATTGCGTTATTCCCCTCTTGAGGGCATCATCGTGGAGCCTCGGTTTGTCTAGCGCGCTGTGTCGTCATCGGCATACGTTTTCAGATCTTGGCTAGGAGCTCCCTCGGCTTTGGCATGGGCCGATTCACCTGCCTCCTGTTCTTTTACACGGGTCCTCGTTGGTGCTGCTCACGGCCCTCGTTTTCTGCACCCAGGCTCGGCTCCATGATACGGAGCGTGAGGGCTAGGGGTCCTCTTCGGTGGCAACTTGGTGTGAGCGGGGAAACAAGGTCTCGCAATTTCCCTTGGTGTCGAGTCTCCTTCCTTGTCGGTAGTCTAGGTTGCTTTGTGCTAAGGTGTGGTCACTCATGTATTCATGTATTTTTCTTTGGTCAACTTTGTAAGAGGATCTCCTTATCACCATGCATCAGTTTGGTTGTGGTGCTTTATATATAAAGCGGGGTGAAAGCCTTTTTTTGGAATATATGAGAAATGATTTGTACATTACAACAAATCACCATATTAGAATAAAATTACTCTGATCACCATACATAAAAATGATATGTACATTAAAAAAGTGATTCCCATCATATTTTCCTTGTGCTATGTAGATTATAGGTTTATGTCAGGTGCTCGATGTGAAATTTAATTGCTTCCGAGAACAGAAAGATAACAAATGAAAAAGGCAGCTGCTACCTGCACGACCCAGGTTTGCAACATACACCTTATAAGATACAAATAAGAAGAATATACATTAATATTTCATATTGGAGGGGTAACAAATCTGAGGCACAAAATAGCTAGAGAGAAACACGTACCCGCAACACCCGTGTAGGATATAAGATTACCTGAACGAAAATCTTCCTCATAAGAAACATATTGATGCCGAATACATATAAGAATATATATTTTCACTATAAGATTGCCCCCTCAGGAAAAAAATGTAGTTATATTTTTATTGGAACAAATAATGTTGTAGGCCATAAATGAAGCACTATCAGTTTGAAATAGGAAGCAAAAGTGAAGATGTTTTGGTTCCATTGATGAATATCACAAATTGGACTCTCCACATGGAGAAAAAATTATCAAATGACTACTAAAGATATACATATATGCATACATTCGATTATTCTCATCTAAGGGATATGAAATGCAAGTAACACTATACATGGGCATGGTACTCAAGATGTTTCTCTAATTTTGCTATATTACAACATGTACACTTTAAAGAGAGGCACTAAAGACCACATTTTTTCCAACCATCATAGTAATTGTCTATGCACGGTATATATTTTTTCACTGTTTGTTACAAATACTATCACATCAGAGCTGTAGAATCCATTTCTCTCTTAGATCAATAATGAAGAGATCAAACTTTAAACCTTTGAGAGGTGGTTAGCAATTCCATGGAACATCAACTTAGCGATTCCATTCAGTCCGATAAGTCACCAACATATTTAGCTATGCAAAGGAGGGAGCTCGGACATAGATCAAGCATGAGTGTGGATGCACCAAACAATTCTCTTACTTGCTGTTAGTCAATTATATGTAGAAAGAAAATTCCAAAGTATTGAAATGAATTACTCCCAGGATTAGGAGGTGAAAGAACTCAGTCATATACTATATGGCCTGGCACTACATTAACACCTAAGGATATCGATATCCAGAGCCATCGTTCCCTACTTGCAGTAGAATAGACAGTATAATCAACTCTGCATCGAAGGCGCCGACATACGGCTTGACGGTTAGACCCCCCAATGAATAATCAATCTAGGGGTCCCATAGCACATTCATTAGAAGTGGATTAGCAACTCTCTCCTCTCTGTTATTGTGCTGCCCAATTGCAGTAAATTACATCAAGTTTCGATGCCGCAATTGGTTTATCGTCACAAGTTATGAGGCTGTTAATTCCTAGAAATGCATTGCACCACCTAACTTTTTTTGTGGCATTCTTGACCAATGAGATTCTAGCTAGATGAAAAAACCATGTATATATGTATGTGAAGTTACCGAAAAATGCAGATAAGGACATTAGTTTTTGGGGAAGAACCAGAGAGATGTATGTAATCAATCACACAGTGACAGAATGTTCGGCTTAAAATTAATCAGAATTCACAACTAATAAACCTAGAGGATCAGAATTTGTTCAGTGAAGTGCCCAACAGATGACAAAAGCACAATGTTTAGAAATGTACCTCTAGTACTGGATCAGTCTTCCCTTAAAACTGAATTATAAATATTTTCTCTGCAAATAGACATGTATTAAGAGAGATCAGTGCAACCCACAAAATCAAATCAAAGAAGCAGATGGGTCTGCGTGCATAAGGTAAGAGTCGAGTTGCCACCGCTACTGATGGGTGGCATGGAGACGACAGCCGCCGCGGCACACACTTGTGACGAAGAGGCCGTCAAGGAAGGTAGCAGCATGTGCGACCATGAGGGGTATGTAGGAGGCGTGATCGAAGAGAGCACGACATAGCCGCGGCATACTCGAGAAAATGGAGGCCCTGAAACGTGTTAGGAGAAAGAGAGTGTCAAAATTCGCTAGGCACACAATATTCCTGGGTACAAATGGTTTGCTAAAAATAAACATTAATCACCTTCTGATTATTTTCTTGCATTTTTAATATGAATTCATATTTCCTATTTCTCAAAGGCATTGTCTAGAAAAAAGAAAAAGAAAAGGTAAAGGACAAGAGCAAGCTATCTCTTCAAGTATGTTGATTCGGTGACCAAGCACCACACACATATATCACTACAACTGAATCGATGCTTCCATAAAAAAAACTTCAACAGGGCCAACATCAGTTAAGAACCAGTCTGAAGAAACTACAAGGTTATGAGACATTATGACAACAAATGAGAACCGAATAAATAGATCACATGTATAGATCAAGGATGAAGCGTACTAATTTATATGTAAGAATGGATGTTGCTACTTCTCGAGCTTGCGTTGTATTCCCTCGAAGAGGAAAGGGTGATGCAACACAGTAGCATAAGTATTTCCCTCAGTTTTTGAGAACCAAGGTATCAATCCAGTAGGAGACCACGCACGAGTCCCTCGCACCTGCACAAACAAATAAGAACTTTGCAACGTGATAAAAGGGGTTGTCAATCCCTTCTCGGTCACTTACGAGAGTGAGATCTGATAGATATGATAAGATAATATTTTTTGGTATTTTTGGTATAGAAATAGACAGTAAATAAAGCAAATAAACAACAACAAAAGTAATTGGTAAGTCAACGGGAAACTAATACGATAAAGATAGACCCGGGGGCCATAGATTTCACTAGTGGCTTCTCTCATGATAGCAGAATTCTACGATGGATGAACAAATTACTATCGAACAATTGACAGAAAAGCGCATAGTTATGAGAATATCTAGGCATGATCATTGTATATAGGCATCACATCCGTAACAAGTAGACCGAAACAATTATGCATCTACTACTATTACTCCACACATCGACCACTATCCAGCATGCATCTGGAGTATTAAGTCCATAAGAACAGAGTAACTCCTTAAGCAAGATGACATGATATAGAGGGATAAACTCAAGCAATATGATATAAACCCCATCTTTTTATCCTCGATGGCAACAATACTATACGTGCCTTGCTGCCCCTACTGTCACTGGGAAAGGACACCGCAAGATTGAACCCAAAGCCAAGCACTTCTCTCATTGCAAGAACTATAGATCTAGTAGGCCAAACCAAACCAATAATTCGAAGAGACTTGCAAGGATATTATAATCATACATAAAAGATTTCAGAAAAGAATCAAATATTATTCATAGATAATCTTGATCATAAACCCACAATTCATCGGATCTCGACAAATACACCGCAAAAAGATTACATCGAATAGATCTCCTCGAAGATCGAGGAGAACTTTGTATTGAGATTCAAAGAGAGAGAAGAAGCCATCTAGCTAATAACTATGGACCCGAAGGTCAGTGGTAAACTACTCACAACTCATCAGAGGGGCTATGGTGTTGATGTAGAAGTCCTCCGTGATCGATGCCCCCTACGGCGGAGCTCCGGAACAGGCCCCAAGATGGGATCTCACGGGAACAGAAGGTTACGGCGGTGGAATTAGGGTTTCTGCTTGCTCCTCGATGTTTTCAGGGTATGAGGATATATATAGGAGGAAGAGGGGCGCCGAGGGAGCCAGAGGGGGCCCACGAGGGTGGGGGGCGCGCCCCCTGCCCTCGTGGCCACCTCTTTCGTTCCCTCGCGTGTA
Organism: Secale cereale; assembly: GCA_902687465.1. NCBI lineage: Eukaryota > Viridiplantae > Streptophyta > Magnoliopsida > Poales > Poaceae > Secale > Secale cereale. The sequence continues at coordinate 36,877,112 of LR738713.1, read as the reverse complement.
CTCCAAGTCTTCTATGTTGATACAGTTCCAAAAATAACTCTCTCAAAGGTTTCATTCCGTTTGGACTCCGTTTGATATTCCTTTTCTGTGAAACACTAAAATAGGCAAAAAACAGCAATTTGCACTGGGCCTTGGGTTAGTAGGTTAGTCTCAAAAATAATATAAAAGTGTATAATAAAGCCCATTAAACATCCAAAACATAATATATAATAGCATAGAACAATAAAAATGATAGATACATTGGAGACGTATCAAACATCCCCAAGCTTAATTCCTGCTCGTCCTCGAGTTGGTAAATGATAAAAACAGAATTTTTGATGTGAATGCTAACCAACATAATTCTCAATTTAATTGTCTTTATTGTGGCATGAATGTTCAGATCTGAAAGATTCAAGACAAAAGTCTATATTGACATAAGAATAATAATACTTCAAGCATACTAACAAAGCAATCATGTCTTCTCAAAATAACATGGCCAAAGAAAGTTATCCGTACAAAATCATATAGTCTGGCTATGCTCCCTCTTCATCACACAAAATAGTTAAATCATGCACAACCCTGGTTTCAGCCAAGCAATTGTTTCATACTCAAAAAATTTCAAACCTTTCAACTTCCACGCAATACATGAGCGTGAGCCATGGATATAGCACTACAGGTGGAATAGAATGGTGGTTGTGGAGAAGACAAAAGAGGAAGATAGTCTCACATCAAGCGTATCAATGGGTTATGGAGATACCCATCAATAGATATCAATGTGAGTGAGTAGGGATTGCCATGCAACGAATGCACTAGAGCTATAAGTGTATGAAAGCTCAACAAAAAGAAATTAAGTGGGTGTGCATCCAACTTGCTTGCTCATGAAGACCTAGGGCATTTTGAGGAAGCCCATCGTTGGAATATACAAGCCAAGTTCTATAATTAAAATTCCCACTAGTATATGAAAGTGACAAAACAAGAGACTCTCTATCATGAAGATTATGGTGCTACTTTGAAGCACAAGTGTGGAAAAGGATAGTAGCATTGTCCCTTCTCTCTTTTCTCTCAATGTTTTTGGAGGGGCTTCTTTTTTTTTAGCCCCCTCTTTTTTTTTAGCATTGTCCCTTCTCTCTTTTCTCTCAGTATTGTGAAGAACGACGACAAGACCAATGGCCATAAGGTACAGGAGATGAGGTCTGGTTTGAAGTGGAGGATCTCCCGCGCAGCCTTCTCAGTATTGTGAAGAACGATGACACGACCAATGGCCAAAACCGCTTCAGCAGCTCCACGTTCTGGTCACCGTGGCCCGGCGGCGGAAGAGTACTTGTCCTTGCATGAAGACATCGTCGCCACCCCCCTTCCTCTCTCGCTAATTGGCTACACATGCGCTGGCGCTGGCGCGCCGCTCCTTGCTGCCCGCAACGCGACCGCACCCTTCCCTGCCCTGGGGTCTCGCAAGGCGGCGGGGTCTTCCCATGAGTAGGGCGCCTCGGAGGTCGGTCGAGGAGGAAGACAGTCCGATGGCCCTCTCCTCTCAGACCTCGATGTCGTCGTATGTGGTCCGCCCGGAGGCCGTGGTGTATGGAACCCTGATAACCCACAAGTGTAGGGGATCGCAACAGTTTTCGAGGGTAAAGTATTAAACCCAAATTTGTTGATTCGACACAAGGGGAGCCAAAGAATACTCTTAAGTATTAGGAGCAGAGTTGTCAATTCAACCACACCTGGAAACTTAGTACCTGCAGCAAGATAGTTTAGTAGCGAAGTAATATGATAGTGGCGGTAGCAGCAATAAAAGTAAAGATAGTGTTTTTGTGATAATAGCGATGGAAAAGTAAATAAGCAACTAGCAATATAGGTAAAGCTCGTAGGCATTGGATCGGTGATGGGAAATTACGTCGGATGCAATTCATCATGTAGAAGTTATAACCTAGGGTGACACAGAACTAGCTCCAGTTCATCAATGCAATGTAGGCATGTATTCCGAATATAGTCATACGTGCTTATGGAAAAGAACTTGCATGACATCTTTTGTCCTACCCTCCCGTGGCAGCGGGGTCCTATTGGAAACTAAGGGATATTAAGGCCTCCTTTTAATAGAGTACCGGACCAAAGCATTACACATAGTGAATACATGAACTCCTCAAACTATGGTCATCACCGGCAGTGGTCCCGATTACTTCGGGGTTGCCGGATCATAACACATAGTAGGTGACTATAGACTTGCAAGATAGGATCAAGAACACACATATATTCATCAAAACATAATAGGTTCAGATCTAAAATCATGGCACTCGGGCCCTAGTGACAAGCATATAGCATAGCGAAGTCATAGCAACGTCAATCTCAGAACATAGTGGATACTAGGGATCAAACCCTAACAAAACTAACTCGATTACATGGTAGATCCCATCCAACCCATCACCGTCCAGCAAGCCTACGATGGAATTACTCACACACGGCGGTGAGCATCATGGAATTGGTGATGGAGGAAGGTTGATGATGACGATGGCGACGATCTCCACTCTCCGGAGCCCCGAACGGACTCCAGATCAGCCCTCCCGAGAGAGATTAGGGCTTGGCGGCGGCTCTGTCTCATAAAACGCGATAATTCCTTCTCCTTGATTTTTTTCTCCCCGAAACGGAATATATAGGACCTGGGGATACGTCAGTGGAGCATCGGGGGGCCCTCGAGGCAGGGGGCGCGCCCTGGGAAGGGGCGCGCACCCCCACCCTCGAGGACAGGCCGTGGGCCCCCCGGTGTGGATCTTCTTGCAGGTACTTTTTATATTTTCTGAAATAATTATCCGTTGATTTTCAGGCGATTCCGAGAACTTTTTATTTCTGCACAAAAACAACACCATGGCAGTTCTGCTGAAAACAACGTCAGTTCGGGTTAGTTCCATTCAAATCATGCAAGTTAGAGTCCAAAACAAGGGCAAAAGGATTTGGAAAAGTAGATACGTTGGAGACGTATCAACTCCCCCAAGCTTAAACCTTTGCTTGTCCTCAAGCAATTCAGTTGATAAACTGAAAGTGATAAAGAAAAACTTTGACAAACTCTGTTTGCTCTTGTTGTTGTAAACATGTAAGCTAGCATTTAGGTTTTCAACAAGATCATGAACTAACCATATTCACAATAACTTTCAGGTCTCAAGACTACTCACATCAATGGCATAATCAACTAGCGAGCTATAATAATAAACCTCGGATGACAACACTTCTCAAAACAATCATGATATGATATAACAGGATGGTATCTCGCTAGCCCTTTCTGAGACCGCAAAACATAAATGCAGAGCACCTTTAAAGATCAAGGACTGACTAGACATTGTAATTCATGGTAAAAGAGATCCAGTCATGATCATACTCAATGCAAATTAATAGTAATACATGCAACGACAGAGGTGCTCTCCTACTGGTGCTCTTTGATAAGAGGATGATGACTCTGCATAAAAGTAAATAGATCGGCCCTTCGCAGAGGGAAGCAGGGATTTGTAGAGGTGCCAGAGCTCGATTTTTTTAAATAGAGATTGAATAACATTTTGAGCGGTATACTTTCATTGTCAACTTAACAACCAAGAATCTCGATATCTCCCATGCTACGCACATTATAGGCAGTTCCCAAACAGAATGGTAAAGTTTATACTCCCCCAACCACCAACAAGCACACTCCACGGCTAGCCCGAAACAACGGGTACCGTCCAAACCAGCAACAACCCTGGGGGAGTTTCGTTTAACTATTATGATTTTGAGCATCGGACTGGGCATCTCGATTACCAGCAATTTTCTCATGAATGATGAGCGGAGTCCACTCATCGTGAGAATAACCCACCTAGCATGGAAGATATAGGCAACCCTAGTTGATACATGAGCTGTTCGAGCATACAAAACAGAATTTCATTTGAAGTTTTAGAGTTTGGCACATACAAATTTACTTGGAACGTCAGGTAAATACCGCGTATAGGAAGGTATGGTGGACTCATGTGGAATAACTTTGGGGTTTATGGAAGTGGATGCACAAGCAGTATTCCTGCTTAGTACATGTGAAGGCTAGAAAGAGACTGGGAAGCGACCAGCTAGAGAGCAACAACGGTCATGAACATGCATTAAAATTAATCAACAACGAATGCAAGCATGAGTAGGATATAAATCACCATGAACATAAATATTGTGAAGGCTATGTTGATTTGTTTCAACTACATGCGTGAACATGTGCCAAGTCAAGTCACTTAAATCGTTCAGAGGAGGATACCACCCATCATACCACATCACAACCATTTTAATATCATGTTGTCACGCAAGATAGACCATTATAAACTCTCAGCTAAGTAAGCATGGCATAAGCAGCTATGATATCTAATTGTTATTGCAAACATGTTTCATTCATAACAAGCTGAATCAGGAACGATGAGCAATCATATTTACAAAAACAAGAGAGGTCGAGTTCATACCAGCTTTTTTCATCTCAATTAGTTCATCATATATCATCCTTATTGCCTTTCACTCGCACAACCGAATGGTGTGGATAATAATAATAGTGCACGTGCATTGGGCTAAGCTGGAATCTGCAAGCATTTAATACAAGAGAGAAGACAAGGTAATATGGCTCAGGTTAAATTTACAACAAAGCATATGAGAGCCACTAAGCATTTTCAATCATGGTCTTCTACTCTTAACCCCTAAAGAAAAGAAAAGAAACTATTTACACGGGAAAGCTCCCAACAAGCAAAAGAAGAACGTGAAATCTTTTTGGGTTTTCATTTTTAGTTACTACTACATGCAAAGAAAGTAAACCAGCTGGAAGCTACAACTAATATTTTTTTTGGTTTTTCTAGCACACAAGAAAAAGACTAAGAAAAAGAAATTTAAGCTAAGCATGGACGGTACAATGAAAGAGTGTGAGCACTGACAACTAGAATAAGTGTGTGAACATGAATGTAAAGTCGGTGGGAAACACACACTCCCCCAAGCTTAGGCTTTTGGCCTAAGTTGGTCTATGGCTAGTATTGGCCTAACGGATATCCAAAGTTGTAGTTGGGGTCGTACTAAGATGCAGCAGATGCTGCCTGCTGAGCTGCATCTCGAAGGCGGGCTGCTTCCGTCATGTTATAATGGGCATTTGCCTCCTCCATAGTTATAGTGTACCTTCCCTTTTCCTGAAAGTTAAACAAAGTAGGGGCAGGAAGAACAATAGGGATGGCATGTTGTCTGTTAAAGATTAGTCGATATTTGAGAGTTTGATTATCCCACTCTATAAACCGATGATTAGCCATAGCATTACAGTCTAAATAGGCAGGACGTGATGGTTCATCATACGGGTGCACATACACACCAAGATAGCGGGCTATGCGAGTAGCATAGATCCCACCAAATAAATATCCATACAAACCATTATGGTGTAGTCTACGTGCACCAATTGCTCCTAAGTTATATTGCCTATCACCTAGTACAGCACTCCCGAGGACGCTAAGATCAGGGACACACATGTGACAAGCCTCATCTTTACCATTTATGCATCTGCCGATAAAGAGAGCAAAGTAATGAGTAGCAGGAAAATGTATGCTCCCCGTGGTGGCTTGTGTGATGTCTTTGGATTCTCCCACTATAATACTAGCAAGGAATTCTCTAAATTCAGATTTACGAGGATCACTCATACTGCCCCACTGTGGGAGCTTGCAGGCTACATTAAAATCCTCTAAGTCCATGGTATAAGATTTATCATAAAGACCAAACAGGACAGTGTGAGAATTACGTGAAGATGAAAATTTAAACCTTCTCACAAAGCTATCAGTTAAGCCACGGTATTGGAGAAACTTATCTTGCATGAAGTCGTCGAGGTCAGCGTTGCGCACATATGCGTAAAATTCATCTTTGATACCCGCTTGACCCATAAATTCATCTGATGACCATTCACAAGGCTGCACATCAGCGTCCCTCGGTGGTTCATCGTCTGGCTCACGGAACGCGGGCCTCGGTTCTTGCTTCCTTGAAGGACCACCTTGGAAGTTTCTCCTAGACATTTTTCTGAAATTTTCTGAAATTTTTATTAATTCACAATAAAAGTTAACCAAACTCAACAAGATTGATAGCAACAACTCCTATAAGTGCCTAGAGGCTATATCATGCATTAGAACTACTTTGGACCAAGAAAAATTGACATGCAAGCTCAAGAACAAGGTCACCACAGCAGCACAAATTTGCAACAAATAAAGCACTAGAACAAAAACTAATTGCACCAATGGAGAAGTCACATACCAAGGAACAGTCTCCCCAAACAGTTTGGTGAATGGTGCTTTGAGCAAGGAGATCGAAAATGGCAGCAAAATGGGCTCGAACTCGGGTTTGAGCTGGTTGGGGATTTTTTTGGGAGGAAGAAGAAGAGCATGGGTGAAAGGATAAATGAAGGGGGGCCACGTGGGGCCCTCGAGGCAGGGGGCGCGCCCTAGGCAGGGGGCGCGCTCTATGCCCTCGAGGCCACGTGCTGGCTCCCCTCGTTGTGTGTTCAGTGCCATATTTTCTTAAATATTCTAGAAAAAATCATATTTCATTTTCATGGCACTTGGAGAACTTTTATTTTCGGGATATTTTTTTATTGTACGGATAAGTCTGAAAACAGACAGATAATGATATTTTTTTTGTTTTATTTAACCTAATTAACAGAAAGTAAAAGGAGGGTACAGTAGGTTTGTGCTACCTAGATTCACCTATCCCATGTTCATCAAAAGGAATCCAGTAACAAGGTTGATCAGGTCTTGTTAATAAACTCTTTCTGAGTAACATGGAACCGGAGAATTTTCGAATAACACTATGTTACCTCAATGGGGATATGTATGTCCCCAACAATAAGTATGTCATATGCCTTCTTGATAGTAGGAATAGGAAACTGAAAACCTCCAATAGTAATAGTCGAAGTTTTTCTCTATGAACCTGAGGTTGTTTCCTCGGAAAGTGTATCGTATGCTCATTACCATTGACATGAAAAGTGACATTTCCTTTATTGCAATCAATAATAGCCCCTGCAGTATTCAAAAAAGGTCTTCCAAGAATAATAGACATACTATCATCCTCGGGAATATCAAGTATAACAAAGTCCGTTAGAATAGTAACATTTGCAACTACAACAGGCACATCCTCACAAATACCGACATGTATAGCAGTTGATTTATCAGCCATTCACAAAGATATTTCAGTAGGTGTCAACTTACTCAAGTCAAGTCTACGATATAAAGAGAGAGGCATAACACTAACACCGGCTCCAAGATCACACAAAGCAGTTTTAACATAGTTTCTCTTAATGGAGCAAGGTATAGTAGGTACTCCTGGATCACCTAATTTCTTAGGCATTCCACCCTCAAAAGTGTAATTGGCAAGCATGGTGGAGATTTCTACTTCAGGTATCTTTCTTTTATTGGTAATAATATCTTTCATTTACATAGCATATGGGTTTGTTTTAAGCACATCAGTTGAACGCATACGCAAAAATATAGGTCTAATCATTTCAGCGAAGCGCTCAAAATCCTCATCATCCTTTTTCTTGGATGGTTTCGGAGGAAAAGGCATGGGTTTCTGAACCCATGGTTCTCTTTCCCTACTGTGCTTCCTAGAAACAAAGTCTCTCTTATCATAACGTTGATTCTTTGATTGTGGGTTATCAAGATCAACAGCAGGTTCAATCTCTACATCATTATCATTACTAGGTTGAGCATCATCATGAACATCATCATTAATATTATCACTAGGTTCATGTTCATTACCAGATTGTGTCACAGCATCGGAAACAGATATATCATTGGGATTCTCAGGTGGGGGAGCTACACGTTCACTAGAAGCATGCAAGGTTCTATCATTTTTCTTTTTCTTCTTCTTAGAAGAACTAGGTGCATCAAAATTAGCTCTCTGAGAATCTTGCTCAATTCTCTTAGGGTGGCCTTCAGGATACAGAGGTTCCTGAGTCATTTTACCACCTCTAGTAGCAACTCTAACACCATAGTCATTATTCTTACTATTTAATTCATTGAGCAAATCATTTTGAGCCTTAAGTACATTCTCTACTTGAGTGGTGACCATGGAAGCAAGTTTACTAATAAGTTTCAGTTCACTTTTAGTGCTAGACAGATAATCACTCAAGTGTTCAATCATATGAGCATTGTGTTGTAATTGTCCACCAACATAAGCATTGAAGTTTTCTTGTTTCACAATGAAATTGTCAAACTCATCTAAGTATTGGCTAGCAGACTTATAACGAGGAATATCACTTTCATCAAATATATAAAGAGAATTTACCTTTACTACCTGTGTCGGGTTATCAAGACCATGTATTTCTTCAATAGGCAGTAAATTCTTAACATCTTCATCTTTAATACTTTTTTCTTTCATAGATTTCTTTGCCTCTTGCATGTCTTCAGGACTGAGAAATAGAACACCTCTTTTCTTCGGAGTTGGCTTAGGGGCGGGTTCAGGAAGTGTCCAATTATTTCCATAGGCTAGCATATTATTCAATAGTAATTCAGCTTGTTCCACTGTTCTTTCCCTGAAAACACAACCAGCACAACTATCCAGGTGGTCTCTGGAAGCATCGGTTAGTCCATTATAAAAGACATCAAGTATAGCATGCATCTCAAGAGGATGATCAGGCAAAGCATTAAGTAACTGGAGAAGCCTCCCCCAAGCTTGTGGGAGACTCTCTTCTTCAGTTTGAGCAAAGTTATATATTTCCCGTAAGGCAGCTTGTTTCTTATGAGCGGGAAAATATTTAGCAGAAAAGTAATACATCATATCCTGGGGACTACGCACACAACCAGGATCAAGAGAATAAAACCAAGTCTTAGCATCACCCTTTAACGAGAAAGGAAATAGCTTAAGGATATAATAGTAGCGGATCTTTTCATCATTGGTAAACAGGGTGGCTATATCATTCAACTTGGTAAGATGTTCCACAACAGTTTCAGACTCATTGCCATGGAAAGGATCAGATTCAACCAAAGTAATTAACTCAGGATCAATAGGGAATTCATAATCCTTATCAGTGACACATATAGTTGAAGTAGCAAAAGCAGGGTCATGTTTCATTCTAGCATTCAAGGACTTTTCTTCCAGCTTAGCTAATAATTTCTTAAGATCATATCTATCATTGCAAGAAAGAAAGTCTCTAGCAGTTTCTTCATCCATAACATAACCCTCAGGCACAACATGCAATTCATATCTATTGGGAGTAGTTTCATCATCACTTTCATAAATATCATCAACATTTGCACTCTCCCTAACTTTAGCAATTTGTCCATCTAGAAATTCACCTAGTGGCACAATATCAGGCATAGAGGTAGTTTCATCATACATAGCAGAAGTAGCATCATCAAGAACATACGACATATCAGATTCAATAGCAGGAGTAGGTGTCGCAAGTTTACTCATAACAGAAGGAGAATCAAGTGCAGAGCTAGATGGCAGTTCCTTACCTCCCCTCGTAGTTGATGGTAAGATCTTGGTTTTTGAGTCCTTAAAATTCTTCATAGTGATAAGCAGATATAAATCCCAAGTGACTTAAAGAATAGAGCTATGCTCCCCGGCAACGGCGCCCGAAAATAGTCTTGATAACCCACAAGTGTAGGGGATCGCAACCGTTTTCGAGGGTAAAGTATTAAACCCAAATTTGTTGATTCGACACAAGGGGAGCCAAAGAATAATCTTAAGTATTAGCAGCTGAGTTGTCAATTCAACCACACCTGGAAACTTAGTATCTGCAGCAAGATAGTTTAGTAGCAAAGTAATATGATAGTGGCGGTAACAACAATAAAAGTAAAGATTGTGTTTTTGTAGTTTTTGTGATAATAGAGACGGAAAAGTAAATAAGCAACTAGCAATATAGGTAAAGCTCGTAGGCATTGGATCGGTGATGGGAAATTACGTCGGATGCAATTCATCATGTAGAAGTTATAACCTAGGGTGACACAGAACTAGCTCCAATTCATCAATGCAATGTAGGCATGTATTCCGAATATAGTCATACGTGCTTATGGAAAAGAACTTGCATGACATCTTTTGTCCTACCCTCCCGGGCAGCGGGGTCCTATTGGAAACTAAGGGATATTAAGGCCTCCTTTTAATAGAGTACCAGACCAAAGCATTAACACATAGTGAATACATGAACTCCTCAAACTATGATCATCACCGGGAGTGGTCCCGATTGTTGTCACTCGGGGTTGCATGATCATAACACATAGTAGGTGACTATAGACTTGCAAGATAGGATCAAGAACACACATATATTCAGGAAAACATAATAGGTTCAGATCTGAAATCATGGCACTCGGGCCCTAGTGACAAGCATTAAGCATACCAAAGTCATAGCAACATCAATCTCAGAACATAGTGGATACTAGGGATCAAACCCTAACAAAACTAACTCGATTACATGATAGATCCCATCCAACCCATCACCGTCCAGCAAGCCTATGATGGAATTACTCACACACGTCGGTGAGAATCATGGAATTGGTGATGGAGGAAGGTTGATGATGGCGATGGCGACGATCTCCACTCTCCGCAGCCCCGAACGGACTCCAGATCAGCCCTCCCGAGAGAGATTAGGGCTTGGCGGCGGCTCCGTCTCGTAAAACGTGATAATTCCTTCTTCTTGAATTTTTTCTCCCCGAAACGGAATATATATAGGACATGGGGATACGTCGGTGGAGCATCGGGGGGCCCTCGAGGCAGGGGGGCGCACCCTGGGAAGGGGGACGCGCCCCGATCCTCGAGGACAGGCCGTGCCCCCCCGGTGTGGATCTTCTTGCAGGTATTTTTTATATTTTCTGAAATAATTCTCCGTTGATTTTCAGGCGATTCCGAGAACTTTTTATTTCTGCACAAAAACAACACCATGGCAGTTCTGTTGAAAACAACATCAGTCCGGATTAGTTCCATTCAATTCATGCAAGTTAGAGTCGAAAACAAGGGCAAAAGGGTTTGGAAAAGTAGATACGTTGGAGACTAACCAAACCCTAGCCTAGGGTCGGGACTCGGGAGGAAGAGACGGAGGGGAAGGGGCACGGGTGGGTGGGGATGTGAGGGGGACTCGCTCTCGGTTCATCCATTTTTTTGTCTGAGGGACATCGCTACATTTTTTGTTCGCTTTTTTTTTGTTCGAGGGGCCTCGCTATGTGGTCTTGGTCTGTTTTTTTGCATGCACTAGGTGCAACGGCATCGCTACCACAGAGGTGGAGGAGGACGAAAAACCCGATGAAGGTGGAACGAAAAAAACCCGGAATGGAGACTATCAACTGCTCCATTAGGAGTAGAGATTATTTATTTACTAATTAATGTGATTGTGTGATTTTTCTTAAAATCAATTATTTGTTTTCTAATTAATGTGATTGAGTGATTTAAGGTAAGGTTAATTAATTTAGATTTGATCTTTAGAGATAGTTCGTGATTGATTCTACATTACTAAATAACTTGCGCCAGTATGGAAAGTTCTGATCTGTACAGATTTCTTTCGTTGTTTGAGAGGGTGATGCGAAAATAAACCGATGAAGTGGGGGGAGGGGACGAAAAAAAATCTACGAAAAAAAACCAGGGAAGGTGGGAGGAGGGAAGGAAAAAAATCATGGTAGGTGGGACGGAAAATAACCACGGAGACTACCAAGTGAGACATTAGGAGTAGAGATTAGTAGGGGTAGGGGTATATAGATATAGAAGTATAAGGAAATATGTTCGTGTATTTCAACTGAAGACAAACCAAGTACGGCTTGTGTAGACATGGCAAATATCTCAAGCACTTGATAGACCCTGCTTGTAACACCCCGGATGTAAAACCTTCCTTATATGGCAATATAATCTTCGTTGACTTAATCCACTTCATTCTGGGCTCTTCCTTCATTTCGGGTTTCTTCGTTTTGCCGTGTGCATGTGTGCATATCATCCATGTCATGTCATCATGTGCATTGCATTGCATTCGTGTTGTCACTTGCACCCGGTCATGCTCGTCTCTTCCCGTTGTCCGTTTCGAGTTCCGACACTCACACACGTGCCCGTGGCACCTCCGAGTCCTTCTTTCGCAAGTGGTCGTAGAACGTTCTCGGAACGAGGTGAGACTTTTCGTACGTTGTTGTTTTAGTATGTGGAGACCGCCTGTCAAGTTTCGTCGCGTTTGGAGGTCGTTTGATACTCCAACGGTTAACCACGTGGGCTAAAAGCCTCTCTCTCTTTTGGCCCAACACCCCTCCACAACAACCCACTAGCCCAGCACAAGCACCTACATCCTCTCGGTTGTTGGATCGTGATCGTGTGGGCGAAAACCGCACCTCATTTGGACACTCCTAGCTCCCTCTACCTATAAAAAGGCATCTCTCCCCTGGATTTCGGGCAAAACCCTAGCCGAGCTCCTCTATCCGCCGCTGGACGTGTCCGCCCCGCCACCGCGGCCAATCCCGAGCCGCCACGTGGAGCCGCCGGCCTCCACTCCACCGCGCTCCGTGCCAGGCCCGGGGATCCCATCCGGGGCCCGCCCGGCCCGGCCACCGCAGCGGCCGCAGGCGCGAGCACCCCGCTCGCCCCGTTCCAACCGCGCCAAGCTGGCCCCGCCACCGTCGGCCGCGTCGCCGTCGCCGGCCGGCGCTACCACGCCTCGCCGCCGACCACTCCGGCGCCGACCGCGCCTCCAGCCACCGCCACGCGCGCCGGTACCCCCGCCGCTCCTCGGCACCGGCCGGCCCGCCGCTGGTGCTCCCTCCATCGCCGTCGCCTCGCCATCTCTGCCGGCTCCGGCGAGGGTCCCGCGCCGCCATCCCGATCCGGATCCAGAAGTTGGATCAGATCCACCCGCCGGCAAACAAAACGGACCCGCTCTGCCCGGATCTCTCCATCCCGCGTTGACTTTCGCGGAGGTAAAATTCCACTAAGTCCCTGGATCCGTTAAATTTCTTGCCCTCTTCATCATGTGGTAACTCCGTGCTCGTAGCTTCGTTTCGCGCATATGATATATCGAAATGTTTGTCTCGTCATGCTCTACATGTTAGTATCTGTTACATGCATGTTAGGGTTCATATAGATGTCTAAATATTCGTTGCAAGAGTGCTTCATGATGTAACTGTTTCAGCACTTGTTGTCTGTGTAAATTTGTTGGCATGTTCGTGAGCTAGTAACTTTGTGCATGTTGGTCCAAATGGAGTGTATGATATGTACAGATGTTCGTCTTGTGATGCTCTTCATGATGGATGAATTTGCATACATGTTAGGTTGCATTATGCCATGATTATCTCTGTTGTAAAAATGCATGTGGCTGATAAGTTTCTGAACTTTTTATGAGATGATGTTTTGTCTTGTTTGTGTATATTAATCCATGTGTCATATGAGCTAGGTGTAAACATGTGTTTTGCTCATTGGAATGTGCTCTACATGATAGATTTATTTTCATGCCATGATATGTCTTGAGAAGAGTGCAACAAGCTTGTTAACATGCCATCGTGATGATAAATTTCTGCTAAGTGTGAATCTGTTAATTTTTATGCCATGTTTCCATGATGCCACCGTCTTTGTTGTGCATGGTTAGAGTTGTCCAGTGGGTGTTACTTGATGTATATGTTATGATCTAGCTATCCATGCTCTTTTTTACCATGATGCCTTGTTGTAGCTTGTTGTTTTCATGCTCTCAAGTTGCTATAAAATGTTTCTGTCAGCCTGTTATCAGCAAGTTCAGTTTTGCCATGTGAATAGCTAGTGTTCTATGCATCCTATGACCATGTTCTTGCCATGACTAGCTTCACAAACATGTCTTCTTGCTGTGGGTTACATTCACATGTCATGATATGCTTTGGATTGAGTTGCATAAGCTTGCAAACATGCCTACTTGTCGTTGTTATTGCCATGCCCAGATTTTCACTAAGTGTGGATAAACTTTTGCACTTTTTCCATGCTGTTTGTGACATCTTCTAGTATGTTGTGGAAGTAGCCATGTGGTTATTCTGGAAGAGAATGTTGTGTATGTTATTGCCATGCCTTTTTCTTGCTTATTGGAGTGTTGTAGCATACTTAAACTTGGTCACTTAGTGTGCAACTTGCTGTTTTTGGCAGATTGCATCGTGTAGTGTTTTGCTTGTCGTTTGCAAACCGTGCATCCGTTTCCCATGATCTTTATATCGTTTTCGACCAAAATCTTCCCCTCTACCCAGTGGCATACTTGGTTACCCAAGATGAAGCCATTTCCATCATCTTCTCCTTTAGGCTCAAGAGCATCCTCATGCATACGCACATCATACTTGCATCCTATGTCATGTGTTGCATCATGTCGATTGTGCATTGCACCGTGATTGATCTTGTACCGTTGTTGTGCTCTTGTGTTGGGTAGAGCTGGGAGCCGATACCGAGTTCGAGGATCTTGTCGAGACTGAGTTCGAGGAGCCGTCTTACCATTCCACCGACGACTTACCAGGCAAGATGACTATTCCCCGATATCACCTCTATCCTTGCCTATGCTAGTTGTCTCGCTCTTTAGCTATGCCTCGATGCCTATTCCTGTTTGTGAGCCTCTTATTGTTGCCATGAAACACTCTAACTGCCTTCCTAGCAAACCGTTGATTGGCTATGTACGCTTTTGCTAAGCCCCTCTTATAGCGCTGTTAGTTGCAGGTGAAGTTTGAAGATCGCTCCATGTTCAGACTTGTTTTATTGCAATAACACAATATTATCTTAAGCAAATTAATGCACATATATATTGGTAATGGGTGGAAAGCTTGGCCTTCTGCTTGGTGTTTTGTTCCACTCATGCCACCTTAGGACCCGATAAACCGGTGTTATGTTCCTTGATTTTTGCGTTCCTAACACGGTTGGGGTTCATGGCCCCCCCTTGATAATTCGCAATGCTTAAAGCTTTTCCAGCAAGGCCCAACATTGGTACTACATTTTCCTAACAACTAAAAACTTACATAGGGAGTTATAAACCTGATTTCTTAATCAACAACCCGGGCCAGTGCTCCTCATGAGTGTTGGTCCAACTGGCCGGACTGCAGGGCCGCCTTGGGGAAACACGAGATATCTGGTATTTTCCTGTAGGCTGTCCCATCCGGTCGTGGCCTGAGATGGGATACGCGCGGCTACTATCAGGGTGTTGGCACGCCGGGAGGTCTTGCTGGATTAGTTTTACCTTTGTCAAAATATCTTGAGCACGGGATCCGAGAATACTTGGGTCTTCCTACTTTGGAGTTGCGACTCCGCAGATCGTGAGCTTGTGATGGGCTAAGTTGGGACACCCCTGCAGGGTTTGAACTTTCGAAAGTCGTGCCCGCGGTTATGTGGCAGATGGGAATTTGTTAATCCGGTTGTAGATAACTTGACACCATATCTTTAAAAATACACTACCTGTGTGAGTAACCGTGATGGTCTCTTTCTGAAGGGCTTCGGGAAGTGAACACGGTGCGGTCATGCATGAACATGACTAGCTAGGATCACTTCTTGATCAACTTGGCGACCGTTGGCACATATTCTCTTCTCGCTCTGAATTCGTAAGATAGTTTCTTAGTTCTTGTTGCAAACACTTTACTACCTCTCCACACCTAAGGTTTTGTTAGTTTTGATACCCGGGAATGGGACTGCTGAGTCCTTGTGGCTCACAGATTACTACACACACCAGATGCAGGTACAACCGAGTATGATGCAGGAGATGGATCAGAACTTCACTGGGAGTTCGATGAAGAGCGTGGTCATTACTATGTATTGTATCCCGACGATCAGTAGTGGTTCCAACTAGGGGCGATCAGGCCTTGTGTTTCGTGGTATCTTTTCTCGTTTGGTTTTCGTCCGTAGTCGGACCCTGTGTTATTTGGATGAATGTATGTTATTGTAATCATTGTGTGACGTGGCGAGTGTAAGCCAACTATCTTTTACTCTTTCATCCCTGAACTTTTACATGAGAGGTGCAAATATACCACGCTTGAGATCATTCCAGAATGCGCTTATGTCTCTAAGTCGTGCCTCGACACGTAGGAGATATAGTCGCATCCCGGGCATTACAAGTTGGTATCAGAGCTTTCTCCGACCTAGGAGCCCCCTGATTGATCGAATCGCTGACGGTTGAGTCTAGGCACACACAAAAATGTTTTGAGTCCTATATATATATATATATATATATATATATATATATATATATATATATATATATATATATATATATATATATATAGGGTGGGTCTATTCTCATAACACCCCTTAAGACCTTATTCTCCTAACAAAACCCTTATTCTCATAACACCCCCTCCCTACGCACCTCCTAGCGCGGGAGCGCCCCGGCCGCCGGCGGAAAGCGGCGTCCCCCTCCCTCCCCGCCTCCTAGCGCGGGAGCGCCCCGGCGGCCGGCGGCCAGCGGCGTCCCCCTCCCTCCCCGCCTCCTAGCGCGGCAGCGCACCGGCGGCCGGCGGCGTCCCCCTCAGCCGCCACGCGCTCTCGGGCGAGATCCCGCCCTTCCTCGGCGCCTTCCCCTGGCTCCGCCTGCTCGACCTCTCCTACAACACCTTCTCCGGCGAGATCCCGCCGGGCCTCTGCGACCCCCGCCCCCGCCTCCGCTACGTCTCGCTCGCCCATAACGCGCTCCAGGGCGCCGTCCCGCCCGTCATCGCCAACTGCTCCCGCCTCGCCGGCTTCGACCTCTCCTACAACCGTCTCTCCGGTGACCTCCCCGACCAGATTTGCGCGCCGCCGAAGATGAACTACATCTCCGTCCGGAGCAACGAGCTCCCCGGCCGCATCGACGGCAAGCTCGACGCCTCCCGCAACATCGACCTGCTCGACGTCGGGAGCAACCGATTCTCCGGCGCCGCGCCCTTCGGCCTCCTGGGCCTCGCCAACATCACCTACTTCAACGTCTCCTCCAACGCCTTCGACGGCGAAATCCCCAACATTGCCACCTGCGGCAGCAAGTTTTCATACTTCGACACGTCGGGGAACCAGCTCGCCGTCCCGGTCCCGGAGAGGGTGGTGAATTGCCGCAACCTGAGGGTGTTGGATTTGGGGGCGAATGCTCTTGCCGGAGACATACCGTCGGTGATCAAGACTAATGCAGTTCATTTTGTGTTTTTTGTTTATTTTGTTCTCGTAGTCCTGGGAGATTGAAGGATTGCCTCTGATTCCCTCTTCCTTTCTTGCAGTTCGTTGTTTGCTTCACTGAAAGAAATTAACCGCGTCGTTGGAGAAGATGAGCTACACATGACCCCCGTGCAGTTTGGCCACCGAGAATTCGGTGGGTCTTTAGTTTATAGCAGCAGTACACTGGAGCTTTGTTGTTGTTAAAGAAGTCCACTGTAGTCATCAACCAGAGCTCGGAAAAAACAACATATACATACAAAGTTTCCTCGTTCACTTTCCTCGTGGTGCACATCAGAAAATGTCATATTTTTAATATGTAGCTCACTGTCCTCCCTTGGGGTAATTTTGGTTGTTGTTGCTGCAGTGCAACACACCTCTTCATGACAACAGTGTATGTAATATGCTTGTCTGTAATATGTAGCGTGCAAACAACAAATGCAGTCCTCTCGCATGTTTTTTCAAACATGCAGTTCACCATTTTCAAAAACTGCTATTAAACCGTGCGGAATCTCGAAAAGTGTTCAACATGGCGAAGTTGCGTCTACTCCATAGCTTTTCAACGGTATATTACACGCATAATTCCGATAACGGTTAAAAAACTAGAGCAAAAAAGGTACCGAAAAAACAACACGTACAGTTTTTTCAAACATGCAGTTCACTGGTCTAAAAAACAAACAAATGCAGTGCACTTTGGTCTAAAAAAAGTCCATTGCAAAGGACTCTTTGAAGCTCACTTTGTTCTCTCACGAAGTTGGCCATAAAAAAACCTTTGTGGTTCACTTGGTGATCCAAAAACAAAAACATATCGGAAAGCAGCTCACTTCTCAACACGCGTAAAAAAATTAATTAGTACGAAAAAAGACAACAGGAAATCATGAGGTTCACTTTTGGTAGTGTTCTGCTTCACTTTCGGGAGTGTTGCGGTCCACTTTCCTTCGAAAAAAAAGTTGGAAAAAAGACAACAAAACTCCTCTGAGAAAAATCTACGTCCAACAAAATAAATCATGAGGTTCGTTTGACTGTCTGATGCAGTGCGTTCTTCAGTTTGAAGCAGTGCGCTTTTCTGTCCGATGCAGTGCACGCGTCGATTTTGTTGTCGCGAAAAACAGAGTTTCCGCGTTTTTGTAATTTCAAAACTGCTCTTAAACCATAATGAATTAGAGGGAGTGTTCTACATGAAAAAGTAGCGCCTCTATGATATCGTTCCAACGGTGTATCATTTGGATCATTTCGACCAACGTTTTGTAAAAAATTCACGAAAAAACGGTCGCTGCCCTTCGTAGTCAGCCGCACGATTTTCAAATTTAACTAATAACCGTAAGGAATCTCAAAAACATTTCAACATATGAAAGTTGCGCCTCGTTCGTAGCTTTCCAACGGTATATTACACGCCTTGTTTCGACAAACGGTTAGAAAACTGGAGTCAAAACAGTACCGAAAATTTGAAAAAATTCGAAAAACACAATTCCGCGATTTAGTAAATTCAAAACTGCTCTTAAACCGTAGCGAATTAAAAAAAATAGATATGAAAAAGATGCGTGCCGACGATACCTTTCCAACGGTGTATTATACGTTTCATTCCGACAAGCGGTTTAGATAAAAAACGCAAAAAAAGGCTCGCTGCCATTCGTTGTGAGCCGCACGATTTTCGAAACTGCTCTTAAACTATGAAGAATTTTGAAAAGTGTTCAACATGGCGAAGTTGCGTCTACTCCATAGCTTTTCAACGGTATATTACACGCATAATTCCGATAAACGGTTAAAAACACGCATAATTACACGCATAATTCAAAGGTACCGAAAAAACAACACGTGCAGTTTTTTCAAACATGAAGTTCGCTGGTCTCTGTGGTGCGGTGCGTATAGCTTTCCAATGTAGTATTACAATGCAGTTCGGAAGTGTTATGAGAATATTATTCTCATAATGTTATGAGAATAGACCGGCTGTATATATATATATATATATATATATATATATATATATATATATATATATATATATATATATATATATATATATATATATATATATATATATATATATATATCGGAGAGTAGGATTTCTTTTTACTCGTCATCCCCTTCATCGCAGGACTCCTGACGTTGTTTTATCTTCACTATTCTCAAAATTTCACCAATTTTTTTTTAGGATCACGCGGGTATTGTTTGGATTGTTCTGATATCTTTGTGACGAGAACATTGTTCTCGATGCCTCCTATCATTTAGGTGTTGTGGCAGTGTTCCAGAGAGTTGAGCTTCGAGGTGTTGTCGTCACAAATGTATCGTAGCGGTTCTAGAATACCAAAGGCGACCGACATCGAAAACTCTTCTATGCATGTCTGGTGGTGAGATAACCCCGACGTCACCTAGTACTAGGGAGATAGTTCGGGAGTATTGCCATAGCTAGTATAGCGGATGTGTTTCGAAGGTCCGAGGTAAACAGTTTCCGAAGATGACTGGTTATGTGTTGACGGATGGATACAACTGGATGTAGGTTTAGAGTTAAGTGCGTGGTGCTTCCCCTGTATCCCCAACACCAGATTGCATAACCGGAAAGGTTCGGGAATTAATAGGTGGGTTTCAAGTAGCTCGTAGGTAATCTTCCAACGGGTGCATGGTATGAGGTTTGGGGTTCTACATCTAGTGAAGAGGTTTCATGGGCGATGTTCCAACTGGGATTTGCATCTTAAAGGATTCTTGGCTATGCTGATTCGGTGATTGCAAGGCCCTTTGTAACACGTGCCATGGGGCATTCAGCACGAACATATGGGACGAAACCTCTATTATGTATTTGTTCCATCTGTACCTTGTTGTTTTTATTCTATCATTTTGTTCTCGCAAGTGGCTTCTCGACAAGTTGTTGTACCATTAAGCTATGGAATTCATTCGTTCAATTTTTGTTTGAATGTTCATTGTGAAGACTATATGTTGCAAATATCTAGCCATTGATTCAGCTTATCTATTATTTGCTTCAATGGCTAACAATTGTCATCATCTTCAGGATGGCACCTAAGAAAGTTCCCAACCAGAACCCAGAGGGTGAAGAAGAGCGTCCTCCTTCCCCTCCTCCTCCGTCCGAGGCATGGAGAGCGATTATAGAGGCAACCAACCAAAACACTGAGATGCTCATGCAAATGATGCAGAGTTTCCAAGCCAATCAAGCAAATCAAGGCAATCAAGGGA
Organism: Secale cereale; assembly: GCA_902687465.1. Classification (NCBI taxonomy): domain Eukaryota; kingdom Viridiplantae; phylum Streptophyta; class Magnoliopsida; order Poales; family Poaceae; genus Secale; species Secale cereale. The sequence continues at coordinate 36,856,880 of LR738713.1, read as the reverse complement.
ACCAAGGCCAAGGAAATCTGTTCAATCAACCTCACTTTGCGACTCTGAACCAATTCCTGGCAAATTAGCCCAAGTCTTATAGTTACTGTGTGGACACGTTAGATGCTGAAGATTGGATCACAGACATCAAGAAGAATTTTGAATGCAGTAACGTCAGACTTGACGATTATGTCAAGTTTGCCGCTTTCCAACTCAAAGATCAAGCTGCAGATTGGTGGCAACAATGCAAAGACTCCAGAGGTGGTCGTGAGATCTCGTGGACTGACTTCTGCCGCGATTTCCGTTCTCATCACATTCCTACTAGTGTCATTGACGGCATGCGTGAGCAATTCCGCAACCTGAAGCAAGGCACCATGTCCGTCTACCAATACAATGTCAAGTTCTAGAATCTTGCCCATTATGCTAAGCAAGACATCCCCGATGCAAGAGAAAAATCTACCAGTTCTGAGGTGGTCTGAAAGATGAACTCCAACTTGCACTCACTTTGTTCGAGCCAGATGAATTTGATCAATTCTATAACATGGCTCTCAAGCAAGAGGCAGCTCAGCTCAAGTGTGAAGCTTCCAAAAAGAGGATAAGAGATGTTGTTCACTCCTCCTCTTCCTCTCAAGTGGTTGCCAAGCAGCAGAAGTTCTGGCTACCGCCTCCTCTAGTACTCCGTCCTCCAAGCAACAACAAGCACTCAGGTGGTCGTGGATTCTCCCACCCACCCAACCCAAGCAACCAGTCCAAGCCTCAGTTCCAAGCTCCAAGACCAAGCGGTCCTTATCATCGGCCACTTTCAGAAGTTACGTGCAACAAGTGTGGCCAGAAGGGTCACTATGCAAACAAGTGTACTCAAAGGTGCCTTCCGCCTCCTCCACCTATCAGCAATGCTATTTTCAAAGCACAATCCCATGCATGCAATAGTGAACCTGATGAATGCAGCTCAAGCAGATAAATCTTCTGATGTGATAATTGGTAATCTTCCTGTTAACTCAATTCCTGCAAAAGTCTTGTTTGATTTCGGTGCATCACTTTCCTTCATGTCATGTCCATTTGCATCCAAGCACAACGTGGGCACAGTGGCTTTACTAAAGGAGTTATTAATTATTTCTCCAGGTAAACACATGACTTCCAACTCAGTGGCTCCGGATATATCTATTCATATGGGTGACTATAGTTTTCTGGTTTTCCCGGTTATTCTCGGTAACTCGGACATTGATCTTATTCTTGGGATGGATTGGCTCTCTAAGAATGATGCAAATATCGATTGTGCAAACAAGGAGGTCAAGCTAACTCATCCTGATGAAGACGTGTGTGACGACCCCGGCTTAATCGTGCACTAATCATACACGCAAATGCACACGATCAAGCCTAAGGACTCACGTGAAGGAAATCACAGCACAACTCTAAAACATAAATAAATACATACAAGTCATATATTACAAGCCAGGGCCTCGAGGGCTCGAATACATAACATGATGTCATACACATAGTCAGCGGAAGCATCAGATGTCTGAGTACAGACATATAGCACAAGTTCAGATAGGCCTCATAGGAGGCGGGGCAAAATAAAAGCTACGATCGAAAAGGCGCGGGCCTCCTGCCTGGGACCTCCGATCCTACTCCTGGTCGTCGTCCGCCGGCTCCTCGTAGTAGTACTCGCCGGCCGGGTAGTAGTAGTAACCCGCCTCGGGCTGGTAGTAGTAGTCGTCGACGGGGGCTGCAGGCACCATGGCTCCGTCGTCTGGTTTAACAAACGGAAAGGACAAAGAGGGTAGCAAGCAACCGTGAGTACTCATCCAAAGTACTCAGCAAGACTTACATCAGATCTATACTAGCAATGCAACATTTTCAAAGGAGGCTTTATTTGGGTGGACTAGACTGCAGAATGCCAGAGAAGAGAGGTGAAAAGCCTAGTCCTGACGAAGACTAGCATCTTCAGCGTCTTGCAGCAATAAAGGGGGAAGCAGAATAGTTTCATAATATAAAGTATTATGTTCTCAGCAATATCATCTTCATATCTCAAGTCACCATGTTCTAGTTGTACCGAAATGGATACAACTCCGAGTGTCCGTTACCGTAGGACAGGCTATCGATAGATTGTTTCTTCCCTGCAGGGGTGCACCAAGTTACCCACCACGCTCGCTTAACTCCGGCCGGACACACCATCAGGTCGTGCCCGCCCTCGGCTAAACCATACGCCGCAACCCGACCGGATACCGCCAGAGAGGATCGAGCACGCCGGACTAATCCTATGCCCCAGGGGTCTGAGCCATCGCCCCGGGCGCTCCGCACGTTGCGAAGCCGATCGGTAGCAGACCTAGCAACCCCTTATACAAGCGCAGTTGCATCCTAAGTCCATTCCGAACAGCCCACTCAATCGCTGACGTCGTGACGACTCCGGCTGATGTATACGACGCAGAGCACCCACTCACACCCACGTGGTGGTTAGTGCTATCGGCCCGGAGGCCTCTCGGATCAAATATCCAAATCGCTTAGTGGATTTGGGGGTGCGGCAACGAGCAGAGCCTACGATACTGTTGGCCCCGTCGTCCCGTCTCGAGGACTTGTGACAAGGACTGGAAATGATCCGGCCACGCCTCGTAGTTAACTCGCGGGTACCCTCTCTGGTCACCCGACTTGACAGCTCACACCTCACTTCCAACAGTGTAGTAACAATAAAGTGTCATCAGACGCACGATACCTCTGGCCGCACGCCTTTGTTCCTGGCGACGTCCGGCCTCGGGGATCGATACGTCTTTAAACACGGTACTGTCATCCAGCGTATCCGTGTGGTTTAAATGCCGATGAGGAATCCGAGGAATCACCCTCGTTGGACTCCTAAACGACAAGACCCGATAAGGTGGTACCGGAGGAATCACCCTCGGCAGTATTCACCATAGCGGATGCACGACCAAGCTAAGTCGGAAGTGGGAAGAGGAATCACCCTCGGTAACCCACATCGAGCTAGCCATACTACAGTGACAACATCAGAAGTGAGTTCGGAGGTATCACCCTCGTCACCCGATGTTAACTCTGCGGGGTCGAGCATATTAGGGGGGTTGTGCGGTGCTGTGAAGAAGGTTAGGGGAAGGGGGCTCGATCGGTTGATCGAGGCAAGGGGTACTAAGCGAGGCAACTACGAGAAAGCGGGCCCACAGCAGTGCTACCCAACCTATTCTAAGCATCATATGAACAATGACAGGTATCAACATTTTAACAAAACAGGCTATGCAACAGTAATAGGAGCAACAGCAGTAGCAGCAATTCTAATGCAAGAATAAGAAAGAACAGATATGGGCGATATCGGAAATGCTCAAGGGGGGGTTGCTTGCCTGGTTGCTCGGTGGCAAAGGCAAGGTCGTCGGAGGGGGAACCAATCACCGGGAGGTCGTCAGTCTCGGGATCTGCGACAACGCCGGGCTCTACCGAGAGAGAAGAGGGGGAAGAAACAAATAAATACACAAACATATGCAACACACAGCGTGCTAAGCTAACGTGCAGTGCCGGGTTGCCTAAAAACACGTCTAGGACATATTAGGTATTTTTAAGAAATTGCTTGGATTTATTTTATTAAAGTTGAACACTATTCATTTAATGAAAACAGGCAAAAAGTTCCATGTTCATCATGCTAGGGGCATGTGACAGGTATGAGAAGGGCATATTCGGATTCGTATCGAAATTCTGATCAATTTTCATATATAAATTATTTTCATCAGAGTTATGGTTTAAAAGATATGATTTTTCAAAGTTTATTTGAATTTCTGGAATTATTTAAATTAACAGAAAAGGAATTTATGACGTCATGCTGATGTCAGCATTGCATCAGCGGTCAACAGCCGCACTGGTCAGGTCAAACCTGACCAGTGGGGCCCACATGTCAGCCTCTGTAATTTAAACAGAGTTAGATTAAACTAATCTAAACCTATTAATCTGCTGGACCCCACCTGTCAGTGACTTAATTAGTTAACTAATTAACTTTTAATTATAAAAACGTTTTAATTAGTTTTAACTCGTAGGGGCCCCACATGTCAGTGACTGGGGTTGCCCAGTCAGCAAAGTTGACTGGTCAACCCAGTCAACGGGGCCCTGGGGCCCACGGGCAGTGACCCTGGGGGTGGCCCCAGGTCAGCCTCGCCGGCCAGTGGCGCCGGAGTTGCTCCGGCGACCACTTCCGCGGCGGCTTCTCGCCGGAGCTGATCGGAAAACCGCTACGGTGCTCCGTTTGGTGCGTGGTTAGGTGCGTTCGAACGAGGATGGACTTCCGCATCTAGTGGGGGTGGTGGCCGAGCCTGAGGTGGCCGGAAACGTCGCCGGCGGCGAGCTTTGGCGGAGGTGGACTCGGGCGCTCGTCGGAAACGGCGATGCCGTGGTTGTTAACTCGAACTAGTGGCGTGGGAGAGTTCTACTCGACGAAGAAAAGCTGTTGGACAGGTGCACGTGACCCTTTGGTCACCGGAGCCTCGCCGGCGACGAGGTCCGCGGCGTTGCGTGCGGGCTCGAGCGGCGCGGCTGCTACGGCTATCCAGAGCGAGGAAAACAGAGTGGGAAGGGACGGTGGCTCACCGAGCGGCACGCACACAGGCCCTTGACAGATTAGGAGCTGCAGAGGGGCGCCGGAGACGGAGAAGATCGCCGGAGACCGAAGAGAAGGGGGCAGCAGCTCGCGCTCGATGCAGAGGTTCCCGGCTCCTCCAAACGGCACCGGACGACGTGGTCGAGCACGGCGGAGGTGCTAGACAAGGTGATGGCGACGGTGGTCGACGGTGGCCGCGGGAACGGCGGTCGAACGGCGGCGAGGCTCTCGGCTCCGCCCGGATCTGGAGGGGGAAAGGCGAGGCGAGCGAGGGGAGAGGAGGGGGAATGGATAGGAATGGAGGGGGAGAGGCGCTGGGGCTTGCCCTTATCCCCTCCGGCGCCCTGTGGCGGCAGGTGGCGGCCGGAGCGGCGACGGGCGCGCGGCGGCCAGCGCGCGGCCGACACGGCGACGGAGCAGGTGAGGAAGAAGATGGGCTGGGCTCGGCCCACTGCCAGGTAAGTGGCCTCTGGCCTTTTTTTCCCTTTAATCCTTTTACTGTTTTTCTTTTATTTCAACAGCAGAGGGAAAAGAAAAAGGTAGGGCTAGTAAATGAGGTTTGCAAAAATTGTGAATTGGCCCAAAATCACTTTGCAATAATCCTCATCACCAAAAATTGGTGCGGGCATTTTTGGACTTCTTTTGAATTTTCCAAAAATGGAATAGCATTTTAAGTGCTGTTATGGGCACTGTTTAATGCCCTAGCCCTTTATTTGAGTTGATGGTGATGTTGTTTTTGCTAACAACATTTGTTTGGAAATATTTGCAGCAACATGGACATTTTTCCAAAAATTTTGGAGCAACTTCATTTTGCATTTGAATTTGAATGGAATTTTCAGGGGCAAGTTTTGAGTTGCTTTGAATAACCATGGTGATTACCATTGTAAAAGATCATGACATGGCATGATTAGCAGTTGATCACAGTAGTTAGTACATAGGGGTGTTACAAATTCTCCTCCTCTAAAAGAAATTCTCGTCCCGAGAATTTAGGAGGTAGAAGCAAAGAGGTCGGGGTATTCCGCCCGAAGATTTTCCTCGCGTTCCCAAGTGGCTTCATCTTCAGTGTGATTCGACCACTGCACTTTCAGGAACTTGGTTGTCTTCTGGCGGGTCCGACGTTCAGTTTGATCGAGGATGCGGATCGGATGCTCCTTATAAGAAAGATCATCTTGAAGCTCGAGCATCTCGTGATCCACAGCACGGTGCGGGGACTCCTTGAAAGATCGGCGAAGTTGCGACACATGGAACACATCGTGGATATGAGAGAATTGCGGAGGCAATTGCAACTTGTAAGCCACGGATCCACGTCTATCAACCACGGGAAAGGGACCAATGTAGCGTGGAGCTAACTTGCCCTTGATACCGAAACGGTGCGTGCCCTTCATAGGGGTGACTCGAAGATAAACTTGATCACCGGGATGATAAGTCAGACCCCATCGCTTGCGATCATAGTTGCTCTTCTGGCGGTCTTGAGCCGCCTTGAGATTTTCACGCACGATACGGACTTGCTCTTCGGCGTGTTGAATAATGTCCGGACCAATAACTTGTCGTTCCCCAGTTTCTGACCAGTTCAGAGGGGTTCGACACTTACGTCCGTACAGAACTTCAAAGGGAGCCATCTTCAAGCTTGCTTGGTAGCTGTTGTTATAAGAGAACTCGGCATCTGGAAGAGATTCTTCCCATTTCTTACCGAATGATATAACACAAGCTCGTAGCATATCTTCAAGCACTTGATTGACTCGTTCAACTTGACCTTGGGACTGGGGGTGATAAGCTGAACTCCAACGAATATGAGTTCCCAAAGCTTCTTGAAAACTTTCCCAGAACTTGGAAGTGAACAGGGAGCCACGGTCTGAACTGATCTCCTTCGGAATTCCGTGAAGTGAAACGATTCTGGAGATATACAATTCTGCTAACTGGCTAGCAGTGATAGTCTCCTTGACTGGCAAGAAGTGTGCAACCTTTGAGAGTTGGTCGATGACGACAAGAATGGCATCGTTACCCTTCTGGGATTTAGGAAATCCAGTGATGAAATCCATCTGCACCTTATCCCATTTCCAAAGTGGAATAGGAAGAGGTTGCAGAAGTCCAACAGGCTTCTGATGTTCTGCCTTCACGCGACGACAGACATCGCATTCAGCAACACAACGAGCAATATCCCGCTTCATATTAGGCCACCAGTACCTTTGACGGAGATCACGATACATCTTAGTGCTACCAGGATGAATAGACAGCGGTGTATCATGTGCCTCCTTCATGACCTTGTCAGTCATTAGGTCGAAACGAGTTACCACCATGCGGCCTCGGAAATACAAGGTTCCATCTTCGGATACCGAGAAATCCCTGTATTTCGGAAGATGCAGTTCCTGTTTTATAACATCAACGAAAGGATCTTTGGATTGCGCTACCTTGACAGCCTTCTCAAGATCCGGCTGTATCACAAGGTCATTAAGCGAACCATGTGGAACGATATGCAGATTTAGCTTGCGTAATTCCTCATAAAGACGAGGTTGAGCTCGCTTAACCTTGAGGTTGATGCTGTATGACTTGCGACTCAAGGCATCGGCCATTACGTTAGCCTTGCCAGGGGTATAAGAAATACCACAGTCATATTCAGAAATAGTTTCCAACCATCGCTGTTGGCGGAGGTTAAGATCCGGCTGAGTGAATAAATACTTCAAGCTTTGATGATCAGTATAAATCTCACACCGGTTACCGAGAAGGTAATGTCGCCATAGCTTCAATGCAAAGATCACTGCTGAAAGCTCGAGATCATGCACTGGATAATTCTCTTCATGCGGACGTAGTTGACGCGATGCATAAGCAACTACTCTTCGTTCTTGCATTAGGACACAGCCTAAGCCTTGACGAGAGGCGTCACAATATATCACGAAGTCCTTGCGAGAATCTGGAGGAGCAAGCACTGGAGCAGAAACGAGCTTGTCCTTAAGAGCTTGAAAGCTTTCCTGGCATTTATCTGTCCACTCAAACTTAACGCCTTTGTGAAGCAGATTAGTCAGGGGCTTGGCAATCTTGGAAAAGTTCTCGACGAAGCGACGACAATAACTTGCAAGGCCGAGAAAACTTCTCACTTGCTTGACATTCTTCGGAGGAGTCCAGTCAAGAATAGCCTGAACTCGTTCCGGATTAACAGCGATGCCATCCTTGGAAATTACATGTCCAAGGTAGGTAACTTCAGAAAGCCAAAACTCGCATTTGGAAAACTTAGCATAAAGCTGATGTTCTCGCAGCTTCTCCAGAACAAGGCGAAGATGTTCAGCGTGTTCTTCCTTGTTCTTCGAGAATACCAGAATATCATCCAGGTATACCACGACGAACTTGTCGAGGTAATCCATGAATATGTAATTCATCAGGCGGGAGAAGGTAGCTGGAGCATTAGTCAGTCCAAAAGACATGACAGTGTACTCATAAGAGCCATAGCGAGTAACAAATGCAGTCTTTGGAATATCCTCTTCGCGGACACGGATCTGGTGATAACCCAACCTCAAGTCGAGTTTGGAAAACACCGATGATCCAGCCAGTTGATCATATAAGTCATTGATCCGTGGAAGCGGATACTTATTCTGGATGGTTGCCTGGTTGATAGGTCGGTAATCTTGTACTAGCCTATTCGTACCATCTTTCTTTTTGACGAAAAGGGACGGTGCTCCCCAGGCAGAGGAACTAGGACGGATGAAGCCCTTCTTGAGTGACTTGTCGATTTCCTCCTTAAGCTCGAGGAGATGATGCGGTGGCATCTTGTAAGGACGCTTCGCAATAGGAGTAGTACCCGGCTTCAGGTCAATAACAAATTCGACGGCTCGAGCAGGGGGTATTCCTGGAAGTTCTTCTGGGAAGACATCCGGGAAATCACATACTACTGGTATGTTCTCGAGCCCATCAAGTGGTGAAGCGTTCAATGCATTTAAGGCATAGATTTGAGCTTCGGCATCACGAGCTACACGAGCACGACAACTCACGAGTTGATTGGAGGGGTGCCGAAGACGTACAGTCTTGGTGGCACAATCAATTAGGGCCTCGTGAGCTTCCAACCAATCCATTCCTAGGATAAGGTCGATGCCGCAGGATTTCAGGACAATGGGGTGTGCCTGGAATTTCCTCTTTTCTATCTCTACTACCACATCCGGACAGTATAAGGTAGCGTTGCACTGACCCGCGGAGGTTTGTACGGATAGTGTGTGATGTAGTGCATCTTGTCTAAAGCCATGTTTAAATGCAAATGGTTCCGATATGAAAGAATCAGATGCACCAGTATCAAACAAAACATTAGCAATTACTGAGTTGACAAGAAGTGTACCCATCACTGTGGCTGGCTGTTCTGGGTCTTCACTCAGATTGACGTGGTGAAGCTGACCACCACGGGCATTCAAAGGCCTGGTATTATTGTTGCGCTGCGGAGGAATTCCACGTCCATTGCCACGGCCAGCAGATGGAAGAGCCAGCTGACCCTGAGCTTGCGGACAGTCTTTGGCACGGTGACCTGGACGGCCACACTTGAAGCAGAGTCCACTCTCTGGACGAATCATAGGTGCTCGAGGTGCTGGGACAGCAGGCCTGTACTGCATTGGCGGTGGCGGAGGCAGACGAGGTGCAGCATAAGAAGGCCTGTACACTGGAGCGTTGGGACGATACATGCTCTGTGGAATCCATATGCGGCGCTTCTGAGAAGACGAGCCCGAAGATGAGCCCGACTCGCGAGAGCGCTTAAGAGCATCCTTGTGTAGCTTGAGTCCAGTTTCAACCTGAATGGCCTTGTTCACTAAAGTGGCGAAGTCCGGAAAATCCAGTGCCACTAAAGCAAGCAGAATATCATGATGAAGTCCACGCCTGAACTTCTCTTGGCGTCTTGCGTCAGTAGCGATATCTTCCTCAGCATAACGGGACAATTCAAGGAACTCCCGCTGATAGGCGTCAACTGACTTGTTGCCTTGGACCAGATTACGGAACTCCGTACGCTTGCGGTCGATAACACCCTCAGGGATGTACCGAGCACGGAAGGCAGTCTTGAAGTCTGCCCAGGTGATGACAGTTCCAGCAGGCACGGTGTTCCGGTGAGTGTCCCACCACTGGGCCGCCGGACCCTTCAAGAAATATGTCGCAAACTTGACATGGTTGTCAGGGGACACGGCGGCAGATTCCAGCTCAAAGAAGATATCACGCAGCCAATCGTCGGCATCCAGAGGGTTGACGGCACTGCGAAATACCGTTGGGTTGAGCCGCAGAAATTCTTGCAGAGTGATCGCGGCTGGCTGATGCTGAGCATTGGCGTTTAATTGGGGTATCTGGTTGAGCATACCCTGCAGCACCTGACGTTGCATGTCCAAGGTCTGCATTACGGCAGCCATATATTCTGGTGCCGGAGGCGGAGGCGGAGGTGGAGGGGGATCACCGTTACCAGCCATCCTGATAATCCAACAGGGGTGGTTTAGCGACAAAGATACACGTTGCATGAATTCAACAATGAAGTAAATATGCACGACATAAGGGAAGTGCAATAATTACAACATCATACACATCATGACATACGGGTTCGTACATAGCGTCGGATACAAGCGGGCAGCCTAATGGCGCAAAACCAAAAGCTAGACACAGTAGGCGGCGCGCAGACCGCGGTAAGGAAGTACACAACGAGACATAGCAAAGGCTACATCAACGTCGGAGAAGGGAACTGAAACGGGGTAACTGCAAGTGCGGACGGCGGATCTCGATCGCAGACGGCTCCTGAGCTCCATGTGCACTCTGATGCAGAACCCGGTATCGGTCAGGAAGCAGAGGTCCACGAACTGGCGTGTGACCTCCAACCGCAGGCCACTCGACACCTGGAGGTGTGTTGATCCTGCGCGGGCAAAGGATAGACTGAGGAAGTGTCCCTGCTTGGACAGCCGGTATCAACTGTGTCAACGTCTGGTAGAGAGTGGTCCGAGTGATGGACAACTCAACCGCCAGGGCCCGAGCAGTCCGATCCAGCGCCTGAGTGTGCTGAATCAGAACCTGCGGGTCATAACGTCGACTCTCGTACGGGGCACAGACAGCTGAGTAGTATCCAGTCTCATCTCCAGCAGGTGCATACGGAATGTACCGAAACTCAGAAGCATCCAAGCTATCTCTGTGCTCTCCTCGGAGGCGTGCGACAGCAGCGTAGGCAGCATCATGGACTGCCATCGCAACCGTCACGCCGCTACCGTGGAAGCGGTACAGCTCAGTGTCTGAGTCATCCTGCCGGTCGTAGATACGAACAACAGCATAATACTGCTCCTGGTTGAACTCACGATACTCCTCGTAGACCATGTACTCGGGGTACCAGCGGTAGCCCAGTCTGGTCATGAGAGCGACTAGTATGGCCGGAAACCCAGGGGCATCTCGAGCCCAAGTGCGAAGCACGAGCTGAGTCTCCGGGCGAGGTGGAAACAAAGGATTCATCTGAAAGAAGAAGAATCAGACTTGTCAAGTTCATTATCATCGGAACTTGATAGGAAAGGTTAAACAAACAAATGGAAAGGAATGATTATCAGATTAATCAGATCAATAACAAGAAATCGCACAAATATCCAGCTCTCCGGGTAGAGGTGAGAACGAGAACCTAATGTCGGAGTTAGTTAAACTTAACCCGAATAGACGAGAGATAAGAGTCCCAGAGCATAGATGAGGAATAAAAGAAGCTACACCACCCAAGTGGCGACGTGGGGCCATAAGCCACACAGCCAAGTTAGTAAAACATTTTTTTTTTTTTTTTTTGGACCTCTAGACTCAACTTCGGCCAAGGAGTTGGAAAGGGGGTTCCTACAGGCAGTCGGCTCTGATACCAACCTGTGACGACCCCGGCTTAATCGTGCACTAATCATACACGCAAATGCACACGATCAAGCCTAAGGACTCACGTGAAGGAAATCACAGCACAACTCTAAAACATAAATAAATACATACAAGTCATATATTACAAGCCAGGGCCTCGAGGGCTCGAATACATAACATGATGTCATACACATAGTCAGCGGAAGCATCAGATGTCTGAGTACAGACATATAGCACAAGTTCAGATAGGCCTCATAGGAGGCGGGGCAAAATAAAAGCTACGATCGAAAAGGCGCGGGCCTCCTGCCTGGGACCTCCGATCCTACTCCTGGTCGTCGTCCGCCGGCTCCTCGTAGTAGTACTCGCCGGCCGGGTAGTAGTAGTAACCCGCCTCGGGCTGGTAGTAGTAGTCGTCGACGGGGGCTGCAGGCACCATGGCTCCGTCGTCTGGTTTAACAAACGGAAAGGACAAAGAGGGTAGCAAGCAACCGTGAGTACTCATCCAAAGTACTCAGCAAGACTTACATCAGATCTATACTAGCAATGCAACATTTTCAAAGGAGGCTTTATTTGGGTGGACTAGACTGCAGAATGCCAGAGAAGAGAGGTGAAAAGCCTAGTCCTGACGAAGACTAGCATCTTCAGCGTCTTGCAGCAATAAAGGGGGAAGCAGAATAGTTTCATAATATAAAGTATTATGTTCTCAGCAATATCATCTTCATATCTCAAGTCACCATGTTCTAGTTGTACCGAAATGGATACAACTCCGAGTGTCCGTTACCGTAGGACAGGCTATCGATAGATTGTTTCTTCCCTGCAGGGGTGCACCAAGTTACCCACCACGCTCGCTTAACTCCGGCCGGACACACCATCAGGTCGTGCCCGCCCTCGGCTAAACCATACGCCGCAACCCGACCGGATACCGCCAGAGAGGATCGAGCACGCCGGACTAATCCTATGCCCCAGGGGTCTGAGCCATCGCCCCGGGCGCTCCGCACGTTGCGAAGCCGATCGGTAGCAGACCTAGCAACCCCTTATACAAGCGCAGTTGCATCCTAAGTCCATTCCGAACAGCCCACTCAATCGCTGACGTCGTGACGACTCCGGCTGATGTATACGACGCAGAGCACCCACTCACACCCACGTGGTGGTTAGTGCTATCGGCCCGGAGGCCTCTCGGATCAAATATCCAAATCGCTTAGTGGATTTGGGGGTGCGGCAACGAGCAGAGCCTACGATACTGTTGGCCCCGTCGTCCCGTCTCGAGGACTTGTGACAAGGACTGGAAATGATCCGGCCACGCCTCGTAGTTAACTCGCGGGTACCCTCTCTGGTCACCCGACTTCACAGCTCACACCTCACTTCCAACAGTGTAGTAACAATAAAGTGTCATCAGACGCACGATACCTCTGGCCGCACGCCTTTGTTCCTGGCGACGTCCGGCCTCGGGGATCGATACGTCTTTAAACACGGTACTGTCATCCAGCGTATCCGTGTGGTTTAAATGCCGATGAGGAATCCGAGGAATCACCCTCGTTGGACTCCTAAACGACAAGACCCGATAAGGTGGTACCGGAGGAATCACCCTCGGCAGTATTCACCATAGCGGATGCACGACCAAGCTAAGTCGGAAGTGGGAAGAGGAATCACCCTCGGTAACCCACATCGAGCTAGCCATACTACAGTGACAACATCAGAAGTGAGTTCGGAGGTATCACCCTCGTCACCCGATGTTAACTCTGCGGGGTCGAGCATATTAGGGGGGTTGTGCGGTGCTGTGAAGAAGGTTAGGGGAAGGGGGCTCGATCGGTTGATCGAGGCAAGGGGTACTAAGCGAGGCAACTACGAGAAAGCGGGCCCACAACAGTGCTACCCAACCTATTCTAAGCATCATATGAACAATGACAGGTATCAACATTTTAACAAAACAGGCTATGCAACAGTAATAGGAGCAACAGCAGTAGCAGCAATTCTAATGCAAGAATAAGAAAGAACAGATATGGGCGATATCGGAAATGCTCAAGGGGGGGTTGCTTGCCTGGTTGCTCGGTGGCAAAGGCAAGGTCGTCGGAGGGGGAACCAATCACCGGGAGGTCGTCAGTCTCGGGATCTGCGACAACGCCGGGCTCTACCGAGAGAGAAGAGGGGGAAGAAACAAATAAATACACAAACATATGCAACACACAGCGTGCTAAGCTAACGTGCAGTGCCGGGTTGCCTAAAAACACGTCTAGGACATATTAGGTATTTTTAAGAAATTGCTTGGATTTATTTTATTAAAGTTGAACACTATTCATTTAATGAAAACAGGCAAAAAGTTCCATGTTCATCATGCTAGGGGCATGTGACAGGTATGAGAAGGGCATATTCGGATTCGTATCGAAATTCTGATCAATTTTCATATATAAATTATTTTCATCGGAGTTATGGTTTAAAAGATATGATTTTTCAAAGTTTATTTGAATTTCTGGAATTATTTAAATTAACAGAAAAGGAATTTATGACGTCATGCTGATGTCAGCATTGCATCAGCGGTCAACAGCCGCACTGGTCAGGTCAAACCTGACCAGTGGGGCCCACATGTCAGCCTCTGTAATTTAAACAGAGTTAGATTAAACTAATCTAAACCTATTAATCTGCTGGACCCCACCTGTCAGTGACTTAATTAGTTAACTAATTAACTTTTAATTATAAAAACGTTTTAATTAGTTTTAACTCGTAGGGGCCCCACATGTCAGTGACTGGGGTTGCCCAGTCAGCAAAGTTGACTGGTCAACCCAGTCAACGGGGCCCTGGGGCCCACGGGCAGTGACCCTGGGGGTGGCCCCAGGTCAGCCTCGCCGGCCAGTGGCGCCGGAGTTGCTCCGGCGACCACTTCCGCGGCGGCTTCTCGCCGGAGCTGATCGGAAAACCGCTACGGTGCTCCGTTTGGTGCGTGGTTAGGTGCGTTCGAACGAGGATGGACTTCCGCATCTAGTGGGGGTGGTGGCCGAGCCTGAGGTGGCCGGAAACGTCGCCGGCGGCGAGCTTTGGCGGAGGTGGACTCGGGCGCTCGTCGGAAACGGCGATGCCGTGGTTGTTAACTCGAACTAGTGGCGTGGGAGAGTTCTACTCGACGAAGAAAAGCTGTTGGACAGGTGCACGTGACCCTTTGGTCACCGGAGCCTCGCCGGCGACGAGGTCCGCGGCGTTGCGTGCGGGCTCGAGCGGCGCGGCTGCTACGGCTATCCAGAGCGAGGAAAACAGAGTGGGAAGGGACGGTGGCTCACCGAGCGGCACGCACACAGGCCCTTGACAGATTAGGAGCTGCAGAGGGGCGCCGGAGACGGAGAAGATCGCCGGAGACCGAAGAGAAGGGGGCAGCAGCTCGCGCTCGATGCAGAGGTTCCCGGCTCCTCCAAACGGCACCGGACGACGTGGTCGAGCACGGCGGAGGTGCTAGACAAGGTGATGGCGACGGTGGTCGACGGTGGCCGCGGGAACGGCGGTCGAACGGCGGCGAGGCTCTCGGCTCCGCCCGGATCTGGAGGGGGAAAGGCGAGGCGAGCGAGGGGAGAGGAGGGGGAATGGATAGGAATGGAGGGGGAGAGGCGCTGGGGCTTGCCCTTATCCCCTCCGGCGCCCTGTGGCGGCAGGTGGCGGCCGGAGCGGCGACGGGCGCGCGGCGGCCAGCGCGCGGCCGACACGGCGACGGAGCAGGTGAGGAAGAAGATGGGCTGGGCTCGGCCCACTGCCAGGTAAGTGGCCTCTGGCCTTTTTTTCCCTTTAATCCTTTTACTGTTTTTCTTTTATTTCAACAGCAGAGGGAAAAGAAAAAGGTAGGGCTAGTAAATGAGGTTTGCAAAAATTGTGAATTGGCCCAAAATCACTTTGCAATAATCCTCATCACCAAAAATTGGTGCGGGCATTTTTGGACTTCTTTTGAATTTTCCAAAAATGGAATAGCATTTTAAGTGCTGTTATGGGCACTGTTTAATGCCCTAGCCCTTTATTTGAGTTGATGGTGATGTTGTTTTTGCTAACAACATTTGTTTGGAAATATTTGCAGCAACATGGACATTTTTCCAAAAATTTTGGAGCAACTTCATTTTGCATTTGAATTTGAATGGAATTTTCAGGGGCAAGTTTTGAGTTGCTTTGAATAACCATGGTGATTACCATTGTAAAAGATCATGACATGGCATGATTAGCAGTTGATCACAGTAGTTAGTACATAGGGGTGTTACAACGTGATTATCTTCGCAACTCGAGATAACACAATCAGGCTATTCTCTCTCAATGACAAGGGCGAGATTTATGCCATTTCTCAGATTCCGGTGGTTTGTGAATATGAGGATGTATTCCCTGAAGAGCTTCCAGGCATGCCTCCCAACCGTCCAGTTGAATTCGTCATTGAACTTGAACCTGGTACCGAGCCAGCCTATCGGCGTCCGTACAAGCTTTCTCCTGATGAGTTGAAGGAGGTGAAGAAACAACTCGATGAGCAAGAACGAATGGGTCTAATCTGACCAAGTACTTCTCCTAGGGGCTGTGGTGTTCTTTTTGTCAAGAAGAAGGATTGCACGGAACGCCTTTGCGTTGATTACCGGCCATTGAACAAGAAGACAATAAAGAATAAGTACCCGCTCCCCAACATCAATGAATTGTTCGAGCAGCTCAAAGGAGCCAAGGTTTTCTCGAAGCTTGATCTCCGGATGTGTGGTGGAATTAACACGGCAGATGTCCGGTTTAGCGGACTTAGTTGTGGAACCATCGCACGGGTTAGCTTGAAGAGGTTAAAAGCACACAAAGGACACAGAGGGTTTATACTAGTTCGGCCCCTTCGATGAAGGTAAAAGCCTACGTCTAGTTTGGTTTGGTATTGCTTGGGCGTCGATGAACAGGGAGCGGATTGCTTGCCTGTCTCTCGACGGATTGTTGTCCCCCCTTGAACTGTCGTCGGGCCGTCCCTTTATATAGGAGGCAACGCCCGGTCCGGTTTACAGAGTCCCGAGGCCGACTCATAATCGTGTCCGCCTCGGTCTCTATTCTTTCTTCCTTGTGTCTCAAGTTACATGATAGGACGGTTTACAAACCGTAAACTTTACATATGGGCCCTAAGCCTTCATGGGCCGTAACTTTCTACTGAGTTTATAATTATACATGTACATTACCATAATCCGGATCTCCCTAGCCGGTTCATACCTGCTAGTAATATCCCTGACAGGATGGGCTACCATCAGATTCGTATCCGCGAAGAGGATATTCCCAAGACCGCATTCAGAACGAGCTATGGCTCCTGCGAGTACACGATCATGTCTTTCGGGCTTGCAAATGCTTGATACGTCCAAAACATATCTATAATTTCTGCTTGCTCCATGCCTCTTTTGGGTGATATTGCTATGATATTTATACACTTCCATACACTTTTGATCATATTTGGACTAACCTATTAACTCAGTGCACCCCAGTGCCAGTTTTTGTTTTCGGCTGTTTTTGAATTTCAGGTTTTCACATTACGAGAACTACCAGGAAAAATCCAGAAAAATTATATAAAAAATCAGCGTTCCAGAAACTACCGTGCGTCCGAAGGACAGCCGGGGGGGGGGGCACCAGGGCTCCAGGCGCCCTGGCGGCGCGCCCCCCCTGGGCCGCGCCGGGGGGCGCCTGGGCCCCCCGAGGCTCCCCCGATGCCCCCCTTTGGCATATATTTAAAGCGTCTCGAGAAACCCTCGAAACAGGAACTCTTTTCGCGATCCCATCTCTGTTCCGCCGCCACCGCCGCTTCCAAGATCGAGAGCACCAGGAGAACTCTTCCCGGCACCCTGTCGGAGGGGAGGATCACCACCGGGAGCCTCTCCACCACCATGGACGCCTCCCGGATGAGTTGTGAGTAGTCTCCCTTGGACCATGAGTCCATGACCAGTAGCTATGTGATGTTCTCCTCCCGTTCTTGTGCTTCACTAATTAGTCCTCGTGAGCTGCCCTACATGATCGAGGCACATATGTAATCCTTATGCTGTTACTATGATGAGTTTGCTGGGATCCGATGGATTATGAGATTATGTTCAGATTGTGCTTGAGTAATATATTTGATCTACCTCTTTTATATTTATGTTCGTAAGTAATTCTTGCATGTTCTCCGTTGTTATTTATTGCTTTGGCCAAGTAGTAGGTAGTGACTCCAAGAGGGAACGTGATGCTCGATTGTGGGTTCATGCCCCTCGATGACTAGTTTGAGTGACAGAAACATGAGTCTAGGGGATGTGCTGTTGCCACAAGGAGGAAAACAACGGTGCTTGTGCCCGCGGGTGCAAGGATTGTTTACTTTACGCAAAGTTCTTTTAATGCAGTTGTCTGTTGCTTTGAGTTTACACTATGGGTGGGGCTCGCAACTTAATACCAGCGAGATGTTCTGGATAGATATCTCAAGGTGGATGATTAGTAGTAGATATTGATGGATTTCGGTCTACTTACTTTGGCGTACCGCCCATGCTTTGAACCTCAACCTTTCTTGCAATGTAGTCAGCATTGGTTTGCGTTCGTGGTCCTGTCAATTGCCCAGCTGTAATTCGTTTACCTCACATAGCTGTTTTATCGTCTTTTGGGAGAGAGACATCACTAGTGAACATCATGAGACTCCGGTCCATATTACCATCATCGATCACATCCGCTATTTACTTTTCGCTTTTATTTACTATTGCAAACATTATCTATAACTACTATCATTTGCGTTTAATCCTTTGTGAACTACAAGGCCGGAGGGATTGACAACCTCTCTGTACTCGTTGGGAGCAAAGTTATTTGTATCTGTGTGCAGGTCCACGTTGATTGCTAATATCTGGCGCCGTTAGCAGTTGACACCTTCTTGTTGAACCTAGGAGTCTCTGGGGATTCGATCCTTTGTATCTTTGCCAAGGGAAAAACTTCCGCAACACTACATCTCACACCTTCCACTTGGGGTAACCAACGAGGGGCGAGAAGCCTAGCAAGAGTTTTTCTGGCGCCGTTGCCGGGGACTCCACTCTTCAGGATAGGGGAGTTGCACGCTATCTTTTACCTTTGCTTTTAGTCTTGTTAGTTACCTTTCAGTTTTTGCTTTAGTACCTTTTTATCGAAAATCACAGAAATAGTTATCTTGCTTGCTTGCTACTATGGGTTCCACCAAAAACACTAGATGGGAGGAGTACACCCCTTCTTCCATTACACCAATCACCACTGTCGGGATTTACAAAAGTAATAAACCTTGTGATTATGTTAGTCTTGACGGAGAGTTATGCCCATGGCATGGTCTCCCAGGAAAAGAGTATGAACCTCAGTTTAAAATTGCTCCTAAGCTTCCCCAAACTTGGGAAGACGTTCAAACTCTTATAATAGAGAGCGATTCAAACAAAGAGGATGACACTACAATTCTGCCCAATAATGATAAAATTGATTTTGATAATTGTAGTATTTCAGAAGTTGTCACCTTTCTACAAGGAATGGCCAAAGATCCCCACACTAGCACGCTTAATCTTGCTTTCACAGAGCATATCACTAATGCTCTCATTAAAGCTAGGGAGGAGAAACTTAGAGTAGAAGCCTCCATACCTAGGAAGCTAGAGGATGGTTGGGATCCTATGATAAAAATTAAGATAAACAACTTCTCATGCTATGCTTTATGTGATATTGTAGCTAATACTTCCATTATGCCCAAAAGACTACATGATATGCTTAAATTGAAACCTTATGATTCTTGTTCTTTTGGTGTTCGTCTCGTTGATTCTTCCATAAAGAAACCTTTGGGGAGGATCGACGATGTTCTTATCGTTGTCAATGATAATTATGTTCCCGTTGATTTTACTATTATGGATATTGAATGTGATCCTTCTTGTCCAATTATCTTGGGACGTCCCTTTTTACGCACCGTTGGTGCTATCATTGACATGAAAGAGGGTAATATAAAATTTCAGTTTCCTCTCAAGAAAGGGATGGAACACTTCCCTCGAAAGAAGATCAAGTTACCTTTTGAGTCCGTTGTACGGGCTAGCTATTCTTTTACTCTTGATAAAACTTGATCTCTATGCATTATGCCTAGCTTAAAGGCATAAAAGAAAGCGCTTTTGGGAGGCAGCCCACATGAATAAAATTTTATTTTGCTTTTGTTGTGTCATGATGTTTTTTACTACAGTAGCATCATCATTGTATCTTTGCTTTTCAATTTTGTGCCAAGTATAGCCTCTGATTGCTAGAAAGTTCAAAAGTTGTGAGGTGCTGTCCAGGAAACAGATTCTGTCCTTGGATAGAAAAATTCGTATAAAATCACCAGATCATCTTTTTGGTCTGAATTTTTTCGACAGCGTTCTCTATATAATTTTCTTTCGTGCGTCTGTTCTGAGTTTTTTGATTTGAGTTGCAGAAGTGCCCCGGACAAATCAATTACTACCTGCTGTTCTGTTTTTCACAGATTCTGTCCTGTTTTGCCTTTCTTTCATTTTGCAAACCAAGAGCTTGCTTTTTCTTTGCAAAAACCTTTTGGCAATCTTGAAAAACAGTAGACCTTCAAGAATATGTTTATTTCCAGCAAGGTGCAATTATTTTATTATGGGTACTAACCTCGCAAATCAGATTATGATGAGTTATGTATGAAGGGAGTTTTCAAGTGTGCGAGGGAAGATGATAAAAAGATTCAGGAGTGTCAAGCGCTCAAGCTTGGGGATGCCCCCGTGCACCCCCAAGAAATATTCAAGGAGACTCAAGCGTCTAAGCTTGGGGATGCCCCCGTGCATCCCCTTCTCCATCAACATTATCAGTTCGTCTTTCGTTCCACTATATTTTAATCACTTCATGTGTTATGTGCTATACTTGGAGCGTCTTGCTTTTAGTTTTCTTTAGTTTTTCATAACGAGTCGGAACTCAGCTTCTTTATGTGGGAGAGAAACACGCTCCACTTCTACCTAGAACATAACATAGAATTTTCATGTCTATCTTTGCTGTGTGTGTTCTTTGTCTTTCAATAGCTACTATCATGTTCTGCTCTTAGTATTCATGCTTATCTTTTTAAAGAGCTTTAGTTTAGTTGGTTGCTTGAACTCTCTTTAGTTACCATGCTCACCTTATTAAGAGAGTTTGCTTCCGTTGCATTGGTTGATATGTCTATGATAAAGATGCTACGTGCATAATGGCGCTTAGTAGTTCAGGTTTTCTTATGGTTAGTCTCAAATAGCTGGGGGATTCCCAATGTGTTATTGGAGTACCAACATGATTTGTTTGCCTATGATGTGGTATGGTTTAGTAATATCTTCCTTCAAGAATTTATTTTGATTGACTTGGCGTATGCTCACGCATATTTAAGACTGTAAAGAAAGTCTGTCAAGCCTTGATGATCTTTTGTTTCTGAGTAGCGATATAACTTCCATGCCTAATTCAATGTTGCTTTGTCGCTCTGCATGATTATGACCGTCATTGCTCTCTTAGTTGGTCGCTCCCAGTCTTTTGCTAACCTCCACCTGTACTAAGCGGACTAACTGCTTGTGCACAGGCGCGAGCGCCCCGCTCGCCCCGTTCCAGCCACGCGAAGACGGCCCCGCCGCCGTCGGCCGCGTCGCCAGCCGGCGCCACCACGCCTCGCCGCCGGCCGCGCCTCCAGCCGCCGCCACGCGCGCCGGTACGCCCGCCACTCCTCGACACCGGCCGTCCCGCCGCCGTTGCTCCCTCCATCACCGCCGCCTTGCCATCGCCGCCGGCTCTGGCGAGCCGCCGGGTCCCGCACCGCCATCCCGATTCGGATCCAGAAGTTGTATCAGATCCACCCGCCGGCAAACCAAACGGGCCCGCTCTGCCCGGATCTCTCCATCCCACACGGATCCATCCCGCGTTGACTTTCGCGGAGGTAAAATTCCACCAAGTCCCTGGATCTGGTAAATTTCTTGCCCTCTTCATCATGTGGTAACTCCGTGCTCGTAGCTCCGTTTCGCGCATATGATATATCGAAATGTTTGTCTCGTCGTGCTCTACATGCTAGTATCAGTTCCATGCATGTTAGAGTTCATCTAGATGTCTTAATATTCATTGCAAGAGTGCTTCGTGATGTAACTGTTTCAGCACTTGTTATCTGTGTAAATTTGTTGGCATGTTCGTGAGCTAGTAACTTTGTGCATGTTGGTC
This sequence comes from Secale cereale, assembly GCA_902687465.1. Taxonomy (NCBI): domain Eukaryota; kingdom Viridiplantae; phylum Streptophyta; class Magnoliopsida; order Poales; family Poaceae; genus Secale; species Secale cereale. The sequence goes on along the minus strand of LR738713.1, from coordinate 36,835,381 downwards.
CAAACGGAGTGTATGATATGTCTAGATGTTCGTCTTCTAAAGCGCTTCATGATGGATGCATTTTCATACATGTTAGGTTGCATTATGCCATGTTTATCTCTGTTGCAAAAGTGCATGTGGCTGATAAGTTTCTGAACTTGTTATGAGATGATGTTTTGTCTTGTTTGTGTATATTAATCCATGTGTCATATGAGCTAGGTGTCAACATGTGTTTTTCTCATTGGAATGTGTTCTATATGATAGATTTATTTTCATGACATGATATGTCTTGAGATGAGTGCAACAAGCTTGTTAACATGCCACCGTGATGATAAATTTCTGCTAAGTGTGAATCTGTTAATTTTTATGCCATGTTTCCATGATGCAACCGTCTTTGTTGTGCATGGTTAGATTTGTCCAGTGGGTGTTCCTTGATGTATATGTTATGCTCTAGCTATCCATGCTCTTGTTTGCCATGATGCCTTGATGTAGCTTGTTGTTTTCATGCTCTCAAGTTGCTATAAAATGTTTCTGTCAGCCTCTTATCAACAAGTTCAGTTTAGCCATGTGAATAGCTAGTGTTCTATGCATCCTATGACCATGTTCTTTCCATGAGGAGCTTCACAAACATGTATTCTTGATGTGGGTTACATTCACATGCCAGGATATGCTTTGGATCGAGTTGCACAAGCTTGCAAACATGCCTACTTGTCGTTGTTATTGCCATGGCTAGATTTTCACTAAGTTTGGATAAACTTTTTGCACTTTTGCCATGATGTTTGTGACATGTTCTAATATGTTGTAGAAGTAGCCATGTGGTTATTCTGGAAGAGAATGTTATGTATGTTATTGCTATGCCTTTTGCTTGCTTGTTGGAGTGCTGTAGCATACTTAAACTTGGTCACTTAGTGTGCAACTTGGTGTTTTTGGCAGATTGCATCGTGTAGTGTTGCTTGTCATTTACAAACCGTGCATCCGTTTCCCATGATCTTTATATCGTTTTCGACCGAAATCTTCCCCTCTACCCAGTGGCATGATTGGTTACCCAAGATGAAGACATTTCCATCATCTTCTCCTTTAGGCTCGAGAGCATCCTCATGCATACACACATCATACTTGCATCCTATGTCATGTGTTGCATCATGTTGATTGTGCATTGCACCGTGATTGATCTTGTACCGTTGTTGTGCTCTTGTGTTGGGTAGAGCCGGGAGCCAATACCGAGTTCAAGGATTTTGTCGATACTGAGTTCGAGGAGCCGTCTTACCATTCCACTGATGACTTACCAGGCAAGATGACCGTTCCCCGATATCACCTCTATCCTTGCCTATGCTAGTTGTCTCGCTCTTTAGCTATGCCTCGATGCCTATTCCTGTTTGTTAGCCTCCTATTGTTGCCATGAAACACTCTAACCGCCTTCCTAGCAAACCGTTGATTGGCTAAGTACGCTTTTGCTCAGCCCCTCTTATAGCGTTGTTAGTTGCAGGTGAAGTTTGAAGATCGCTCCATGTTCGGACTTGTTTTATTGGGATAACACAATATTATCTTAATCATATTAATGCACATATATATTGGTAATGGGTGGAAGGCTTGGCCTTCTGCTTGTTGTTTTGTTCCACTCATGCCACCTTAGGACCAGATAAACCGGTGTTATGTTCCTTGATTTTTGTGTTCCTAACACAGTTGGGGTATATGGGCCACCCTTGATAATTCACACTGCTTGAAGCTTTTCCAGCAAGGCCCGACATTGGTACTACATTTGCCTAACAACTAAAAACTTGCATAGGGAGTTATAAACCCGAGTTCTTAATCAACAACCCGGGCCAGTGCTCGTCATGAGTGTTGGTCCAACAGGGCGGATTGCAGGGCTGCCTTGGGGAAACCCGAGGTATCTGGTATTTTCCTGTAGGCTGTAACATCCGGTCGTGGCCTGAGACGAGATACGCGCGGCTACTATCAGGGTGTCGGCACACCGGGAGGTCTTGCTGGATTAGTTTTACCTTTGTCAAAATATCTTGAGCACGGGATTCCGAGAATACTCGGGTCTTCCCACTTTGGAGTTGCGACTCCGCAGATCGTGAGCTTGTGATGGGCTAAGGTGGGACACCCCTGCAGGGTGTGAACTTTCGAAAGCCGTGCCCGCGGTTATGTGGCAGATGGGAATTTGTTAATATCCGGTTGTAGATAACTTGACACCATATCTTTAGGAATACACTACCTGTGTGAGTAACCGTGATGGTCTCTTTCCGAAGGGCTCCGGGAAGTGAACACGGTGGGGTCATGCATGAACGTGACTAGCTAGGATCACTTCTTGATCAACTTGGCGACCATTGGCACATATTCTCTTCTCGCTCTGAATTCGTAAGCTAGTTGCTTAGTGCTTGCTGTAAACACTTTACTACCTCTCCACACCTAAGGTTTTTTTAGTTTTGATACCCGGGAATGGGATTGCTGAGTCCTTGTGGCTCACAGATTACTACACACACCAGATGCAGGTACAACCGAGTATGATGCAGGAGATGGATCAGAACTTCACTGGGAGTTCGATGAAGAGTGTGGTCGTTACTATGTATCGTATCCCGACAATCAGTAGTGGTTCCTACTAGGGGCGATCAGGCCTTGTGTTTCGTGGTATATTTTCTCGTTTGGTTTTCGTTCATAGTCGTACCCTGTGTTATTTGGATGAATGTATGTTATTGTAATCATGGTGTGACGTGGCGAGTGTAAGCCAACTATCTTTTACTCTTTCATCCCTGAACTTTTACATGAGATGTGCAAAGATACCATGCTTGAGATCATTCCAGAATGCGCTTATGTCTCTAAGTCGTGCATTGACACGTAGGAGATATAGTCGCATCCTGGGCATTACATTGCTTGACCTATATTGACGAATCATCACTACAAGAAATATGTCAACTTATGACCTTTTGTTAGTGACCCTGGAGGAATTGGTCATAAATCTACGACCATTTGAGACCAATTGGTCAAAAGCTGTTCGGGGGGCTCCAAACCCTCAACTATAACGACCATTTTGGTCAGAAAGGTCATAATTTCCTTACACGGAATGGTCACAAAGCAGATAGCACTGGTTCGCTGCCTTATTTCTAGTTGTTCATGACCAATATAGATGGTCATAACCTTGAAAATTGTGGTGGGTTGCTACGACTAGGCGCCACCTCATCAGTTTTGCCTATGTGGCATGTCCATGTGGCAGTTTTTGCCCTAGGTTGTGAAGCAACCTATATTTCTGTCATTCCCAAAATTCCCCAAAAATCTCATAAATTCTTTGGGTCATATCTTCGTCAAATATGTAAAAAACCTTCCTTGCCTAGTTCAAAAATAATTCAAAAATATTCATTTTCCTATTCTGTTCAAAAAAACACTTTGTGAAGGAAGTACCACTTTGGCATGTCCAAATGGTATCCATTTTCTACAGTGCTTTCCTATGCCCAAATAACTATCCTCCACCAAATGCCAGCTCAATCCATTCATTATTTTGAGCCCATCTTCAACATTCGTATTTATGTCCAGTGTGGTACTTTGCAAAGCAAGTACCACCTAGACTCCTCCTTTTGAGCTGAAAATTTGTGAAGACGGTCTTCTTAGTAACTGATCATCCTCAACCAAAACTCACGCCCATTAGCCATGTGCATTTTTCGTACCGCTAATCAAACACTTGGCTGCTAATTCATGTTTGAGCATCGATCGGTCTCCTCGTGAGAATCTTATGTTGTAATTTTCTTCCTAGCACCTACCTGGGGAGTGGCCAACCCACTAGACATGCCTAGGCCGCCCAGAACACATGGCAACGCCACAGTCACGCGGTGACCACGCAGCGGGCATGCGAGTTTACGCGCTCTAGAGTTGGGGCCCTCGACCACCGCCCAAACCTCGACGTATCGCCACCAAACCATGTATTTATGATTAAATAGGTACTTATGTACCTAGAAATGATTTTTGGAAAAAATAAATAGCAAACTATGAGGCAGCCGCAGTTCAAATTTGACCCGCTTCCAGCTGAATCGGCGGAAATTTGTCTTTTTCATGAGAGGTGGATCAAAACTTTTTACACCCAACCATTTTGTCAATTGTGCATTAAATATGTCCTAGTATTTTAGAAAATTAATTTGGTCAAATTTTGCAACAATTATTTGGGAGGTCCTTCACAAAAAAACCTCCTTTTGGGCACTCGAAAAATGGAAAATGAATTTTTCGTCCAAAGAAAATGAAAACTTCCTTAGGCAACATTGTTTGCCATTCCAAGATGCACCCTTGTGCACAATATGAGATCATTTGAACAAACTATGCCATGAATGTGGCCATAGGATTGATCATTTGGCTTGAAAGCCATGAATCTTCACGCATGATAGCTCATTTCTGAGAACACTTTTTTAATAGAATTGCCGTATTACAAGTTTAATATTTTTCCTGGTAACTTGGTCATATATAATGACACCATGCGAAGGTGTTCCAATTTTTTGATTTTTTTTGAATTTTTTATGCCCGTTTCAAAATGCGGTCAAAACGGCGGGAATGACCGTTCCTAGCTAGTGGTTGAATCTTGGAATTTTTTTGGTGTTTCTCTGATTAAATAGATACTTATGTACCTACAAATGATTTTTGGAAAAAATAAAAAGCAAACTACGAGGTAGCTACAGTTCAAATTTGACCCGCTTCCAGCTGAATCGGCGGAAATTTGTCTTTTTCACGAGAGGTGGATCAAAACTTTTTACACCCAACCATTTGGTCAATTGTGCATTAAATATGGCCTACTATTTTATAAAAATGATTTGGTCCAATTTTGCAACAATTATTTGGGAGGTCCTTCACAAAAAAACCTCCTTTTGGGCACTCGAAAAATGGAAAATGAATTTTTCGTCCAAAGAAAATGAAAACTTCCTTAGGCAACATTGTTTGCCATTCCAAGATGCACCCTTGTGCACAATATGAGATCATTTGAACAAATTATGCCATGAATGTGGCCATAGGATTGATCATTTGGCTTGAAAGCCATGAATCTTCACGCATGATAGCTCATTTCTGAGAACACTTTTTTAATAGAATTGCCGTATTACAAGTTTAATATTTTTCCTGGTAACTTGGTCATATATAATGACACCATGCGAAGGTGTTCCAATTTTTTGATTTTTTTTGAATTTTTTATGCCCGTTTCAAAATGCGGTCAAAACGGCGGGAATGACCGTTCCTAGCTAGTGGTTGAATCTTGGAATTTTTTTGGTGTTTCTCTGATTAAATAGATACTTATGTACCTACAAATGATTTTTGGAAAAAATAAAAAGCAAACTACGAGGTAGCTACAGTTCAAATTTGACCCGCTTCCAGCTGAATCGGCGGAAATTTGTCTTTTTCACGAGAGGTGGATCAAAACTTTTTACACCCAACCATTTGGTCAATTGTGCATTAAATATGGCCTACTATTTTATAAAAATGATTTGGTCCAATTTTGCAACAATTATTTGGGAGGTCCTTCACAAAAAAACCTCCTTTTGGGCACTCGAAAAATGGAAAATGATTTTTTCGTCCAAAGAAAATGAAAACTTCCTTAGGCAACATTGTTTGCCATTCCAAGATGCACCCTTGTGCACAATATGAGATCATTTGAACAAACTATGCCATGAATGTGGCCATAGGATTGATCATTTGGCTCGAAAGCCATGAATCTTCATGCATGATAGCTCATTTCTGAGAACACTTTTTTAATAGAATTGTCGTATTACAAGTTTATTATTTTTTCTGGTAACTTGGTCATATATAATGACACAATGCGAAGGTTTTCCAGTTTTTTGATTTTTTTTGAATTTTTTATGCCCATTTCAAAATGCGGTCAAAACGGCGGGAATGACCGTTCCTAGCTAGTGGTTGAATCTTGGAATTTTTTTGGTGTTTCTCTGATTAAATAGATACTTATGTACCTAGAAATGATTTTTGGAAAAAATAAATAGCAAACTATGAGGCAGCCGCAGTTCAAATTTGACCCGCTTCCAGCTGAATCGGCGGAAATTTGTCTTTTTCGCGAGAGGTGGATCAAAACTTTTTACACCCAACCATTTGGTCAATTGTGCATTAAATATGGCCTAGTATTTTATAAAAATGATTTGGTCCAATTTTGCAACAATTATTTGGTAGGTCCTTCACAAAAAAACCTCATTTCGGGCACTCGAAAAATGGAAAATGAATTTTTCGTGCAATGAAAATGAAAACTTCCTTAGGCAACATTGTATGCCATTCCAAGATGCACCGTTGTGCACAATATGAGATCATTTGAACAAACTTTGCCACGAATGTGGCCATAGGATTGATCATTTGGCTTGAAAGCCATGAATCTTCACGCATGATACCTAATGAAGCAGTGGTCATGCATGGCGCCGCAAGGTCATCGGGGGTTGCAACTGAAGGTGATGCTGCAATAGTCACCGGTGATGCAACAGAGCATCACCGGGGACCGCCGGTGCTGTGATCCAACATCGTCGGGACCGACGGAGTTGCAATGAAGCAGTGTCGGGCTGCTAGTGTTTTCATTTTCTAGCTTAATTGTAAACAATTGTGATCTTGACATTTTAGTTAATTGTAAATAGGTTGTGGACTAATATTTTGGGAAAAAATTGTGGTCCTTTTTACAAGACATATTTGTAGTTTTTTCTTAAAAAAACATAGAAGATTTGGGTCCAAATTTAAAGATTCCAGCACAAAACAACCGGCCAATGAGAAGCAAGGAACCACAATCACGCGGATCACCGAGTCCGAAGCAATCTGAGCCATCCGTCACACACCCATCAACGGTGGAGCTTCTCCACAGAAACCCAAACCCTAACCCACCCACCCACGTGACCCACCCACCCTCATTCTCTCCCATTACCCAGATCCGATCGAGGCACCTCGCCGCCCCCTCGTCTCATCTTTCTCCCAGATCCGATCCAGGCACCGCCGCCACCCCCACCCACCACCGCCGACCTCCTCCTCCCTCGTCCCCATCTCCTCGCCGCTGCCATCTCCTCCCCATCCCCCATCGCGCCACGCCTGATCCCGGCGAGGACGTAGTAGTTGACGCCCTTGCGCACGATGGCGGCGGCGAGGTCGGCGCGCTCATCGAGCAGCACGCGGCGCTGGCTGCGGGGTCTGGCCAGCGCGCGATCCGGGCGGAGATGGACGCCGCCGCTCCCCCATCCCCACCATCGACGGCCACCATTTGGGCGCAGACGACGGGGGCCGTCGCGGCGGCGCCGGCGCCGGCTACTGGGCCGAATAATTGGGGTGGCCGGTGGGACGAGAAGTGGCGCCAATCATGCCACCTCCAACCCCACTGCCTCACCAAAGTGTATAAGGAAGCCAACCACGGCTCGGCACCTCCTCGCCCGCCACCGCCGCCGCCGCCGCCGTCTCCGACCAGATCCCGCACCGTAGCTGCCTCGCACCTCCGGCCATGGCGCCGCCGTCCTCCGCCGAGCCCGCCGGGGCCGGCGCCATCACCAAGGTTGTAGCGATGCAGATGGAGGCGCTCCCGCTCGTCACCCTGTTCCAGCTCGTCGAGGCGGCCGCTGACGAATCCATGTCAGTGCCCCCCTTCCCCACCCCCTTTTGGTCCAGAATTCTGAACTTATAAACGGATGAGCAGCTACATACTGGTCAAAATTTGGCAGTGCTCGGTTTCAGTTGGACAGATTTGTTGGATGGCTAGTTACTGTATAATGATTTCTTTGAATGCTCTGTACATGAATTAGGCTAAAACCAGTTGGTTTTCTTTGGATGCTCTCAAGCTAACGCCTTTCTTTGTCACCGCACACCTAGCAGATTCCCTAAAGGTGCCCCATGGACTCGGTACCATGGCGACTACAAGGGCCTCCACATGGACCTTGTATGGCCTGGAAAAGATCCTGTGCTCGGTAAGTTCTTATCAGTATGCCAGTATTCCCAAATGGCTGCCAGGACATGTTCTTATACCTGATAGCATTGTCTGGTGTATCAAATTGTTGTTGATGGAAATGTTAAGAAAGCATGAAATTTCTGTCCATGGGAATGTTAAGAAAGCATGAAATTTCTGTCCGTGTTTGAACTAGACTTTTTGTTACTATAGTTAGCTGGAGATGTTTAACTCGTGTAAACTTTGCACAGCTTTTGTAGTATTTTCAGCGATGAAGTTTTGTTTCTTGTATGGTACGACGAAAGCTCTATTACATGTCATGAGTACAATTCTATTACTAAAGACTGTCGATTCATATAATCCTTGTTATGCTAGTTTAAGAAAAAGCAGCATCAATCTTCTTTTCTCAGATATGTGCTTTCACCTCACAGTTGTGCCAAGTATAAGGAACTTATTGTCCTTGCTATTAGGATTGTTTACCTTACTGTAGAGTAAAACATTATCTCCAAAATAGAGTGCAAAGAAAATGAAAATGAACTGTAAGAAGACGTCCATAACCCACACAAAGGCTGAAAAAGAATTGTAGAGTGAAAAATCCAATCCACCAATGTATATTTATTTATGTACCACCCAACTATGTTCATAACCCACACAAAGGCTGAAAGACACATAAAATGAAATTTTCTTCTGTGTAATCTTAATACAGTCTCATATATCTTTTCATTTCAGCCTTTAAAGTCCAATGCACACACCCTGGCTATATCTTGAGGTGATGCATTACTGTCTTAGTGTTATGAGGCTTGTTTATTTCTGCCTTCTGAGTATATGAGGCTTGTTTATTTCTGCACTGAACTGAAGCTTGTGTTTATAAGTGTAGCTTGTGTTTATAAGTGTAGCTTGTGTTATACTCTTTACTGAACGCTCTGTGCCACGATCCCATGAGTAACAAGTTTGATTCTTAATCCTATTTGTAATTATACTTTGACTGTACTGAAGCTTGTGTCTGATTGTAGGCATATGGTACTGAACTGCACTATAGTAACAAGAGTAGCTTGTTTTAATGCTTGTTGCTGCTGCAAAACTACCCTTCAAGATGAAATTAGTTTGCTGGTGTTTACTCTCTACTAAAGAGATATTAGTAAAGCTGTCGTTGGTGGTTCAATTCTGAATACATACTGATATTTGAATTCTGAATATTACTCTGTTCTAAAGAGATGTGTGCTGAACTGCTCGTTCTTCTCCTTGCATCCGAGAAAATTGGCGCTTAATCTGCTATTGATTATAGTTTTTGTTCGTTAATACCAAGTCTAATTGTTCCTTTCATTTTTTCTTGTTACTTAGGCTAGCAGTATGACCGAATGCGAGGACATGCTCACTGATCAGGACAATCTATGAGCTCCCAGCGCCTCTGATACAAGGTGCGTTAGGGCCAACCTCTTCCGGAAGAAGGCCACACTCGTAGCCCCTCTGGATCAAAATTGGTATCCCTTCCTGCCTCTCCTTTTGGATTCACATGATTTTGCCTCATGGATTGAGGTGCCTGCTTAATTAACAAGCACCTTTCATCCCCACTGTGACAGTAATGCATTGAGGTGCCTTTGGACTGTAGTGTATTAGGTTGCCTGGAATAGTAATACTTAGTGTTGTATACTGGGGTGCATACTCCCTACAGTTCCTGGAGCATCTTGACCTCTTATTGCAGTATGCTTGATGTGTGTATCTATGTCTCCTCACTATTTTGCTAGAACCATAAATCTTGATGCATGATGATTATAGTCTGGGTTGTTAGATCTGTTATGTTGGTGCTTAAAATTTGACATGCCTGGATTCTGAATGAATGAATGAACTCGTTCTTACAGTTCTTTTCATTTCTATGATCAATTTAGTTAGAGTTGCACATGTCAGTATACTATATACCGAAAAAATCCTAGCTAGTGAAAAGTGAGAACATTTGTCACTCCATGAACATATACTGGTTAGTGTTAGTCATACTATTTATCTACATGGCATTTGCTGTCAATTTTTGCTTATAAGTTATTGGATTCCTCATTGGCTATTGTTTGATGTTCTATACACATTCTTATTCTTATATTTTCATTCTTGTTCTCTGCACAGGTGAAGTGCGAATCAAAGTCCGAAGCTGTGAAGCATATCAACAAACAGTAGCATATTATGTGTTGTAATTGTAGGCAGTAGTAGGCATATATGGCTTGTAGTAGTATACTGTAATGAATGTATAACAGACTAATGTAGTGTTGTTTTGGATGAATTTCGTTTTCTCTCTGGTCTGATAATTATTGTGTATGTGATTTGAATACTTGTGAAATGGAAACCTGACAAGGGAGTCCAAGATATAATGGTTGTTTGGCAAAGTTTGAATTTTTTGATGTGGGACCAATTTTGGGATAAGCATGACAAGTGGGACCAATTTGTGATGGGACCAGCTGCAAAATAAAATGGCTGAAAATAGAAAATCAATAGACTAGCCAAAAGGCCACAGCCCGGAAAATAAAAAGGCCTAATTGTTGGGCTAGGCCCATGTAGCTAGCAAAAATTAACAGAAAAAATAAATATTAAAAAGGCCGAATTATTGGGCTCGGCCCATGTAAAACAACGAATTGGACTGGGCTGATTCTTGTGCCACATCAGCTTGCCACGCTGGATGCCTACGTGGTCTGGGGAGGCTGCTAGTGACCAAAACATGACAGTAGGCATATTTTGGTCAAAAACGTCTACGACCTTCTCACAGAGAAGGTCGCTATAGTCAGTTTATGACGGCCAGCTTTTGACCTTATGTTTTTGGTCACAAAAAGGTCACAAATGGAAATTTGTGACCATTCAGTGACCAATAGTGGTGGTCACAAGTTGACATATTTCTTGTAGTGCATACACCTCACATTTATCCATCCCAATACATGATTGTTCCATGACCCAAAATGGTGAAACCAGACCAGACAGAATTGTGCATGCTTACGAATTAAATCATATTTGGCTCAAGTAATGTGTACCCGGCCTTGACTCAGTGGAGTGGTGTGATCCTAGGTCATGAGGATCCAACATTATTAGTGGAGCACAGAGGAAAATGTCATGTTTTACACTAGACTTCGAGTCCTCATGAATAATGACAGGTGTGAGAGATGAGCTTCTCCCTAGCAGCATGACACGTCACCTGCCTATGATTCCACACTTGTTTTCTTTTTTATCTTTTAACCGATAAATTTCATACCTTCCACTAACTTGCATATATTATAATGTTTGTCTTATTTTATTTTTTGTATTTGCATTTTAGCATGCCATTAAATACTTTAGACCAAATTCAAAACTATGAACATTTTAAGAAAATTATTTGATCATTCCTTCTATTTTATACAATTGCTTTTCCAAATTCCTTTTGAACCTTCCAAAAATCCCATCCTTTTTCTACTTCAATTTGGTCCCCAAACTTTGCCAATATTTTTTTATCACTTTCCCAAGCTCCACCAAAATCTCAACATTTTTGGACACTTCTAAAAACTAGTCATAGTTCAAACCCATTTGAATTCAATTCAAATGAGTTCTAATTTAAACCTTGGATTGCCCACTTCTAATTTTATTGGAACAAGTACAATTTTGCGAGTCCAGAAAAAAATAAAACCTTGCAAAAAAACCATTCCTAATCCTCTTTCCTTTTTTATTCTTTCTCTATTTATATTTAATAAATATAAAAAGAGGAGAATTAGGAGAGAGAGAGTGAGAGAGAGAGAGAGAGAGAGAGAGAGAGAGAGAGAAACCAGCGCAACGACTAAACTGGCCGACCCATTTATCCTAAAGCCTAGTCGAGCCACAACTTAACCTAACCTAGCCATCGGATCGATCATCCTCAACAAAAAAAAAATTGGATCGATCCTATACCTGGCCAAACCTTGGGCCGTGTCGGGCTTTGGGCCGGGCCTAGCCAAGCCCGATGCAAAATACCTAGTCTTGGGCCGGGCATGGCCCGGCCATCGAGCCCGCTTTTTGGGCCCAAGCCCGGCCTGAACGCGTAAAAGCCCGCCGGGCCTGGGGCTGGGCCCCTTAGAAAAGAGCAAAAATGACGGGCCCGGGCTCGGCCCGGCCCGGCCATCGGGCTCAAAATCTAGGCCCGAGCCCGGCCCGGGAGCAGCGTCGGGCCGGGCCGGTTCGGGCTTTTTTGGGCCGGGCCGGGCTGCCCATGGCCAGGACTAATCGATCCCCTGCTCATCTCTCCTGATCGAAGACCCTCGCGCCCCATGCATGCGTCTGATCCCCAGCACCCGCTGGCTCCCCCAGACCCTGGCGAGGCTGCAACGCCGTCGGCCTCGCTCTTCCTCGCCTCACCTTTGTGCTCCTCCTCTCCTACTTATTTATTTCCTAAATTTTCATTGCCCATTTTCACCATCATATAAGTGTATCGTATGTTGCAACACACATGCAAAATTGCTAGTAGAGTAACAAAAAATTATCTACTATCCTTTGTTGACCCTCCATGTTGAGGTACTTGTCAATAGCAAAAGCCTCGAAAAGGCGGCAGAGAAATGCAGGGGTAGCATAGTAGTAGCATCAGGAGGCTCATGCGGGGTTCGTTGTCGTGTACCAGACAAGCGATGCGAACAAGCGAGACGTCAGTGCAGACAGGGGGAAGGGTGCCTGGCTGTGGACGGATACTGGGTGGATGACGCCGTAGTACAAGGCGACCAGGCACGTGTGTGGTGGTTGCGGACGTCCGACAATGCTTGGGTGGCGGCCGGAGAGGTAAAATGATGGCATCGGATGAGGAGAGCGTGGCTGTAAAGAAAGAGGGAGCAGGGGCCGAGTGGACGAGTATGTGACCAGAAGAGGGATTTGAATAGGCCGAGGGTGTCGGAGTCCTACGTGGCTACTGTCCGGACTCCCCCACCCCCTCCCTAGACTTTACTTTGAATTTAAGGGACAAAGCACGTCTGAATCAGTTAGCGGAGGGTGTGTGGAGTCCTACGTGGCTAATGTTCATGGACAAATGTATAGTTGTGGATATGTACTACTTAGATGAATGCATCGACGAATGAGTGGGTTAATTTTTGTTTCTTTTGAGAACTCAATTAATGAACTAACAGAGCAACAATAAGAGGTAATATCACCGGTAGTCACACAACTTGCATTGGATGTGCAGTTTAGTGCTACAACTTGCAAAATACGTCTTTTTCGTCAGCTAACTTGCGTTTCGCTGTAGATACGGTCACTCCATGCGTATTCGGCGCTCGCGTGACATGCCACATCTGCATGGGGCTACTGTCAGTGACCGAAGACGCTCTGGAGCAACCAATGCATGGTAAACTTGCACGCCCCCCGAACTTGTTATTATTTTCGCAAAAATGTCCCTAGAATGGCGGGAACAGGCAACCCGTGCATATTTTCTTTCGGCACCCTAAACTCGCTGGTCGTTTAGTTTGACTCCCCACCGCTCCGTCTCCGGATCAAACAAAGGCGGAGGAGGCGCATCATGGTGGCCGTCATCGGAGGAGATGACTGAACCGCGTCGCCGATGTCCGGGCAAAGCAGCGCCCTCGTATGGTTCGTTTGCCCCCTCGTTGCTCTAGTCCAGGCGAAGCAGCAAGCAATGTAACAAGAGGAGGCTCACCTCAAAGGGGAGGCAATGTACCAAGAAGAGGAAGAGGGGCAAGAGGAAGCATTGGTGGAAGAAGAGGAGGCAATGTAACAAGAGGATGCAATGTTCAAAGGGGAGGGAATGTTTCAAGAGATACAAGAGGAGGCAATGTTGCATCTGGAAGCAATCCTCCCAGAGGAGCAAGGGCTGCTGCTCGGGAATTCTACAACTTGCTTTTTTGATCTGATGGAGCTGTCAACCAAGAACCACCTCTCTTCATGCAGGCTGGAGAGGAGGTAATTGTGAGCCAAAATGCACAACAAGATGTTCTATTTCGTGAGGCTGGCCTGAAGACCTGCATGAACTTTTGTTAGGCATGAATGATCAAGTTCATCATTAATCAAGTTCATGAATGAACTGCTCCTTTTGATGGGGTTAAGCACCGATCCTTTTGATCGTCTCTGTATGTTATCAAGGCAAGTGAACTTGTAGTTTGAAGCAACATCTATTCCTGTAGACAATTATGAATGATGGGGTTACGCACTGCTCCTTTTGATCTTCTCTTTATGGATGATGGTCCATGTGTGTACAATCGTCATGACAGTTTCAGATTTTTGTCTTATTTTCATGGTTCACTTATGTACAAAGTTGTGACAAAATACTGTGCCAAAATTCGTTGAAAACTATGGCAAAATTCAGTTGAAAGTTGTGCCAAAACTGTGCCAAAATTCTGGAAAAATTCAGAACATGTACAGAACATTAAAAAAAAAAGTGGTCTGGGATTCGAACCCAGGACCTGCCAATATTACTTGACACCGTATAGCAAGTTTACCATGCGCTGGTTGCTCCAGAGCTTCTTTGGTCATTGACAGTGGCCTCATGCAGACGTGGCATGCCACGCGAGCACTGAATACGCATGGAGTGACCGTATCTGCATTGAAACGCAAGTTAGCTGGCCAAAAAGACGTATTTTGCAAGTTGTAGTACTAAACTTCACATCCAATGTAAGTTGTGTGACAATTGGTGATATTACCTCCAGCAATAATTTATACTATCCAATAAGCCTTAACTGTAGTCCGGATTAAGGTACCCTACATGTCGTTCATATAAACCTAGGGAATGTCATAAAGAAATACGGCGAGGAGGCAAGGGCAGGCCGTCAGTGACCAACTGGCAGTTGATGCAAACGAGCGAGACGCCGGCGCAGCCCACAGGGGGCCGCACTATCTAACGACTATGCTCATCGGCCTCTGGCCCCACCAGCTCCTACTCCAGGTTGTCGTCGGCCATCGTCGGTACAACCTCCGTCAATGGATATATCAATCTACTTGGAATTTTTGGGGTTGCGTTGGGTTGGGTTGGTCTGGTAGTGGGTAGTACTACAATGATCTGTTTGTTGGGATCCATCTTTTTTCCAGGGAGGTTTGTTAAAGCCCATAGTCGATCGGTGAGGAGACGAGAATTATCGCCCGATCCCCACGTCCGTAACTCCACTACCGCGTTCCTGGGGAACAATGTCCATGCAGGAGGGCATATGAGGTAGATTACGAACGTACGAATTGGTACTATCTCTGTCCCATAATATAAGGACGTTTTTAACACCAGTGTAGTTTTTAAAACGTCCTTATATCATGGGACGGAGGGAGTAGGTCGCATGCAGCCCTCGGAATGCAAATTTTACATGTTTAGTAATCTGAACTACAATGGATTCGTGACCCACATGAACCTCAAATCAGCATCGAATCGGTCGTTTTTCAAGAGCCATGCTCCAGCGAGCCACGTGTTGTGAAGCACGGGAGACATGACGTATCGGCTATTACTCCCCACTCATATATGTCCACACATCGCTTAAACCCCTATTCACACCCATCGGTCATCGCCTTCTGTTCTCATTGATGGCCATCCACACTCTACAACCACGCCACCAAACTAGCCACCGTCGACGATAGCCACCGCGACTGCTGGGTCGTGGCCATGACGTAGAGGGTCTTCATCCCGGCTCGGTTGGAGAGGGTGCTAAAGTCTCCTTCCCCATATGCAAAAGGCCACAAACCATGTGTATCGATGGTAGATACTGTAACATCCCAAATTTTAATTTGGAATGTTATACATTAGATCCTCAATGCATATCATATTTTCTTGCTTTTGGTGGATCCTATAAATTCTACGCAACTCAAGGACCCTCGGAGAGAGTTGGGGATTTCGTTATTTTCATATTTGAGGTTTCTCAAATTTTGAAAATAGGATCATTGATTTTATTGATTTTATTTATTTTATCTTCAAGTATTTCTAGTATGAAAATATGAGATAGGGAGTAAAATGACTCTCCCAAAAATAAAGAAATACTGAGCATTTAATAAAAAATTCAAATAACTTTTATTTTGGAGATTTTGCTATTTTATTTGAATTTAGGAAAAATTGCACGCTTTCAAAAAATGCATTTAGGGCCAAGAAAGATGTTCATCTTGTTCTAAATATTTCATTTAGATGGTGAAATTTTGTTTTGGTATTTTTATTTTATTTTCTAGAAATTTTTTTTAGATTCGGTGATTTTTTTTAAAAAAAATTAGGAGTCCCCGTGCCCGACTGGGCCGAAGGCCCAGCCGAGCCAGGCCGAGCCCGCGTCGCTACCGCCTTCCCCGCGCGAGCCAGCCGCCGCCGCCGAGTCCGGCCGGGACACGCCTCCCGAGGCCGAGCCGGTGCCCCTTCTCCAAGTCACCGCCGCCCGCCCCCCTCTTATAAATACCGCCACCCGCCGCCGCCTCACCTCTCGCCTCGCCTCGCCTCGCCTAGCCCCGCCTTCCGCCGCAGCCGCCTGCAGCCCGCCGCCGCCTGCCGCCGTCGACGCCACCGATCGCCGGAGTCCGACGAGGTAGTCACGCCGCCCGCCGGTTTTCAGAAGAAAACCGACCCGTTTTTTCTTAAAACCCTAGTTTGTTTTTTTAGATTAGATCGGTTTTTTTTTTCAGTTTAGCTGTTTAGCGAGCGTTCATCCGTTAGTTCGTTTTAACGAACGTTTTCGTCGTTTAGTCCCAGTTAACGAACGTCTGTTCGTTAAGCTGTTCTTCAGTTTTCTTTTTCACGGTTATTTTCTAATCGTGATTTCCGATCCGATCTTCGTTCTAGTTTATCTTTTCGCTCGTTCATCGGAATCAGGCGATTCAAGCGCCTGGAGTTTCGTCTCGAAACCCTCTTTCCGTTTAACCTAGTCAACCAAGCTTTTGCTTATGAAAAATTTGGACTTAGGTCCAGATTGGTAGCGTAGTCGGTTCTTTTCGTCGTTTGACTTTCGTTGTTTCATTTGGTTTGTTTCTTTTTGCAAACCGGAGTTCTTAAGTTAAACTTTCTGGTTAGGCCTCTTATTTGAGTTTTACCCGTGCATTAGTTGAGTACTTATTGTGTGTTTGTTTGTTTGCGATAGAGTACCCGGAATGCGCCGCTTGCTACTTTGAATCTCTAGGTTTTGCGGATCATCAGCAAGGCAAGTAACACTTTGATCATACTTTCCAATACCCAGTTTTCATTGCATTAGTATTATCCACAAACACATTGCATGAGTAGGATCTATTAACATGTGGGACTGGGAAGTAGATGAGGTAGTACCTATTACCAACATTATATTCAAACCCTTGGGAGCTACTTCTACGTTTGCTGTTATGCCATGCTATGCTAGTAGACGTGGATTGGGTGAGTGTATCCATGACAGATGTGAGATTGTTAATTTAATGGTTCAACTTAAGGTGGCTACTTAAATACACATCTGGGTGGATTGACGCACCTGGGTATTCCAGCGATTGCCTGTTTTCTTTATGGACCACCACCCATGCACAAAGGGATCATGAGGTTATTCATACTAGAAACTTCCGTGTGCAGCCACAAGCTATTATGGGCTCTAGCATAGTTGACTAAGTTGCGCGAACTCTTATAGTGGTAGACTAGCAGATGTAGGGGATGTAGGTTGGTACTGTCTACCCGATCATAAGGTGCTAGTGCTTCTGAAAGACTATGTCTCGGTCATCCGTTTCTCAAACAACATGTAGTGCGAGAATCCCAACGGAGGAGATCGAGTCTTGTGGGGAAAAGTGCACAAACCTCTGGAGAGTGTACAAACTAATCATGATTAGCCGTGTCCCCGGTTATGGACATTTTGAGTATCTAGTACTTGGATTATCATGTGTATCTCAACACTCTAAAAGTTAATTTGTTAGGTTAATGTTTACCTTAATTGGGATTGAGTTGGGTGAACCTTCTTAGTGATGTTTCAACTACCATGATAGTTAATTAAAATCTATTCCTTTGCAGTAGGGAAAAATTGGCTTTATGCAAAAACTATAACCATAGAGCTTTCCACCAGCCATATTGCATATAGTATAGTTTTACTTTTGTTACTCTCTATGTGTTACTTTGCCAGCATATTCCATGTGCTGACCCATTTTCGGGCTGCAACGTTCATGTTGCAGACTTTTCAGACGATGAGTAAGGTGTCCTTAGGTCGTGGTTCTATACTCAGTGATGTCGTTGGAGTTGATGGACTCACTTATCTTCCAAGCCTTCCGCTATTATCGTTGTTAGATGGCCTTAAGCCATTTTTATTGTAATAAGTTCATCTTTGGAACTTTCGATGTAATAAGTGTGTGATTGCCACTCTGTTATAATTCCTTCAAATACTGTGCGTGTCAGCATTACTGATCCAGGGATGACACTGATGCACAGAGATCGGACTGTTTGAGGTCTGGTCGCTACAAGATGGTATCAGAGCACACGCTGACTGTAGGACACGACCACTAAGCTAAAACCCTAGAGCACTGTTCATTCTTCTCATTTCTGACTCCTCATCTTTTCTACTCTTTTAGGATGGCGGATGCAAGGAACAAATTTACGCAACCTGATGAAGATACACCGTTCGGACGTCACCTGAAGGAAGTCACAAGATATCAAAACATCGGACTACCAAGCTTCACCGGAACCTACAATGCGACTTTACCTGAAGAGGAGCGCTGGTTAATTCAAGTTCAAGTTCCAGGAAGGATGTTCATGCCCGTCACCGCACCCATAGAGTTTTCCTTTGATGCGCCCACCTGGAGCCTAGGTAGGAGTATGGCAGCCCGCATCACTATGGTAAGGATTGGAGAAGTCTACAAGCAGGAGCTGAAAGATACTATCTACCAGATTTGTGGACACCGAGATGAGCGATGGGACATGATCAACACCCGGAAGGGCAGATCCATTGCCGCGTTCATTCAAGAGTTAAACCAGCACATTCGTCGCCAGGAACACCAGATGTGTGCAGGGATGATAGACTTGAAGAAAGCACTAACCAAAAACTTGGAGTTAGAGGAGGAACTCAAGTCAACACGTGACGGATACGAGGAGGAGATGTTAATACTTGTGGAGAAGAATGATGATTTGACACAGAAGCTAGGAGTATTCATGGGAGATCCAGCACCAGGAGGGGAAGAAGAGGAAGAGGAACCCAAGGAGATTTGTCCTGAAGACTACATCATCCTTGACGACACGGACTCAGACCCCGATGATAGTGATAATGAAGACTATGAAGATGAAGCTGGAGCAGACATCATGGAATCTTCTGCCGATCAAAATTTCTAGAAGACCACCCTATGACTAGTAGTTTTTCCCATATAGTAGACTTAGAGCACTTTTGTAATGTTAGATCTGTGTAAGCCCTTGTTTTGAAATTGATCTTTGTGTGATATGTTTGTGTTCATCTCATGTGCATTTGGGTAGTGATTTTCCCTTAGACCTCTTTTCCATTCTAATCTCTTCCCTCTACACCATTAGATGCCTCCAAGACATGAGCCAGAATTCCAGTTTCCCCCTGAGCTCACTCAGTTGATCCAGCAGCAGAACACTTTGATGCAACTTCTTGTCCAGAACACTCAGAACAACCAGAACAACAATAACCCTCCACCACCACCACCCGTGGATAACCTGACCCGTTTCCCAAGGTTACAACCACCGGTGTTTGCTAGCAGCATTGAACCAATAGTCGCCAATGACTGGCTGCGCAAGATTGGAAGGGATTTTACCACCGCTAACTGCTCGGATGCTGAGAAGGTGCGATTTGCCGCACATCAGTTGTCTAGACCAGCCGCAGCGTGGTGGGAGAACTACACATCCACCTTCCCCATAGACAATGTTACTTGGGATCAGTTTCAGCAAGCTTTCTGTACTGCCCATGTCTCAACTGGAGCTATGAGCATGAAGAAGCAGGAGTTTCGCAACTTGCGCCAAGGAAATCGTAATGTGGCTCCGTACGTAGATGAGTTTAGTACTCTATCTCGTTATGCCCCAGATGATGTGGCCACAGATGCCGCTAAGGAGGAAAGATTTATGGAAGGGCTGAATGATGAGATGAGCGTACAGTTGATGGTGGCAAGCTTCAACAACTACCAGGAATTGGTTGATCGAGCTCTAATGATTGAAGGGAAGCATCAACAGATTGAAAACCGCAAGAGGAAGTATGGACAAGGAAAGTACAATTCTGGAGCTTAACAGAAGCCACGTTTTATCCCTAAACCGATAGGACAATTTCAACAAACCCATGGAGGAAGTAGCTTGCACCATCATAGTGGCCCCAAGAATGGTAATGCGAATGGAGGAAGCAACGGATAGAACCGTATCAACCCATCAACACCAGTCAAGCGAGACCTGAGTCAAGTCACTTGCTATAAGTGGCAGAAGACGGGACATTACGCCAATGAATGTCCAGAAGCCCAGAATGGAAATGGCAATGTAAGCTCTGGGAAGAAGCCGAACCCTTTTAATAGGGGACAAGTGAACCACGTTAGCGTGGAGGAGGTTGAAGCTCAGCCAGATGCAGTAATAGGTAAGTTTTTAGTTAAGTCCTTTACTGCACTCGTTCTTTTTTATACTGGTGCATCGCATTCATACATTTCAAGGGGATTTGTGGATAAATATAAGCTGCCAACCCAAGCCCTTAGGTCACCCATGTTAGTAACCTCGCCTGGAGCATAGTATATGGCCAGATTATGGTGTGATCAGTTGCCTTTAAGGATTGGTAACTACATATTCCCTTCGGACCTAATAGTATTGGGATCTCAAGGATTGGATGTGATATTAGGCATGGATTGGTTATCTAAGTACGGAGGGAACATTGAATGCGCCAGTAAGTCCATTTTGCTTACTACGCCAGAAGGAAGAAGGATCAAGTATGTATCCCGGCATGTGCCAAAGAGGAACAGAGTAAATTCCTTATCAGGAGTTGTGCAGGAGGAAGTACCAGTGGTGAAAGATTTCCCTAATGTATTTCCAGAGGAGTTGCCAGGCATGCCCCCAGATAGAGATATCGAGTTTTTGATCGAGCTTTTGCCAGGCAAAGGGCCAATATCTAAGAGACCATACAGGATGCCCACAAAGGATTTGGAGGAGATTAAGAAACAGATTAAGGAGTTACTGGATAAAGGTTACATTCACCCAAGTTCTTCGCCTTGGGGATCGCCAGTACTTCTAGTGGAGAAGAAGGACGGATCGTTAAGAATGGTGGTTGATTATCGAGGATTGAATGAAGTAACAATCAAGAACAAGTACCCACTGCCGATGATCAACGATCTGTTCGATTGATTGCAAGGAGCTAAGGTATTTTCCAAGATCAACCTACGATCAGGATACCATCAGTTGAAGATTCGAGAGCAGGATATACCTAAGACGGCCTTTACCACCAGGTATGGGTTGTACGAGTATATCGTTATGTCTTTTGGTCTGACTAACGCACCGGCATATTTTATGAACTTGATGAACAAGGTGTTTATGGAGTTCCTGGATAAGTTCGTTATAGTGTTCATAGATGATATATTGATCTTCTCAAAGGATGAAGAGGAACATAAAGAGCATTTGCGTTTGGTACTTGAGAAGCTCAGAGAACATCAGTTATACGCCAAGTTCATCAAATGTGAGTTTTGGTTGAAGGAAGTGGATTCCTCGGACATGTTATATCCGGAGAAGGAATAGTAGTAGATCTCGCCAAGGTTGACACTGTGACAAATTGGGAAGCACCGACAACAGTTGGAGAGATCCGGAGTTTTCTTGGGCTTGCAGGATACTACCGGAGATTCATTGAGAATTTCTCAAGGATTGCAAAGCCTATGACAGAGTTGTTAAAGAAGGATACCAAGTTCAATTGGACAGAAGAATGTGAGGCCAGTTTCCAGGAATTAAAGAAACGTTTGGTCTCATCACCTGTGTTGATTCTGCCAGGTCAACATAAGGACTATGAGGTGTACTGCGACGCTTCACGTCGAGGACTTGGAACAGTTCTTATGCAGGAAGGAAGAGTTGTTTCGTATGCTTCACGACAACTGAAACCTCAGGAGTTGAACTATGACACTCATGATTTGGAGTTAGCAGCCGTAGTTCATGCATTGAAGACTTGGAGACATTTCCTCATTGGAAACCATTGTGAAGTATATACGGATCACAAGAGTTTGAAGTATATATTCACTCAGAAGGAGCTAAATCTCAGGCAAAGGAGATGGTTGGAACTCATCAAGGATTATGACATGAGATTGCATTATCATCCTGGAAAGGCTAACATGGTAGCCGATGCGCTAAGCCGTAAGAGCCATGTCAATACACTAACGACGGAGGATTTACTGAAAGAGTTAGCCGAGGACCTACGTGAGCTATGTTTGGAGATAGTTCCGAGAGGCTATGTAGCAACACTGGAGATTCAGTCTACCTTGATGGATAAAATCAGAGAAGCTCAGAAAACTGACGAGGAGGTTGCCTCTATAAAGGAGAAGATGAGCAAAGGAAAGGTTAAAGGATTTCGTGAGGATGAGCACGACACCCTATGGTTTGAGGACCGCGTATATGTGCCTAACGACCCAGGGATCAGGAAGCTGATTCTGCAAGAGGCCCATGATTCACCATACTCGATTCACCCAGGAAATGCCAAGATGTACTTGAATTGAAGGATACTTTCTGGTGGACCGGTATGAAGAAAGATATTGCGGAGTATGTAGCAGTTTGTGATGTATGTCAGAGAGTGAAGGCAGAGCATCAGAAGCCGGCAGGATTGTTACAACCATGCCAATACCCGAATGGAAGTGGGATAAGCTAGGCATGGATTTTATATTATGGGATTACCCAGAACTCGTTCAGGCTACGACTCGATTTGGGTTGTAGTCGATCGTTTGACGAAAGTAGCTCATTTCATCCCAGTGAAGACTAGCTACACCAGTGCCAAGTTGGCAAAGATATACATGACCATGATCGTGCCTGCATGGAGTTCCGAGGAGCATCGTATCAGATAGAGGAACCCACTTTACCTCAAAGTTCTGGAATCAGTTACACGAAACTTTGGGTACCAGGCTAGAGTTCAGTACAGCTTTTCATCCGCAGACAGATGGACAGACCGAGAGAGTCAACCAGATTTTGGAGGATATGCTGAGAGCTTGTGCGCTAGATTATGGATCTAGTTGGGACGACAATTTGCCTTATGCAGAATTCTCTTACAACAACAGTTATCAATCCAGTCTGAAGATGGCCCCTTTCGAAGCATTATACGGAAGGAGGTGCAGGACCCCGTTGTCTTGGGACGAAGTTGGAGACCGCCAGTTGTTTGGACCAGATTTGATCAAGGAGTCAGAACAGAAGGTAAAGTTGATTCGCGATAGGCTCAAGGTAGCCCAGTCTAGGCAGAAGAGCTACGCGGATTCAAAACGCAAAGAGATAGTTTACGAAGTCGGAGACCGAGTTTATCTTTGAGTATCTCCGCTTCGAGGAGTTAAGCGCTTTGGAGTTAAGGGAAAGCTAGCGCCCCGTTTTGTAGGACCATACAAAATTTTGGAACGTATGGGAGAAGTAGCCTACATGTTGGAATTGCCCCAAGGATTGTCAGGAGTTCACGATGTATTCCACGTTTCCCAGTTGAAGAAGTGCCACGCTGAGATGGCTGAGATACCTCTGAGGGATACAGTGCCATTGGAAGCAATTCAGCTTGACAGTGGTTTGACCTATGAAGAAAAACCAGTCAAGATTCTTGAGTATGCCAGCCGAGTCACTCGCAGCAAGGTTATCAAGTTTTGCAAAGTTCAGTGGAGCCACAACACCGAGGATGAAGCAACCTGGGAACGAGAGGAAGACCTGCGGAAGGACCACCCTCACCTATTTTCTAGCCAACCCGAATCTCGAGGGCGAGATTCATCTTAAGGGGGCGGGGTAGGTTTGTAACATCCCAAATTTTAATTTGGAATGTTATACATTAGATCCTCAATGCATATCATATTTTCTTGCTTTTGGTGGATCCTAGAAATTCTACGCAACTCAAGGACCCTCGGAGAGAGTTGGGGAATTCGTTATTTTCATATTTGAGGTTTCTCAAATTTTGAAAATAGGATCATTGATTTTATTTATTTTATCTTCAAGTATTTCTAGTATGAAAATATGAGATAGGGAGTAAAATGACTCTCCCAAAAATAAAGAAATACTGAGGATTTAATATAAAAAATCAAATAAGTTTTATTTTGGAGTTTTTGCTATTTTATTTGAATTTAGGAAAAAATGCACGTTTTCAAAAATGCATTTAGGGCCAAGAAAAATGTTCATCTTGTTCTAAATATTTCATTTAGACGGTGAAATTTTGTTTTGGTATTTTTAGATTTTTATTTTATTTTCTAGAATTTTATTTAGATTCGGCGATTTTAAAAAAAATAGGAGTCCCTGTGCCTGACTGGGCCGAAGGCCCAGCCGAGCCAGGCCGAGCCCGCGTCGCTACCGCCTTCCCCGCGCGAGCCAGCCGCCGCCGCCGAGTCCGGCCGGGACACGCCTCCCGAGGCTGAGCCGGTGCCCCTTCCCCAAGTCACCGCCGCCCCTCCCCTCTTATAAATACCGCCGCCCGCCGCCGCCTCACCCCTCGCCTCGCCTCGCCTCGCCTCGCCCCGCCTTCCGCCGTAGCAGCGCAGTAGCCGCCGCAGCAGCCGCCTACAGCCCGCCGCCGCCTGCCGCCACCGACACCGCATCTCCCGCCGCCGACGCCACCCATCGCCGGAGTCCGACGAGGTAGCCGTGCCGCCCGCCTGTTTTCGGAAGAAAACCGACCCGTTTTTTTCTTAAAACCCTAGTTCGTTTTTTAGATTAGATCGGTTTTTGTTCAGTTTAGCTGTTTAGCGAGCGTTCATCCGTTAGTTCGTTTTAACGAACGTTTTCGTCGTTTAGTCCATGTTAACGAACGTCCGTTTGTTAAACTGTTCTTCAGTTTTCTTTTTCGCGGTTATTTTCTAATCTCGATTTTCGATCCGATCTTCGTTCTAGTTTACCTTTTCGCTCGTTCATCGGAATCAGGCGATTCAAGCGCCTGGAGTTTCGTCTCGAAACCCTCTTTCCGTTTAACCTAATCAACCAAGCTTTTGCTTCTGAAAAATTTGGACTTAGGTCCAGATTGGTAGCGTAGTCGGTTCTTTTCGTCGTTTGACTTTTGTTGTTTCGTTTGGTTTGTTTCTTTTTGCAAACCGGAGTTCTTAAATTAAACTTTCTGGTTAGGCCTCTTATTTGAGTTTTACCCGTGCATTAGTTGAGTACTTATTGTGTGTTTGTTTGTTTGCGATAGAGTACCCGGAATGCGCCGCTTGCTACTTTGAATCTCTAGGTTTTGCGGATCATCAGCAAGGCAAGTAACACTTTGATCATACTTTCCAATACCCAGTTTTCATTGCATTAGTATTATCCTCAAACACATTGCATGAGTAGGATCTATTAACATGTGGGACTGGGAAGTAGATGAGGTAGTACCTATTACCTACATTATATTCAAACCCTTGGGAGCTACTTCTACGTTTGCTGTTATGCCATGCTATGCTAGTAGACGTGGATTGGGTGAGTGTATCCATGACAGATGTGAGATTGTTAATTTAATGGTTCAACTTAAGGTGGCTACTTAAATACACATCTGGGTGGATTGACGCACCTGGGTATTCCAGCGATTGCCTATTTTCTTTATGGACCGCCACCCAGGCACAAAGGGATCATGAGGTTATTCATACTAGAAACTTCCGTGTGCAGCCACAAGCTATTATGGGCTCTAGCATAGTTGACTAAGTTGCGTGAACTCTTACAGTGGTAGACTAGCAGATGTAGGGGATGTAGGTTGGTACTGTCTACCCAATCGTAAGGTGCTAGTGCTTCTGAAAGACTATGTCTCGGTCATCCGTTTCTCAAACAACATGTAGTGTGAGAATCCCAACGGAGGAGATCGAGTCTTGTGGGGAAAAGTGCACAAACCTCTGGAGAGTGTACAAACTAATTATGATTAACCGTGTCCCTGGTTATGGACGTTTTGAGTATCTAGTACTTGGATTATCATGTGTATCTCAACACTCTAAAAGTTAATTTGTTGGGTTAATGTTTACCTTAATTGGGATTGAGTTGGGTGAACCTTCTCAGTGATGTTTCAACTACCATGATAGTTAATTAAAATCTATTCTTTTGCAGTAGGGAAAAATTGGCTTTATGCAAAAACTATAACCATAGAGCTTTCCACCAGCCATATTGCATATAGTATAGTTTTACTTTTGTTACTCTCTATGTGTTACTTTGCCAGCATATTCCATGTGCTGACCCGTTTTCGGGCTGCAATGTTCATGTTGCAGACTTTTCAGACGACGAGTAAGGTGTCCTTAGGTCGTGGTTCTATACTCAGTGATGCCGTTGGAGTTGATGGACTCACTTATCTTCCAAGCCTTCCGCTGTTATCGTTGTTAGATGGCCTTAAGCCATTTTTATTGTAATAAGTTCATCTTTGGAACTTTCGATGTAATAAGTGTGTGATTGCCACTCTGTTATAATTCCTTCAAGTACTGTGTGTGTCAGCATTACTGATCCAGGGATGACACTGATGCACAGAGATCAGACTGTTTGAGGTCTGGTCGCTACAGATACTTTGGCTACTGCGACAGGGACTTCACTTTGGTTGCTAGGACATCCCCCATGGCAGGGGGCGGGGATCCCGATGATCCGTCGGGATTTTCTCCGGCACCATCCGCTCTATCTCCGTGGCAGCAGCTCCAACTCTGGAGAACGTTGTAAGTTCATCGAACTCGACATTGCTTCTCCGATTGTGCATATCCGATTTTATTTTAGCGGCTAGGTTTTTAGGGTGGCTGTTGCTCCAATGGTAATGCTAGGATCATAGCACCAGATCGATTTTGCATCTGATCATGCCATCTATCTTAACCATCTTGGTTATTCTAGGAGCAACCACTAGTAACACCTCGGCCGCAGCCACTAGTTCAATGCCATTGCACCCTGCCTGATCTAGACTGCTCCTACGAACCAACACTAGTTCTGTCGACACACTTTGTCCTCATTCGAGCAAACCGGTAAGAACTTCTTGGTCGGTCACCCATCCTCAAATTATCGCAGGCCAAGCACGCTTATCCTGGTGGTTGTTTGGAGACGAGCTTTCACAAAAGAAGGTGTACCTTGTTGATATATATGAGCAGTTTATCATTCCTATTAAGTTGGAATTTCACACCATTGGTCCTCATTTAGAATTAGGTTCAAAATGATATCTCACAATAGCAAAGGTAAAACCACTTATCAGTGCCACTTATGTCATTTTAGTGTTGCGTTTACCTTTTTGACTATTTCTTCCTGCCCTCCCCCCTTCCATATTCTTCGGCTCCCATTGAAGTCGGCGTCTTCCACTGTTAACCACCGACACGACCCGCCTCACACTCCTTTCACTAGGTACCTCTTTTCCGCCTCAACCTCCAGCTTGCCACACCTGCCCCCGGTGAATCCTACCCACAACAAAGTCGCATCATGTGGCTCCCCGACCTCTAATACACCCTCCTTGTGGTCCCCCTACCTCCTCTTGCTCCCCTGTGCTCCTCTTCGACACTTTGTATGTGTCTCTATCTCTCATGTTGATGTCGTCGGGGCGGTAGTGGTCATCGTTAGCCGATGGAGCTTGCTGACTATGGTCTGTTAACTATCACACTACTTCTCCATTTGTGGTTAATTATTTTTCTTTTTCTTCTTAACTATTTCCTTCTTTAGAAATCGCTTATTGACCAGCTAAGATATTTGAAGAATGTTTCAATAACTTGAAAATGCTTCGCATGTGCTCGTAGTGATAATTGAAATTTTGTGGAATATGGTAATCTGAAGAATCATGACCAGAAGGATAGCTGAAAATCTATTGGAAGCAACAACAACAAAATCCTAGTTTCTTGCCCAAACTTTAATCTAAAACATGGGGTACTTTTCATAAGATTATTCATTGGCTTGAAAAGATGATCCATAAATTCACGAGAACTTTACAAAACTTTGTCAATAATTTTTTGATTGATTTAACCGTGTTTCCAAACTTGTTGAAATATCCCAAGAACTTTTTCAATATTTTTTTTATGAAAAACCCAAAGGCTATCTCTTGTTTGTAACCATCCTCCGGTTTGTTCTTGGATCTGGTACTGAAGTTGAAGATTTATGCTAAAGGCCTTCACGCAGACCATGTTAGAACTTTGTCGAAAACTTTGAAGGGCTTTTCACAAAATTTATAATAACTGAAATGAGTACAGAGCTTTGCAAACATATTATTCAAACTTTGTTGAAACTTCTGAAAAACTATTGAGGACACATTACCGAACCTTTGAGATTTTTCTAATAAAAACCTAATAACCTATTACCTATAAATTAATTAGTGAAGTTTCACTTGACACACATGCTTAGTCCTACATTCCTCACAATTTGAAATATGTAGGTCACCAGACTTCTTTTGATGAGCTTGCCATGAAAAAATAAAATATCAAAACAAATTTAAATTTTCACACCACAAAAAGTCTATACAAGCCATGAATGGGTTGTTGCGCATTGATGCTTGATCGAGGTAACTTTGTAGTACTAGGAATATCTGTTGGTGACCATCTGACTAAGGGCATCTCCAACACCGACCCTCAAACCTCCAACAACTGTCTGGACCACGGAACCATCCAGTGTGGTCCATCTCTCGGGAACCAGAGACAAATGTGGGGGAAGTTTGCGAGAGTCTGGACCACTGTCACGCCCACTTCTAACCGACCTGGCCCACCTAAACCCCTCCTTCTCAGTCCACACGCCCCCCAGTGCCACATGCCCTCATTCATGCCGCTGTAGAGCGCGCCGCTCCACATTGAAGGCGGTTCAGTGTTGGGAACATAGTATTTCAAAAAAAAAAATCCTACGATCACGCAAGATCTATCTAGGTGAAGCATAGCAAAGAGCGGGGAGAGTGTGTCCACGTACCCTCGTAGACCGAAAGCGGAAGCATTTAGTAACGTGGTTGATGTAGTCGAACGTCTTCACGATCCAACCGATCCAAGTACCGAACGCACGGCACCTCCGTGTTCAGCACACGTTCAGCACGATGACGTCCCTCGAACTCTTGATCCAGTTGAGGACAAGGGAGAGTTCCAGCAACATGACGGCGTGGCGACGGTGTTGATGATGTGATCCGCGCAGGGCTTCGCCTAAGCACTACGACAATATGACCTGAGGTGGAATCTATGGAGGGGGGCACCGCACACGGCTAAAAAAACTGTTAACTTGTGTGTTCTAGGGTACCCCCTGCCCCGTGTATAAAGGAGCAAGGGAAGGCCGGCCGTCCTTATAGGGCGCGTCCAAGGGGGGCAATCCTACTCCTAGTAGGAGTTGGACTCCCCCCTTTTCTAGTCCAACTTGGAGAAGAAGGAAGGAGAGGGAGAGGAGAAGGAAAGAGGGGGTGCCGCCCCCCGCCCCCTAGTCCAATTCGGACTAGGCCCATGGGAGCAGCCCTTAGCTGCTCCCTCTATCTCCCCTAAGGCCCAATAAGGCCCATTACTTCCCCGGCGGTTCAGATAACCCTTCCGGCACTCCGATATTTATCCAGTGACCCCCGGAACTCATCTGGTGTCCGAATAACATCGTCCAATATATCATTCTTTATGTCTCGACCATTTCGAGACTCCTCGTCGTGTCCGTGATCTCATCTGGTACTCCGAACAATCTTCGGTCATCGAAAACACATAACTCATAATACAAATCGTCATCGAACGTTAAGCGTGCGGACCTTATGGGTTCGAGAACTATGTAGACATGACCGAGACACATATCCGGTCAATAACCAATAGCGGAACCTGGATTCTCATATTGGCTCCTACATATTCTACTGTAAGTGCATCTAGTGCCACCCCTAGTTGGTTTTGGAGTATTGACGGCAAACCTAGTTGAGGGACTAATGTGTTTGTGAGAATTGCAGGATAACACAGGTAGTAGTCCCCCATTGATACAGTTTACCTACCGGAGATGACCCCTAAAAATGTATGAAGACATTGACACCAATGGTGGTATATGAAGATATTCATATTGAAGACTATGACAAGAGAAGACATTGTGTGAAGACTATGGAGCGCGAAGACTTAGACGTTTCGTTGTTTCCTTTTCTTCTTTGTTGAGTCATAGGAACCACCGTACTGTTAAGTGGGGTCCAAGTGAACAAAGTCAGAGTGACTGAAGTGATGCTCAACCAAATCCTATGTCTCCAAGCGAAGACAATGAGAGCAAATCTTATCCAGAGCTGGATGAGTTAGCTTTACTTGTAGCCCAAGTAAAGTTGCCGCGTGTGTTTGAAATCTGACCGTTGGAACACGTGTCAGTTCCTTAGTGACCCAGGGTCACTTCGGACAAATCAGGTCGGGTTGCCTAGTGGCTATAAATAGCCCACCCCCTAAACCATAAATTGGTGGCTGCTCAGAGTTAGTACACGGCTTTTGTCGTTTGAGAGCAACCCACCTCCGAAGCATTTGAGAGAGAGATCCTTGCAAGGACAAAGCCCAAACACCCAGAGCCAAAGAGTGTTAGGCATCACTGAAGTCTTTCTGTCCGCGTGATCAAAAGACTTGTTACACTTGAGGACTGTGAATCCTCCAGCCAGTTAGCGTCGCGTTCTGAGCATCCAAGAGTCATTGTGGATCGCCGGTGAACGAAGTCTGTGAAGGTTTGGAAGTCTACCTTGAAGACTTACTAGAGTGATTGGGAGAGGACTGGGTGTCCTTAGCTCAAGGGGAATAAGGTGAATACGCGGTCTTAAGAGTTAAATCTCAGCCTCCCTAACCAGACCTACAGTTGTCACAGCAACTGGAACTGGTCCAACAAATCACTGTCTTCCCAAGCTACTGGTTCTATCCCTTCCTTCTCTTTACTTACTGTCTATCTTTGTGAAGTCATTGCCTGCTTGCCTTATCTGTTTGACTTCACTGTGTGACTACTTGCTCTGACTGGCTTCATACAATCTTCCATCCCGATCCATACTGCCTAGCTGCTATTAGTCTTCGTGCTTTCACTTAATTGAATACTTGACTATGGCTTGTCTAGTGTAGTCTACCTTCCGCTGCATATAAATAGGATCGGTTCTATCGTTTGTCTTCGAAACTTCCATGTTTTGAAGACTTTCATAAAAATCGCCTATTCACCCCCGTCTAGTCGATATACAGCTCTTTCATCTACGAAGATCTTTATCGGTCAAACCGCATAACAACATACGTTGTTCCCTTTGTCATCGGTATGTTACTTGCCCAAATTCGATCGTCGGTATCATCATACCTAGTTCAATCTCATTACCAGCAAGTCTCTTTACTCGTTCCGTAATACATCATCTCGTGACTAACTCATTAGTCATTTGCTTGCAAGGTTCATTATGATGTGTATTACCGAGAGGGCCCAGAGATACCTCTCCGACACTCGGAATGACAAATCCTAATCTTGATCTATGCCAACACCACAAACACTTTTGGAAACACCTGTAAAGCATCTTTATAATCACCTAGTTACGTTGTGACGTTTGATATTCGGGAGTTGCGTAATCTCATAGTTAGAGGAACATGTATAAGTCATGAAGAAAGAAATAGCAATATTACTAAACGATCATTGTGCTAAGCTAACGGATGGGTGTTGTCCATCACATCATTCTCCTAATGATGTGATACCATTGATCAAATGACAACACATGTCTATGGTTAGGAAACTCAACCATCTTTGATTAACGAGCTAGTCAAGTAGAGGCATACTAGGGACACTCTGTTTTGTCTATGTATTCACACATGTATCAAGTTTCCGGTTAATACAATTCTAGCATGAATAAAAGACATTTATCATGATATATAAGGAAATATAAAGATAAACTTTATTTTTGCGTCTATGGCATATTTCCTTCAGTCTCCCACTTGCACTAGAGTCAACAATCTAGATTACATAGTAATGATTCTAACACCCATGGAGTCTTGGTGTTGATCAAGTTTTGCTCATGGAAGAGGCTTAGTCAATGGGACTGCGACATTCAGATCCGTATGTATTTTGGAAATCTCTATGTCTCCCTCCTTGACTTGATCGCGGATGGAGTTGAAGCGTCTCTTGATGTGCTTGGTTCTCTTGTGAAAGCTGGATTCCTTCGCCAAGGCTATTTCTCGAGTGTTGTCACAAAAGATTTTCATTGGACCCAATTCACTAGGTATTACACCTAGATCGGATATGAACTCCTTCATCCAGACTCCTTCATTTGCTGCTTCCGAAGCAGCTATGTACTCCGCTTCACACGTAGATCCCGCCACGACGCTGTGCTTGGAACTGCACCAACTGACAGCTCCACCTATCAACAAAAATACGTAGCAGGTTTGTGATACGTCTCCAACGTTTCTACTTTTCCAAACACTTTTGCCCTTGTTTTGGACTCTAACTTGCATGATTTGAATGGAACTAACCCGGACTGACGCTGTTTTCAGCAGAACTACCATGGTATTATTTTTGTGCAGAAATAAAAGTTCTCAAAATGACCTAAAAATCAACGGAGAATTATTTTGGAATATATAAAAAATACCGGCAGAAGAAACCAGACCAGGGGGCCCACACCCTGTCCACGAGGGTGGTGGGCGCGCCCCCTGCCTCGTGGGCCCCCTGAGCCTCCAACGGCATCAACCCTGACTCCATATATTCACTTTCGGGGAGAAAAAAAATCAAAGAGAAGGATTCATCGTGTTTTACGATACGGATCCGCCGCCAAGCCCTAATCTCTCTCAGGAGGGCTGAACTGGAGTCCGTTCGGGGCTCCGGATAGTGGAGATCGTCGCCGTCGTCAGCATCAACATTCCTCCATCACCAATTCCATGATGCTCACCGCCGTGCATGAATAATTCCATCGTAGGCTCGCTGGACGGTGATGGGTTAGATGAGATTTACCATGTAATCGAGTTAGTTTTGATAGGGTTTGTTCCCTAGTATCCATTATGTTCTAAGATTGATGTTGCTATGACTTTCCATGCATAATGCTTGTCACTAGGGCCCGAGTGCCATGATTTCAGATCTGAACCTATTATTTTTTCATGAATATATGTAAGTTCTTGATCCTATCTTGCAAGTCAATAGTCACCTATTATGTGTTATGATCCGACAACCCCGAAGTGACAATAATCGGGACCACTCCCGATGATGACCGTAGTTTGAGAAGTTCATGTATTCACTAAGTGTTAATGCTTTGGTCTGGTACTCTATTAAAAGGAGGCCTTAATATCCCTTAGTTTCCATTAGGACCCCGCTGCCACGGGAGGGTAGGACAAAAGATGTCATGCAAGTTCTTTCCCATAAGCATGTATGACTATATTCGGAATACATGCCTACATTACATTGATGAACTAGAGCTAGTTCTATGTCACCCTATGTTATAACTATTACATGAGGAATCGCATCTGACATAATCATCCATCACTGATCCAATGCCTACGAGCTTTTCACATATTGCTTGCTGCTTATTTACTTTTCCGCTGCTACTGTTACAATCACTATAAAACTACTATCGCTACTTTTGCCAATGTTACCGTTACTACCATATTACTTTGCTAGTAAATACTTTGCTGCAGATATTAAGTCTTCCAGGTGTGGTTGAATTGAAAACTCAACTGCTAATACTTGAGAGTATTATTTGGCTCCCCCTTTGTCGAATCAATAAATTTGGGTTGAATACTCTACCCTCGAAAATTGTTGAGATCCCCTACACTTGTGGGTTATCAAGACTATTTTCTGGCGCCGTTGCCGGGGAGCATAGCTATATTCTTTGAGTCACTTGGGATTTATATCTGTTGATCACTATGAAGAACTTGAAAGATGAAAAAACTAAAATTTATCCCTCAACTATGAGGGGAGGTAAGGAATTGCCATCTAGCTCTGCACTTGATTCACTCTCTGTTATGAGTAAATTTGGGACACCTACTCCTGCTGTTGAATCTGATATGTCGCATGTTCTTGATGATACCACTTCTGCTATGTATGATGAAACTACTTCTATGCTTGATAATACTGTGCCACTAGGTGAATTTCTTGATGAACAAATTGCTAGGGCTAGAGAGAATGAAATTATTGAAACTAATAATATTGATGAAAGTGATGATGAAGATTCTCCCCCTAGATATGAATTGCCTGTCGTGCCTGAGGGTTATGTTATGGATGAAGAAACTACTAGAGACTTTCTTGCTTGCAATGATAGATATGATCTTAAGAAATTATTAGCTAAGATGAAAGAAAAGTCTTTAAATGCTAGAATGACATATGACCCTGCTTTTGCTACTTCACCTATCTGTGTTCCTGACAAGGATTATGATTTCTCTGTCGATCCTGAGTTAATTACTTTGGTTGAATCTGATCCTTTCCATGGCTATGAATCTGAAACTGTTGTGGCACATCTTACTAAGTTCAATGATATAGCCACCCTATTCACCAATGAGGAAAAAAAGCATTACTACTATATCCTTAAGTTATTTCCATCCTCGTTGAAGGGTGATGCTAAAATATGGTTTAATTCTCTTGATCCTGGTTGTGTGTGTAGTCCCCAGGATATGATTTATTACTTCTCTGCTAAATATTTTCCTGCTCATAAGAAACAAGCTGCCTTACGGGAAATATATAATTTTGTGCAAATTGAAGAAGAGAGTCTCCCACAAGCTTGGGGGAGGCTTCTCCAATTACTTAATGCTTTGCCAGATCATCCTCTTAAGAAAAATGAAATACTTGATATCTTTTATAATGGACTAACCGATGTTTCCATAGACCACCTAGATAGGTGTGTTGGTTGTGTTTTCAGGGAAAGAACTGTCGAACTAGCTGAATTGCTATTGAATAATATGTTGACCAATGAAAAGAATTGGTCACTTCCTAAACCAGCTCCTAATCCAACTCCGAAGAAAAGGGGTGTTCTGTTTCTCAGTTCTGAAGATATGCAAGAAGCAAAGAAATCTACGAAAGAAAAAGGTATTAAAGCTGAAGATGTTAAGAATTTACCACCTATTGAAGAAATACATGGTCTTGATAACCCGACACATGTAGTAAAGGTAAATTCTCTCTATCTATTTGATGAAGGTGATATTCCACGTTATAGTCCGCTAGCCAATGCTTAAATGAGTTTGACAATTTTATTGTGAAACAAGAAAACTTCAATGCTTATGTTGGCAGACAATTGAAACGTAATGCATATATGATTGAACACTTGAGTGATTATATGTCTAGAGTCAAAGGTGAACCGAAACTCATTTGTAAACATGCTTCTATGCTTACCACTCAAGTAGAATAAGTACTTCAAGCACAAATTTATTTTCTCAATGAATTAAATAGTAAGAAAAATGATAATGCTATTAGAGTTGTGACTAGAGGAGGAAGAATGACTCAGGAACCTCTGTATCCTGAAGGCCACCCTAAGAGAATTGAGCAAGATTCTCAGAGAGCTAATGCAGATGCACCTAGTTCTTCTAAGAAAAAGAAAAAGAAAAATGATAGGACTTTGCATGCTTCTAGTGAACCTGTTGTTGACACACCTGAGAATCCCAATGATATTTCTATCTCTGATGCTGAAACACAATCTGGTAATGAACATGAACCTAGTGATACTAGTGAACCTATTGTTGACACACCTGAGAATCCCAGTGATATTCCTATCTCTAATGCTGAAACATAATCTGGTAATGAACATGAACCTAGTGATAATGTTAATGATGATGTTCATGATGACGCTCAACCTAGCAATAACGATGATGTAGAGATTGAACCTGTCGTTGATGTTGATAACCCATAATCAAAGAATCAACGTTATGATAAAAGAGATTGTGTAGCTAGAAAGCACAGTAAGGAAAGAGAACCATAGGTTCAGAAACCCATGCCTTTTCCTCCTAAACCATCCAAGAAAAAGGATGATGAGGATTTTGAGCGCTTTGCTGAAATGAGTAGACCTATCTTTTTGCGTATGCGTTTGACTGATATGCTCAAAACAAATCCTTATGCTAAGTATATGAAAGATATTATTACAAATAAAAGAAAGATACTTGAAGTTGAAATTTCCACCATGCCTGCTAATTATACTTTTAAAGGTGGAATACCAAAGAAACTAGGAGATCCAGGAGTACTAACTATACCATGCTCCATTAAAAGAAACTATGTTAAAACTGCTTTATGTGATCTTGGAGCCGGTGCTAGTGTTATGCCTCTCTCTTTATATCGTAGACTTGATTTGAATAAGTTAACACCTACTGAAATATATTTGCAAATGGCCGATAAATCAACTGCTATACCTATCGGTATTTCTGAGGATGTGCCTGTTGTGGTTGCAAATGTTACTATTCTAACGGACTTCGTTATCCTTGATATTCCCGAGGACGATAGTATGTCTATTATCCTTGGTAGATCCTTTTTGAATACTGCAAGGGCTGTTATTGATTGCAGCAAAGGCAATGTCACTTTTCATGTCAATGGTAATGAGCATACGGTACACTTTCTGAGGAAACAACCTCAGGTCCACAGTATCAATTCTATTGGAAAAATTTCAACGATTACTATTGGAGGTTTTGAATTTCCTCTTCCTACTATCAAGAAGAAATATGATATTCTTATTATTGGGGACATACATATCCCCATTGAGGTAACCTAGTGTTATTAAAAAATTCTCCGGTTTCATGTTACTCGGAAAGAGTTTATTAACAAGACCTGATAAACCTTGTTAATGGATTCCTTTTGATGAACATGAGATGGTTGAATCTAGAAAGCACAACTTTCTATACCCTCCTTTTACTTTTTGTTAATTAGATTAAATAAAGCAAAAATAGTATTTTCTATCTATCTTCTGAGTTAACCGTGCAATAAAAAATACCCCGAAAATAAAAGTTCTCCAAATGCCCCGAAAATGAAATATGATTTTTTCGAGAATATTTAAGAATATTTCACACTGAGAACACAGCAGGGGGAGCCAGCACCTGGCCACGAGGGTACAGGGCGCGCCCACCCCCTGGGCGCGCCCCCTGCCTCATGGGCCCCACGTGCCCCCCCTCCACTTACTCTAGCACCCACACACTCCTTCTTCCTCCCAAAAAATCACTAACCAGCTCAAGCACGAGTTCTAGCTCATCTTGCTTCCATTTTTGATCTCCTTGCTCAAAGCTCCATTCACAAAACTGTTTGGGGAGATTGTTCTTCGGTATGTGACTCCTCTAATGGTCCAATTAGTTTTTGCTCTAGTGCTTTATTTATTGCAAATTTTTGCTGCTTAGGTGACCCTGTTCTTGAGCTTGCATGTCAAATTTATGTGGTCAAAAGTAGTTCTAATGCATGATAGAGTCTCTAGGCACTTGTGGGGGTAGTTGCTATCAATCTTGTTGAGTTTGGTTCACCTTTATTTTGAGTCACTAAAAATTTCAGAAATTTTCAGAGGAAGAGAATGATGAGGAGATTGTTGAGAGGCTCTTCTAGTCAAAGCTCAAAGGATAAGCAGAAGGAGGAGATTAAGAAGCCCAAATACATTATTCCTCGCACTGCGGAAGTACGGCCATGAGAATGGCCTTGCAATGAGTTCTTGGAAGCTACCGGGATTTATAAAGACTTTTATTATTTGGTTGAGAATGCAGTCCTCGCC
The DNA here is from genome assembly GCA_902687465.1 of Secale cereale. Classification (NCBI taxonomy): domain Eukaryota; kingdom Viridiplantae; phylum Streptophyta; class Magnoliopsida; order Poales; family Poaceae; genus Secale; species Secale cereale. The sequence continues at coordinate 36,798,013 of LR738713.1, read as the reverse complement.
GACTTCCTCCACGACCAGTGCGAATAGTATCTCTTACTCACTAATATTTTCACGCAACACTTTCATTTCCATGCTAAGAAATCCCCACCTTCGGTGGAGTTTCATTTATATGATGAAATTAAGGAGATGTCATTCTATGAATTTTGTCAAGTATGTAAGATACCCTTTGCTGGTAGCCTAGAGGAACCACAACGTAAGGATGTTGAGGGGTTTATCGATATGATAGTCGTAGGGGAAACGTGGAAAGTTTCAGGGGCAAGGATTACTAGTATACATTTTCCTGTTGTACGCTACGTTGGGATATTTGCTAGTAGATGCTTAATTGGTCGCGGGAATAGTGGAAACCTTAGTGCCCCTGATATTGTTATTTTGCGCCATGCTTTGTTCCGAGATACAACGTTTAGCTTGGGCGATGTTGTTACTAAACGATTAAGTCTGAACAGTACAAAGGGCCCCATATTCAGAGGCATCTTTGCTTCACGCCTTGCTGAACACTCTAGAATACCTATTAGGCATCATGAGAAGGAAGAGAAGTTGCTGGCCCCAGCTTTGCTAAATTATAAGAGTATGATAGCGCATGATTTTATTGTTAAAGATCAGAAGAAGTTGCTTAAGTATAAATTGATGTTTGATGAAAAATATTGTCAGATTATTACCTTGCCCGCACCTTCTTTGTTTGATTTACTATCAGACACGTACCTCGTTTTGCCGGATGCCGTTTATGCGTACTGGAGTCAAGCACAAGCTTTAGAGCCAGAGCCAGAGCCACCACTAGACCCTTATCGGCAGTCGGTTTATCAGTGGGATCCGGAGGAGATTGCCAACCAGTGGCACCCAGAGGACGCTCCTCCGTGCACCGGAGAGAGTAGCTTTGATCTGTGGCCATAGACCAACTTAGGCCAAAAGCCTAAGCTTGGGGGAGGACGTATTTCTCACCGACATTACATTCCTATTCACACACTTATTTCAGTAGTCGGTGCTCATACTTCTTCATTGTACTATCCATGTTAGTTTATTTTCTTTTCTTAATCTTTTTCTTGTGTGGTAGAAAAACCTTAAGAAAAACAAAAAAAATTAGTAGTAGCTTTTAGCTAGTTTACTTTCCATGCATGTAGTAGTAGTAATTAAAAGAAACCCCACAAAGATTTCTCGTTCTTATTTTGCTTGTTGGGAGATTTCTCATGTAAATAGTTTCTTTTCTTTTCTTTGGGGTCAAGAGGAGAAGACCATCATGAAAATGTTTAGTGGCTCTCTTATGCATTATTGTTGATTTAACATTGAGCCATATTACTTTGTCTTCTCCCTTGTATTAAATGCTTGCAGATTCCAGCTTAGTCCAAAGCACGTGCACTATTATTATTATCCACACCGTTCGGTCATGCGAGTGAAAGGCAATAATGACGATATGTGATGAATTGATTGAGATGAGAAAAGTTGGCATGAACTCGATCTCTCTTGTTTTTGTAAATATGATAGTTCATCGTTCCTGATTCAGCCTATTAAGAATGAAACATGATTGCAATGACAATTAGAGAACATAGCTGGTCATGCCATGCTTAATTAGCTAAGAGTTTATAATGGTTTACCTTGCGTGCCAACATGATATTAAAATGGTGGTGACGTGGTATGATAGGGTGGTATCCTCCTTTGAATAATTCAAGTGGTTTGACTTGGCACATGTTCACGCATGTAGTTGAAACAAAATCAACATAGCCTCCACGATATTTATGTTCATGGTGATTTATATCGTACTCATGCTTGCATTCATTGTTGATTAATTTTAATGCATGTTCATGACAGTTGTCGCTCTCTAGCTGGTCGCTTCCCAGTCTCTTTCTAGCCTTCACTTGTACTAAGCGGGAATACTGCTTGTGCATCCACTTCCATGAACCCCAAAATTGTTCCACATGAGTCCACCATACCTTCCTATATGCGGTATCTACCTGCCGTTCCAAGTAAATTTGTATGTGCCAAACTCCAAACCTTCAAATGAAACTATGTTTTGTATGCTCAAACAGCTCATCTATCAACTAGGGTTGTCTATATCTTCCATGCTAGGTGGGTTATTCTCATGATGAGTGGACTCCGCTCATCATTCATGAGAAAATGGCTGGTAACCGGGATGCCCAGTCCCATGCTCAAATCATAATAATTAAACAAAACTCCCCCAGGGCTGTTGTTGGTATGGACGGTACCCGTTGTTTGGGGCCAGCCGTGGAGTGTGCTTGTTGGTGGTTGGGGGAGTATAAACTTTATCATTCTGTTTGGGAACCACCTATAATGTGTGTAGCATGGAAGATATCGAGATCTCTGGGTTGTTATGTTCACAATGAAAGTATAGCGCTCAAAATGTTAATCATCTCTATTTCAAAATCGAGCTCTGGCACCTCTACAAATCCCTGCTTCCCTCTGCGAAGGGCCTATCTATTTACATTTACGTTGAGTCATCATCCTCTTATTAAAAAGCACCAGTTGGAGAGCACCGCTGTCATTTGCATGTATTGCTATTAATTTACATTGAGTATGATTTTGACTGGATCTCTTTTACCATGAATTACAATGTCTAGTCGGCCCTTGATCTTCAGAGGTGCTCCGCATTTATGTTTTGCGGTCTCAGAAAGGGCTAGCGAGATACCATCTTGTTATGTCATATTATGATTGTTTTGTGAAAGTGTTGTCATCCGAGGTTTATTATTATTGCTCGCTAGTTGATTATGTCATTGATATGAGTAAACATGAGACCTAAAAGTTATTGTGAATGTGGTTAGTTCATAATCTTTGCTCAAAACTAGAATGTTGGCTTTACATATTTGCAACAACAAGAGCAAACAGAGTTTGTCAAAGTTTTTCTTTATCACTTTCAGTTTGTCAACTGAATTGCTTGAGGACAAGCAAAGGTTTAAGCTTGGGGGAGTTGATACGTCTCCAACGTATCTACTTTACTAAACACTTTTGCCCTTGTTTTGGACTCTAACTTGCATGATTTGAATGGAACTAACCCGGAATGACGATGTTTTCAGCAGAACTGCCATGGTGTTATTTTCATGCAGAAATAAAAGTTCTCAGAATGACTTGAAAATCAATGGAGAATTATTTTGGAATATATAAAAAATATTGGCGGAAGAAACCAGACTAGGGGGCCCACACCCTGTCCACGAGGGTGGGGGCCGCGCCCCCTGGGAGCGCCTCCTACCTCGTGGGCCCACTGAGCCTCCACCGACATCAAGCCCGACTCCATATATTCACTTTCAGGGAGAGAAAAAATCAAAGAGAAGGATTCATCACGTTTTACGATACGGAGTCGCCGCCAAGCCATTATCTCTCTCGGGAGGGCTGAACTGGAGTCCGTTCGGGGCTCCGGAGAGTGGAGATCGTCGCCGTCGTCATCATCAACCTTCCTCCATCACCAATTCCATGATGCTCACCGCCGTGCGTGAGTAATTCCATCGTAGGCTTGCTGGACGGTGATGGGCTGGATAAGATTTACCATGTAATCGAGTTAGTTTTGTTAGGGTTTGATCCCTAGTATCCATTATGTTCTAAGATTGATGTTTCTATGACTTTGCCATGCTTAATGCTTGTCACTAGGGCCCGAGTGCCATGATTTCAGATCTGAACCTATTATGTTTTCATGAATATATGTGAGTTCTTGATCCTATCTTGCAAGTCAATAGTCACCTACTATGTGTTATGATCCGGCAACCGTGAAGTGACAATAATCGGGACCACTCCCGGTGATGACCATAGTTTGAGGAGTTCATGTATTCACTATGTGTTAATGCTTTGGTCCAGTACTCTATTAAAAGGAGGCCTTAATATCCCTTAGTTTCCAATAGGCCCCCGCTACCACGAGAGGGTAGGACAGAAGATGTCATGCAAGTTCTTTCCCATAAGCACGTATGACTATATTCGGAATACATGTCTACATTACATTGATGAACTAGAGCTAGTTTTGAGTCAACCTATGTTATAACTATTACATGAGGAATCGCATCCGACATAATCATCCATATCTGATCCAATGCCTGCGAGTTTTTCACATATTGATTGCTGCTTATTTAATTTTCCGCTGCTACTGTTACAATCACTACAAAACTACTATCGCTACTTTCGCCACTGTTACTGTTACTACCATATTACTTTCTTACTAAATACTTTGCTGCAGATATTAAGTCTTTTAGGTGTGGTTGAATTGACAACTCAACTCCTAATACTTGAGAGTATTCTTTGGCTCCCCTTGTGTCGAATCAATAAATTTGGGTTGAATACTCTACCCTCGAAAACTGTTGCGATCCCCTACACTTGTGGGTTATCAGTTTGTGACTTTGAGTCATCCGGATCAGTGTCAAAGCTTGCATCGACATAACCATTTACGATGAGCTCTTTTTCACCTCCATAAATGAGAAACATATCCTTCGTCATTTTCAAGTACTTCAGGATGTTCTTGACCGTTGTCCAGTGATCCACTCTGATATGTCCATTTTGCATCATGCTTTTATATTGATGTTTATTGCATTATGGGCTGTTATTACACATTATGTCACAATACTTATGCCTTTTCTCTCTTATTTTACAAGGTTTACATGAAGAGGGAGAATGCTGGCAGCTGGAATTCTGGGCTGGAAAAGGAGCAAATATTGGAGACCTATTCTGCACAACTCAAAAAGCCCTGAAACTCCACGGAAGTCAGTTTTGGAATATATTAAAAAATATCGGGCAAAGAAAGCACCAGAGGGGGGCCACCCACCGTCCACGAGGGTGGGGGCGCGCCCTACCCCCCTGGGCACGCCTCCTGTCTCGTGGGCCACCCGGCTGCCCCCGATGCCCATCTTCTGGTATAAGGTGTCTTCTGCCCTCGAAAAAAATCATAAGGAGGCTTTCGGGGTGAAGCGCCGCCGTCTCAAGGCGGAACCTTTTCGGAACCAATCTAGGGTTCCGGCGGAGCTGTTCTGCCGGGGAAACATCCCTTCGGGAGGGGCAAGTCGTCACCGCCATTGCTACTTCTCGAGCTTGCATTGTATTCCCTAGAAGAGGAAAGGGTGATGCCGCATAGTAGCGTATGTATTTCCCTCAGTTTTTGAGAACCAAGGTATCAATCCAGTAGTAGACCATGCGCGAGTCCCTCGCACCTGCACAAACAAATAAGAACTTCTCAGCCAACGCGATAAGGGGTTGTCAATCCCTTTACGGTCACTTACGAAAGTGAGATCTGATAGATAGGATATGATAGTATTTTTGGTATAAGAACAGAAAGTAAAGAAAGCAAATAAGCAACGGCAGCAGAAATTGAAGGTAAAGTAATATGATAAAGATAGACTCGGGGGGCATAGGTTTCACTAGTTGCTTCTCTCATGAAAGCAGAATTCTATGGTGGGTGAAAAAATTACTGTCGAGCAATTGATAGAAAAGCGCATAGTTATGAGAATATCTAGGCATGATCATTATATATAGGCATCACGTCCGTAACAAGTAGACCAAAACGATTCTGCATCTACTACTATTACTCCACACATCGACCGCTATCCAGCATGCATCTAGAGTATTAAGTTCATAAGAACAGAGAAATGCTTTAAGAAAGATGACATGATGTAGATGGATAAGCTCAAGCAATATGATATAAACCCCATCTTTTTATCCTCGATGGCAACAATACAATACGTGCCTTGCTGCCCCTGCTTTCACTGGGAAAGGACACCGCAAGATTGAACCCAAAGCCAAGCACTTCTCCCATTGCAAGAACTATAAATCTAGTAGGCCAAACCAAACCAATAATTCAAAGAGACTTGCAAGGATATTATAATCATACATAACATATTTCAAAAAAGAATCAAATATTGTTCATAGATAATCTTGATCATAAACCCACAATTCATCGGATCTCGAGAAACACACTGCAAAAAGATTACATCGAATAGATCTCCTCGAAGATCGAGGAGAACTTTGTATTGAGATCCAAAAAGAGAGAAGAAGCCATCAAGCTAATAACTATGGACCCGAAGTCTGTGGTAAACTACTCACAACTCATTGGTGAGGCTATGGTGTTGATGTAGAAGCACTCCATGATCGATCCCCCCTCCGGCGGAGCTCCGGAACAGGCCCAAGATGGGATCTCACGGGAATAGAAGGTTGCAGCGGTGGAATTAGGGTTTTCTCTGTTGCCTCGATGTTTTTAGGGTACATGGATATATATAGGAGGAAGGAGGGCATCGGGGGAGACAGAGGGGGCCCACGAGGGCGGGGGCGCGCCTGCCCCCCCCCCCCCCGGGGCGCGCCCTGGACCCTCGTGGCCGCCTCTCTTGTTCCCTCGCGTGTACAGAACAAGACCCAACCAAGCTCGGGTCAACGAAGAACAAGGACTCGCAACTACTCACGAGATGAAGATGTTGCCTTGTGCTATGTTTGGATAAACATCTTCCTTCATACAACGGTTGAAACAGACCAATCAAAGGAACATTTTTGGGGAGAATGACCGACTACTATAACAACTATGCGGCTAGGCCAAAAGAATTGAGAAAAAAATACTCCTCTAAATATAGGGAATCGGCTATAGGTCCGTCCGGCCATCTTTAGAGGATTAAATTTTACTCCTCTAAAGATACTCGGCCATTTACTCGTCAACAATGGACAGGGTATTTGCATCAACCATTCATATGTGTATTTCCACAGCTGTTGTATACACTCATCTGAGGTTCGACAAGACAAAACCATATGACAACGTCACAAGTGGTTTGCCATTTTGATATATGTATGCATCTATTATATTGTGAAATTGTTGATGTCCATGTAACATAAACCGGTCCTCTATCTACTGTCGGCATCTTGTCTCCATGTACAGTTAGCAAGTGAAATCAGCAAGGCCTGCCAATTTGCAACATAGTCAGTTTTTCTTTTTATGTTTTTTGAAGTGTGGAATGTGGTATACTGATATGTAAACGGATAATTGCATTATGGGTTCACGATCTAATGCAAAATCCTGCTTTCAGATACTCTTGATCTTTGTAAAATTCTCCCTTTGTTCTGAAATATAAGATGTATTGGTTTCTATGCAAGTCAACCATTTGAATGTTTGACCAAGATTATAGAACAAAATAGAAAGATTTTCAACACCTAATAGATAAAATATGAAACTACCTTTCATGATTGGTCAAATTATATAAATATCATATTGTGGATATTGATATATTTTTTGAAATCTTGGTCAAACATGCACTTGTTTGATTTTTGAAAAAATAAGTACACCTTATATAAAGAAATTAGAGGGACCGAGGGAATACATGTAGTGGTAATGCATGATGATGCTAGATTGTTGGTAAGTACTACATCTCAGTGGCTCCAACTTGGTGAGGTATATTAAAACAAATTTGTGGGGTGTGCCTGATATCCTTGGTTGCTATGGTTTCGCATGTGTATGAGACATGACATGTGTGTATGTTTTTTCTTTTTACGGTTCAAGGAGCGATCCATTCCATGATAGTGGAGGGATCACAGTCCAGATATAGCCAATCAAACAGGAAGTCAGGAGCAGAGCTAATCCACTCGCATCATCCTTGCCTAATCTCGGTACAGGTTTTAGCACAACATTGCCAGTTCTGCTAAGAAAAATGGAAGAGAAATTGCTGAACTTCATACACAGCTCCTTGATTTCAGATCGATAAGATGGCAGCGGTGAAAATTACCTCCATCCCACAAACTTGGTAAAGACATATGAGAGTCACTCTCGTGAATGAAACAGCTGCCAGATTTAAATTAGTTCTTGTTGAATCATGGGGGGGAGTACCTTCAGACGGGGTTCGCTCTCGTGTCTGGTAGCTCACGTGGGTTTGGTGTGTGTGTGGCGGCTGAGCTGGGAACGGGAGGACTGGATGCCTCCTTCTAGGTCAGCACCTTCTAATGGGCTTGGCCCACGTGACAAGGCTTAATGGGCTTGGGCCCATACCGATTCAACACTCCCCCTCAAGATGGGTGGTAGATATCTATCATCCCCATCTTGTCACATGCCAAGTTACAGTCCTTCGTTCCCAGTCCCTTTGTCAAGCATTCTGCAAACTGCTGCCCAGAGCTGACGTGAGTAAGACTGATGATCCCAGCATCAAGTTTCTCCTTAATGAAGAAGCGATCAATTTCCACATGTTTTGTCCTATCATGCTGAACTGTGTTATTAGCAATGGCTATAGCTGACTGATTGTCACACCACACCTTCAAAGGTCCCTTCCTCATAAGTTTCAACTCGCTCAGTAGGTACTTCACCCAAAGCATCTCACATAACCCTTGAGATAATGCTCTATACTCGGCTTCTGCTGTTGATCTAGACACAACAGTTTGTTTCTTGCTTCTCCACGACACCAAGTTTCCTCCCACAAACACACAGTAGCCAGAAGTTAATCTACTATCATCTAGACAACTGGACCAATTAGAGTCACTCTAGCCATCCACCTCAAGATGTCCACTCTTCGCAAACCACAACCCTTTACCCGGAGTCCCCTTCAAGTAATTCATAATTCTGTGCACAATATCAAGATGCCCACTCCTTGGTTCATGCACGTATCTGTTCACCACACACACGGCATACGTAATGTCAGGCCTGGTATGACACAAGTACAATAACCTCCCAACCATTTTCTGATAATCTTTCTTATTCACCAGCTCGCCTGACTGAGCTGTCCCTCGATGATTTTGTTCATTCGGCGTAGGGGCTGCACGACATCCCATCATGCCCATGTCACTCAAGAGATCCAAGGTGTATTTCCTTTGGCACAAAGATATTCCCTTCTCTGTCCGGGCCACTTCAATCCCAAGGAAGTATTTTAGGTTGCCCAAATCCTTCACCTCAAACTCATTGCTCAGACACCCCTTTAATCTCTTTATTTCCTCCTCATCATCTCCGGTGATGATAATGTCATCCACATAAGCTGCAAGAATGGTGATCTTTCAATTAGAGAGTGGGTGTCTGTAGAACACCGTGTGGTCACCATTACATTGACCATACCCCATAGCACCGACAACACATCTGAACCTATCGAACCAAGCCCTCAGCGATTTCTTCAGTCCATACAAGGATTTCTTCAGCCTGCATACCTTCCACGTGGTCTGTGAAGTACCAAAACCTGATGGTATCTCCATGTACACTTCTTCCTGCAACTCACCATGCAAGAAGGCATTCTTGACATCTAATTGATGCAATTTCCACCCAAAGTTTGTAGCACAGGAAACCAATATCCTTACTGTGTTCATCTTTTCCAGTGGAGCAAACGTCTCATAAGAGTCAATTCCATAAGTTTGAATATATCCGCTGGCGACTAATCTGGCCTTATACCGTTCCACCTTCACCTCAGGATTCTGCTTCACTGTATAGATCCACTTACAACTCACTGCTTTCTTTCCTGCCGGCAATGTGGTTAGCACCCACGTCTTGTTTTTCCTCAATGCTTCCAACTCTTCTATCATTGCTTCATGCCACTTCGGATCTTGCTTTGCAGCCTTCCAAACCTTTGGGATTGACACAGTTTGAAGAGAGGCAACAAACACTCTATAGGAAGGAGGCAAAGCCTCATAAGACACAAAATTTCCAATGTCATGATCATCAAAAACCTCCGCTGGTAAAGCCTTCTGTGTCGCTTCATGTGTCCCCTTTCGCAACGCAATAGGTAGCTCCACTGTGTCAGATGAGCTTGCACCGCTGCCTTGCTGCTCCCCCTGCACTGACTGCTCCCCCTGCACTTGTTGATCCCCCTCTTGCACAAGTGGTTGCCACCGAGAATATACCACACGAGTGTCAGATGAGTCATGCACTTGTGGCACTTGTGACTTTCGTCGAGAGTACACTAGGGGGATCTTCTGCCATCGATCTCGAACAGGGAGCTGGAGATTACCAATCTGAATGGAACCCACTATTGGTTGGACTTGTACCTGCACATCACCATCATTGAGAGTACCAATCAGAATTGTACCCACAATTGGCTGGACTTGAACCTGCACATCATCATCAATGTTAGTGCCCACAGAATCCTCCTGAGTGTGAGATACAACCTTCTCGCCCTCTTGACCATCCTGCACAGAGTGTAAATGGTCAAGCTCTTGAAACAACGCACTTAGATATGTTGGCTCACTATAAAATGGCTCAGACTCCCTGAAGGTTACATCCATACTGACAAACATGCATTTCTCTGAGGGACACCAACATTTATATCCCTGCTGACTAGAAGAATAGCCCAGAAAACTACACTTCATTGCTCGCAGATCAAGTTTTCCAACAGAAGGACGGTGATCTCGAACAAAACAAGTTCTGCCAAACAACTTTGGGGAATAACAAACTTAGTTTCTCCATATAGTAGCTTCCACGGAGATTTCATGCTTAGTATTCTTGATGGTGTCCGGTTGATCAAGTATGTGGCTGTCATAACTGCTTCACTCCACAAGAATTTCCTCACATTCATCGTAAACATAAATGACCGGGCAACCTCAAGAATATGCTGATTTTTCCTTTCTGCCACTCCATTCTGAGGAGGGGTGTCTGGGCATGAAGTTTGATGAAGAATACCTTGATCAAACAAGTAAGCCCCAAATGTGTTGTTCACATACTCTGTCCCATTGTCAGTCCTGATCATCTGCACCTGCACCTGAAACTGATTCTTCACCAAGGCATGGAAATTCTGAAAACAGCTAAACACCTCATCTTTGTGATGCATCAAATAAATCCAATTCATACGAGAATAGCAATCGATGAATGTAACAAAGTATTTCATTCCATTCATTGATACAACTGGGCTCTTCCACACATCCGAATGAATAAGCATAAAAGGAGATATGCTCCTAAGCCCCTTACTCGCATATGAGGCTCGTGTGTGTTTGGCATATTCGCAAGCATCACATGTCAACTTGCCCGTGCCTATCCCACACAAAACATCCGGAAAGATTCTACTCATCTTATCAAAAGATACATGGCCCATCCTACAGTGATAGATCATCGCCTCCTTCTCCTTGTCCTCCATGGTCGCAGCACACACCAAGTCCAGCTGCACCTCCTGGTCCATGTACCAGAGCGCCCTACGCCTGGTGCCAGTCCCAACCGTCTGATTCGTCTGTCACTCCTGAATCACACAACCGAATTTGTCAAGGATCACACGACAATCAATTTGATCAATTAGAGCACTGAAAGAGGCCAAATTGATAGGAAAAGCTGGCACATATAGAACCGAGGATAGGGAGATGGTCGAAGTGCACTTGACTGTGCCAACCCCTATGACAGGCTGGTTTGTGCCTTCAGCAGTTTGCATAGTGCCCGTGTGAGATGGAGGGTGCTTATTGTAAGACTCAAACACGCAGGATTTACTAGCAACATGCTTAGATGGTCCAGAGTCAAGAACCCACTCTGGAGCACTCTCATTAGAAGCAAGAGATGCCTTTTCCGGATTACCTTCATCAGTGGAGGCCCAGAAAGCAAAGTCTCCATAGTCAGCATCATCTGCATCTTTGCCTTTTGACGTCCCACTGTCTCCTGCCACTGTCATGTGAGCCCTCTGATCCCCTGAGTGTCCTGAGTAACCACCTCTGCCCATAGAAGCCTGACCCCTTGAGGTCCCTGAGTATCCACCTCTGCCTCTAGCACTCATGCCTTTGCCAGTTGCCCCTCTGTTGTATCCCCTGCCTCTACCACGAGTTGGACATGCCCTCTTCCAGTGACCTATCTCTCCACAGATATGACATTTGTTGGGATCGCACCACTCCATGCGCTGAGTGACTACAAATGTCGAAGTGGGCACAACCTTCATGTCCGCATGCTCAAGAGATAGTAGCACCTCCTCTAAAGACATTGCAGCAATAGCCTCCTCAATGGAGGGCACAAGAGGTTGGTGCAACAGGGATGCCCTCCTACCATGAAAGCAACCTCTAAGACCCTCCAACAGTTTCAGCACACGCCTGCATGCCATCCACTTGCGCCCTGACTCGATGCAAGCAGCATCATAGAGTTCCAGAGGGTCGCAGTTATCCTGCTCTGCCCACAGAGCATGCAGCTCTACCACATATGCCATCATTGACATGTCGTCACCTTGATGCAGCCGACTGATCTTCCCCTCAATCTGAGCAATTAGCATGACATTGCCCATGCCTGAGTACAAAGTGGACAGAGTCGTCCATATCGCAGCGGATGTGGAGAGCCCCTCCACAGAGCGTCCCATGGGGGGCACCACCGAGTTTAACAACCAGCCAATGAGCACAGAGTTTATGACCTTCCATCTCTTTCCCTCCACAGTAGTCTTGTCTCCTGGTTCAGCAACAACACACAACAAGTGCCCATCAAGCTCCTTCTGTTCCACAGCCAACAACGCCCTCCGGGACCAGCTCAGATAATTGGTAGTCCCCTCTAACTTCATGTCCATGGGCGACAATTCGATCTTCTGAGCCACTTCCTACCAAAGAACGATGGCCCCAGATTTCGACTCCTCGAGGATCTTAGCTAGCTTCTCGAAAGCCTCGCCAAGGCATGTTCGCTCACTCATCTTCGGACACAGCCTCTACACACCCAACAGCAGTAGCACCTTCCCTGCAGTGCACACCACCAGCAGCAGCAGCTCCACACAGGTGCAGATATTGGCCACTTCTGCAAACAGCAGCGCGCAGCACCTCCTCTTCTTTATCTCCCTCAGCAGCACCAGCAGCTACAACCTCCTTCTTGGGCAGTCAGCAGCAGCCGCAACTCCAGATGCAGCCACAACAGCAGTCTCCAGCAGCTGTTCAATCCGGATCAACAGCAAATAGCAGCTGCAGCTTAACAATGCTTCTTCTCCCCTGCTCCTCCCGCAGCACCTCTGCCAGCCACTAGCCCTCCGCCATCAGCAGCAGCCCCGACAGGCCTTGCGTCACTCGCTCACAGCACACGCACAGCCGTCTCTCCTCGAGAGAAAGCAGCTCCGCCCGTAGCCGCCTGCTCTAGTCGCGCCACCGCGCGCACCTCCGCCAGCAGCCTCGCTGGTCCTCTCCAGCGCGCCTTTACCGCCGTGGCTTGCCCCCTTCCCGTCAGCCCTCAGGCCCCTCCGTCACCGGCATCTGATACCATGTTGAATCATGGGGGGGAGTACCTTCAGACAGGGTTCGCTCTCGTGTCTAGTAGCTCGCGTGGGTTTGGTGTGTTTGTGGCGGCTGAGCTGGGAACGGGAGGACTGGATGCCTCCTTCTAGGTCAGCACCTCCTAATGGGCTTGGCCCAAGTGACAAGGCTTAATGGGCTTGGGCCCATACCGGTTCAACAGTTCTACTGGAATGTCCTAATGTGGTGGCTGAAAGAGCTGCCAAATTTCCCTCCAAACAGGATAATGATTGATCAACACCCTGCAATAAACCCAAAATTCTCTGGATTTTCATCAAAATGAGAGTTTCGGCACAACACATTGTCTTGTGGGTAAGCGCGGCATGCATCATGTCACATCGTACGTGGCATCTGAAACAGCTAGTACCAGATTTCCCTCTAATTTTTGATGTACTTAGTAATTAATCAACAAACTACAATAAACCCACCCAAACTTCTCCAGACTTCCTCCAAAATGAGAGTTTGACAAACTACCTGCAGCTTCTTTCCTTATATAGCACCACCCCTCTATTAGTTCCAGGAAACCTGCAAAGTAAAGAAAAAAATCAGCGACAATTGACTCAACATGGAAAAGATAGACCCATATGAAAAACCCACAACCGAGTAAACACAAAGTGCTACTACAGTCCATCTAATCACCTCCAAAAATGAAATAAAGTGAGTAAGAGGCTTAGTTAGTTATCATCCGGACATCATTTTACGAGTACTTTTAATATGCTAAAATTTGCCTTTTACTTTAGAGCACAAACTAAATCATTGTTATCATTACTTTGGAAATAACAAGCTTCAGTTTTAGACTTCATCAATTGTTGATAATATTTCATCAAAAAGAAAACAGCGATCATCACCACGACAAGGAAAAATAAAGCATCTTCAGTCCTGACTATGTGACTGGATGAATAACAGCGGATGTTCAACAAAGAAGCATTATATAAGAGAATAGTAACAAGAGTCAAGAGATGCATATATAAGCTGGCTGCTAGATTCATACCCATTCACTACTTTAGACGAAGCTAACCAGATTCCAAGCCATCCTTCTTGCCTGAAAAAATGGTTTTCCTCGGTCAAGGTAGAATAATAAGTTGAATAACAGATGCAATGTTGACCCGGAACAATTTATGACGCAGAACTACATGTTGCTACTTGCTACGAACATAGTAGTTGTGCGAATAGATATCATTTGGATCTTACAGGAGTACAACTACACCAAGTATAGGCTAACAAACTGAGGTAGTACCAATTCCAGTCTTTGATTGTAATTCATCTTTGGATCTTACTGGCAGCTTCAATTCGACAATAGCAAACCAATCAAGCAATACACCATTAAACGCGCATAACTGAAAGTAAGGAGATTGGAAGCAGTTAAAACAAGCAGAGGATTACATACCTGCCGTGGGGATCCGGCTTGATCCAAGCCACGGTTGAAGCACACATGGTACCAAAGAATTGTACTCTTCTTCAAGCAGAGAGGCCCCGACCACCTTGCCATTGTGCATGTCCACGACGACGACGTCCTCGCCGACCTTCATGTAAATGGCGTTGGCGTTGAGAGGGTCAAGGATGGTGATCTGTGGCGCCAAGTTCTCCCCCATGGGTATCCTCCATCCACCAAGACCTGCCTGAGCGCCACCTGGTGCTCCAGCTTCCACCCGTTGTGCTCGTCGTCGTCGAGCACATAGGAGCTGAGCAGGAACGGTTCATGAGGATAAACCTTAGCGTACCGCAGCCTCCCGTCGCTCACGTCGATGCGCCGGTGCTTGGCCACCTCTCGCATGAACATCACATTGTCCTCGGCCTTGCTAAAATCTCCTTCATTCGCACGCGCACGCTCAGGCAGCACGCTGCCGCTGGGCAGCTCGACGAAGCTGATCTCCGACCGGTCGGCGAAGGGGTCGACGGAGACGGCGCCCAAGGTGAGGTCGACCCACCACAGGCGGCCGTCGAAGGCAACCGTCTCCCGGTTCATCGCCATCGGGCGCGGGAGTGAGGGATCACCATGGATGGGCCGTACCGTCCTCCACTTTCCTTCACGGAGAGAAACCGCACGATAGCGGCGCCATTGAAGACGAACTCGGCGACGGCGAACCTGTCGAGCGGGCGCACCCGAGCCCTTCGTCGGCCTGGGTGAGGAGGCCCATGTGGTGCATGACGAAGTACCTCCTGGAGCCGGCGAAGTCCGGCAGGCGGAGCACCTGGCCGGTGAGTGGGTTGCAGACGAAGCGGTCGATTTCGGGGTTCCCGACCAGGCTCGATAAGATGACGGGGTCCTCCGCCCGGATCTCGCGATAGCTGAGGAGGAGATGGCCATCGCCGCTGGTGGCGCCGACGTCAGTTTGTCCTTGAGCGCCTGAAAACTTCCCTGGCATTTGTCTGTCCACTTGAACTTGACGCATTTGTGAAGTAGACCAGTCAGAGGCTTGGAGATCTTGGAGAAGTCCTCGACGAATCGACGGCAATAGCTAGCGAGACCGAGAAAACTTTTGACTTGCTTGACGTTCTTCGGAGGAGTCCAATCGAGAATGGCCTGAACTCGCTCTGGGTTGACGGCAATACCATCCTTGGAGATGACATACCCAAGGTAGGTTACTTCAAGAAGCCAGAACTCACACTTGGAAAATTTAGCATAAAGTTGATGCTCTCGAAGCTTTTCCAGTACAAGGCGAAGATGTTCAACATGCTCTTCCTTATTCTTGGAAAATACAAGGATATCATCTAGATATACCACGATGAATTTGTCGAGGTATTCCATGAATATATAGTTCATCAAACGAGAGAAGGTAGCTGGAGCATTTGTCAAGCCGAATGACATGACGGTGTACTCGAATGAACCATATCAAGTCACGAAGGCGGTCTTTGGGATATCCTCTTCACCAACACGGATCTGGTGGTAACCCAACCTCAAGTCTAGTTTAGAGAACATTGATGAACCAGCCAGTTGATCATACAGATCATTTATCCGAGGAAGCGGATATTTGTTCTGAATAGTTGCTTGGTTGATAGGATGGTAATCTTGGACCAATCGGTTTGTCCCATCCTTCTTCCTGACAAAGATGGAAGGTGCTCCCCAAGTTGAGCAACTTGGCCAAATGAAACCACTAGCAAGAGATTTGTCGATTTCCTCCTTAAGCTCAATGAGTTCATGAGGCGGCATCTTGTAGGGTCGTTTGGCTATAGGAGTGGTGCCTGGTTTCAAGTCGATGATAAACTCGACAGCTCTAGTAGGGGGAATCCCTGGAAGTTCTTCAGGAAAGACGTCTTGGAATTCACGTACGACGGGAATGTTTTCGATGCCCTCGAGTGGTGAAGCGTTCAATGCATTCAATGCATAAAGACGTGCTTCAGCATTTTGAACCAGATGAGCATTGTAGCTTATTATTTCATTGGAAGGGTGTAACAGATGGACTGTCTTGGTGGCGCAAACTATAGAAGCAGTATGCGCTTTTAGCCAATACATTCCCAGAATGAGGTCGATGTTGGATGACTTCAGGATAATGGGAGAGACATAGAACCCCAACCCTTCGATTTCAACGGGAACATCGTGACAACCCATAGAGGTTTGACATTGGCCGGCAGGGGTTTTTACCACTACCGAAGTGTTCATTTCTTCACATCTAATGTTGTACTTATATGCAAAATCTTCTGACATGAATGGATGCGATGCTCCTAAATCAAATAAAACAGATGCAGCTACTGAATTAACAAGGAGAGAACCCATCACAGTAGCAGGTTGGTCTTGAGCTTCATTGAGATCAACGTGGTTGGCATGAACACGACCATAAGGCCTAGCATTGTTGTTGCGGGACTGATTGTCTCCATGGACAGTTGCCGAAAGTGCCAGTTGGTTCTTGTTCTGAGTGCAATCCTTAGCGCGGTGACCTGGATGGCCACACCTGAATCACGGACCATCATTGGGAGCAGAAGCAGGAGCTGGGAGTGGTGCAGCTGGAAGTCTTGGCTGCCTAGGTGGTGGAGGCAGACGAGGAGCAGCATAGGACTGCCTTGGAGCAGGTGCAGCTGGACGGTACACACTGTTGGGAATCCAGACCCTACGCTTTTGTGAGGGAGGGCCCGAGGATGAGCCCGGTTCATGGTTGCACCAGAGAGTGCTCTGGTGTTCCTGCAGACCAGCATCAACCTGGATGGCCGTGTTCACCAAGGTGGCGAAATCTCCAAAGTCATGCACAAGGAGTGCGAGGTTGATGTCAGCTTGAAGTCCGTCATGGAACTTTTCCTGTCTACGAGCATCAGTGGCAATGTCTTCTTCAGCATAGCGGGATAAGTCCAGAAACTCCTGCTGGTAAGCATCCACAGTCTTGTTGCCCTAGGTGAGGTTGCGGAACTCACGCTTCCTCCTATCCATGATTCCCTGAGGAATGAAGCAGGCACGTATGGCAGCTTGGAATTCCGATGAAGTGATGATTGTTCCAGCAAGCAGTGTATGCCTGTGGCTGTCCCACCATTGAGCAGCGGGACCCTTCAGGTAGTATGCCGCAAAGGTGACATAGTTGGCAGCGACAACTCCAGCAGACTCCAGTTCAAAGGCAATGTCACGGAGCCAGTCATCAGTATCAAGAGGCTAAGTTGAGCTGCGGTAGACGGATGGGTTGAGGCGAGCAAAGTCATTCAGTGTCACCGCACCATGCTGCTAATCCATGTTGGGGCGAGGGAACTAAGCCATTACAGTCTCCATGATCAGCTCAAACTATTGGATCATACCGGCCATGTATTCAGGCGGTGGTGGGGCGTTGCCACCATGACCACAAACAGGAGTAATTCAGCATTGAGAATTTTACAAACACAAGAATCATTCATGAATGAAACATGCATAATGAAAGGAGCACGTAAAATACCACATAGCAGTCGACATATATTACAAAAGGGTGCATGCATAGAGTTCAGTACATAGACTAAGGACATCATATGCGGCACGCGGGCTCGCGGCAAGTGCATCTAACACTAATAAGTAAGACTACATCAGTCCCAGGCGGAACTATGGAGGTAGTGGTAGTCTGACAGCTGGCAGCGCTGCAACGAAAAATACTCCATGCCAGCAACCTGGGGGCCATGGATACTCTGGTGTAGAACCCGACATCCAGGTGGCAACAGAGGACCAAGTGCGGGAGTGTAGCCTCCCACATCTGGCCAACCGACACCAGGAGGCATCACGGTCCTAGCTGGGTAGATCGCGGTAGGCGGAAGCTGTCTAAATAGGACAAAGGGGTGCAACAGCGTCAAGGCGCGGTACGGGTGCTGACGGGTGGTGTACAACTCGTGGAGAAGAGCTCGGTTAGCTCGATCCAGCCCATCAGCATGCAGAACAAGGTTCTGATGATGGAAGGGCTCTCGGGTGATAGTGAAGTAGGAAGCAGTGTAGTATCCCTCCGCTCCATCGTCGGAGGCGATAGCAACGTGCCTGAAAGGGGAAGTGTCCAACGCCCGATACTCTCCACCTAGGCGTGTTAGAGCAGCGTAAGCAGCATCATGAACTTCCATATCGATGGTCACTCCAACACCATGAGCGGTGTGCAGCACAGTAGAGGAGTCCTCTTCACGAGAGTAGAGGCGGACGATGGCATGGTACTGCTCCTTGTTAAAGTCATGGTATTGCTCGTACACGGTATACTCATGATGCCAGCGATAACCCAGATTGGTCATCATCTCAGCTAGCACAGCAGGTGATCCCGAGGCTCCAATGGCCTACGTGTGGCGCATGACCTGCCTCGTGGGTTCCATCTGAAAATAAAGATGTTTCAAATGAGTCAAATGACGGTGTGGGGAATTACGCAAAATACTATTCTAAACAATAACTATGCCTTATCCAACTTTGGGGTGAGGGGGTCTCGGGATCCTAATGTTAGAGTTAGTAAATTCGTTTAACCCGAATAGAAGAGTGTTCAGAGTCCCGGAGTAAAGATCGAGGAGTAAAAGAACATAGTACCACATAAATGGCGACGTGGGCACATAAGCCACACAACCATGTTAGTAAAAGTTTTGCAATGTCTAGACTTGACTTTGGCCAAGGAGTGTGAAAGGGGGATTCCTACAGGCAGTCCGCTCTGATACCAACTTATGACGCCCCCCGATTTGTCCATACACTTATCATGCATGCAAATGTGTACGACCAAGATCAGGGACTCACTGGAAGATATCACAACACAACTCTAAAAGTAAAATAAGTCATACAAGCTTCATATTACAATCCAGGGGCCTCAAGGGCTCGAATACAAGTGCTCGATCATAGACGATCAGCGGAAGCAACAAATATCTAAGTACAGACATAAAGTTAACAAGTTGCCATAAGATGGCTAGCACAAACTGGGATACAGATCGAAAGAGGAGCAGGCCTCCTGCCTGGGATCCTCCTAAACTACTCCTGGTCATCGTCGGCAGACGACACATAGTAGTAGGCGCCTACGGTGTAGTAGGCGTTGTCGTAGGTGGCGTTTGGCTCCTGGGCTCCACCATCTGGTTGCATCATCCGAGAAGAAGGAACAGGAGGGGGAAAAAGGGGGAGCAAAGCAACCGTGAGTACTCATCCAAAGTACTCGCAGGCAAGGATCTATACTACAATATGAAATGGTAACAATGATATGGGTAGCATCTGTGGACTGAACTGTAGAAAGCAAGAATAAGAGGGGTATAGCTAATCCAAACGAAGACTACGCTTCTGGCAACCTCCATCTTGCAGCAGTAGAAGAGAGAAGAAGGTAAGTTCACCAAGTAACATCGAATAGCATAAGCCTACTCGGCGATCCTCCCGCACATCACCCTGTGAGAGAGCAACCACTGAGTTATATCTGGAACTCATCTGGGTGTGTTTTAACAAGTGTCCGGTTCTAGTTGTCATGAGGTCGGAATACAACTCCGGGTCGTCCTTTTACCGAGGGACACGGCTATTCGAATAGATTGTCTTCCCTGCAGGGGTGCACCACATAACCCAGCATGCTCGATCCCATTTGGCCGGACACACTTTCCTAGGTCATGCCCGGCCTCGGAAGATCAACACGTCGCAGCCCTACCTAAGCACCGCAGAGAGGTCAGCACGCCGGTCTAAATCCTAAGCGCGCAGGGGTCCGGGCCCATCGCCCAACGCACACCTGCACATTGCATACGCGGACGGTAAGCTGACCTAGCCTCTCCTAATACCAGAGTAGGCGTTCCAGTCCATTCTGGCGCGCACCGCTAAGCCGCTGACGTCAAGAAGGCTTCGGCTGATACCACGACGTCGAGTGCCCATAACTATTCCCACGTAGCTGGTTAGTGCGCATAGGCCAATGGCCAGACTCAGATCAAATATCCAAATTCGTTAAGCGTGTTATTATGAAATAACCGCGGACAACGACCAGGGCCAGGCCACCTGTCTCCTAGGTGTCTCAACCTGCCCTGTCGCTCCGCCACAAAGAACCACACAGAGGGCCGTCGGGAAAGTATGTCCTTTCAGCCCCCAATCCGTGAATCAACCGCGGGTACTCAACGATCCGACCCGACTTTAGTCACAACATGTATCATGTATAATATGTATGTAGTATATACCCGTGATCACACCCAAAGTGATCATAGCCCGATAGAATAGCAGGGCAGACGGACAAGGGTGTAAGGCCACTGATGGAATACTAGCATCCTATACTAAGCATTTAGGATTGCAGGTAAATGTGTCAACAGTTGTAGCAACAATGACAGGCTATGCAGCAGAATAGGATTATCGAAAGCAGTAACATGCTACACTACTCTAATGCAAGCAGTAGAGAGAAGAATAGGCGATATCAGGTTGATCAAAGGAGGGGCCTTGCCTGGAAGCTCGGCATCGAAGGTGGGGTCGTCAACACCGTATTCGATCGGGGTAGCAGCAACATCGGTCTCGTAGTCTACCGGAGAGAAGAGGGGGAAGAAACAATGAATACAATGCAAACAGATGCATGGCAATGCATGACATGCCATGTAACGGTGTTAGGTGTGCCCTAACACAGTACCGGGTGATACTGGCGAAGGGGGGAAATATCCGAGAAAGTATTCCCGGTGTTTCGCGTTTTTGGGCGGATGAAACAAAGGGGTAAAGTTGCATGTTCGCTATGCTAGGGACGTGTGGTGGACGAACGGTCTGCGTATTCGGATTCGTCTCGAAATTCTAAGCAACTTTCATGTACAAAGTATTTTCATCCGAGTTTCGGATTATTTTATATTAATTTTTAAAGTTTTAAAACATTTTCAAATTTATTAATTATTAAATAAATTCGAAAAATGAATTATTGCATCAGCACGATGTCAGGATGACGTCAGCAGTCAATAGAGGTGTTGACTGGTCAAACTGACGTGTGGGGTCCACATGTCATAGACTGTTTAGATAATTAACAGTTAATTAAGTTAATTAGTGTTTAGGTTATTCTAAAGAGAATTAATTAAGTTAATTAAGTAATTAATTAATTAAACCTTTTATTATTCTTTATTATTATTATTATTATATTTTTTATATTTTTAAATCCTTTTTTAATTTTGTTCTTGGCCGTGGGGCCCCCTGTCATTGGGCGAGTGGCCCTTAGCGGGCGCGCTCTAACGGGGCGGAGCGGGCGCTGGGCGCTGCTGCCGCCCGACCCGCGCGAGGCCGAGGGAGCGCGGTTGGGCGCCGGTGCCGGGGCGTGCTCGGCGCCGCAGCGCCGGCCGGCCACGGCAGTTGTAGGCGGCGCCTGGGCGGGGTCAACGCGGGCGCGGTGGGGCGAAGCAGGGCGGAGCGCGCGGCTGGGCGGCGGCTCCGTCGATGGCAGGCGGCGGAGCTCGGCAAGGGAGAGTGGGGCGGGAGAGGTGGCCGGAGGTAACAGCTAGAGGTGCTGGCGGATGGCTGCGCGCGCGGGGGGCGCCGTGGGGATGCGTCGTGAGCGAGAGGGGCCGGCGACAGCGACAAAAGGGGCCGGCGGCAACGGCCAGGCGTGGTGGAATGGCGGGGCGTGGCGGGACGCGTGGTGGCCGCTGCGGGTCTGACGGGGCGGTGTGTGGCGGTCGTTACGGCTGCAGGGCCAACGACTGGCGGCCACGGTGGAGGCGAGGTGGGGCGCTGGTTGCGCGGCCGCGGGCGCTGCGGCCCGGTGCCAGCGGCCATGGCCGGGGCCAGAGGAGGGCAGCGTGGCGAGCTGTGGGGAGCGAGGCCGTGGTGAGTGCGGTGACAATGCACGACGGGGACGGGGAGGGAAGAGGGAAGGTGCTCACGAGGGTTGGAGGGAAGGGGGTCACCGTGGCTCGATGTAGTCCGACGTGGGGGAGGACGGGGACGAGGCAACCTAGGAGAGGAGGCAGACCGGCGACGTGGCTCCGGCGAGGGGCGACGGTGACGACGTCTAGCAGCAGGCGCCAGGGCGATGGGATCGGGTCGATCCCGATCCAGATCTAGTCAAGGGGGGAAGTGAGGTTCGGGGTTGGGTTTTAGGGTTTGGGGGGAGGCCTATGTAGGCCAGGGTATGGGCCGGCCGGCTGGGCCTTTGCCCAGTTGGGCTAGCCAGCTAGGCCACAGCTGGCCCGGGGGGGTTCTTCTTTTCTTTTCTTATTGCTTTGTGTTTTGTCCTTTTCCTTTTCTTTTATTTATTTTATTTCTGTTTTAATTCATTCTAAAATATTTAGGCATCGGTAAAAGTGTGGTTCCTTCACCATAAATACCTACGCAATATTTGTCACACACCGAACATTTTTGTTTTAATGTTTTGAAAAAGTTTACTGTTTGCTAACTTTAAATTTGAGTTTAGAGTGTTTTGAACTAACACGGGAATATCAACAGTAAACAGGATGATGTGGCATCATTAGCGAAGTTTTACTATAGCTTAATTATTCGGGCGTTACAATTCTCCTCCACTACAAGAAATATCGTCCCGAGATTTAGGAGGTAGAAGGAAACAGTGCGGGGTATTCTTCGCGAAGACGATCCTCGCGTTCCCAAGTGGCTTCGTCTTCAGAGTGATGCGACCACTGGACTTTGAGGAACTTGATCGCCTTCTGACGTGTGCGACGTTCAGCTTGGTCGAGAATGCGGACCGAATGCTCTTTATAGGAGAGGTCCTGTTGCAACTCGAGCACTTCGTGGTCTACTACTCGGACTGGGTCCTTGAAGCAGGGGCGGAGTTGAGACACGTGGAACACATCGTGAACCTGAGAAAGGTTCGGTGGCAGCTCCAGTTGATATGCCACCTTTCCACGCCTTTCAAGAATAGTGAATGGAACAATATATCGAGGAGCTAACTTGCCCTTGATCCCGAAGCGGTGAGCACCCTTCATTGGTGTAACTCGAAGATAAGCCTTTTCGCCAGGTTGATAGACCATGTCTTGATGATGACGGTCATACTGACTTTTCTGACGTGACTGAGCAGTCTTCAGGTTCTCGCGGATGACGCGGACTTGCTCTTCAGGGTGTTGAATAATATCCGGACCAAAGAGTGAACATTCCCCAGTTTCTGACCAGTTCAGAGGGGTTCGACACTTTCATCCATATAACACTTCGAAGGGAGCCATCTTCAGACTAGCTTGATAGCTATTATTATAAGAGAACTCAGCATACGGGAGAGATTCCTCCCATTTCTTGCCGAAGGAAACAACACAAGCTCGAAGCATGTCTTCGACAACTTGGTTGACGCGTTCAACTTGCCCTTGCGACTGAGGATGAAAGGCGGTACTGATTGACAGATGTGTTCGCATAGCTTCTTGGAAACTTGCCCAGAATCTTGAAGTGAATAAACTGCCATGGTCTGAACTGATAACCAGTGGAATATCGTGAAGTGAAACAATTCTGTACATGTAGAGAGTTGCCAGCTGACTAGCAGTAATCGTTTCTTTGACTGCCAGAAAATGTGCAACTTTAGAAAGCCGGTCAATGACGACAAGAATTGCATCATTACCTTTCTGCGATTTGGGAAATCCAGTGACGAAGTCCATTTCAACATGGTCCCATTTCCATTCAGGAATAGAGATAGGTTGCAAGATTCCAGCGGGCCTTTGATGTTCTGCTTTGATACGACGGCAAACGTCACACTCAGCAACATAACGAGCAATGTCTTGCTTCATATTAGACCACCAGAATCTCTGACGAATGTCTTGGTACATCTTGGTACCACCGGGATGAATGGACAAAGGCGTATCATGAGCTTCTTTCATAACCCTTGGAGTCATATCCAGGTTTTCCCTCGCACATGGTACCACTAAGCGGCCTTTGAAGTACAAGGCGCCATCATCGGCAATAGTGAAGAATGAGGGCTTTCCTCCTGCGAGACAGCGTTTAATCTTCTCGACTTTGTTGTCTGCCTTCTGAATCCACTTGATGCTGTCCACGAGATCTGGTTTAGCAACCAGGGTATTGAGAGAACCCTGGGAAACAACATGGAGGTTCATTTTAGGGAACTCTTCAGGAGGGGGAGCGAGTGCACCAGGAGGAACAATATGGAGGTTCATCTTTTTGAATTCCTCAACAAGCGAGGGTTGAACTTTCCGAACCTCGAGGTGGTTGCAATATGACTTGCGGCTCAAGGCATCAGCCATCACATTAGCCTTGCCCGGGGTATAGGAAATACCCAAGTCAAAATCTCCTACGGTCTCCATCCATCTCTGTTGACGGAGGTTCAGGTCTGGTTGAGTAAACAAGTACTTCAAACTTTGGTGGTCGGTGAATATCTCGCAACGATTACCGAGAAGGTAATGTCGCCACTTTTTAAGAGCATATATGACAGCAGCTACCTCAAGGTCATGAATGTTGGGGAACGTAGCAGAAATCAAAAAATTCTACGCTTCACCAAGATCAATCTATGGAGTCATCTAGCAACGAGGGAGAGGGGAGTGCATCTCCATACCCTTGTAGATCGCAAGCGGAAGCGTTGAAGAGAACATGGATGATGGAGTCGTACTCATCGTGATCCAAATCACCGATGATCCTAGCGCCGAACGGACGGCACCTCCGTGTTCAACACACGTACGGAGCAGCGACGTCTCCTCCTTCTTGATCCAGCAAGGGGGGAGGAGAGGTTGATGGGGACCCAGCAGCACGACGGCGTGGTGGTGGATGCAGCGGTATTCTAGCAGGGCTTCGCCAAGCAGCACTAGAGGAGGAAGGGGTGTCACGAGAGGGAGAGGGAGGTGCCAGGGCATGGGGTGCGGCTGCCCTCCCTCCCCCCCACTATATATAGGGGGCCTAGGGGGTACGCCGGCCCTAGAGATCCCATCTCTAGGGGGCGGCGGCCTAGGGGGGGACTTGCCCCCCAAGTCATGTGGGGCGCCCCCCCCCCATCCCTAGGGTTTCCAACCCTAGGCGCAGGGGGGAGGCCCAAGGGGGGCGCACCAGCCCACGATGGGCTGGTTCCCCTCCCACTTCAGCCCATGGGGCCCTCCGGGATAGGTGGCCCCACCAGATGGACCCCCGGGACCCTTCCGGTGGTCCCGGTACAATATCGGTGACCCCCGAAACTCTCCCGAAGGCCGAAACTGGACTTCCTATATATAAAATTTACCTCCGGACCATTCCGTAACTCCTCGTGACGTCCGGGATCTCATCCGGGACTCCGAACAACATTCGGGTTACCGCATGCATATATCTCTACAACCCTAGCGTCACCGAACCTTAAGTGTGTAGACCCTACGGGTTTGGGAGACACGTAGACATGACCGAGACGACTCTCCGGTCAATAACCAACAGCGGGATCTGGATACCCATGTTGGTTACCACATGCTCCTCGATGATCTCATCGGATGAACCACGATGTCAAGGATTCAATCAATCCCGTATACAATTCCCTTTGTCTATCGGTATAGTACTTGCCCGAGATTTGATCGTCGGTATACCGATACCTTGTTCAATCTTGTCATAGCAAGTCTCTTTACTCGTTCCATAATACATCATCCCGTGTGTCGGGGTAGGACGACACCTATGGGATCGCAAGAATCCCTACTACGGTTGCGGGGCGCGGGGTTGAGAGAAGAGCGGATCGAACGGTTAGCACACGGTTCCTTTACCCAGGTTCGGGCCGCAAGGATGCGTAAAACCCTACTCCTGCTTTGGTGGATTGTATATCTGTGTCCTTTAGCTAGCTCTGGGGCGTGAGGAGCTCCAAAAAGCCGAATCCTCCTCCTGGTCGCCTCGGGCCTCCTTTTATAGGGAAGGGGTTGCCACAGTGGCACACAGGAGGTGGAAAGGGTACAGTGATGCGAGGTTATCCCTCGCATTACATGACAAGGCGCATTTAATGCGTCTTGCTTAGGTTTCTATGCTTTATCGGGGGCGGAGGAGAGGCATGTCTTGTCCGTCGCCGCCCCTTCTTGTGTCGACACGCGCCCTGGCCAGCGATGCCTGAGGTGCCATGTAGGCAGGCAGGCAGCTGAGGTGGCACAATGGTGAGTCTTTACGAAGGTCTGCATGTCGCCACGCAGGTGCCTGCCCAGCTGGTCGGGTCGGCAGCTGCATACGACGGTGGAAGTCCAGTTGGCGCGGGCCTGATGGTGGCCCTGCGAATGTCCCTGCTGTCATCCCCGGCATGGTGCTTGCCGGAGGTCTTGTGGTCTTCCTTGGCTGGGATCCCGCCAAGGGTCGTATTCTTAGTGTGTATCTGATCTTGAATGTCTTCACAAAGATCTGCATGCCACTACGGGGATGCCTCCCGAATCCTTGCCCCATGGGGGCAGTGGACTCAAAGGTGATCCGCTCCGTAGGCGTGGGGCGAGTTGCCGCGGCAAGAGTCTTGCCGGCCCCGGCAAGGATCTTGCTGGGGCTGCTAAAGCCGGCCCCTGCAAGGATCTTGCCGGGGCTGCTGAAACTAGCTCCCGGCAAGGATCTTGCCGGGGGAATCTGCTTCGTCCCTTTGCTCTTGTTCTCTTGGGCTTCAGTCTTACCCCGGGCTTACCTCCCTAGCCTTGCTTGGTGCGGCGGTGCTCGTGGCTCAGACTGCCCGTGCACAGTCATAGGGGTACAAAAAGTGTACCCCTCTTTTTGTACACCGACGGGAGCCCCCGGGCCTGGGCCACATATAAGCGCGACGCGTTGTTGGGCTAGGCCCAGAACAGTGCGCGAGCAGGCGGGACGGTTATCACCGCGGTAAGATTTTTCGCGCGTTGTGCCTCCCACGATCTGCGCGCGTGGCGCGGAGTGGACGGGCGTGCGTGATGTGGGCGGCATGCATGGGGCGGTTCCCACAGGCATGCGTCACATCCTAGTAAAGAGGCGGCTTCGCGCCCTCCCCATAAACGGGGGGAGGCATGGATGCGCGGCCCATTTACTGAATGGGGCCGAGGCGCGGTCTTCAAGGCGTCCACTCCCCACGATCACGGGGTGGGGAGAGGTCGCCTCACCCGTCTCTTCGGTTCTGCACGCCTGCCACGTGTCTCCCATGCGCGTGGGGTGGCAAACGGGTGAGGCGGGAAACTGAGCCGTCACTGGTTGGGGCGGCGGGTTGGTCTCGGCTCCTTGCGCCTTCCGTGTCCTGATTGGCCGAGCGGGGCGGTCGAGCTCCAGCCCCGTCCCTTTATAAAGAGTGGGAGGGGAGGGACGGCGCCCCGCACTCTTCCATCTTCTTCCTCCTTTAGCTTCTGCTCCTCTCTCCCATTCGTCATGGAAAGAGGAAATCCCGGCCCTTCAACGGTGGCGGCGAGGGTCGCCACTCGACAACGATGATGGGCCTCGAACCCCTCGTTGGTTACCCCAAGTGGAAGGTGTAAGATGCAGTAAGTAGAAGTGTTTTCCCCTAGCAAAGATGCCAAGGATCGAATCCCCAGAGACTCCTAGGTTCAACAAGTAGGTGTCAATTGCTAACGGCGCAATTAGCAATCAACGTGGACCTGCACACAGATACAAATAACTTTGCTCCCAACGAGTACAGAGAGGTTGTCAATCTCTCCGGCCTTGTAGTTCACAAAGGGTTAAAAGCAATATGATAGTAGTGATAGATAATGTTTTGCAATAGTAAGTAAATAGCGATAAGTAAATAGTGGATGTGATCAATGATGGTAATATGGACCAGAGTCTCATGATGTTCACTAGTAATGTCTCTCTCCCAAAAGACGATAAAACAGCTATGTGAGGTAAACAAATTACAGCTGGGCAATTGACAGGACCACGAACGCAAACCATTGCTGACTACATTGCAAGAAAGGTTGAGGTTCAAAGCATGGGCGGTACGCCAAAATAAGTAGACTGAAATCCATCAATATCTACTACTAATCATCCACCTTGAGATATCTATCCAGAACATCTCGCTGGTATTAAGTTGCGAGTCCCACCCATAGTGTAAACTCAATGCAACAGACAACTGCATTAAAAGAACTTTGCGTAAAGTAAACAATCCTTGCACCCTCGGGCACAAGCACCGTTGTTTTCCCCCTTGTGGCAATAGCACATCCCCTAGACTCATGTTTCTGTCACTCAAGCTAGTCATCGAGGGGCATGAACCCACAATCGAGCATAACGTTCCCTCTTGGAGTCACTACCTATTACTCGGCCAAAGCAGTAAATAACAACGGAGAACATGCAAGAATTACTTATGAACAAAAATATAAAAGAGGTGAATCAAATATATTACTCAAGATCAATCTGAACATAATCTCATAATCCATCGGATCCCAGCAAACTCAACATAGCAACAGCATAAGGATTACATATGTGCCTCGATCATGTAGGGCAGCTCACGAGGACTAATTAGTGAAGCACAAGAACGGGAGGAGAACATCACATAGCTACTGGTCATGGACTCATGGTCCAAGGGAGACTACTCACGAGTCATCCGGGAGGCGTCCATGGTGGTGGAGAAGCTCCCGGTGGTGATCCTCCCCTCCGGCAGGGTGCCGGGAAGGGTTCTCCTGGTGCTCCCGATCTTGGAAGCGGCGGCGGCGGCAGAACAGAGATGGGATCGCGAAAAGAGTTCCTGTTCTGAGGGTTTCGGAGGACCCTTTAAATATATGCCAAAGTAGGGCATCGGGGGAGCTTCGGGTGGCACAGGCGCCCCCCCCGGCGCGGCCCAGGGGGGGCGCGCCGCCAGGGCGCCTGGAGCCCTGGTGGCCCCCCCAAGCTGCCCTTCGGACGCAGTGTTGTTTCCGGAACGCTGATTTTTTATATAATTTTTCTGGATTTTTATGGGCAGTTCTCGAAACGTGAAAACCTGAAATACAAAAACAGCCGAAAACAGAAACTGGCACTGGGCTGCACTTGATTAGTAAGTTAGTCCAAATATGATCAAAAGTGTATGGAAGTGTATGAATATCATAGCAATATCACCCAAAAGTGGCATGGAGCAAGCAGAAATTATAGATACGTTTTGGACGTATCAACATCCCCAAGCTTAATTCCTGCTCGTCCTCGAGTAGGTAAATGATAACAAGAATAATTTCTGTGGTGACATGCTATTAACCATATAGGACTTTTTCATAGTCATATGACAAAAGCTTACTGAGACAATGATTCTAAAGTAATTAAGTTGCCTCATGAGAAAATCACAAATGACTGAAAGTTTTACAATATGAAACTGAAACATCAAATAGATTTGCAATGAACATGATGTGCAAATATGATAAAGTGATATCTAGCTTGCCCCCTTTAGTGATGCAAAACATAAATGCAGGGGCACCTTCAAGGTTTAAGTGATGACTAGATACAATCATTTCAGAATAAACGATATCACAATCATGCAAAAGACAATGCTACTTTGGGACAATGCACATTACACTCAGAATGACAATCATGCTCTTAGTAGTTGGTGCTTTAACATAAAAGTAAAAGAAAGGTTAAGTGCTAGAGCTTTTTATTTTGAAAACATGGAAGCAATTATGTCAATGGTAGTAGTACTTCATATGTGTCATGCATAAGACATCCTATAAGTTGCAAGCCTCATGCATCGAATACTAATAGTGCTCACACCTTGTCCTAATTAGCTCGGATTTCCATGGGTTATCATTGCATTGCATATGTTTCAACCAAGTGTCACAAAGGGGTACCTCTATGCCACCTGTACAAAGGTCCAAGGAGATAGATCGCATTTGATTTCTCGTTTTTGATAGATCTCAACTTGAGGACATCCATACCGGGACAACATAGAAAATAGATGATGGACTCCTCTTCAATGCATAAGCATATTCTCATAAGAGATTGAGGATTAAGGTCCAAGCTAAAACTTCCACCATGATGCATGGCTTTGGTTGGCGGCCCAATGTTCTTCTCTAACAATATGCATATTAATTCAACCCACGGCAAATCACCCTTACTTCGGACAAGACGAACATGCAAAGCAACTCACATGATATTCAACAAAAGTGTGACAGTTGATGGCGTCCCCAGAAACATGGTTACCGCTCAGCAAGCAACTCATAAGAAATAAGATACATAAGCAACATATTCTTTACCACAATAGTTTTTAGGCTACTTTCCCATGAGCTATGTATTGCATGGTTAGTTCTTAGTACAGGTGGAGGTTAGCAAAAAGACTGGGAGCGACCAACTAAGAGAGCAATGACGGTCATAATCATGCAGAGCAACAAAGCAATATTGAATCAGGCATGGTAGTTATATCGCTACTCAGAAACAAAAGATCATCAAGGCTTGACAGACTTTCTTTACAGTCTTAAATATGTGTGAGCATACGCCAAGTCAATCAAAATAAATTCTCGAAGGAAGATATTACTAAACCATACCACATCATAGGCAAACAAATCAAGTTGGTACTCCAATAACACATTGGGAACCCCCCCAGCTATTTGAGATTAACCATAAGAAAACCTGAACTACTAAGCACCATCATGCAAGTAGCATCTTTATCATAGACACATTAACCAATGCAACGGAAGTAAACTCTCTTAATAAGGTGAGCATGATAATTAAAGAGAGTTCAAGCAACCAACTAGACAAAAGCTCTTTGAAAAGATAAGCATGAATACTAAGAGCAGAGCACGATAGTAGCTATTAAAAGACAAAGAACACACACAGCAAAGATAGACATGAAAATTCTATGTTATGTTCTAGGTAGAGGTGGAGCGTGTTTCTCTCCCACATAAAGAATGATGAGTTCCGACTCGTTATGAAAAACTAAAAAGAAAACTAAAAGCAAGACGCTCCAAGCATAGCACATAACACATGAAGTGATAAAAATATAGTGGAACGAAAGACGAACTGATAATGTTGATGGAGAAGGGGATGCACGGGGGCATCCCCAAGCTTAGACGATTGAGTCTCCTTGAATATTTCTTGGGGGTGCACGGGGGCATCCCCAAGCTTGAGCGCTTGACACTCCTGAATCTTTTTATAATCTTCCCTCGCACACTTGAAAACTCCCTTCATACATAACTCATCATAATCTGATTAGCGAGGTTAGTATCCTTAATAAAATAATTGCACCTTGCTGGAAATAAAGATATTCTTGAAGTTCTACTGTTTCTCAAGATTGCCAAAAGGTTTTTGCAAAGAAAAAGCAAGTTCTTGGTTTGCAAAATGAAGGAAAGGCAAAACAGGACATAATCTGTGAAAAACAGAACAGCAGGTAGTAATTGATTTGTTCGGGATACTTCTGCAACTCAAATCAAAAAACTCAGAACAGACGCACGAAAGACAATTATATAGAGAACGCTGTCGAAACAATTCAGATCAAAAAGATGATCTGGTGATTTTATACGATTTTTTCTATCCAACGACAGAATCTGTTTCCTGGACAGCACCTCACAACTTTTGAACTTTCTAGCAATCAGAGGCTATACTTGGCACAAATATGAAAAGCAAAGATACAATGATGATGCTACTTTAGTAAACAACATCATGACACAACAAAAGCAAAATAAAAATTTATTCATGTGGGCTGCCTCCCAAAAGCGCTTTCTTTTATGCCTTTAAGCTAGTCATAATGCATAGATCAAGTTGTATCAATTGAACCATCATCAAGATCATCAAAAAGCTCTTCAATAATACAACTAGTCTTAAGAGGACTTTCAAACAAAGGCCTCATAGAGACACTTCTAGGTAGAAGACCAAAAGGATAAAAGTCAAGGGAAGATTCATTTATAAATTCATTACAGAGAGGTGTTTCTTCCAAAGTCTTTACAGTTTCATCCCCTTTGGCAATAGATGGATTACTTTTAGAACGGGGAGCCTTTGGAACATGAACGAACTAAGGCTCCCGCTTTGCCGGAGTTTCTACCTTTTTGGTTTTGATCGAGGAGAAAGTAGTTCCTAAGGTATCAAATATTTCCTCAATCTTGTTTATCCTAGAAGAGTCAGAGTCATGGAATTTGACGGTCTCCAAAATTTTGAAAATTTTATGCATGGAGCTATCAAGTCTATTCAAATTCCCTTGGATCTTACGATCCAACTCATTCATCTTATTAATGCTTGGCATCTCTAGCTCTATTTTTTCAAGTTTTTTCATAATGTGAGCTAGGGTGATGTCCTCTCGAATGCTAACAACAGGGAGATTCCCAACAAGATTTTCAATAATACTAAGAGACTCCCAAACTGGGGCCTCTAGGAAATTCCCATTGATAGCAGTATCTAGAATAAACCTATTCCAAGAAGTAATTCCAACATAAAAATTTCTAAGCAAGATAGTAGTAGGTTGCTTCTTGGTGGCTCTTTTTTGTGAATCATTAATTCTATACCAAGCATCTTTCAAACTTTCCCCACCTCTTTGTTTAAAGGTGAGAACTTCTGCCTCGTCAAAGACAAAAGGACCCGACATAATGACAACTAAAGAACAAGATAACTATTTTTGTGATTTTCGATAAAAAGGTACTGAAGCAAAAACTGAAAGGTAAACTAACAAGACTAAAAAGCAAAGGTAAAAGATAGCATGCAACTCCCCTATCCTGAAGAGTGGAGTCCCCGGCAACGGCGCCAGAAAATACTCCTTGATGGGCCTCGAACCCCTCGTTGGTTACCCCAAGTGGAAGGTGTAAGATGCAGTAACTAGAAGTGTTTTCCCTCAGCAAAGATGCCAAGGATCGAATCCCCAGAGACTCCTAGGTTCAACAAGTAGGTGTCAACTGCTACGGCGCCAGATTAGTAGCAATCAACGTGGACCTGCACACATATACAAATAACTTTGCTCCCAACGAGTACAGAGAGGTTGTCAATCCCTCCGGCCTTGTAGTTCACAAAGGATTAAAAGCAATGATAGTAGTGATAGATAGTGTTTTGCAATAGTAAATAATAACGGAAAGTAAATAGCGGGTGTGATCAATGATGGTAATATGGACCGGAGTCTCATGATGTTCACTAGTGATGTCTCTCTCCCAAAAGACGATAAAACAGCTATGTGAGGTAAACGAATTACAGCTGGGCAATTGACAGGACCACGAACGCAAACCAATGCTGACTACATTGCAAGAAAGGTTGAGGTTCAAAGCATGGGCGGTACGCCAAAGTAAGTAGACCGAAATCCATCAATATCTACTACTAATCATCCACCTTGAGATATCTATCCAGAACATCTCGCTGGTATTAAGTTGCGACTCCCACCCATAGTGTAAACTCAATGCAACAGACAACTGCATTAAAAGAACTTTGCGTAAAGTAAACAATCCTTGCACCCGCGGGCACAAGCACTGTTGTTTTCCCCCTTGTGGCAACAGCACATCCCCTAGACTCATGTTTCTGTCACTCAAGCTAGTCATCGAGGGGCATGAACCCACAATCGAGCATAACGTTCCCTCTTGGAGTCACTACCTATTACTCGGCCAAAGCAGTAAATAACAACGGAGAACATGCAAGAATTACTTATGAACAAAAATATAAAAGAGGTGAATCAAATATATTACTCAAGATCAATCTGAACATAATCTCATAATCCATCGGATCCCAGCAAACTCAACATAGCAACAGCATAAGGATTACATAGGTGCCTCGATCATGTAGGGCAGCTCACGAGGACTAATTAGTGAAGCACAAGAACGGGAGGAGAACATCACATAGCTACTGGTCATGGACTCATGGTCCAAGGGAGACTACTCACGAGTCATCCGGGAGGCGTCCATGGTGGTGGAGAAGCTCCTGGTGGTGATCCTCCCCTCCGGCAGGGTGCCGGGAAG